>JAWZYU010000017.1:12087537-13287537 GCA_038380435.1 Ryuthela nishihirai
ATTGCCAGATCAATCTGGTCTATTGATCCCTGGTCTTCTATGTCCAGGGCAGGCTGTCGTCTGCCCTGGACATACCAAATTATACATGTTAGCTTGGCACTGCTTCTCTTGAGATTCGACCCCGCGGCCTCGTGTGGTGCACGATTTCAGTTCATTTCTCTCCTTTGAAAGGGAACGGAAATGACGTATTGCCAGATCAATCTGGTCTATTGATCCATGGTCTTCTATGTCCAGGGCAGGCTGTCGTCTGCCCTGGACATACCAAATTATACATGTTAGCTTGGCACTGCTTCTCTTGAGATTCGACCCCGCGGCCTCGTGTGGTGCACGATTTCAGTTCATTTCTCTCCTTTGAAAGGGAACGGAAATGACGTATTGCCAGATCAATCTGGTCTATTGATCCCTGGTCTTCTATGTCCAGGGCAGGCTGTCGTCTGCCCTGGACATACCAAATTATACATGTTAGCTTGGCACTGCTTCTCTTGAGATTCGACCCCGGGGCCTCGTGTGGTGCACGATTTCAGTTCATTTCTCTCCTTTGAAAGGGAACGGAAATGACGTATTGCCAGATCAATCTGGTCTATTGATCCCTGGTCTTCTATGTCCAGGGCAGGCTGTCGTCTGCCCTGGACATACCAAATTATACATGTTAGCTTGGCACTGCTTCTCTTGAGATTCGACCCCGCGGCCTCGTGTGGTGCACGATTTCAGTTCATTTCTCTCCTTTGAAAGGGAACGGAAATGACGTATTGCCAGATCAATCTGGTCTATTGATCCCTGGTCTTCTATGTCCAGGGCAGGCTGTCGTCTGCCCTGGACATACCAAATTATACATGTTAGCTTGGCACTGCTTCTCTTGAGATTCGACCCCGCGGCCTCGTGTGGTGCACGATTTCAGTTCATTTCTCTCCTTTGAAAGGGAACGGAAATGACGTATTGCCAGATCAATCTGGTCTATTGATCCCTGGTCTTCTATGTCCAGGGCAGGCTGTCGTCTGCCCTGGACACACCAAATTATACATGTTAGCTTGGCACTGCTTCTCTTGAGATTCGACCCCGCGGCCTCGTGTGGTGCACGATTTCAGTTCATTTCTCTCCTTTGAAAGGGAACGGAAATGACGTATTGCCAGATCAATCTGGTCTATTGATCCCTGGTCTTCTATGTCCAGGGCAGGCTGTCGTCTGCCCTGGACACACCAAATTATACATGTTAGCTTGGCACTGCTTCTCTTGAGATTCGACCCCGCGGCCTCGTGTGGTGCACGATTTCAGTTCATTTCTCTCCTTTGAAAGGGAACGGAAATGACGTATTGCCAGATCAATCTGGTCTATTGATCCCTGGTCTTCTATGTCCAGGGCAGGCTGTCGTCTGCCCTGGACACACCAAATTATACATGTTAGCTTGGCACTGCTTCTCTTGAGATTCGACCCCGCGGCCTCGTGTGGTGCACGATTTCAGTTCATTTCTCTCCTTTGAAAGGGAACGGAAATGACGTATTGCCAGATCAATCTGGTCTATTGATCCCTGGTCTTCTATGTCCAGGGCAGGCTGTCGTCTGCCCTGGACATACCAAATTATACATGTTAGCTTGGCACTGCTTCTCTTGAGATTCGACCCCGCGGCCTCGTGTGGTGCACGATTTCAGTTCATTTCTCTCCTTTGAAAGGGAACGGAAATGACGTATTGCCAGATCAATCTGGTCTATTGATCCCTGGTCTTCTATGTCCAGGGCAGGCTGTCGTCTGCCCTGGACATACCAAATTATACATGTTAGCTTGGCACTGCTTCTCTTGAGATTCGACCCCGCGGCCTCGTGTGGTGCACGATTTCAGTTCATTTCTCTCCTTTGAAAGGGAACGGAAATGACGTATTGCCAGATCAATCTGGTCTATTGATCCCTGGTCTTCTATGTCCAGGGCAGGCTGTCGTCTGCCCTGGACATACCAAATTATACATGTTAGCTTGGCACTGCTTCTCTTGAGATTCGACCCCGCGGCCTCGTGTGGTGCACGATTTCAGTTCATTTCTCTCCTTTGAAAGGGAACGGAAATGACGTATTGCCAGATCAGTCTGGTCTATTGATCCCTGGTCTTCTATGTCCAGGGCAGGCTGTCGTCTGCCCTGGACATACCAAATTATACATGTTAGCTTGGCACTGCTTCTCTTGAGATTCGACCCCGGGGCCTCGTGTGGTGCACGATTTCAGTTCATTTCTCTCCTTTGAAAGGGAACGGAAATGACGTATTGCCAGATCAATCTGGTCTATTGATCCCTGGTCTTCTATGTCCAGGGCAGGCTGTCGTCTGCCCTGGACACACCAAATTATACATGTTAGCTTGGCACTGCTTCTCTTGAGATTCGACCCCGCGGCCTCGTGTGGTGCACGATTTCAGTTCATTTCTCTCCTTTGAAAGGGAACGGAAATGACGTATTGCCAGATCAATCTGGTCTATTGATCCCTGGTCTTCTATGTCCAGGGCAGGCTGTCGTCTGCCCTGGACACACCAAATTATACATGTTAGCTTGGCACTGCTTCTCTTGAGATTCGACCCCGCGGCCTCGTGTGGTGCACGATTTCAGTTCATTTCTCTCCTTTGAAAGGGAACGGAAATGACGTATTGCCAGATCAATCTGGTCTATTGATCCCTGGTCTTCTATGTCCAGGGCAGGCTGTCGTCTGCCCTGGACATACCAAATTATACATGTTAGCTTGGCACTGCTTCTCTTGAGATTCGACCCCGCGGCCTCGTGTGGTGCACGATTTCAGTTCATTTCTCTCCTTTGAAAGGGAACGGAAATGACGTATTGCCAGATCAATCTGGTCTATTGATCCCTGGTCTTCTATGTCCAGGGCAGGCTGTCGTCTGCCCTGGACATACCAAATTATACATGTTAGCTTGGCACTGCTTCTCTTGAGATTCGACCCCGCGGCCTCGTGTGGTGCACGATTTCAGTTCATTTCTCTCCTTTGAAAGGGAACGGAAATGACGTATTGCCAGATCAATCTGGTCTATTGATCCCTGGTCTTCTATGTCCAGGGCAGGCTGTCGTCTGCCCTGGACACACCAAATTATACATGTTAGCTTGGCACTGCTTCTCTTGAGATTCGACCCCGCGGCCTCGTGTGGTGCACGATTTCAGTTCATTTCTCTCCTTTGAAAGGGAACGGAAATGACGTATTGCCAGATCAATCTGGTCTATTGATCCCTGGTCTTCTATGTCCAGGGCAGGCTGTCGTCTGCCCTGGACATACCAAATTATACATGTTAGCTTGGCACTGCTTCTCTTGAGATTCGACCCCGCGGCCTCGTGTGGTGCACGATTTCAGTTCATTTCTCTCCTTTGAAAGGGAACGGAAATGACGTATTGCCAGATCAATCTGGTCTATTGATCCCTGGTCTTCTATGTCCAGGGCAGGCTGTCGTCTGCCCTGGACATACCAAATTATACATGTTAGCTTGGCACTGCTTCTCTTGAGATTCGACCCCGCGGCCTCGTGTGGTGCACGATTTCAGTTCATTTCTCTCCTTTGAAAGGGAACGGAAATGACGTATTGCCAGATCAATCTGGTCTATTGATCCCTGGTCTTCTATGTCCAGGGCAGGCTGTCGTCTGCCCTGGACACACCAAATTATACATGTTAGCTTGGCACTGCTTCTCTTGAGATTCGACCCCGCGGCCTCGTGTGGTGCACGATTTCAGTTCATTTCTCTCCTTTGAAAGGGAACGGAAATGACGTATTGCCAGATCAATCTGGTCTATTGATCCCTGGTCTTCTATGTCCAGGGCAGGCTGTCGTCTGCCCTGGACACACCAAATTATACATGTTAGCTTGGCACTGCTTCTCTTGAGATTCGACCCCGCGGCCTCGTGTGGTGCACGATTTCAGTTCATTTCTCTCCTTTGAAAGGGAACGGAAATGACGTATTGCCAGATCAATCTGGTCTATTGATCCCTGGTCTTCTATGTCCAGGGCAGGCTGTCGTCTGCCCTGGACACACCAAATTATACATGTTAGCTTGGCACTGCTTCTCTTGAGATTCGACCCCGCGGCCTCGTGTGGTGCACGATTTCAGTTCATTTCTCTCCTTTGAAAGGGAACGGAAATGACGTATTGCCAGATCAATCTGGTCTATTGATCCCTGGTCTTCTATGTCCAGGGCAGGCTGTCGTCTGCCCTGGACATACCAAATTATACATGTTAGCTTGGCACTGCTTCTCTTGAGATTCGACCCCGCGGCCTCGTGTGGTGCACGATTTCAGTTCATTTCTCTCCTTTGAAAGGGAACGGAAATGACGTATTGCCAGATCAATCTGGTCTATTGATCCCTGGTCTTCTATGTCCAGGGCAGGCTGTCGTCTGCCCTGGACATACCAAATTATACATGTTAGCTTGGCACTGCTTCTCTTGAGATTCGACCCCGCGGCCTCGTGTGGTGCACGATTTCAGTTCATTTCTCTCCTTTGAAAGGGAACGGAAATGACGTATTGCCAGATCAATCTGGTCTATTGATCCCTGGTCTTCTATGTCCAGGGCAGGCTGTCGTCTGCCCTGGACATACCAAATTATACATGTTAGCTTGGCACTGCTTCTCTTGAGATTCGACCCCGCGGCCTCGTGTGGTGCACGATTTCAGTTCATTTCTCTCCTTTGAAAGGGAACGGAAATGACGTATTGCCAGATCAGTCTGGTCTATTGATCCCTGGTCTTCTATGTCCAGGGCAGGCTGTCGTCTGCCCTGGACATACCAAATTATACATGTTAGCTTGGCACTGCTTCTCTTGAGATTCGACCCCGGGGCCTCGTGTGGTGCACGATTTCAGTTCATTTCTCTCCTTTGAAAGGGAACGGAAATGACGTATTGCCAGATCAATCTGGTCTATTGATCCCTGGTCTTCTATGTCCAGGGCAGGCTGTCGTCTGCCCTGGACACACCAAATTATACATGTTAGCTTGGCACTGCTTCTCTTGAGATTCGACCCCGCGGCCTCGTGTGGTGCACGATTTCAGTTCATTTCTCTCCTTTGAAAGGGAACGGAAATGACGTATTGCCAGATCAATCTGGTCTATTGATCCCTGGTCTTCTATGTCCAGGGCAGGCTGTCGTCTGCCCTGGACACACCAAATTATACATGTTAGCTTGGCACTGCTTCTCTTGAGATTCGACCCCGCGGCCTCGTGTGGTGCACGATTTCAGTTCATTTCTCTCCTTTGAAAGGGAACGGAAATGACGTATTGCCAGATCAATCTGGTCTATTGATCCCTGGTCTTCTATGTCCAGGGCAGGCTGTCGTCTGCCCTGGACATACCAAATTATACATGTTAGCTTGGCACTGCTTCTCTTGAGATTCGACCCCGCGGCCTCGTGTGGTGCACGATTTCAGTTCATTTCTCTCCTTTGAAAGGGAACGGAAATGACGTATTGCCAGATCAATCTGGTCTATTGATCCCTGGTCTTCTATGTCCAGGGCAGGCTGTCGTCTGCCCTGGACATACCAAATTATACATGTTAGCTTGGCACTGCTTCTCTTGAGATTCGACCCCGCGGCCTCGTGTGGTGCACGATTTCAGTTCATTTCTCTCCTTTGAAAGGGAACGGAAATGACGTATTGCCAGATCAATCTGGTCTATTGATCCCTGGTCTTCTATGTCCAGGGCAGGCTGTCGTCTGCCCTGGACACACCAAATTATACATGTTAGCTTGGCACTGCTTCTCTTGAGATTCGACCCCGCGGCCTCGTGTGGTGCACGATTTCAGTTCATTTCTCTCCTTTGAAAGGGAACGGAAATGACGTATTGCCAGATCAATCTGGTCTATTGATCCCTGGTCTTCTATGTCCAGGGCAGGCTGTCGTCTGCCCTGGACACACCAAATTATACATGTTAGCTTGGCACTGCTTCTCTTGAGATTCGACCCCGCGGCCTCGTGTGGTGCACGATTTCAGTTCATTTCTCTCCTTTGAAAGGGAACGGAAATGACGTATTGCCAGATCAATCTGGTCTATTGATCCCTGGTCTTCTATGTCCAGGGCAGGCTGTCGTCTGCCCTGGACATACCAAATTATACATGTTAGCTTGGCACTGCTTCTCTTGAGATTCGACCCCGCGGCCTCGTGTGGTGCACGATTTCAGTTCATTTCTCTCCTTTGAAAGGGAACGGAAATGACGTATTGCCAGATCAATCTGGTCTATTGATCCCTGGTCTTCTATGTCCAGGGCAGGCTGTCGTCTGCCCTGGACACACCAAATTATACATGTTAGCTTGGCACTGCTTCTCTTGAGATTCGACCCCGCGGCCTCGTGTGGTGCACGATTTCAGTTCATTTCTCTCCTTTGAAAGGGAACGGAAATGACGTATTGCCAGATCAATCTGGTCTATTGATCCCTGGTCTTCTATGTCCAGGGCAGGCTGTCGTCTGCCCTGGACATACCAAATTATACATGTTAGCTTGGCACTGCTTCTCTTGAGATTCGACCCCGCGGCCTCGTGTGGTGCACGATTTCAGTTCATTTCTCTCCTTTGAAAGGGAACGGAAATGACGTATTGCCAGATCAATCTGGTCTATTGATCCCTGGTCTTCTATGTCCAGGGCAGGCTGTCGTCTGCCCTGGACATACCAAATTATACATGTTAGCTTGGCACTGCTTCTCTTGAGATTCGACCCCGCGGCCTCGTGTGGTGCACGATTTCAGTTCATTTCTCTCCTTTGAAAGGGAACGGAAATGACGTATTGCCAGATCAATCTGGTCTATTGATCCCTGGTCTTCTATGTCCAGGGCAGGCTGTCGTCTGCCCTGGACATACCAAATTATACATGTTAGCTTGGCACTGCTTCTCTTGAGATTCGACCCCGCGGCCTCGTGTGGTGCACGATTTCAGTTCATTTCTCTCCTTTGAAAGGGAACGGAAATGACGTATTGCCAGATCAATCTGGTCTATTGATCCCTGGTCTTCTATGTCCAGGGCAGGCTGTCGTCTGCCCTGGACATACCAAATTATACATGTTAGCTTGGCACTGCTTCTCTTGAGATTCGACCCCGCGGCCTCGTGTGGTGCACGATTTCAGTTCATTTCTCTCCTTTGAAAGGGAACGGAAATGACGTATTGCCAGATCAATCTGGTCTATTGATCCCTGGTCTTCTATGTCCAGGGCAGGCTGTCGTCTGCCCTGGACATACCAAATTATACATGTTAGCTTGGCACTGCTTCTCTTGAGATTCGACCCCGCGGCCTCGTGTGGTGCACGATTTCAGTTCATTTCTCTCCTTTGAAAGGGAACGGAAATGACGTATTGCCAGATCAATCTGGTCTATTGATCCCTGGTCTTCTATGTCCAGGGCAGGCTGTCGTCTGCCCTGGACACACCAAATTATACATGTTAGCTTGGCACTGCTTCTCTTGAGATTCGACCCCGCGGCCTCGTGTGGTGCACGATTTCAGTTCATTTCTCTCCTTTGAAAGGGAACGGAAATGACGTATTGCCAGATCAATCTGGTCTATTGATCCCTGGTCTTCTATGTCCAGGGCAGGCTGTCGTCTGCCCTGGACATACCAAATTATACATGTTAGCTTGGCACTGCTTCTCTTGAGATTCGACCCCGCGGCCTCGTGTGGTGCACGATTTCAGTTCATTTCTCTCCTTTGAAAGGGAACGGAAATGACGTATTGCCAGATCAATCTGGTCTATTGATCCCTGGTCTTCTATGTCCAGGGCAGGCTGTCGTCTGCCCTGGACACACCAAATTATACATGTTAGCTTGGCACTGCTTCTCTTGAGATTCGACCCCGCGGCCTCGTGTGGTGCACGATTTCAGTTCATTTCTCTCCTTTGAAAGGGAACGGAAATGACGTATTGCCAGATCAATCTGGTCTATTGATCCCTGGTCTTCTATGTCCAGGGCAGGCTGTCGTCTGCCCTGGACACACCAAATTATACATGTTAGCTTGGCACTGCTTCTCTTGAGATTCGACCCCGCGGCCTCGTGTGGTGCACGATTTCAGTTCATTTCTCTCCTTTGAAAGGGAACGGAAATGACGTATTGCCAGATCAATCTGGTCTATTGATCCCTGGTCTTCTATGTCCAGGGCAGGCTGTCGTCTGCCCTGGACATACCAAATTATACATGTTAGCTTGGCACTGCTTCTCTTGAGATTCGACCCCGCGGCCTCGTGTGGTGCACGATTTCAGTTCATTTCTCTCCTTTGAAAGGGAACGGAAATGACGTATTGCCAGATCAATCTGGTCTATTGATCCCTGGTCTTCTATGTCCAGGGCAGGCTGTCGTCTGCCCTGGACATACCAAATTATACATGTTAGCTTGGCACTGCTTCTCTTGAGATTCGACCCCGCGGCCTCGTGTGGTGCACGATTTCAGTTCATTTCTCTCCTTTGAAAGGGAACGGAAATGACGTATTGCCAGATCAATCTGGTCTATTGATCCCTGGTCTTCTATGTCCAGGGCAGGCTGTCGTCTGCCCTGGACATACCAAATTATACATGTTAGCTTGGCACTGCTTCTCTTGAGATTCGACCCCGCGGCCTCGTGTGGTGCACGATTTCAGTTCATTTCTCTCCTTTGAAAGGGAACGGAAATGACGTATTGCCAGATCAATCTGGTCTATTGATCCCTGGTCTTCTATGTCCAGGGCAGGCTGTCGTCTGCCCTGGACATACCAAATTATACATGTTAGCTTGGCACTGCTTCTCTTGAGATTCGACCCCGCGGCCTCGTGTGGTGCACGATTTCAGTTCATTTCTCTCCTTTGAAAGGGAACGGAAATGACGTATTGCCAGATCAATCTGGTCTATTGATCCCTGGTCTTCTATGTCCAGGGCAGGCTGTCGTCTGCCCTGGACACACCAAATTATACATGTTAGCTTGGCACTGCTTCTCTTGAGATTCGACCCCGCGGCCTCGTGTGGTGCACGATTTCAGTTCATTTCTCTCCTTTGAAAGGGAACGGAAATGACGTATTGCCAGATCAATCTGGTCTATTGATCCCTGGTCTTCTATGTCCAGGGCAGGCTGTCGTCTGCCCTGGACATACCAAATTATACATGTTAGCTTGGCACTGCTTCTCTTGAGATTCGACCCCGCGGCCTCGTGTGGTGCACGATTTCAGTTCATTTCTCTCCTTTGAAAGGGAACGGAAATGACGTATTGCCAGATCAATCTGGTCTATTGATCCCTGGTCTTCTATGTCCAGGGCAGGCTGTCGTCTGCCCTGGACATACCAAATTATACATGTTAGCTTGGCACTGCTTCTCTTGAGATTCGACCCCGCGGCCTCGTGTGGTGCACGATTTCAGTTCATTTCTCTCCTTTGAAAGGGAACGGAAATGACGTATTGCCAGATCAATCTGGTCTATTGATCCCTGGTCTTCTATGTCCAGGGCAGGCTGTCGTCTGCCCTGGACATACCAAATTATACATGTTAGCTTGGCACTGCTTCTCTTGAGATTCGACCCCGCGGCCTCGTGTGGTGCACGATTTCAGTTCATTTCTCTCCTTTGAAAGGGAACGGAAATGACGTATTGCCAGATCAATCTGGTCTATTGATCCCTGGTCTTCTATGTCCAGGGCAGGCTGTCGTCTGCCCTGGACATACCAAACTATACATGTTAGCTTGGCACTGCTTCTCTTGAGATTCGACCGTAGTCCAGTTGTCTAAAGTTCTGGTCTCTGCTCTGTTGCAAAGGAGATTTTCTCTCTTAACGCCCACCCTGATCTGTCTGAAAGACGACACCGACGGGTTTGCAAAGCCGTCCGTCGATTGAAACGTTAAGATGTGGTTCCTTCAGGAGAGATACACCTTGTGCTGGTTAAAAAAAAACATCCTGGATGTCGTTGACCTGGAGGGTGTCATCTGTCTCCTAACATCTGATCCAGCGGATCCCCTTCTTCCCAATTGTGGGATCTTCAGGCGACTTATGATCCTGCTCATTTCCACCATTGTGGCTGAGAGGTAAAACAACCCAACTTCTTAGGGATAATTTTTTCTCCCCACACAATGATTAATCAATGGCTTTGGACACGATTTTGCATCTCTTGCATTGGAGAACAGGACTTGGACTCTGCCGGCTCTTCCTCCAAGTCTCATCTTAGACATTCATGATTAAATTTAGCTAAATTAAAGTCATTTTTAAAACCATTTGAAAATCGTCTGTTGAAAAACAGGTCATACTTACTCATGCCAACTTTACTGTAGCTACGCTCGTTATTTTAAAAATTTGCCTCCCCTAAAAAAATGTCGCACGTGTTGCATATGCGTAGCGCAGCCCCTGTTGGTTAATATTTGTTGAGAGTGAGTCGACCTCTGCTGTGGCCTCCATTTCTTCTTCTGTCTCCGTGGCAAGCGAAATGGCGACCGCTGGGAGCAAGAAAAGCGCCAATTCTCGTAAAACTGATAATTAAGAGAATTTATTTCGCATATTCTTCTGTGACGTGAAAAAAGAAACTATTCCCACAATGCTCAAAGTATTAACCTCACTTTTATAACGCTTTTAACGAAATAAACAAAAATTATCAACGAACCAACTTTTACATTTGCACTTAGAAAACCCCTTGAAATTAATGGACAGAATCAAATAGAGCATTTTTCAGTTTAATATCATTAGGTTGGGTTCACCTCTGAGCGGTATTTTTCTGCACACAATGGGCTCAAGGGTCAGGTTACATCATCATCATCATCATCATCATCATCCAGAGCCGGATTTAAACTTTTTGAGGCCCTAGGCGCACATTAAATTCAAGGTTTCTTACTTAGTTTTTTTTTTAATATTTGAATATTTTGTTCAATCAAAACATTTAAAATTTTTAAATATTTTTATTTAAAGAATTGTAGAAAAATAATTACAGAAAAATAACTCAATCATAGTAAACAAAGAGTATAGATATTAGTAACGAACATTAAAATATTTTTGGAATGAATTGAAGTTCAATATCAAATTACGATAATGAACATTGCTTTACAACATTTAACTAAAAACTTTTCAATCAAAAATCATCAAAGGTTTTACATCTTGACAAACAATCTTCTTTACAAATCTTTACAAAAAGAAAATCAAATTGAGAGCTTTCTGTTTGGTGAAACCATCAATTAAATCATCACAATTTAAAGAATCTGCCAATTCACATTCAATAAACATTGAATTTGACGTTTTGGTTTGCGCTAGCGAATTTCTTTCGTAATTTTTTATTCGTTTTAGAACCGAAAACGATCTTTCACCATTTTCATTGGCTACAGGCATGGAAAGAAATATTTTCAGAATTGTTTCCATATTTGGGGATGTCGATCTGAAACCCTCATTAATGGATTTATACATGTCCATAGGGTTGGATGGATCCTCTTCTTTAATGAAACTTAAAAATTGTGTCATTCCATCTTTAAATTCATTGCTGCCAATATTATTTTTGCATATGTCTATTTATTAATACATAACTGAACTGCGGTTTCATTCAGAGTTCTATATCGAAAAAGACATTAAAAAATCGAGGATGGGGGGGGGGGGAGGATGAAGAAGCACAATAGAGCGGAAAAAGTGTCGGGAGCACGACATTTGATTTCCAATGCAGTATAACATTTCCACCTCCGTTTTACGGGTTTAGAAAAATGTCTCGAAAAATGCATGAGCACAGAAAATAACATGGAAAATGCTATAAATAACTTTAATAATTTTTTTTTTGCCTATTTTACTGTTATTCACATTCCGAAAGGCCCTTAGAGTTTAGGCCTCTTAGATCCGGCCCAAAAAATACACAATATATTTCAATATACTTCTACTCGTCGATTTATTTCTGCATTCAGTGTGTCGCAAATAACGTTAATTGCATTAACCACAAATAAATATTTGCGAGGTAATCCCACATCGTTTTCCGTTGTTTCATCAAACAAAATTTTGCGGTGTTTCTTGTGTTAACGACATGGCTTCCACTTCGATTGATTCAAAATCATTTCTTACCCCTAAAATAAATTCTGTTAACGATTTCAGAAAGGTGAAGCTTTTTAATAGATTTATTTTTGGGTCCTGCAAACATTTTCTTGTAGCATTTAGTCTTTGCAATATTCTATTCCAAAAAATAATCAGAAGCGCTGTTTCGTAATAATCAAAATGCTTCAACAGTCTCTTAGAATCTAATCGGTATTCTGACTTTCCTTTATGGCATGATGCCATTTTAATCAAAATCGAAAAAATCAGAGAGATTGAAATTTTTAAACCTTTTATCCTACAGTAATTTATATAAATATAACTTAATAATTAATTTTTTTTTATTAATGCATCATCATCATCATCAAGCAGCCAAGGGCTGCAGAGGTCCAACCACACCGTGCAATTTAGTTCTCCAAGCAAGTCTGTCCTGTGCTACATCTACTGCATCTGGCCACTGCACACCAATTCTAACAAGGTCCTGTTTGACATTGTCAGCCATCGGTCTCCCCCTATTTCTGAAGCCTTTGGGCAAACTGTTCATAAACCTATTTGCCAATCTATTCGCCAATCTATAATTATCCATACGGGCAACATGGCCAAACCAGCGGAGTCTCTCTCTGCACAATATGCTGCTTAAAGGAGGTTGCAAACTCCTTTGCCTAACCTCATCATTAGTTACAAATTTGAACCACCTAATGCCCAAGATACTGCGTAAGCATCTGGAATCAAAAGCATCTAGTTTCCTGTTATCTTGTTTACACAGCGTCCAAGTTTCACTAGCATAACTAACCCTAGAAAGAACCAAACTATTATACAGTCTAATTTTAGTCTTTAGTGTATACGCCTATTTCTCCACAATCTCCATAGATTCTTAAAAGTCACGGCAGCAATACCTATTCGTCTGTTAATCTCATGCTGCACATCACCAGTATCTGTTACGTAGCTCCCAAGGTAATTAAACTGTGACATCTGCTCAAGACTGCAACCATTCAGATTAACTGAATCACAACCTGCCTGACCAATTTTCATCACTTTAGTTTTCTCTCTGTTTATAACCAAACCTACTCTACTACCAGTCTCATCAACAGCTCGAATGAAAGAGTTCATCTCATCAACATCATTTGCCAAAAGGGCTAAATCATCAGCATAATCTAAATCAGAAATTTTCGTATCTCCAGCCCACTTAAGGCCAAAATCTTTCCCTTGAAGTGAATTTCGCATAACATAATCAATAACCAAGCTAAAGAGAAAAGGAGACAAAATGCACCCTTGTCGAACACCAGAAGTAATGCTAAACCAATTGCTACAAGCCTTACCAACTCTCACACACGACTCAGTGTTATTATAGAGAGCTTTCATTATGTTAACTAACTTGTCTGGTATACCATATGATTTCACAATCAACCACAAATTATGACGATCAACAGAGTCAAAAGCAACCAAAGGTTTCTTAAACTCTAAACATTTCTCAAGAATCTGCCTAAGTGAAAATATCTGATCCACACATCCCCTACCACTTCTGAATTTACATTGCTCATCACGCAATTGACTGTCAACCAGATTTTTAATTCTATTAAGCACAATCATGGAAAGAACTTTCCCTGGAACAGAGAGTAGGCTGATACCCATATAGTTATCACAAGAACTGCGATCACCTTTTTAAAAAATAGGGATAATAATAGCTCTGGTAAAATCCTTAGGAACCATGCCTTTATCATAAAAGATATTCAGAATTTCAGTCATCCAAGTGGTAACCGAAACATTTCCAGCTCTAAGCATTTCAGTAGTAATTTCATCTACCCCTGGGGATTTATGAAGTTTAAGTTTAGAAACAGTCAAAATAACTTCAGATTGTGTTATAGGGCCAACATTAAAGCCACCAATGCATCTATCATCATTGCAAACAATGGGAGTAGAACTAACCACATTGTTTACAATATCATTGAAATGCTCAGCCCACCTAGTCATGACAGAATCCTCACCTTCTATAACCTTCCCTTGTTTATCCTTCAATCCCTGTACATCTGTTCGTTTTCTACCACACAAAACATTAACTATCTGATACAGCTCTCTGCTGTTGTGCTGTCTAACTGCGTGTAAAATGAAAATTCAACACAATAAAAATACAAGACTTCAAAACTCAGGATATTACCAAATACCTAATTTTCGATCAAGTACCACTTACATCCGAAAGAAAAAGATCCGAAATCAAGTACCACTTACATTTAACGCTATCCAAAGGGAAATGTTAAATATAGATGCATACAGAGGACTCAATTCTAAATTGAAAGATTATTTGGGAAAAAAATTAGCTGAATGTTAGATATTATCACGTCGTGTTTTTCGAAGTATTTATGATGCAAACCATTATTGTGGCTGAATGCCCAATGCTCTATTTGATTCATTCCCTTTCCTGCAGGAAAGCTGTTGATCTTTGGGGGGCCAACATTAAAAATCCGGGTCTGGACACAATACTCGGTTCGGCAGCATTTGTACCTCGGCCTTTTCTCCAGGTTCTAGACTCCAGAACCTTCGAAGCGGGTCGAGTCCACCCGCCCAGTAGCGCTGCGCAGTGACGTTATTTGGTGGCGGCAGCAGCGCGGAATAGAATTTTTGAGGGAAACTAAGGAAATTAGCAGAAAATTCTCAAACTGGCGGTTTTCAAATCGGCTTAAATCACACCATCGAAAATCAAGGGCCTACTGTATTCAAGGTTTGCAATTTTTCATTCAGGATGGATTTCGCAACGATTAGTAGCATCCCCCATTGATCGGAGATCTGCCTTTGCATGGAAAGATCCTTATTCGGTGAGAGCGACGTCGTTATTGGGGCTTTTTATTTGACAGCAGTGAACGGGAAATGACGAATTCAACGTCGATTGATTTATTTTATTTATTACATTACACTCATCTGGGACTTCGGTGAGCTAGCACCTCCTACCCACATAGGGTTTTGTCTCAGCTACATACATTTTTGTACAGTAAAAAAAAAACCGCTGTTGGTATCAAAGTTTGTTGACTAAATTAGTAGCAGACAACAAGCAGAAAAGTTGCTCCAGGTGATTTTTTTGATTCTGAGTTTTTGGTATACTGAGGATATTTTCTAGTGTTATGTCTGTAAGTGACCTTTTCTAAGTTGTCAAAATATTTTTTTCTTTCTGTGTTGTATTTTTTACAATATGGTATGCTGGATTGTTTCAGGAACTTTGCAGGTAGTACATTGGATTGTGCATGCTTTTTTAATGAGTATAAATAGTAATTTAATCCTACAAAGCCTATTCTTAGTCGATAATATGATGATAACAGTTTCCTGGAAAATTTTAGATTTTGTATAGTTGTGATTTCTGAGTTTAGGAAGTATCTATGAGGGCAGTTTATTGGTCCATTTACTATATTTTTTTAGATTATTGATTTCAAAAGTTTTTGTTATGTTTTTGAAAATATTGAAGAAATAGTGTGTTGGGGTGATGATACTTAGTGCTAGGCCATTTTTAGCATAGTAGTCTGCCCAGTAGTTGCCTATAATCCCACACTGGCTAGGGATCCATTGTAGGGTGATTTTGTTATTTAATTTTTTTGTGATGTGTATATGTAGGTATAGAAAGTCAGTGATTATCTTGTTGTAAGGTTTGTAGAGCAGCTTTTGAGTCAGAGTAGAGAATTATGTTTGCATTAGTTAGATTATCAGATATCCATTTTATCGCAAATAATATGGCATACAGTTCTGCTTGTAATATGTGGGTGTGGGATGCGAATTTGAAGTGTGAATATATTTTATTATTAGGCGAGAAGAAGGGGCAGCAGCAGCTGTCTGTGTGCTATGGTCATATGAGCCATCAGTATAAATTGCATAATAATTTTTGTATTATTTCAGTGTGCTTCAGTTAGAGGTTTTAGGCTTGTTGATGCCTGTGATGTTTTGTGAGTTATGTTAGGGATGGAATCATATATGATAGGTTGGCTATATGTCCAGTATGGTTCAGAGATCATTACATCTCCTTGGTTTATGATTGATGTGATAGCTTTGAAGAGTGTTGTGTTTTGTATGCATGTTTTGTAAGGTGCCTTTAGTTTGCTGTTTGAAAGGGAGCTGACGATTGGGTGATGTTTGTGTTTGAGGTGTAGTCTCGTAAGTTTTAAGAGATTGTGATGAAGTTTATTAAGATTGTGTTTTAAGAGATTAAGATTGTGCTCTTATGTTGAAGGTTGGGATTGATGTTTCAGCCAAGAGTGCTAAAGAGGGAGAGCGTTTATAGAGGCCTAGTATTAGTTTTAAGAATTTATTTTGTACTGTATTCAAATGTTTGAATTTGTTGTCTGAGATACCACTTAAAAATTCTCTCCATATTCAATTCTGGGTCTTATACGTTTTTTGTAGAAATGAATTAAGTTGTATTGTGATGTGCCCCAATTTTGCCCAGCTATGCATTTTGTGAGATTTAGTAGTTTTGCTGCTTTGTGTTTAGCATCATGTATAAATGGTGTCCATGTGAGGTTATGATCTATGGTTATGACTTGGTATGTGTGTGATTTTTTTGATTGTTATTAGATCATCATTTATTTTTATTTTTATGTGTGAAATTTTTTTTCTTTGTGTTAGGAATGGAATAATGTGGGTTTTGTTTTGGTTTATGTTTAGATGCCATGTTTTAAGGTAGTCAATTACTTTTGTTAAGTTATTTTGTAGTGTTGCACAAGTCTGTTCAGTGTTTTTACCAGATGTCCATAGAATTAAATCATCATGCAAAGGAAACAAAATTGATATCAGGGTCAAGTGTGGTAGGTAGGTCATGTAGATAGAGGTTGAAAAGTATTGGGGAGAGGATTTATGTTAATAATGTAATAATTAAAATAAATCAAACATGTTGTTTGTTTTATAGTTATGTAATTTTGCTTGAAATGTCTTGTGTGGTAATGTGTTTGAGAAGAAATTTAATAATTTGCCATTTATCCGTATGTTTTTTAGTTTTGAGAGGAGGCCCTTAATCCAAATTGAATCAAATGCAGATTTGAGGTCTACGAAGATTGCTATTGTAGATTTATGTTTTGTTTTATTAATGTATATGTCATTTAACAGTGCTAAGACAGGGTCCTTGGATGAATGATTGTCAATCAACGTTGATACTTTCAGAGGAGAGGCAAGAGGAATTGACGTCTGCGTGCTTCATCCAAAGCACGAAATCTGTTTCTTCCACTTCCCTTCAGCGCCAATCAGCCCATCAGATCCCGAAAACGACTCTTCCCTCTGCAACCTAGTCGCCTCTTCCTCCAATTGCGGACCCTGTTAACTCTCTTCCTCCCACTTGCAGCGATTCCCGTTGGCCAATCTGTCTATAAATAGCTCTTTCTTGCGCAGGGTGAAGCAGACGCCTCGGGGTTTGCAGTGCCCTACATAAAAGAGGCGTTTTTAAAAAACGCCGATTTCGTGGATATCGACCTCTAAGTTCGGCTTTGGCAACACTTCTAGAAATGTCGCATTCCACTTTCCTTTTTTTAAACGAGAAAAATTCGACCTCGCTTAAAAATGTTTCTAGCTAAAAACGCAATTGTTCGATATGATTAAGAGAATTTCAGTTACGATTTATTCTTTCTAGAAAGATAAAAAAAAAACAGAAATAATAAAAACCGAAAAATCCTTGCACATTCTCCATTTCTCATGTAAATTTCTTGCAGCTTTATACATTGCGATTTCTAATTCATCGCCCATCTATCTGCAGTTCAGTCTGAATCTGAATTCCTCAGCTGCAGTTTTGAGAGATCTTTTCGGAAATCTTCCTCGGTCCGTTCGCGGTGGATTCGCCTCATTGCACGTGTTGTGTCGCAAGGGTAAGAACATGAACATAGGCTCAGTCTCGAAAGAGGGAATCGCCTCATCCCTCCCTTGAAAGTAAAAACAAATCGCATTAGATCTGTTCACTTCTAATTCCTATTCATACAATTCTCTTATTCCTTATTTTTCAGTTAGGTTCTCTGTTCGAAGTCGTCGGTGACGTAATTCTCACGCTGTAGTTCAGGGCGAGGTGCTTGTTCACCAATGTCCCAGTAGCATGTGTGGTCTAAATAAATAAAAAGATAAATAAATAAATCAAGACAATATATCACATCACGGTTCATTGTAGCACGTTTATCTGTCGTAACACTACCTCCTCCTTAGGTCTTGTTCGTCCTGAACAATTCTGGATTCCAAAGCTTCTTCAGTTCTTCGATGAAACGGGGCCAAACGATTCACATGAACCATCTTGCACTTTGTAGTTGGACGTCAACGAATGCGATACACCACGTAGTTAATTCTGTTGACTACCATATATGGACTTTCCAAAGGTTCTGAAGTTTTGGAGAAAGTCTTTTTTTTTTCTATGTGGATTGTACAACCAGACAAGATCTCCTTGATTGAAAACAGTTCCATTTATTTTACTGTCGATTTTCGTTTTGGTTCTCTCACTTGCCAAGTTGATGTTATATCTGATGGAGTGGTGGACTAGTCGTTGTTGTAATTCTTGTGCATAGCGTGGGGTGGACACAGGCATTGCTTCGGGCCGACAATATAAAAGGTTACAGAAAAGACGTAATTCTCTTCCAAAGAGCATCATGGAAGGTGTCTGTCCAGTTGTCTCATGCACGGCTGTTCTATATGCCAAAAAAAGTAGTGGTGTATGGCGATCCCAGTCACGTTGATGGTCGTTCACATCTGTTAATCTCATGCCGCACATCACCAATATCTATTACATAGCTCCCAAGGTAATTAAACTGTGACACCTGCTCAAGACTGCAACCATTCAGATGAACTGAATCACAGCCTGCCTGTCCAATTTTCATCACTTTAGTTTTCTCTCTGTTTATAACCAAACCTACTCTACTACCAGTCTCATCAACAGCTCGAATGAAAGAGTTCATCTCATCAACATCATTTGCCAAAAGGGCTAAATCATCAGCATAATCTAAATCAGAAATTTTCGTATCTCCAGACCATTTAAGGCCAAAACCTTTCCCTTGAAGTGAATTTCGCGTAACATAATCAATAATCAAACTAAAGAGAAAAGGAGACAAAATGCACCCTTGTCGGACACCAGAAGTAATGCTAAACCAATTGCTACAAGCCTTACTAACTCTCACACATGACTCAGTGTTATTATAGAGAGCTTTCATTAAGTTAACCAACTTGTCTGGTATACCATATGATTTCACAATCAACCACAAATTATGACGATCAACAGAGTCAAAAGCAACCAAAGGTTTCTGAAACTCTAAACATTTCTCAAGAATCTTCCTAAGAGAAAACATCTGATCCACACATCCCCTACCACTTCTGAATCCTCATTGCTCATCACGCAATTGCTTGTCAACCAGATTCTTAATTTTATTAAGCACAATCATGCAGAGAAGTTTCCATGGAACAGAGAGTAGACAGATACCCCTATAGTTATCCCAAGAACTGCGATCACCTTTTATAAAAATATGGATAATAATAGCTCTGGTAAAATCCTTAGGAACCATGCCTTTATCATAAAAGATATTCAAAATTTCAGTCATCCAAGTGGTAACCGAAACATTCCCAGCTCTGAGCATTTCTGTAGTAATTTCATCTACCCCTGGGGATTTATAAAGTTTAAGTTTAGAAACAGCCAAAATAACTTCAGAATGTGTTGTAGGGCCAACATTAAAGCCACCAATGCATCTATCATCATTGCAAACAATGGGAGTAGAACTAACCGCATTGTTTAGAACATCACTGAAGTGCTCAGCCCACCTAGCCATGACAGAATCCTCACCTTCTATAACCTTACCTTGTTTATCCTTCAATCCTTGTATACCTGTCCGTTTTCTACTACACAAAACATCAACTATCTGGTACAGCTCTCTGCTGTTGTGCTGTCTAACTGCTTCCTCGGCTTTGTCAGCCAAACCATCAAGCCAAAGATTCTTATCAGCAGCTAACTGATCCCTTACACGTTTATTAAACACTCTGTAATGCTTCCTATTAGGACTAGTAGGGTATTGATTAATGACATTTCTGCAGTTCTTTCTTTCTGAAATAAGCTCAAGTAGCTTATCACTCGAAAATTCTGCCTCCTCTGCTCTTTTTTTCCTAAAAGAGTACTGTTAGTTTCCAAAAAAGCCTGTTTAAAATGATCCCATTCTTCCTCAACTTCAGTAGTAAGCAAACCATAACTGTCATAATGACTAAGTAACCTATCATGGTAAACTTTAGCTATAACTGGGTCTTTCAGAGCTTCAGTATTAAAAGTAAATTTTTTAACCCTAGCACAACACTTTTTAAGTTTAAGTTGCAAGACACTTTTAACAAGGTAATGGTCAGATCCAATTTCAGCTCCCCTATATGCCCTGGTATTCCTAACAGAACTAGCCCATTTGCTGTTAATTAATATATAATAAATCATATTCCTATGCAGCCCATCAGGTGAAACCCATGTGTATTTATGTATGTCGCAGTGTTTGTAATATGTGTTAGTTATTCTGAAACCATTGAGTTTACTTACCTGTAGGAGACGTTGCCCATTGCCATTGCAGCTACCAATACCAAAAGGGCCTATCACTCCTCCCCAAAAGTCAGAGTCAGTACAAACTTTGGCATTGAAGTCGCCTAGAACAAGGGTAATATCTCCTTTCTTGACAGAATTCAAAATATCCTGAAGTTGTCCGTAAAACCTATCATTCTCATCCTCATCGGCATCCTCAGTGGGGGCATAACAACAGATAACATTCAAGTCTTTAACGCTTGTCTGAAATTTTGCTGTAAGAAACCTTTCATTTATGCACTCGTATCCTAGAAGAGCATCACTAGCATGTCTGCTGAGAAGCAGATCCACGCCTTGGTGATGCTTTCCATCCTCCCTCCCTGTAAAGAGAAATTTAAAGTTATTTTTAAGTATCTCACCTTTACCTGTCCATCTGGTCTCTTGCAAGCTGAGAATATCTAAATTATAATGGTGGAATTCTTGTGTGGGGACATCAAGAGAAAAAGCTCTGTGCAGAGTCCTCACATTCCAACTACCTATGGAGAGCAAATGGTTAGTGGGATGTTTAAAGAAACTATATTTATTGAAGGAATGTCGACAATATCAAATAGTCCCCTAATCGCATGCATGGGCAAAGTTCCGTTCCCCAACCACTAAAGGCTGAAGCCATCTACACTGGAAGAATTCTTCCAATGTAGAATTTGACGATGCCAGTAGAAGTAATATTATTAGTCATGTCAAAAATGTCGGCCAGTACATCATCATCATCATCATCATCATCATCATCATCACCATCACCATCATCATCAAGCAGCCATGGGCTACGGAGGTCCAACCAGACCGTGCAATTTAGTTCTCCAAGCAAGTCTATCCTGAGCTACATCTACTGCATCCGGCCACTGTACACCAATTCTAACAAGGTCCTGTTTGACATTGTCTGCCCACCGCATCCTAGGTCTCCCCTTCTTTCTGAGGTCTTTAGGCACACTGTTCATAACCCTATTCGCCAATCTATAATTACTCATACGTGCAACATGGCCAAACCAACAGAGTCTCTCTCTGCACAATATGCTGCTTAAAGGAGGTTGCAGACTCCTTTGCCTAACCTCATCATTAGTTACAAAGTTGAACCACCTAATGCCCAAGATACTGCGTAAGCATCTGGAATCAAAAGCATCTAGTTTCCTGTTATCTTGTTTACAAAGTGTCCAAGTTTCACTACTATAACTAACCCTAGAGAGAACCAAACTATTATACAGTCTAATTTTAGTCTTTAGGTGTATACGCCTATTTCTCCACACTCTCCATAGATTCTTAAAAGTCCCGGCAGCAATCCCTATTCGTCTGTTAATCTCATGCCGCACATCACCATTATCTGTTACATAGCTCCCAAGATAATTAAACTGTGACACCTGCTCAAGACTGCAACCATTCAGATTAACTGAATCACAGCCTGCCTGACCAATTTTCATCACTTTAGTTTTCTCTCTGTTTATAACCAAACCTACTCTACTACCAGTCTCATCAACAGCTCGAATGAAAGAGTTCATCTCATCAACATCATTTGTCAAAAGGGCTAAATCATCAGCATAATCTAAATCAGAAATTTTCGTATCTCCAGCCCATTTAAGGCCAAAATCTTTCCCTTGAAGTGAATTTCGCATAACATAATCAATAACCAAACTAAAGAGAAAAGGAGACAAAATGCACCCTTGTCGAACACCAGAAATAATGCTAAACCAATTGCTACAAGCCTTACCAACTCTCACACACGACTCAGTGTTATTATAGAGAGCTTTCATTATGTTAACTAACTTGTCTGGTATACCATATGATATCACAATCAACCACAAATTATGACGATCAACAGAGTCGAAAGCCTTTTTGAAATCAACAAAGCTAGCAACCAAAGGTTTCTGAAACTCTAAACATTTCTCAAGAATCTGCCTAAGTGAAAATATCTGATCCACACATCTCCTACCCCTTCTGAATCCACATTGCTCATCACGCAATTGACTGTCAACCAGATTCTTAATTCTATTAAGCACAATCATGGAAAGAACTTTACCTGGAACAGAGAGTAGGCTGATACCCCTATAGTTATCACAAGAACTGCGATCACCTTTTTTGAAAATAGGGATAACAATAGCTCTGGTAAAATCTTTAGGAACCATGCCTTTATCATAAAAGATATTCAGAATTTCAGTCATCCAAGTGGTAACCGAAACATTTCCAGCTCTAAGCATTTCGGTAGTAATTTCATCTACCCCTGCGGATTTATAAAGTTTAAGTTTAGAAACAGCCAAAATAACTTCAGATTGTGTTATAGGGCCAACATTAAAGCCACCAATGCATCTATCATCATTGCAAACAATCGGAATAGAACTAACAGCATTGTTTAGAACATCACTGAAATGCTCAGCCCACCTAGCCATGACAGAATCCTCACCTTCTATAACCTTACCTTGTTTATCTTTCAATCCTTGTATGCCTGTCCGTTTTCTACCACATAAAACATTAACTATCTGGTACAGCTCTCTGCTGTTGTGCTGTCTAACTGCTTCCTCGGCTTTGTCAGCCAAACCATCAAGCCAAAGATTCTTATCAGCAGCTAACTGATCTTTTACACGTTTATTAAGTTCTCTGTAATGCTTTCTATTAGGACTAGTAGGGTATTGATTAAGGACATTCCTGCAGCTCTTTCTTTCCGAAATAAGCTCAAGTGCCTTATCACTCAGATAATTCTGTCTCTTCTGCTCCTTTTTTCCTAAAAGAGTACTGTTAGTGTCCAAAAAAGCCTGTTTAAAATGATCCCACTCTTCCTCAACTTCAGTAGTAAGCATACCATGACTGTCATAATGACTAAGTAACCTATCATGGTAAGCTTTGGCTATAACTGGGTCTTTCAGAGCTTCAGTATTAAAAGCAAATTTTTTAACCCTAGCACAACACTTTTTAAGTTTAAGTTGCAAGACACTTTTAACTAGGTAATGGTCAGATCCAATTTCAGTTCCCCTATATGCCCTGGTATTTCTAACAGAACTAGCCCATTTGCTGTTAATTAATATATAATCAATCATATTCCTATGCAGCCCATCAGGTGAAACCCATGTGTACTTATATATGTCGCGGTGTTTGTAATATGTGTTAGTTATTCTGAAACCATTGAGTTTACTTACCTGTAGAAGACGTTGCCCATTGCCATTGCAGCTACCAATACCAAAACGGCCAATCACCCCTCCCCAAAGGTCAGAGTCAGTACCAACTTTGGCATTGAAGTCACCAAGAACAAGGGTAATATCTCCTTTCTTGACAGAATTCAAAATATCCTGAAGTTGTTCATAAAACCTATCCTTCTGAACCTCATCGGCATCCTCAGTGGGGCATAACAGCAGATAACATTCAGGTCTTTAACGCTTGTCTGAAATTTTGCTGTAAGATACCTTTCATTAATGCACTCATATCCTAGAAGAGCATCACTAGCGTGTCTGCTGAGAAGCAGTCCCACGCCTTGGTGATGCTTATTGTCGTCCCTCCCTGAAAAGAGAAATTTAAGATTATTTTTAAGAATCTGACCTTTATCTGTCCATCTGGTCTCTTGCAAGCCGAGAATATCTAAATTATAACGGTGGAATTCTTGTGTGAGGACAACAAGAGAAAATGCTCTGTGCAGAGTCCTCACATTCCAACTACCTATGGAGAGAAAATGGTTAGTAGGATGTTTAAAGAAACTATGTTTATTGAGAGAGGGAATGTCGACAATATCAAACAGCCCCCTAATCGCAGACATGGGGCAAAAGACCCGTTCCCCCACCACTAAAGGCTGAAGCCATCTACACTGGAAGACTTCCTCCAATGTAGAATTTGACGATGCCAATAGAAGCAAAGAGTTCAGGTGCCTGCGATGACCTCTGCTCAGGATTATCCACCAGCTGATAAACATATCCTGTGAATCTATTCACTTGGGGCTGTCAACTCACAAACAAACAGAAAACACAGCGGAAGATTATCCCTCCACAGAAGTCCACCAGTGCAGCAAAATCAGGATCCATAATCAAGCTCAGAGCCATATATCAGCAAAACCAGCCAGTACAGCATAAAAAAAATATATATTATCATTTTTTCCACGCTAAGAAAATAAAAATTAATATTTACTATAGAATAACGTTTAATAAAGAACATAAAAACTAAGATTTTCATTTTGGCTTTTCCTAGATTTACAAATGTTTGTATATGGTAACTACGTATCCACTGGAGGGAGAGTTGGGCACCATACCAGTGTTGATGCACAGAACCAGCCAGATCTAGCACCGAAAGTCCAACCACACCTTCTCGTGATGTACGCAGTCACTACCTTTCAAGAGAGAATTCTGTTCTAGAAGTGAATACGAGGGATGTCCAAAAGTTCTTGACATGCATTTGCAGAATAAAAACCATTGCACTTATCTCAATAAAACTTCTTAGTCCTTCAAAGTACTCCCCTCTAGCATCTATGCAAATTTGCATACATCTACCCCAATTCTGGAACGCTTAGTGGTATTTCTGTTAGGAAATCCTCTGCAACTCTGAATGAACGCATTTTGAAAAGTCTTGCACCCTTGAGAAAGGCTTCCCAGCAAGTTCCTTTTCAATTTTGGAACCAACCAAAAATCGCATGATACAAGATTGGATGAATATGCAGGATGAGGTAGCTGATTTTTTCCTTCTCCAGATAGCCGTCTTGTCGGTACTGGCATTGTCATGAACTCTTGACACGCCTGTCGCTTGACTCTGCTCCTCCATCTCCTTAACCATTTTGGACAAAGCAATGTTGGTGTAGTATTGGCCATTTACAGTCATTTTTTCCAATACGACCGTAGATTGTGAACATCCTCTTCCTTGAGTGGTCTTGTTGGAGGATTTGTGGACACGGTTCATCTTCTGCAACTCATAGTTGTCGATCTTTCTGGAAGTTGTATAGTAATAAAACCACATCTCATCATCTGTGACAATGTCTGTTAACCGTGGTGTCACTAGATTAAAACATTGCCGGCATCTCCTTGCACGGGTCGACTCTAGCCCTTTTTTGCTCTTCTGTCAGTTTTTAGGATACCCATTTGGGGCAGATCTTTCGGACTTTAAATGTTGATGAATAATTGTTTCCACACTTCCATTCTATACACCGACATCTAAATTTATTACCTGAAAGGTAATATACGAGCGTCCCTTAATGAATTCACAAACAGCAGCGATGGTTCTCTCGTTCACGGCTTCCTTCGGTCTTCCTGCATTAGGGTGGTTTCGAAGCTCCGCTGTCCTATAAATTCACTCATCCATCCTGTAGCAGTGCCATATGAACAGGCATCATCCTCATATACTACTGGACAGCTATTGGGAGACAGATGGTAGCCTCCCGTCAAGGTCATTGTTTTTCTAACGTGCACGGGGTATGGCTCTCTCTTGCACATGGGACCACAGCTTAATGTCCCATCCAACAGGTGGAGGCCTGTGTCCATAAATATCCCCTACTGACCGAAGGCAGGGTGGGGAGTTTTGTGGATATAAATCTGAATGCTGGCTCAGGTGCGACTAGAACCTGGGAACTGCATATTATGAACCTGGTACACTACTGAAAGAGCCACCCCAACTCCCATCCCCTTGGGGTGATAGGTCCTTTTGGTATTGATAGTTGCAATGGAAATATCTCGTATACGTAAGTAAAGTTAATGGTTTGAGAATAACTAACACTTACTAAACACACCATGATATTTATATTAAGTTGGTGCAGATGGAATGTCCGCTTTCAGCGGGGATGGCATGTTCGACCCCTCTGGCAGATTGGTGTCATCCAGCAATGTCACAGGGCATCCTTCACAAGGTCAGTACATATGTCTAGTGTACACGTCACGTGTCTCATTTCGTGACTAGGTTCAACCACGAGTGCACAAGCTTCAAAGTGAACCATGGAGACAGGCCAATTGCGAGTAATTTTTTTGTACGAGTTCAAACTCGGGCAATGTGAGTATAACGGCCCAAAATATTAATGCGCCATTTGGATAGAGTACTGCAAATGAACGTACCATATTCGTAATTGGGCAGAGTATCTGCAAATGAACGTAATATTGTAGCTGTAACAGACAAGATAAAGAATATTGTAGAAGCTGACCCATGGCAAAGTGCCCGTGAGATCGCAGCGATCCATGTGCATCATCCGGCACCTGGTGGCCCAGGGGAAGGTGAAAAAGCTGGATATCTGGGTGCCATACGAATTCACAGCAGCCAACAGGGCATACCATCTGGAGGTGTATACTTATCTCATTGGCTGGTACAAATGGGACGGAATCCTGCCTCAAATCGTAACCTATAACGAATAGTGGGTGCTCTACAACAATTGTCATCTATCAGCACAGCGTTGGATACCACAGAACCATCAAAACTGCTGGCGTGATCCATCATTCCTTTCTCCAACCAGGTGAGACCATCAATTTGGACCACTATTGCCTTGAAATGCTGCAGATGCACAGAAAGTTCCATACCAAACAGCCATGGGGTCCTCCTGTTGCACGACAATGCTGCCCGCATCTCTCAAAAGGACCATTCAACAAATAACCAGTTGGACTACAAAACACTGCCACGCCCTCCATATTCCCCCCGACTTGCTGCCACGGATTATCACCTCTCCCAGCATTTGGACCATTTCCTGGCAGAGATCTTCCCAAGCGACCGAACTGCGTGCCAAGCTGTTGCCACCTTTTCCTCACAGACTCCAGAGTTTTATCGCCAAGGGATCCAGTCTCGTAACCCATTGGCAGAAATGTGGCGATGTCAGAAGGGTAATGTAGTTCTACTTAGCTACACAGCTAACTGCTTCTTATTTTTATGAAAGTTTGCAGGTCCCTCTCATTTAGGACATCTTATGTGCACCAACCCAATACACGTGGATTTCACCTGATTTGCTGAATATGATCAATTATATATTGATTTACAGCAAATGGTATAGACAGTTAGGAATACAAATCATATAGGAGAGTCGAAATTGGGTCTCATCAAAAGTGTCTTACAACTAAGTTTAAGAAATGTCGTTCTAAATTTCAAAGAATTGTCTTTAGCACTGAAAGATCTAGATATAGCTAAGCATACTATATGGGGCTCATGAAATATTCAGTTGAAAAAAAAAATTGGTTTTGTCGTGAGTGGGATTCGAACCCATTTCTCCCAGTAACATGCCAAGGTATGTTAACCATTACACCATCAACGACTAACACACTTTCCTTCAGTTAGTATCACAAACTTTCGCGCATTTTTTGATTTGCTCATGGCACCATCTATGTCGCGGATGGGAAATCAAGTTGCCTCATTGATAGAATTTCATAGTTGTCACTCACGGTCATGGCGTTAAATCAATAATTCAGTATAAGAGACTTCCTCTACAGGACGTACAAGTAGATGAAGTCTTGTAGATATGGGACTCATGAAATATTCAGCTGGAAAAAAAAAATTATTTCTCCGTGAGTGGGATTCCAAACCAAGTCGCCCAGTGACCAATTTTTTTTTCTTCTTAATAATTCACGAGGCCCATCTCTACATGACATCTCCTGTGATACTTTACTACTGAATACCGTGATATGTTACTTAGTCATTATAAAAACTGTGGTTTCTTTACTACTGAAATTCAAAAAGATTGGGATTAGTTTAAACAGGCTTTTCTTCAAACTAACAAAGCCATTTGAGTATAAGGCAATGGAACTTATTTCTGAAAGAAGGAATGGCAGGAATAATCTGACTTATTTAACACACCGACTAGTCCTAACAGGTAACATTACAAAGAGCTTAATAAAAGTGTAATGGATCAGTCAACAGCTGATAAGATTTTCCTACTTGATAGCTTGGCTGACAGAGGAAGCTGCACCACCAGATGCTTTGAGAAGAAACGGTCAGGTATATAGCGATTGAAGGATAAACATGGTAAGATTATTGAAGATTCTCTCATGGCTAAGTATTTAAGAAATATTCTAAACAATGTAGTTCTACTCCCATTGTTTGTAATGAAGAGAGATGCATTACTGGCTTTCATGCTGGCCATATATATATTCTGACATTACTCCATTTCTAAATTTAAACTACATAAATCCCCATGGGTAGACGAAATTAAATTACTACTGAAATGCTTAGAGCTGAGAATATTTATGTTGTCACATGGCTGACTGAAAATTTGAATATCTTTTATGACAAAGGCATTGTTCCTAAGGATTTTAAGTTACTATTATCCCTATTTTTAAAAAAGGTGATTGCAATACTTGTGATAAACCATAAGGGTATCAGCCTACTTTCTGTTCCAGGTAAAGTTCTTTGCATGATTATACTTAATAGAATAAGAATTTCGTTGATGTCAATTGTGTGATGAACAGTGTGGATTCAGAAGTGGTAGGGGATGTATTGATCAAATATTTTCATTTAGGCAGATTCTTGAGAAATGTTTGGAGTTTCAAAAACCTGTGGTCACTAGCTTCATAAATCCCAAAATGGCTTTTGACTCTGTTGATCATGAGATCATATGGTATACTTAGCAATTTAGTTAGCTTAAATGAAAGCTTGCTCTAATAACACTGAGTAATGTGTTAGAATTGGAAAGACTTGTAAGCAATTGGTTTAGCATTGAGAAATGACGTTTAGACAAGGGTGAATTTTATGTCCTTTTCCATTTGGTTATTGATTTTGTTATGTGGAATTCTCTGCAATCCAAAGATTTCACCCCTATATTGTATAAATATTTGAAAATTTCTGCTTTAGATTATGCAGATGATTTGGCCTTATTTGTTAATGATGTTGAGATGAATTCATTCGTTAGAGTTGTTTGATGAGACTGATAGTAGAGGATGTTGGTGATAAACAGAAAGAAAACTAAAGTGATGAAAATTGACCATGCTGATGTACTTGCTTTGAATGGTTGTGTATTGAGCAGGTGTCTCAGTTTATCTTGGAAGCTGTTTAACAGACACTGGTGATGTGGAATGAAATAAAGAATACGAATTGCTTCTGGGATTTTTAAGAATCTTTGGAGAGAGTGAAGAAATATGCATATATACCAAAATATCAAAATTAGACCGTATCGTTTGAGTTTGTTTTGTGTTGGAGTTTTTTCTAGGGTTAGTTATGGCAGTGAAACTTGGCGCTTTGTAAGCAAGATAACAAGAAACCTTATGCCTTTTATTCTAGATGTTTACGCAGTATCTTGGGCATTAGATAATTTGATTTTCTAAAAAAATGATGAGGTTAGGGGAAGAAGTCATTAATCCTCTTTGAGCAGCACATTGTGCAGAAAGACTGCATTGGTTCGACTTTGTTGCTCATCTGCATGGCTATAGATTGACAAATAGGGTTATGAACAACTGGATAAAGACCTCAGGAAAAGGGTAGTAGAGACATAATGAGGTGGACAGATAATATCAAACAGGGCAGAGCTAGAAAGGGCTTATAGCGGCCAAGTGCAGCAATTGTAGTTCAGGACAGACATGTCTGGAGAACAAAATTACAATCTGGTTAGACCTCCGTAGTCAATGACTGTATGAGGCTTCTGTATGCATACACTGAAGTGCCATTGAATTAGGGATAGCAACCCATTAATGTGTTGGACACCCTCTGGCCCTGATAACGACTGCCACACGACGAGGCAAGGACTCCACAAGCTTGTGCAAATGTTCCACAGGTATGAAGACCCATGCATCCTCCACAGCTGTCCACAATTCTCTCAAGGTTGTCACTGATGGGACACATGCCCAAACACTCTGCTCCACGGTATCCCAAAGATTTTCGATGAGATTTAAATCTGGGCTTCTAGGTGGCCAATTCTTATTTTAAAGTCGGCAGAATGCTCCTGCAATCTTGCAGTAGCCAACCTGGACCTGTGAGATGAACAGTTGTCTTGCGGGTAGACGCCATCTCCATTGTGATGCAGGATGGCCATAAATGGGTGCAAATGGTCAGCCACGACTTTTAAGTACCGCGATGCATTGAGAATCGTCAATACACTTACCAAAGGTCCCACAGACGTCCAAGTGTGACTCTCGGAGGTCGGCAGCTCCCAAAGCCGAGACAACGAAGTGAGCATTGCATGGTCTGTGCATTGACTTCCTGGCTGGAACCCACATTCAGATGGGAGGTGATCCGTACGATGTGGGTCAGACAAGCAAAGCCCACAATCATTCAAGGCTGGTTGTCCTTTGCAGTTTGTCCAGGGGCTTTTTTTTGCCAGAATTTTCATATTCCCAGAACACTCTTGAAACTGTCATACGAGAAAATCCAAGTTCGTTGACAATTTTGGAGACCGACCATCTGCCCTCTGTCAAATGCATCTAAATCCCACGCCTTTCCTACTACACTTCTCATGACAAATGTTTGGGGAAGCCAAAGCTGACAGTTATATATGACCAGAGTTTTAGCCATGTATGCGTGCAAATGCAGGACTTGCAGTACTGAATTTGGATGTCTCCTATTCCTAATTCAATGGCACTTCAGTGTATATGTATGTAGATTCACACATACTTTTAGTGGCAGATTAAAAGCTATTACCAGTTGCATTTAGGTCATGGTTCACCCATTACTGGGATAGTTTCAACAGTTAGCCATGTCTGGCATATAGTTTCATGGCAGTTAATTGAAGTTCTGGGGAGAAGTTTTCATTCAAGAGTTTTGATATCTTATGGCTTTTGATGGATAGTTCCTTGGTGTAGAGTATTACAAAAAAAGTTCTTTTTTATATTTGGTATCTTTTGCTCTTTGAATGAAACTTGCATGAATGAGTGTGAAGTTCAGTTTTGGGATATTGTAGATGATTTTTAAACCTAAGTTTTCTAGATTCTGCTACAAAATTTTGCTTTCTTTAAAGAGTTTAAGGTTAATAGAATGGTTTTAATTTTTTTTTTTACTTTGTTAAAATAGTATAATACACTGGAGGTAGAGAATTCTTTTGATATTTTTTCAAGATTTTGGTGATAGATTTCCTATATATTTCATACTTCGGGAAATTTATAGGACATGCTTTTCATTTTCTGTTACCAAACATTTTTGCTTAGGTATGTACTTTTCTTTCACAAATAATCATCATGTCATTCAGCTTAGTATGACCAGTTCTGAATCTGTTGTTTGTTTCGCTTTCATAATCAGTTGATTGATACATTGAAAATATTCAAAAAAATTAAAACATCAAAAATTATTCAATAATCTGAATTTAAAATACATTGCTGGCCATTAAAAGTGCAACACCAGGAAACACCAGAGATACCAAAGCCATATTTAGTGAATACATAGCTTATGTTACAAGGATCATATGATTACAAATACAACTCAGTTAGACTTGTGGAATACAAAGAAATCAGTATCTTATGTAGTCACCATGAGTAGCAATAACTGCTGCTACATAATCAGCATTGAGAGGATGAGACACTGGATGTGTTTGGGGAATGTCAGTCCATGCGGTTTCAATACCTGGTCAAAGTTCATCTGTTGTAGCACCTGCTGGTGTCTGGTGTGCTAGTCATCGTTAGATCATGGACCAGACATGTTTAATTGGGGACAGATCTGGTGAACGTGCAGGCCAAGCCAGAAGTGTCACGTGGTGGCTATCCAGGAATTGTTGGACAATGCATGCCACGTGTGGTCGTGCATTGTCCTGTTGGTAAATGGCACCAGAGAGCCCTTGAAGATAAGGTACGACCACAGGCTCCAACTCTTCAGTGATGTAACACTGGCTGTTCAAAAACTGGTAATGCGCATGAGGCACGTGAATGAATGGAGTCCGTTGACACCCCATACCATAACACCAGGGGTCAAACCTGTAAGGAACTGCATCATGCATGTCTCACTGAGCCTGTCACCGCAGTACACCAGATATGGATTCTTCCATTGTGGTACTGCATAGTGAAGCGGGATTCATCTGAAAAGACGATGCGATGCCATTCCCACATCCATGTGCGATGTTCTTGGCACCATTGCAGTCACATATGCCTGTGTTGTAGAGTCAATGGTATGACTCTACAACACAGTGGTCAATGGGTATTCGAAGAAATGGCCACCTATCGAAGATGCTTGATGCTGCAGATAACATCAAACCATACATGCAGACACTAACCACTAGGACTAGTTGATGTGCAACATACCCTAACTGTTGAGTTAAGGAAAGGCCACCTATCGAAATGAAGAATGAAGAAATGGCCACCTATCGAAGATGCTTGATGCTGCAGATAACATCAAACCATACATGCAGACACTAACCACTAGGACTAGTTGATGTGCAACATACCCTAACTGTTGAGTTAAGGTGTTTGATGTGGCTGTACGATCATTCATAGCCATGCACACAAGATGTCTGTCCTCTTGTTCGTTTGTGTAACAGGGCCATTGAGATCCCTCACGTCAGTTTGTTCCTCCTCTACCCACTGACACCATATTCTCATCACTGTGGCAGCATTCTGTCCAACACTAGCACCGATGTCTCGGTATGATAATCCACCTTCCCATAATCCCACAATTCTTTCTCAATCAAAGTCGGAAACCTGGTCATATGGATGCTTTGTTCTTCAAAGGGTATTTGAATTGAGAAGTCAAACTAATGAGAAAGAGATTAGAGAATGTACAAGAAGTCAAACTTGTACATTCTCTAATGAACAAGTCTGTTCATTAGAGAATGAACAGACTTGATTCTTTAGTGTGCAAGAGCTGCAAGCAAACACAATTCCAGTGCTTTACACTGGCTCTTTGTAATCTCCTCTTATATCACCTCCAGCAGGGCATTACTGTCACATATGATGTGCATATGTGTTGCGCTTTGAATGATTTACATTATCTCCCATGGGCTACCCATCTTGCATATTTCAGGACAATCTGATGAGTTCCTGGTGTTGCCCTTTTAACGGCCTGCAGTGTACATTACTGGTATGGGGAAATGTACGATAAATCTCAGAACAAATTACGATAATTCTTGCTCAAATATGATAATTTTAATGACCTTTGCTGCGTGAAAATCTGGCAATCCTGAATCCAAGGGACGGCACGATGTCTCTTTATATACAAAATTGCTCTAATACCATTTAAGAGTGTTCCAAAAGGATCATTTTCAACAATATTCATTCAAAATATAAAGTGATTTGATAACTTGAGCATTTAACAGTTACACTGACAGTCATAAGAATTCATTGCAAAGTCCTTAAAGCATTAATAATTGCAATTGTAGCAAAATATATATTGGAGTAAAAGTTTCTATTAGTCTATATCTACTAGTTTTGACAAATTTTTGTGAAAATTTCTGTGAATAACTGATACTTCTAATTCCGTAAAAAACTGATACTACAAAAAATTGATTAAATGTTTCAGTGTAGACAACCATTTAAAGTTTGAATGAATGCTGATGAAGATAATGATTTAAGCATCTGATTTACATATTTAATATATACAAAAACTCCCAATAGAAAAGTCTCAAAAATTACAATTTGGTATTTCGATTTCACTGCCATAAAACGGAAGTAGTCACTTTTGATAATTTTGCTCATTTTAAATTTAACAACTCCTTTGGCAAAAGCATATTAAAAAGACCTCCTATGATGGGTTGTATTACCTCTGAGCAGTACTTTTTTTTGCACATACTGAGCTAAGGTCACAAGGATCACGAGAGCTCAGAGAAGGTTGGGGAGGGACCTACTGAACAGCTTTTGGGAGACAGATGGTAGCCTCCCATCAAGGTCATCCAGCATGTTCTTTAACGTGCACAGGGTTTGGCTCTCTTGCATATGGAGCCACAGTGTGACAGCCCATCTGACGGATGGTGGCCTTTTCAAGCCCATAGTTGTCCATTCCCTACAAATTGAGGGCAGGGTGGGGAGTTTTGACTTGATAATCAATTGGCTATTAACACTGGCCCAGGTGGGATTCAAACATGGGAACTGCAAATTATGAGCCTGGCGTGCTATAGATCAAGCCTCTACCACCATCCCTTCATAAGATGGAAGTAACTAGATGTTTGCTTTTAATAATATAAATATTTCAGTGTTCTAGGAATTCTTTTGAAGTATAAGTATGGATATTATATATTTTTTAATCAATTACGTTACTTACCAATCAGATAACAATAAAATGCATTATTACATGCTAAATTTAAACTCTTTTAATAAATCACGAATAAATACTGTACAATAAGTCCTATTCTGCTACGATTCACCAGTGCACCACATTGAGTATTACATTTGTTGTATACATAACTCTGAACATGACAATATGTCGCTCACGAAATTCAGAGTGCGGGCATTTTCCATATTATCTTAAATCTCAGATGTCACTATACATTCCTTATATACTACCATATACTAAGTACTACCAACTAAATACTTTAACCTATCTTAAAGAGTTTTAGTTAGTAAATACAAAAGGCAATATTACCACGGACTTGGAAAGGCTGGAACAACTGCATCATTTGATGTTAATCTGTTAGAAACCATGACAGTATTGTCGAAACTAACACATGCTACCAGTCCTGTTACATCATCGACATCAGCAGTGATGGTTAAACATACATCAGATTTCCACTGAAGATTTATCTTGTCAGTCCTGTTATCTCATCAACCGTGACAATAGCAGATTTCCACTAGCTCTTATTAGGGAATTCCTTGGACTTAGTTGTTAATGTTCGTCGAAAATAATATTACAATCGTATTGCTATTATCTGCTTTCTTCGAAGTGGTTTACTTTTGAACTGCTGTATTTGCTGGTATCACAATTTTTCTCTAATTTCGTACTCACTGCCCTGCACTGGGCGCCACGACTTACAACTTCTAACAACACCATTCAACTCCCCACCTCTCTAGGAGTTATTCTCACATTCCCACCATCATATAGAGCGACGCGTTTCGCACGCCTCCCATGTGGCGGCTTCCTCAGGCTCTGATCACGTGTACCGTGGTTGTTACCTTATATGCGTGTCTTCCATTACGTCATCATTTATGTCCCTATGTGCGAGCATTTCTGCACTTTTCTTCTGCTGTAACAGAAGATTCCATGCAGATGGTATCGGGGTGATGTCATTATTACAGATTGTGTTACGATAACTATGAATGTATAATTTTTCCGCGTATGCTAATTGGAACTTATTTTGTGGGGCAGCTAATGCTTTGTTAATTTTTCCCATTTTAATGCTATTTTCTATTATCGTCTGTGCGAAAGCTGTATTAAGTTGCTCTTTTTGAATATCTGCTTTGTGTTCATTCATTCTTACTTCATATTGCCTATATGTCTTCCCAATACAGCGGTCCTTTCCTTTTAATTTTCCTTCCGGATCTGGGATGTTAACTTGATATACCCCCCCACCCCCTGTAGGTAATTTCCTATCTCTGTCATTAATTACTAAATTTTTAATTGTAGTTGTAGTTTTGACCTGTAATGTAAAATCATAATTGCTTAAAATGTTTTGCATCATATCCGTAACGTGTTTAATGTAAGGGAAGCTTTGCGCATATTTTACCGTTTGTTGTGGTTGTGTTCCCCTGATTTGGGTTTCTTTAATTACTGTGAATTTTGCGTTTTTCTGCCCTTTATCTAATAGTTTCTTTGGGTACCCCGTTTCCCCGGCTGTTTGGGTGATGTATTCGATTTCTTGTTCAAATGTCTTTTGCTCCAAACAATATCTTTGCGCCCTAATATAATGTGGAAGAATTGAAGCTTTTTTTTATATCTCATCAGATGTGCTGAATTAAACGGAATGTAATTCGGTATATGGGTTTTTTCCCCCCTGTACACTAGTTTCGCAGTAAGTTTCTTTCCTTGTTATCATAATGTCCAAAAAGGGTAATTGTCTATTTACTTCTTGCTCATGGGTAAAACTTTATTGAGGGCATTATAGAATTAAATACCTCAGCTAACTGTTTAAACTTTTCAAGTGGATGGGGGCAAAAAATCAAAATATCGTCAACGTATCTCAGATATAAAGATCGTACTAGATCACATCTTGCCAATGCAGTTTGTTCGACGTGGTGCATGACGACGTCCGCCACGAGTCCCGATAGCGGCGATCCCATTGGGACCCCCTCGGTTTGTTTCCACGTGTGATCCATAACATCAAAATAGTAGGATGAGGTTGCCAGCTCCAGCGCCTCATGAACACTAAATTATTCTGGGGAGCTGAGGCGGACAACCCGTAGCCATGCAGCTTTTAGCCGCATCCAGCAGCAGGGTGCTAGGATACAGCGATACGACATCTAGTGAATGCATTGTAATTGACTTTGTAATACTGGTATTTTGTATTTGTAATAAAGCATCGTGACAATCAGTCAACGTGTACTTTGATGGTGGAAAATAACTCTTAAAAAATTTATGAAGTGCTACTTAGCAGATTTCATGTAGCAGCAGAATTATATGTAGGGGCAATTATATATATATATGTATTACCAAGGACTTGCAAAAGGCTGGAACAAATGATGCAGTTGTTCCAGCCTTTTGCAAGTCCGTGGTAATATTGCCTTTTGTATTTACTAACTAGTACTCTTTAAGATAGGTTAAAGAAAGTATTTAGTTGGTAGTACTTAGTATATGGTAGTATATAAGGAATGTATAGTGACATCTGAGATTTAAGATAATATAGAAAATGTCCGCACCCTAATTTCATGAGCGACATATTGTCATGCTCAAAGTTATGTATACAACAAATGTAATACTCAATGTGGTGCACTGATGAATCATAGCAGAATAGGACTTATTGTACAGTATTTATTAGTTATTTATTAAAAGAGTTTGATTCTACTGTGCCTCGTAATATTTAGAAGCTAAATTTAAAATTTTGAGATCGTAAGATTCAGCATTGAAAAAAAAAAAAACTTTTGTATGAGAAAACAAGTCTTCATTATGTATATGCAAAAGATCAGATGCAACATAATGACTTTAGGAAATTGATTACAGCAACTAGAATTTATTCATTATTTTTGCATAACATTTTAGTCACAATTCAATGTATATGAATACATAAATTTTCCCTTTAAAACCTAAACTATAATTGAAAACGTAATGGTACTAAAATAAAACAGCAAATAACCCTAAAAATATTTAATATTATTGGTTTGAGTTAATCATCCAAACCATCTGAAGATTGATTTACCCAATTACAGGCAACAATGAAAATACAGTCAAATCTATATATGTATAGTGAGGTCACTTAAAACGAAATTATGGCTATAATGAAGCAAAGACCATTCCCTTTCAATTTGAATTTTGAAAATATGTTGTAAATACTTTTTATAACAAATACATTTGTAACAGTCTAGTGCTGGACTAACAAACATTTCAAAGAATAAACTAAGGCCAATCAGGGACAAGTAAACAATAAAATTTGTCAGTCTGCTGACTGTCATACATTTTGACGAACAGTGAATAGCTGAGTTAAGAGGACAAACTCATTTAGGAATTTCATTGTAAAAGTAACAAGGCGAAATAACAATGAATCACAAATCATTTCCTGTATTCACGAATTCTGATTTTATTTTTCATTAAGGATATGGTCAGACAGTGACCTACTACATAGTTTTAAACTAAGAGTCCAAAAAATAAAAAAAAATTCTTAATTTTACACAGAAAGGTGAATGCATAAATAATTTGTGGAAGTCCAAAAGAGAGCTGTCATTGCAAAGGTCAAGGTGTATGGAAATCCACCGATTTATTTTTCTATAATTAAAAATAAAGAACAAATGTCGGTGGAGCTTGAAAAATCAATAGATGCTAATTCAAGGAAAAAGGATTACATCAGCTTTACCCTCAGATGTTGACGCTCTTTTGACACCCTTTGACTCTTTGATTCACATGAGCCAGAGCTCAAAATTTACACTAAATAGGGCACTGCTTCAAGCGAAAGAAACATGCATTCAAAATTCAAGGCTGTCCCTTCAAATTCAATATAAATGGGTTTGACTGTATTTTAACTCTTGCCTTAATTAGAAATTAAAATTAATAATGTTTTAATTTTTTAAACCTCTTATTTTTTTTTAACTTATAAGTAAATATGATCTCCAAACAAAAGTATTTCAAATTACACAAAAAAATTTAAACCTAAAATCAGTTATAAAATTCCAGACACAAAATGCAAGATACACAACATAAAAAAATTATATGATAAAAAAAATGTGAAATTTACCTTCAATATATTCAAAAAAAAAAACATATGAGTAATAAATGTGCACATACAAAGGGCATTTGGCTTAGCCATACTTCGGAAAAGATTTATTCTTTTAGTCATATAACATTTTTTTAAAAGTTTTTATAACGTGAAGAATATAAAAAAGTTAAACTTCATCTACAAACACCATCACATTATGACAACAGTGAATGGTCTGTAACATTCTTAATCGCAATTATTCTAGTCATAAATCATTTTTACTGTCCAGTTCAGAATGGTTCTGATTAAAAATTCATTAATGTCCAAGCCACTGAATAAATGTTTCCAAAGGCCGTCTTGGTGAGAGAGCACTTGTCACTGAAGACGGAAGGAGCAAACGATAGCAGCCCCATACAGCCAATCCTAAAATGGATATCCGAAACGTATGACCAAAGACTTTAGATGAAAGAGAAGCTTCAGGTACACTGAAATGAAAGAATAAATTAATTTCCCAATAACAAAAACTAAAGTCTTCTCCATTACTAACACTGAAAACCTAAAAAAAATACCACAAATGCTTGAAATCATTTTTAAAAAAACTTCCCATTGGATAACTCATTGAATACCAAGTGTGCAAGCAGTATTTTGATGACCAGGACTAATATGAACCAATCAATAGTAAATACACAGAATTACCTGTTGATATTGAATCCAAGAAATACAATTGTGGGAAACATTAATTTTGCCGATGAGTGAGACTTGTCCTGTGTTTCCTAGTGTCCTGTCACATATTCTAGAGTCACTAAATTATCAGCAGCTAGTTCATTTCTCCCCTAATTATGAACTTTTAAATGACGGGAAATTCGGCAGATTTCAAGTCTCAATTAGACTTTAAATGAACTGCTGCTGATAGTTTAGTGGTCTAGAACACCTGGCATGACATTGGGAGAAGTGGGTTTGATTCCCACTCATCGGCAGAATTAATTTTTTCCATAACTTGGATAACAGGAAACTAGATGCCTTTGATTCCAGATGCTTATGCAGTATCTTGCGTATTAGGTGGTTTAACTTTGTAACTAATGATGAGGTTAGGCAAAGGAGTCTGAAACCTCGTTTAAGCAGTATATTGTGCAGAGAGAGACTCCATTGGTTTGGCCATGTTTCCCGTATAGATAATTATAGATTGGCAATTAGGGTTATGAACAGTGTTCCTAGAGACCTCAGAAGGAGGGGAAGACCTAGGATGCGGTGGGCAGACAATGTCAAACAGGACCTTGTTAGAATTGGTGTGCAGTGGCCGGATGCAGCAGATGTAGCTCAGGGCAGATATCCTTGGAGAACTAAATTGCACAGTCTGGTTGGACCGCTGTAGCCCATGGCTGCTTGAGGATGATGATGATGTACTGCTTGGATTCTATCAATCAGTTGTAAGACCTTGGGAAGCTTCTGTTAAATTTATGGTTACAAACAATCCCAGTTTTAAGCATAGTACTATCTAACTGCTGAATAGATAAAACTGGGTAAAGTTTGAATAAAGTCTGAGAAGAGAAAATTACATAAATTATCTTTACTCTTTTTTCCCCCCCAAGGATTTTCAAGTCCTGAAGATGAAATCAGCTGTTGGAGATGCATCCAGAGATTTTAGAAATTCTGAGGAAAATATCTGTATTTAAACTAAGAAACCTTTTCCTGACCAACACATGTGCTCTGAATAAACTTATCCAGTTTTATATATACAGGGTGATTCAAAACTTATCGTTCAAATTTTGTGGGGAGGTAGGGAATACGTCAGGAAACCGATTTCACATAGGAAAGAATGTCCGCAAATGTACGCATGCGTATGTAGAGGGCACTGTGTGTACCCAACCAGTGTACAGCTCGCCCGACCACTCCCGCTGTCATCAATGTACGAGCTGACTTACTAGTGATAAGATGAATCGTTTTACGCATCAAGAGCTAGCAGATATGCATCTCGCATATGGGGCAGCTGGCGAAAGCGGCCGCCGAGCTAGGCAAGTTTACAAAGACCGATCCCCAACAAGAATACCGCAGCATCAAATGTTTGCACGTGTGCATCGCAATCTGCGCGAACGTGGTTCCCTGCGCAGCAACATGCAGGATATGGGGAGCAGACGACTGACGTGGACTGTCAACATCGCAGAACAAGTCCTACAGTCCATCGAAGATAATCCGAATAACAGCACACAAGCTATTGCTCAGCAGCTTGGGGTCTCTCAGTCAGCAGTGTGGCGGATACTGCACGAGGAACGTGTGCATCCTTACCATCTGCAAAGGGTGCAGTTACTGCATCCTGACGATTATCCGAAGCTTGTGGAATTTGCACAATGGTTCATGCAGAAAGGTGCCTTGGACCCCAGTTTTCCAGCTTCTGTCCTTTTTACAGATGAAGCTTCATTCAGTCGTGAAGGTGTGTTCAATACACACAATTCACATGTGTGGGCTTACGACAACCCGCATGGTACGAGAAGTCACGCTGCGCAACATCGTTTTGCCGTAAATGTGTGGGCTGGAATCATTGGTGACTGTTTGTTGGGACCTTACTTGCTACCGCCCCGACTGGACGGCCGCAAATACCTAATATTTCTCGAGACAGTGTTACCGACTTTTCTGGGCGCTGTTCCTGCACATATCCACCGAGATATGTGGTATCAACATGACGGGGCTCCAGCCCATAGCACAATTGTTGCATGTGATTACCTGAACCGAACATTCGGAGCTCGATGGATTGGTAGAGGTGGACCGATCGCTTGGCCACCCAGGTCACCTGATTTATCGCCCATGGATTTCTTTTTGTGGGGGGCCATGAAAGACCATGTGTACGAGACACCCATCGACAGTGAAATGGACCTTGTTGCACGAATAGTAACTGCCGCAGGCATTGTCCGTGATATGCCAGGTGTTTTTGAAAATGTTCGGCGGTCAATGCAACGGCACTGTGAATCCCGTGTCCGTGTAAATGGTCGCAATTTTGAGCACCTACTGTGAACCTGTACTTTATCTTGTTGGAATAAAAGTCACATTCGTTACCACTTAACTGTACTGTTTCCTTGTGTTCACTTTACTTGTCCATTTCGTTAATGTAGATGACGTTTGCGGACATACTTTCCTATGTGAAATCGGTTTCCTGACGTATTCCCTACCTCCCCACGAAATTTGAACGATAAGTTTTGAATCACCCTGTATATACCCCCTCAAACAGCTGCTTGCCATAGAGGTCTGATAGGAGCCTGTCAGCTTATATGCCAAAGTAGAAGGTCTGTGAGGATGGCAGGACTTCAGCAGAAAAACAACATGAACTTCCATGCCTTACCCAGGGCTCGAACCCAGGTCCCTTAGATCAGTAGCCAAGCATGCTAACCACTCGGCTGTTGGAGATATTTAATTTGTTGTACAGTTTGTTCCTTAAGTGACTTTGAAGAACTCGAAGGTCAAAAAGGACTGGATATGTTATTATCTTACACTGAAAATTAATGACTTCTTCGAAATGAGACATTAATAAAGCTGCTGTTTACGTACATTGCAGAGTAAGGGAGAATTCTCTATATTTACAAGTGGTTCACCACCAGAGACTTAAGGTTTCTCCATTAATTTAAGATGATTCTGGAGAACCAACTATGAAATTAAGCTGCTACAAGGTGAAAATTGTAGCAGGAGGAGCACCATACTAAAGGCTGTTTTAGCAGCATCATCACTCCTTTCAACAGCATGTCACCCAGTTATACCAAGTATTGGAGAGCTGTCATTTTATTCACTTGTGTTTTCTGCTCCTTAAAAAGTCAAGTCCTCAAAATGCACAGCTTGCAAACTTCGACAAGACAAGAAGCTGCAAAACTTGATTGTAGGTAGTGATGAAAAAAAAATTATTTATCAAAATGTCAGGAGTGGTTTTTAAATTTTTTAATGCTTTTTTTTATATTTTTTTCCAGTTGGCTTTTAGTAATGAACACAAGCACTGGAGGTGTAGTATTTACAGACTGTCTGCTAAAATAATACTGATATGAAAATATAAGATTTTCTGGTAATACAAAAATTTCCATACGTAATAGTGTTTTTAGTTACTAATTTTGAGAAAAATGTTTCATATCCATTTGTCTGTGACCGATGCATTCTAATTTTAAGTGCCAAAGTGCTAAATTGGGGTATACATTTTTGTGTGCAATCACAATTTGCAACAGTTCTTGTGTATTGCACATTTTCACTGCTCTGAATCTTACTTTTCTTGAAGCTGTTAATGCAAAGAGTGTATTCCAAGTAGCTGCAGGTGTGTCATTTAATTCACATAACTTAGAAGGCATTTGAGTATGCCACTGTCTGGTTAGGAAAAATATTTTTGTTTCAGAATGGATAAGAAATTGTTTAAATTATGAAAAGAACAATTTTATGGAACTATAGTCTTTCAGAGACTTTGCTGATTGTGTATATAGATGTAATAATAATTGTTATTAGTTGTTTTTCCTGAAATATCTGTTAGTTTAAAAACCGATCTTCACTGATTTATTACAAAAGAGAACTCTGAAGCTATTGTGTGCAGATACTGCATGGTACTATCACTAATACAACAGATTAGATCTGAAAAACCATTCCTTGAGATTTATCTTTGGTCTTCTCACCAGAAAGAGCTTCGTCCATTGTAGAGTTATAATACTAGCTTCTTAAGACAAGCACAAACCATTTCTCTTATGCAAATCGGCATGCAGACTTTTCAGGGCTTTTATTCTTGGAACTGGACTATAAAGCACCGTTGGATATAATGAAATAATAAGCCTCACTACATTCAGTGTGAGATCACCATGAGATGAAACAACAAATATGGCGGCCAAATAACAGTGGAAATGCCACTAGGCCAAGATGTTTCAGCTAAATACCACTAAATTTTCTCACGCATTGGGGAATATCCCTTATACTTACACAACGATCATTTCATGGTGGTATTTATGCCTGAATTTTACTGCTTCCACGAATGAATTAAAGTGCAGTTCTTTGCCTTAGCCTGTTGTCCACTTAAGAGATGTCACGACTTCATCCAATGAATGATAATAGTGCTATACAGATTAATATAATAAATGCTAATTATGTATTATATACGATAAAAACAATTTGTGGTGTAAATATTCAATTCATGAAAACATTTGGAACTGTCAGATGGTCTGAACTTTCAGACAGTGAATATATGCCGATGGTGTTTTTGCATTTCATGGATGGTGCTTCTGGTTTTAGTGTTCACACAGGGGTGTAGCCATGGGAGGATGGTGGGAGGCTCCCCCCCAAAGTAACTTGGAGTTGGCAAAATTTGAAGCGACTTCGCAAAATCTAGGTGAGTTGTGAAAATTTGCAATTTATTTTGGAAAATTAAGGGGAGTTGTCAAAATCGACGCAACTTGGCAAATCTAAGGTAGTTTGGAAAATGAAGAGATGGCAAAATTTAGAGCAGTTGGCAAAATTCAAAGCCACTTAGGAAAATACAGGTGAGTTGGCAAAATCAGGACAACTTGGCAAAATCTTAGGGAGTTGGCAAAATTTGAAGTGACTTGGCAAAATCTTGGGGAGTTGGCAAAATTCGGAGTGACTTGACAAAACTTGGGGAGTTGACAAAATTTGAAGTGACTTGGCAAAATCGTGGGGAGTTGGCAAAATTCAGGTGAGATGTAAAAATTACGACTTTTTCTGCAAAATTATGGCGAATTGGCAAAATCTAGGGGCAGTTGGCAAAATTCGGAGTGACTTGGCAAAATCGTGGGGAGTTGACAAAATTCAGGTGAGCTGTAAAAATTGCAATTCTTTTTTCTGTAAAATTATGGCGTATTGGCAAAATTGAGGCAACTTTGCAATATCTAGTAGAGTTGGCAAATCTTGGGGGAATTGGCAAAATTCAGAGTGGCTTTGCAAAAATCAGGTGTGATGTAAAATTGGGATTTTTTTTCTGTAAAATTGTGGTGAGATGGCAATTTGAGGAAATTTGGCAAAATCTAAGGCAGTTGGCAAAATTCGAATCCACTTGGTGAAATACGGGCGATGTGAAAATTGGGATTGTTTTTGTGAAATTAAGGAAAATTGACAAAATCGAGAAAACTTGGCAAAATTTTGGGGAGTTTGAAAATTTGACTGATTGGCAAATTCAGGAGATGTAAAAATTGGGATTGTTTTGCGAAATTAAAGAGAGGTGGCAAAATCGATGCAACTTGGAAAATTTAGGGAAGTTGGCAAAACTGGAAACCACTTGGTAAAGTACAGATGAGTTGAAAAAATTAGGATTGGTTTTGTGAAATTAAGGAGAGTTAAAAACCAAGAACTCTTGGAAAAATCTAGGAGAGTTGACAAAATTCGAAGCCACTTGGTAAAATACAGGGGAGTTGTGAAAACTGCGCCTTTCTTGTGCAATTAAGGAGAGTTGATAAAATTCGAAGTGACTTTGCAAATTCAGGGAAGATGTAAAAATTGCGATTTTTTTTTCTGTAAAATTATGGTGAGTTGGCAAAATTTGAATCCACTTAGTAAAATATAGACGAATTGTGAAAATTGAGATTTGTTTTGCGAAATTAAGGAGTGTTGGACAAATTGAGGAAACTTAACAAAATCTAGGGCAGTTGGCAAAATTTGAATCCATTTGGAAAATACGTGTGAGTTGTGATAATTGGGATTGGGTTTGTAAAATTCAGGACAGTTGACTAAAATCGAGAAAACTTGGCAAAATCTTGGGGAATTCGAAAAGTTTGAAGTGATTTGGCAAATTTAGGAGAGATGTAAAGATTTGTATTAGTTTCATGCAATTAAAGAGAGTTGGCCAAATCAAGGGAAAGTTCACACTCACATGCTACAATTCAGACGAGATGTAATTATTGGAATTATTTCTGCTTTCTGTGAAAGTATGGCTAGTTGGCAAAATGGGGAGTTAAATGACAAAATGCAGGAGAGTAGTGAAAACTGTCTCAACACCCCCCCCCCCCCCCCAATGGAGTGAAATCTAAGTTTGCTCAGTTGGCAAAATTTTGAATTTTCAGTTGGAAAATTTCTGAAATCTCCCCTCCCCCAACCGTAGTCCTTTGCTATGCCCCTGTGTTCATGTTTAAATTTTTTTCTTCAGTTTGAGTGCTCTCTCTATGATTTCTCTCTCTCTTCCCCCTTTCCCCATGGTGGATAGGGATGTTCTGCATGAATTTGCGCAATTCACATAGAACAGTTTCGAGTTCCAGACTTCAGCTTCCTTTCTGTCAGAGTGGCACCATGGGGAGGATTATCTTAGAAGACAAGTCTGCTAAGTCCACATCTTAGGCAAACAACACTATTTGAGGCACCGCAAAGCAGGGCAAAGCCACTAATCTGCAGCCTGCAAGCTATAATCCGAGCAGCATATACAAAGGGAGGAGCCCACTCATCTGTAAGATGCATCTATCAGAGTGGTGCCTGGCGCCAGGTCTGAGACTCAGCCTTACAACACCAGATGCCAGGAGAACTTTCCCTGAACCACCGCTCAATGGTTCTCATGGAGGGACAGTCACGTGGTTTTGACAAAAGAGTTCTAGAACTATCTAGTTTTGTCCCTTACCACCACACTAACCCCCCTAGCAGAGAGTTGAGAGAACCAATTGGACTCTTAGGATATCTTCTTTTGCTTTGTGTGTTCAAGAGAGCAAAGAACATTTTCGTCACTCAGACCTCTGCACTTGGATTCCACACTTGTGCTCCAGACTGTGGACTCGACACTTGGCCCTCTGCATTGATACTTGACACATGGCAGTCGGTTTTCAGTTATGTACTTCGGAGAGAGGGGTCTTATCTCTCAGTCAGCAACGTAAACGAAATATAACGTAAGTTGATGCAAAAATGTAATGGAACTGTGTTAGAGTTGTAAATAAATGAGTTCTTATTTGTAAGAAACCATTCCTGCCTTTAGTCACTCATTTTGGGTGCGGGAGGATGACTCTGTTTCCCAGCAGGATACTGGGCTACTAATTATCTTAACGAAGGAACGTGTATGGCTTTAAAATATACAATCATGGTAAAAGAAATTATACGATCACGGTCAAAATAATTACCTGGGTGGGAGGATAAACGAATTAATAATAATCATCGATCTCCTCTCTGTTTTTCTTCCCCTAGTAAAACAGAAGCCCCCTTCTGATAGAAAATATCGTCCCAACCCCCAGCAGCTCAAAATAAGAAACCCAAATTCACAACAAGCTGTCCCAACATACTGTCCACGTATGAATGCTACAATATATTAACTAACTGTACTACTATAAAGTTCCAATAAAAGTAGACAAAAATCATTCTGTAAATAATTAAAAAGGATAGATTTTATCCCAACCTCAGATGGCATATATCAAATTCCAGTTGAAATGCAAGTGGATGAAGAAATTAAAATGTGCAATTACTAAGTAAAAACCAAAAGATCCTTCAGGCAAAAACTAAAAGAAGACAAAAGAGAAAACAAAGACAGCACTGGCCAAAGCGGTCGACTGCAATAATGCAACACAAATTTCATCATCATCATCATCATCCTCAAGCAGCCATGGGCTACGGAGGTCCAACCAGACCATGCAGTTTAGTTCTCCAAGCATATCTGTCCTGATCTATATCTGCTGCATCTGGCCACTGCACACTAATTCTAACAAGGTCCTGTTTGACATTGTCTGCCCACCACATCCTAGGTCTCCCCCTTTTTCTGAAGCCTTTAGGCACACTGTTCATAACACTACTCGCCAATCTATAATTAACCATACAGACAACATGGCCAAACCAACGGTCTCTCTCTCTGCACAATATGCTGCTTAAAGGAGGTTGACGAGCAACCACAGGTTTCTGAAACTTGAAACATTTCTCAAGAATCTGCCTAAGTGAAAATATCTGATCTACACATCCCCTACCACTTCTGAATCCACATTGCTCATCATGCAACTGCATGTCAACCAGATTCTTAATTCTATTAAGTACAATCATGCAAAGAACTTTTCCTGGAACAGAGAGTAGGCTGATACCCCTATAGTTATCACAAGAACTGCAATCACCTTTTTCGAAAATAGGGATAATAATAATAAAAAAAATAAATAAATAAATACCACCTCAAGCAGCTGCTTGCCACAGAGGTCTGACAGGAGCCTGTCAGTTTATATGCCACAGTAGAAGGTCTGAGAGGATAACAGGACCTCAGCAGAAAAACGACACAAACAGCCATGCCCTACCTGGGGTTCGAACCCAGGTCCCTTGGATCAGTAGCCAAGCGCACTAACCACTCAGCCATGGGATGGCTAGCTCTAGTAAAATCCTTAAGAACCATGCCTTTATCATAAAAGGTATTCAAAATTTCAGTCATCCAAGTGGTAACTGAAACATTCCCAGATCTAAGCATTTCCGTAGTAATTTCATCCACCCGTGGAGATTTATGAAGTTTAAGTTTAGAAATAGCCAAAATAACTTCAGATTGTGTTATAGGGCCAACATTAAAGCCACCAATGCATCTATCATCATTGCAAACAATGGGAGTAGAACTAACCACATTATTTAGAACATCACTGAAATGCCCAGCCCACTTAGTCATGGCAGAACCCTCACCTTCTATAACCTTACCTTGTTTATCCTTCAATCCCTGTATACCTGTCTGTTTTCTACCACACAAAACATTAACTATCTGGTACAGTTCTCTGCTGTTTTGTTGTCTAACTGATTCCTCGACTTTGTCAGAAAAGCCATCAAACCAAAGATTCCTATAAGCAGCTAACTGATCCTTTACACATTTATTAAGCTCTCTGTAATGCTTTCTATTAGGACAATAGGGAATTGATTAAGGACATTCCTGTAGTTCTTTCTTTCTGAAATAAGCTCAAGTGCCTTATCACTTAAATAATTCTGCCTCCTCTGCTCCTTTTTTCCTAAAAGAGTATTAGTTTCCAACAAACCTGTTTAAAATGGCCCCATTCTTCCTCTACTTCAGCAGTAAGCAAACCATGTCTGTCATAATGATTAAGTAACCTATCATGGTAAACTTTAGCTATAACTGGGTCTTTCAGAGCTTCAGTATTAAAGGTAAATTTTTAACCCTAGCACAACACTTTTTAAGTTTAAGTTGCAAGACACTATTAACAAGGTAATGGTCAGGTCCAATTTCAGCTCCCCTATATGCCCTGGTATTCCTAAAAGAACTAGCCCATTTGATGTTAATTAATATATAAGCAATCATATTCTTATGCAGCCCATAAGGTTAAACCATGTGCACTTATGTATGTCGCAGTATTTGTAATAAGTGTTAGTTATTCTGAAACCATTGAGTTTACTTACCTGTAGGAGATGTTGCCCATTGCCATTGCAGCTACCAATACCAAAAGAGCCTATCACTCCTCCCCAAAGGTCAGAGTCATTACCAACTTTGGCCATTGAAGTCACCTAGAAAAGGGTAATATCTCCTTTCTTGACAGTATTCAAAATATCCTGAAGTTGTTCATAAAACATATCCTTCTCATATTCATCAGCATCCTCAGTGGGGGAATAACAGCAGATAACATTCAAATCTTTAATGCTTGTTTGAAACTTTGCAGTAAGAAACCTTTCTTTAATGCACTCATATCTTAGAAAAACATCACTAGCATGTCTGCTGAGAAGCAGACCCACGCCTTGGTGATGTTTATTGTCTTCCCTCCCTGAAAAGAGAAATTTAAGATTATTTTTAAGAATCTGACCTTTATCTGTCCATCTGGTCTCCTGCAAACCGAGATATCTGAATTATAACCGTGTAATTCTTGTGTGAGACATCAAGAGAATAATCTCTATGCAGAGTCCTCACATTCCAACTACACATGGAGAGAAAATGGTTAGTGGGATGTTTAAATAAACTATATTTATTGAGAGAGGAAATGCCAAAAATATCAAACAGTTCCCTAATTGCTGGCATGGGGCAAAGACCCATTCCCCCACCTCTAAAGGCTGAAGCCATCTACACTGGAAGACTTCCTCCAATGTAGAATTTGATGATACCAATAGAAGCAAAGAGTTCAGGTGCCTGCGATGACCTCTGCTCAGGATTATCCACCAGTTGATAAACATATCCTGTGAATCTATTCACTTGTGGCTGTCAACCCACAAACAATCAGAAAACACAGCGGAAGATTTTCCCTCTACAGAAGTCCACCAGTGCAGCAAATACAGGATCCATAATCAAGCTCAGAGCCTTATATCAGTCCAGTATAGTAGGTTTAATATAGTCAGCACCAGGACCCTGTGTGGCTGACCACTCCTCAGCAGGGTAGGAAAAAAACAAGAAAAGTAGCCATAATTGTCCAGATCAGTAGGCCACACTAATCTGCCAGCCCTCCCCTTCCGTTCACTTCCACAAGAGAGTATCTCTTTTAAAAAGTACTAATGGTCTGCACCATGAGAAGGCAGGGTCGGAGATTAGGTGCTAGGGCTGGCTGGTTCTATGCATCATCATAGGGGATTGGTGAATAGATCTCCTTCCAGTGACTACCTATCTACCATTACAAACCAGAAATTTAATGAAGCCAAAATTATTTGTGCTCCGACTCGATTATGCTGAACAGCTTCCAATATATAAGAATAGAAGACATAGCATCAACTAAGAAATCTATGCCATCCCATCAGCCTGAAAGTTCTTAATAATCACACGGAGAAACCCATATTACCCCATACTACAGCCATAATGAACCAGCCTAGGGAATCACCTCAGAAACATCTGGGCCAGAAATACATCAGTGCGCATCAGATAATACACCAAAGAAATACACAAAGCCTTCGGACCATTAACCACTTCCATGTGTCCCAAACTTTGACCTTACACTTGAAAAAGCTGCCACCGAAGAAGTAACGAAACTGGTCTGTGCCTCCTGTGCATACAACAGCCGTCAAAGGAAGAGAAGAACTGGAAGCTGACTTGACCGCAACACCGACGCATTGAAGTCAACTCTAAGTAAGTGCTTCTTACATCCCTCTGCAACAAATTCTTTGGACACTCTAACAACACCAATGGTGCCATATATATGTACTTTCATCTACAGCACTACAATGAACCTTTACAAACACTTGAACCTCATGCTGAGTTTCTAACTTTATTTTGTCATTTCTGTAGATTTATTTCCATTAGTTAGTGATCTTTCAATTGGCTGATTTATCGATCTTTCCAAGTTATGCTAGATTGGAAGCCAGCTTAAAAGTTGTTGCAGATATTTTATTTAACATCCCTTTAGGTTATATGTAATTCTTCTTTTATTATTTCTTGTTTTTTTAGTAAAAAAAACTTTGAGCTTGTATTGTTTTCTGAAAATTTATGTCTTGAATACAGAGACAAAATAGACTTCCTTGATACAGAAATACCAACCACCTAATCCCCAAGAAACTGCATAAATATTTAGAACTTTTATAGTCATTTGTTCTGTTCCAGCAGCAATTCCTAGTCTGCTGTTTATCTCACGCCATACATCACCAGTATCTGTTAAACAGCTCCCAAGATAATTAAACTAAGACACTTGGCTCAAGGGTGCAACCATTCAAAATAACTGAAGCACAACCTACTGATCAATTTCCATCACTCTAGTTTTCCCTCCATTTATAACCAAAGCTACTCTACTACCAGTCTCATCAACAGCTCGAAGGAAAGAGTTCATCTCATTAACATTTGCCAAAAGGGCTAAATCATCAGCATAATTTAATCAGAAATTTTCATATATCTAAACTAATTAAGGCCAAAACCTTTCCCTTGGAGCAAATCCCACATAACATAATCAATAATCAAACTAAAGAGAAAAGGAGACAAAATGCATCCTTGTCGAACAAGAGTAGCAATGCTAAACCAATTGCTACAAGCCTTACCAACTCTCACACATGACTCAGTGTTATTATAGAGTTTCCATAAATATCCATTATATTCACTAGCTTGTCTGATATGTCAATCGCATGACTGAAACAAAGTCAAAAGCCCTTTTGAAATCTACAAAGCTAGTAACCAAAGGTTTCTGAAACTCTAAGCATTTCTCAAGAATCTGCCTAAGAGGAAAAATCTGATCAAGAAATCCTTACCACTGCTGAATCCACTCTACTCATGATGCAAATGCCCATCAGCCAGATTATTAATTCTATTGAGCACAATCATGCAAATAACTTTACCTGGAACAGAAAGAATGTTGATACCCTTATAGTTATAACAAGAACTGCAATCACCCTTTTAAAAAAATAAGGATAATCATCATCATCCTCAAGCAGCCATGGGCTATGGAGGTCCAACCAGATTGTGCAATTTAGTTCTCTAAATACATCTGTCCTTAGCTACATCTGCTGCATCTGGCCATTGTAGACCAATCCTAACAAGATCCTGTTTGACATTATCTACCTACCACATGCTAGGTCTCTCCCTCTTTCTGAAGAACAATGCTTTTATCAGAAGATATTCAAAATTTCAGTCATCCATGTGGTAACCGAAACATTCCCAGCTCTAAGCATTTCAGTAGTAATTTCATCTACCCCTGGGGATTTATGTAGTTTAAGTTTAGAAACAGCCAAAATAACTTCAGACTGTGTTATAAGACCAACATTAAAGCCAATAATGCATCTATCATAATTACATACCATAGGAGTAGAACTAACCACATTGTTTAGAATATGACTGAAATACTCAGCCCATCTAGTCATGACAGAATCCTGACTGTCAATAACCTTACCATGTATACCAATGTCACCTCAATCCCTGAATACTGTAGATTTCTTCCCACACAAAATTCTTAACATTCTGATACAGCTTTCAGTTGTTAAGCAGCTATCAAGCCAAAGATTCTTATCAGCTGTTAACTGATCCTTTACATGTTTATTAAGCGTTCTGTTAATACTAGTAGGGTATTGATTAAAGTTATTTCTGCAGTTCTTTCTTTTAAAAATAAGCTACAGTGACTTATCACTAAAATAATTCTGGCATTAAGCTGATATGTAGAAGGAAAAATCAAGACATATAAATTGGTTATTCTATCATAAACTTATTAAAAATCTGGTGAAATCTCATCAATATCCAAACATAAAGAAATTAGATTTTCAACAAATATGGTTCTCCAGAGTGATAAAATTTAATTACATGGTAATGCTGTAATACACTAAAAACCTCCAATGTTAAATAACTTCCAAGTCTAGGGGAGTGCTTTACAATAACAAGACTTAACAGACCATTTGCCCCATTGGCATACTTATTCAAACATATACCATGAATTTACATTATAGTATACCGAATTAACTCAATAATAAATCTTTACAAGATAATTAGAGCCAAGAATAAGTGAACATATTTATTTAACATCAGTATTTATTTAACATCAGAGGTTTTTAGTGTATTACAGCATTATTGTGTAATTAAATTTTATACAATTAGCTGTGTTTAACATTATTCTTAAGGTCTCCAGAGTGATTTGTTCCTATGCAAAAATTGTTACAAAAACTTGGAATTCACAAATCAAGGATGGCAAACATACTTTTGATAATATGATAGCATAAATAGTAAACTGAAAAAATTGTTTTGCCATGAGTGGAATTTGAAACATCTCCCATTAATGTTAGCCATTGATCGCTTAGTGGTTAGCATACCAGGCATGTTACTAGGAGACGTGGATTTGAATCTCATGTCTACACGAGATCTCCTGTGATACTTTACTACTGAACGATAGCATAAATTTGGATGTCTATTTTGGAAAAAGAAAAATGCCCTGTTCTTGAAAACAAGAAAGTGCACAAAAATAATCTAATAAATATAAGGAAAGAAATCTGAGATGACTGCTTACTTACCTTATGCAGCTCTGTAGTTTGGTTCTACTGCACTCTTTAAGGTTGAATCACAATTAACATAACTTAAAGGTTGTGATAGTTACCTCTTTCACATGTACCTTTAGACCATTCAAGATTAAGAGAATTGACTACCAGACAATGACTGGCAAGCAAGAATGCCTGTTGTGGAGAACTTAGGGCAGCAGTCAGTGTTACTGAATAAAGTCCTTATTGATTATTATTGTTATAGCCTTAACTGGTATGTATGATGGTTAGAGAGCTATACTGTTCCAGCAAGGCAAACTTCATGTGTTAGCTCTAACTGAAGCAGTGGTCAGCAGTGACTTTAGGCTTGTCCTTGTGTGAGAAGTCCTGTAAATGTTAGAAGCTTCTAGGATTTTTCTCTGTCCTTTATGTCCAAATGATGATGAATGATGAAGACAGCCTGTCATAAAACAATTTAATAAGCCATTTTTCCACATACACAACTATTCTCCATGTGTTTAAGTGGGTCACATAGAAGTAACAGAAATACATCTGGGATTTTAAATCCTTAAAAATTGCCCACTCTGTTCCCACATTTTCATCCTATTTCCAATGCCCTCCAGACTTTCTACTATGGTTATAACCTGACAATCTCCTGTCAGACCTCTATGGCAAGCAGCTGCTTGAGGGAGTATTATTTTTATTTATTTATTCTTTTAGAGTAATTTATAGCATCCCCTCCAACCTTCATTTTAATATTTCATAATTTTTTCATTCCACCTCGATATTCCAGAACTCTCCTTACTAGGAAGGTGGCTTTTTATTGCTTATCAGAGTCTATATGCATTGGGCTACATTTTTGCTTCTTGAATAAAAGGTTAATAAAGAAGTTAGGGAAAAAAATTAGCACTAGTTTAATATTGGCAGTTTTTCAGTAGTTGTTATGAAGATGAAAAAAAAGGCATCAATATGAAAAAAACGAAAATATTTATATAAAAACCTGAACTCATCAATATCCAAACATAAAGAAATTAGATTTTGAACAAATTTGATTCTCCAGAGTGTTTACACTTTCCCCCTTGTAATATTGCTTGGCATTCCAGCAGCCCAATTTGCCCCTGGAAAGGATGTTTTCTTTCTTTTGTTGTCTTTCTGCTGAGATCTCACCATCCTCACAGACCTTTAATGGCATAGTATACTGAAGGGCTCCTGTCAGACCTCTGTGGCAAGTAGCTGCTTCAGGGGTAATATTCTAGATGTATTATCAGTACAACAACGAATATTAATGGCATAATGGTGTACCATAGTGCAAGAATAATAATTCCATAGCAAAAATTTTAAACAAATATAAATTTTAATGATTTAAAAAAGAAATGCCCACCTAAGAATTGATGGTATATCCTTTTCAGAAACTGTTTTCCAGTTACTCACAATTCCAGGGACATGTCCAATACCAACTACACCAACAACAACTGCAGGTATAACACCTAAAACATTAAGTACATTATAATTTGCTTTCCTTAATAGATATGCAGATAACAATTTAAATAATAAAGGCATTTATACAGGCAAAAAAATTTATACCTTCTACACTTTAACCTTTTCACTACCATACCAGCCCAAAATGGCTAAGATTTTAAACTGACTCATCTGACCAATGCTATAATTTCTCTTCACTATCTCCAACCTATAGTTGGGCCAAGATGGTAGTAAAAGGGTTAAACACTAAAATACACTACATTCCCCAACCACCACCCCAATACACACAACACTTCATTCTAAATCACTTCCAGAATTCAGTGGAAATACCTGATAGTGCTTGCCATATGCACACACAAGTGTCACTGATTTTTTTCCACCCTGCAGTTGATCAATGAATTATGACATTTAACACTAGCTAATGACTTACTAAATTCAGGCTTATGTAATAGGTCATTCTCATACCAAGGAGTTTCTGGGTTTGGTTACATATTGTTACCAAACACTGTGCTCCAATTAACCATGGTGCTTAAAAGTGTGCTATATAGACTTATTCTGGATTACTGAATCATTCATCTGCATCACAAATAACAGGTACAATGCACAACACAACAGTGACTTCCTTCCCACTTGTATTGCGGATAAAGTTCATTAAGCAGTGCATCATAAATACACTGCACGACATTGAAATTGCCCCACCCAGATGGAGGAGATAGAGGTGAAATGTAGCACACACATAGCAATGCATGTTGGGATACCATGATTATTTGCAGCCACTTACAGTGGTTAGAAGATGAGATAATGCAGCACAATGTGACTGCCTCAGTAGGTGGTTGCACTGCCATGAATGGCAATACAGGCAGCAATACGGAATGGAGTCCTACAGTCGATGGATATGGTCCTGAGGAATTGCACACCAAGCAGCATTGACTTGCTCCCATAATTCATTGAGATTCTGCACTGGCTGGTGAGAAGATTGCACACGTCGTCCAATGTGGTCCCACAGATTTTTCTATTGGGGATAAATCTGGAGATCGTGCTGGCCATGGCAATACTTAAACACGTTGCAAACATTGTCTGGAGACCCTAGCAGTGTGTACATGGGTATACAGTGTGTACAGGGCCATGCTAGAAAATGGGTTGCTGCATGCCTCCCAGGAATGGTAACAAATTGGGCTGCAGAACCGCACTAACGTATCATGCAGTTGTCAGTGTTCCTATGATGTGGACAAGAGGTGACCTGCTGTCATATCCAATAGCATCCCATACCATTATGCCTGGCTGATGGGGGGTGTGCCAGTCGTGAACAATAGCTGGATCCATCCTCTCGCCAGGTTGTCGCCATACATGGACCCGTCGATCATCAGCACCCAGACAGTAATGGGATTCATCACTAAACACTACAGTGTATCACTAAACACTACAGTGTTCCATTCATGACTCCAGTTTGCACGACATCGGCACCAAGCCAGATAAGTGCTGCATTAGTTTGCCAGATAAGTGCCACTCAATGGCACTTGACATAACTATTGCCTAGAGCACAGGTGTGCCTTATGCAACCTCAGTTTACTGTTTGGGTCATTATGGGGATATCCATGGCTGCTGACACAGCCCATCGAATATCGCCTGCAGTGTTCTGTGGTGACAAACAAGCATGTCAAACGATGTGCTTATCAAGAAATGCTGAGGTCTGTCGGATGGCACCACTCCCTCAGAGACACACACTATAACCTTCATTTTGCCACTGTTGCCAACAGCATCCAAAAGTTCATGCATCCTGATGAACATGGGCAGCGACATGACATGTAGTCCATCCAGCTTCACATAGGCCTATAATTCTTCCTCTCTCAAAAGCATCCATATGGCAATAAACCTGTCGATGGCATGTACCAGGCATTTTCACCCTTCGCTGAAAACAATTTCCAAGTAGACCCACCTAATCTCAACCATTCGCATGACTTCTACCTGCATAAACACAATACCATCACTGTTCCTTCTTGCACCTTTTATTTCTTAAGCTACACGTCATTGGCTCCAGATTATCATCATTTGCATATCTCAACTGCACACACCAACTCTTCTATTTGCATGTTTATTACTGACATCTGGAGCAGAATCTTCAATTACAGTCAACTACATTTCCAATGACTATTCTATGGGTTGAGTTGTTGGGCTGCTTTACCTCTGAGCGGCACTTTTTTGCATATCATGGGCTAAATGGCCAGGTCATATGGACCCCAAAGGCTCAGAGAAGGTTGGGGGAGGGAACCCACTGGAACAGCTGTTGAGAGACAGATGATAGTCTCCCGTCAAGGCCATCCAGCATGTTCTTTAACATGCACAGGGTATGGCTCTCCCATACACGGGGCCACGGCTTAACGTCCCATCAGATGGACGGTGGCCTTTCCAAGCCCATTGGTGTCCCCTACTGACCATGGACAGGGCAGGGAATTTTGTGAAGATAAATCTCAACGCTGACCAAGCTGTGACTCGAACCTGGGAACTGCAGATTACGGGCCTGGCGCACTACCGACTGAGCCACCCCTGCCCCTATTCTATGGTATGCTTAAAGCCACTAATAGGCTGGTAGCTCAGTGGTCCAGAGCACCTGACATGTTATCAGGAGGTCATGGGTTCAGATCCCACCCGGCTAATGACAATTTTTCCACTGTATTAATCTAATAAACTACTACCAGGTGAACATCTGAGAAATTCTATTATTGTAACAACAATGCTTACACTCGATTCTTGGCATGTTGGCTTAAAAAATAAAAATACCATGCCGTTTGATGCTTCATGTGGGCTGGCTGCGTGCACTAAACTGAAAGGTGCCATCTGCACCAGAGTCTTCAATTACAGTCAACTACATTTCCGATGACTATTCTATGGTATAATGGTTAAAGTCACTAATAGAGGATGATTATTTGGCAGCTGGTAGCTTAGTGGTCAGAGCACCTGACATGCTATCAGGAGATAGTGGGTTCAGATCCCTCTCAGCTAATAACAATTTTTCCTCTATATTATTCTAACTTACATGGTGATATATAAAATAAAAAGTCTTGAAAAAAATCTATAAACCTTTAACATAACATTATATTAACATTTTATTAATATTAAATTCACAGTAAGCTTTAGAACTACTTTAACTAAATTGATGTTATTATTCAACTAAATTTTCTAACATTAAAAGTGTAGTTCTTATTACAATTCGTTTTCAACCATGCTACAGTGCTTTTTGTATTTATCATTTTAGGGGCTGTTTCCAAAGCTTTTAAGCATTGCTTAATATTACTTTTACCAACACACTGCATACAAGGTAGTGCCATAACTAATTTTGCACCTGCCAAGAATATAAAATTGCACACTCCCCCTTATACTTACATTTTCACAGCAGTAATTTTGTAGAAAAATGTAAAATACATTAAAATAATAATAAACTTATATTCATTATAGTTATACAATCTACACTTAACAATGACACTTTTCAGTCTTTTCAATGAGGTAAATTCAATAACAATCACATTGAAATTAATATTATTCACTATCTTATGTTATATTCATGAGATGGACATGTTTGTTAATCTCTCCTGATCTATGGATGTTTGAAGGTGTTTAATTATTTTTAGCTTTTTCAAACTTCTTTTGCAAGATAATACAGTTACTAGCAAAGAGAAAAATATTTTGAGGATGATTTCCAAATTTGGATTAGATCAGCCAGATTATGTTTATGATAACCTGTAGAAGGTCCACACTAGTTGCAAATGAAACATTTAGCAACAACACTAACACCTGATATCTGACACTCCAAATCTGATAAAATTTCTGAAGCATTCAAATCACTATTGTATTTAAGACTTCAATCAACTGCTCGTTTTTAAGATTAGTAGTATCCATTTTAACAAACTAATCTCCTGAGAGAAACTCAAAATGCAAAGAGATCTCATTTAGCATTTCATATCTCCAGTTTAAACAGTGTCAGAACAAGGTATTCTCCTGCCCAAGGCAAAAATTTTTTGAAAGGTTAATATGCCATTCCATACGGAATTAGATTTTATATAGTTGTCTTAATCTATTTTTAGTGTCAGACATAAAATATGGGGTTAAAATAAAATTTATACAAAAACAAGTGTTCTGGATTTCAAAGCAGGCAGACAAATTTGAGATTTTGTATAAGATGATCAGATTTTTTCTTGTGTGAGGAGAATGTGAGGTGAAAATGTCAATTTCTGGTTGAAGATGAACCCAAGAAATTGGTTTCCTCTACAACAGGAATAATGGAATTCCAGAGCTACTATTTCACACTTAGGGTCGTCATCTGTCCACAGAAGAAACAAATGAGTAATAAAATAATGACCTAAGCGGAGCCAAGCAAATACAACTTCCTTCCTCCTTACAATTCCTGTGATAACATGATGCCATGATTTGATGACAGGATATCTCAAAAAGCTTGTTCGTAAGCTGATAAAAGGCTGCCAGAAATCCAAATATGGAACCAGCAATGGATCTTAAAAAGAATTGGATGAGACCGATGCTTCACTGAGATCAAAGCCTGTAGAGAGCTAAGAAAGTAAGTGTAAAGCCCACGCTGATGATGCTTGGCCACCATGTGGCCCAAGGAAAGAATGAAGCAAGGAAAGAATGAGGAAAGAGAAAGAATGAAAGATGCATCTGCAGTGAGATCTAGTGTGCAACGATTACATCACAGCAGACCAGAGATGATCCCACTGATGTCCCAGACCTTGACACATATGTGAAGACAGGCAAGAAGTCTGGGTGCTCAGCATGATAGCTGGCAAAGAGTTTCTGATACACACAGTTGAGTGTAAAGGTTCCCCTTCCTGTAAAAAGTTGCAGGAAGGGGAAACAGTGAGCCACAGTGGTAGTGGCTCGGCACTCGACTATGCAATGTTATGGAGACTGATGTTGATGTCTGTGAGATAGTCTCGGACTAGCAAACAAAAAGGACGACTAGCAGTCTGCTAATTAATGTAAAGCATTTCCCACTTTGGACAATCCCAAGTGGGATTGCCTGGCAGGGATCACAATTTAGATGTATATTGTAGGGACAACTACTGACAGAGAAGAGATAAAGATGGTTCATCAGTCTCAATGTAGACTCTGGACTGGTGAGGTACAGAAGGCCACCATGCAAATATGGAGGGCCTGATGATGGAAGAGGTTCAGCATCTTCACCACTGAATCCTAGGCAGAGTCGTACACCTGGAATCCGTAGTCCAGTTTTGACTGGACAAGTGCACGGTACAGTCAGAGCAGAGAACATTGGTCCATTCCCCAGGAGAGAGAGGTGAGAATCTTAACGATGTTCAATGCCCACGTACACTTGGACCCGAGATGACAAAAAGGTCAATTTCTGATCAAAGATGAGACCAAAAAACTTGGTCTCCACCACAACTGGAATGATGTTAACCCCCAAACCATAGCTTGGGATCCAGATTAAGATTACACTTGTGGCAAAAGTGTATACAAACGGTCTTCTTTGGGGTGAACAGAAACTAAGTTGGCGCTCACCCAAACTGAAAGACTGTTCAAGGCAGGTTGTAGTTGTCTTTCAATGACCCTCATTCTGGACGAAGAGCAAAAGATACTAAAATCATCAACATAAAGGGCATTGCTTACAGTCAAAGGAAGTTGTCTAATAATAGAATTAATCTTAACAGCAAAAAAGTGTAACACTTAGAATGCAATCTTGTGGCACTCCCTGTTCCTGGGGGTAAGGCTATAACAGGGTGTTGTCGACAGGGACACAAAAAGGACGTGACAATAAGAAGTTGGTATGAAAATTGGCATGTGACCTCTCAAACTGAAGCTATGGAGGTCATGAAGAATGCCAAATCTCCAAGCCATGTCACATGCTTTTTCGATATCGAAGAAAATTGACACCATGTGCTCTCTACATAAAAATGAATTTCTGATAGCCGATTCACAGCATATCAGATGGTCAAGAATTAACTATTGCCTGCGAAAGCCACATTGGGGTATTGGAAAGAAGGTTATGATGTTCTAAATGCCAGATGAGACTGGCATTTACCATTCTTTACAACACCTTGCACACACAGCTCATCAATTATAAACAGAGAAAACTAAAGTGATGAAAATTGATCAGGCAGGCTGTGGTTCAGTTAACCTGAATGGTTGCAGTCTTAAGCAGGTGTCACAGTTTAATTATCTTGGGAGCTATAATTAACAGATACTGGTGATACGCGGCATGAGATTAACAGACGAATAGGGTTTGCTGCCGGGACTTTTAAGAATCTATCAAGAGTGTGGAGAAATAGGCATATATATACCTAAAGACTAAAATTAGACTGTATAATAATTTGGTCCTTTCTAGGTTTAGTTATGGTAATGAAACTTGGATGAGATAATGGGAAACTTGATGTTTTGATTCTAAATAATTGCACAGTATCTTGGGCAGTAGGTGGTCCAACTTTGTAAGTAATGATGAGCTTAGGCAAAGGTGTCACCAATCTCTTTTATTCCATAATAATTATCTATCTTCAATAATTCAGTATTCCCAGAATTATTTTTATCATTTATCCAGCATTCTATGCACCTTCCCACTCTTAAAATCGAAACTGTAAATAAAAGATCCTTCTTGTGCAGCTGCACCCAATCTTCTATGATCCCCAATCTTCTATGATTCTATGAATAATCTATGAGCCAAATTATGTTATGGCTCACTGCTCGAGGAGGCAGTTAGCTCACAAGGGCTATCTCTGCTCTGTGTGCTTTAAGTGGTTCCATAATAAATTGTTTACAGTATAATAGATACACGCCATCCCGTGGCCGAGTGGTTAGCGCGCTTGGCTGCAAATCTAAGGGACCTGGGTTCGAGCCCCGGGTAAGGCATGGATGTATTGTCGTTTTTCTGCTGAGGTCCTGCCATCCTCTCAGACCTTCTACTGTGGCATATAAACTGACAGGCTCCTGTCAGACCTCTGTGGCAAGCAGCTGCTTGAGGGGGTATTTATTTATTTATAATAGATACCACATGTATACCAAAAAAAATCTGCTATTTTTAAAAACGGAAAATTTTGGAAGCAATTACAAATTACATACCATCATTGTTGTTTTTTTGTTTTACACTCTCTTCTGCCATAAATCTATTTCAGTATTCCCAGAATTATTTCCATCATTTATCCCAGCATTCTATGTGCCTTTCCCACTCTTAAAATCAAAACTGTAAGTAAAAGCATCCTTCTTAGTGCAGCTGCATCAATCTCGTAGCTTTATTATGTTATGGCTCACTGCTCAAGGACGCAGTTGGCTTACGTGTTATCTCTGCTCCGTGTGTTTCAAGTGGTTATATAAAAAATTGTTTACAGTATAGTACGTACCATATGTAAATATTTACTTTTCTATATTTAAAGCTTTAGTTTTCATTTCAGTAGATTTATTTCCATAAATTATCGATCTTTTGGTCGATCGATAATTATTGATTTTTCATACATGCTACATCAAATGGCTGGCTTACAACTTTGTTGTGGATATATTATATTTAACATCGCATTAGGTTATACGTTAATTTTTCTTTTTCATTCATTACTTTTTCAGTAAAAATAACTTTGATCTGGTATCATTTTCTGAAAATGAAGTTTTGGATACAGAAACAAATTCATTTTTGTAGATTTATTTCCATAAATTAGTGATTTTTTTCGTTGGTTGATTTATCGATCTATCTGACTTATGCTACACTGGATGGCCAACTTAAAAGTGGTGTCCCTGCTAAACTCACTGTGAACATTTCACTCCCTTTCCCTTAGAAAAATTTCAGTTTTTAAAAACCTTTCGAGTTTTGTTTATATTGAATGGTTTTAACAGCACACCCCTCGCCCCCCCTCAGTATCTTAGCTGTGCAACTATGACGATTAAAAGATTTTTTTTTTTGCTTTGGTGCACAAATCTTTCTGCACTTAGCCAAGATCACCAAACTTCAACACCCAAAGAAAAAAATTCACAATGTTCAGTAAAAAAGGCAGACAAGAAAGTTTTTTCCATTTCATAAGCAGTTCAGAAAATCCCGTGAATGTGAGAAGTCCAAGTAACTTAGCATAACACTGGCCGTGTTTAAAATACACAATACTGAAAAGAATCATTAAAAGAAGTAAAAATCATGTTTCAGGTTAAAAATTATATTATTTGGGAGGAAATTTCCTTTCGATTAATATATAATTTAACTTTTTCTATTCATCAAATTTTCCAAAATTAAGTCTTAATTGTATAGTCCAGGGCATCAAACTTTTTCCGCTCGCGACCCCTTTTCGCACAAGAAATTTTTACACGATCCTGGTATATAGGTATATAAAATAGGTATACAAATCAAATATTTACTGATAATAAATCATAAAGAAATTTATTTAAAAACAATTCTTTTGTATATATATATAATTTTCATCATCATCATCCTCAAGCAGCCATGGGCTACGGAGGTCCAACCAGACCGCGCAGTTTAATTCTCCAAGCATATCTGTCCTGAGCTACATCTGCTGCATCCGGCCACTGTACACCAATTCTAACAAGGTCCTGTTTGACATTGTCTGCCCACCGCATCCTAGGTCTCCCCCTCCTTCTGAGGCCTCTAGGCACACTGTTCATAACCCTATTGGCCAATCTATAATTATCCATACGGGCAACATGGCCAAACCAGCGGAGTCTCTCTCTGCACAATATGCTGCTTAAAGGAGGTTGCAGACTCCTTTGCCTAACCTCATCATTAGTTATAAAGTTAAACCACCTAATACCCAAGATACTGCGTAAGCATCTAGAATCAAAAGCATCTAGTTTCCTGTTATCTTGCTTACACAGCGTCCAAGTTTCACTACCATAACTAACCCTAGAAAGAACCAAACTATTATACAGTCTAATTTTAGTCTTTAGGTGTATACGCCTATTTCTCCACAATCTCCATAGATTCTTAAAAGTCCCGGCAGCAATACCTATTCGTCTGTTAATCTCATGCCGCACATCACCAGTATCAGTTACGCAGCTCCCAAGGTAATTAAACTGTGACACCTGCTCAAGACTGCAACCATTCAGATTAACTGAATCACAACCTGCCTGACCAATTTTCATCACTTTAGTTTTCTCTCTGTTTATAACCAAACCTACTGTACTACCAGTCTCATCAACAGTTCGAATGAAAGAGTTCATCTCATCAACATCATTTGCCAAAAGGGCTAAATCATCAGCATAATCTAAATCAGTAATTTTCGTATCTCCAGACCATTTAAGGCCAAAATCTTTCCCTTGAAGTGAATTTCACATAATATAATCAATAACCAAGCTAAAGAGCAAAGGAGGCAAAATGCACCCTTGTCGAACACCAGAAGTAATGCTAAACCAATTGTTACAAGCTTTACCAACTCTCACACACGACTCAGTGTTATTATAGAGAGCTTTCATTATGTTAACTAACTTATTTACCATTTATTAAAGACGAAAGCAAATTGGCATACTAATGAGATGGATGTGCTTGGTTATTTTTACATAAAGAATTCAATCTTGGCTGAATATTTGACACTGCAGGACATAGAGCATCTTCAACGTTTTTCAGAGTTAATCGATATTTTGATTTTATAATCGTCAATGCTAAGAATGCTGCTTCGCATAAATATGTAGTACAAAATGGGAGAAGATGTTTAGGGCCATTTCAGAAATTGTTGGAAATTCTGCCTTAATCCCAAGCCAAAATTCATTTAACGTTTCTTTAGGAAACTCAAGTTTTAAACCTGTGTCACTTGATAACTCGGCAAATGCTTCTTGAACTTTTGATGGCAGATGACTGACATTTTTGATTTCAATTAAGTATGGTTTATGAACCCAAATTAGTATTTTAGAATAAAAATTTGAAAGGAAGTATTTTCGAAACTGTGTCTCCAGGCACTTCAGATGATCGATTATAACTCTTACAATTAAATCTTTGGGAAAGTTATTTTCAATTATAAAATCATCTATAGCTGTAAACATATCTAAAGAATCATTTTCCACGTTATTCTTCCATATGTTAACTTTTTTAGTAAAACTTTCAATTTTATCTTTTAACATAAATATGTTACAATTTTTTCTTTGAAGTGACATGTTTAAATCATTGAGTTTTTCGAAAATATCCAACAAATAACAGTTTTGAAAGCCATAAGTCATTATGAAAAAAATTAGCAAAATCGGATTTCTGCTCAGTCAAAAATATAACACTTCATCTTTCAATTACAATAATCTGTTTAAGCTTCGCCTTCTTGAGAGCAACCTTACTTCTGCATGTAGTAATAAGCTTTTGTAATCAGAGTCCATATCTTTGCAAAGGTTTGAAAACAAACAGTCTGTAAATGGTAGCTAGGTAGTCACTGGAAGGAGAGCTATGCACCAATCCCCTGTGATGATGCATAGAACCGGCCAGGTCTAGCACCTAATGTCCGACCTCGCCTTCTCGTGGTGCAGATCGTTAGTACCTTTCAAAAGAGATACTCTCTTGTGGAAGTGAACGGAAGGGGAGGGCTGCCAGATTAGTGTGGCCTACTGATCTGGACAACTATGACTACTTTTCTTTTTTTTCTACCCTGCTGAGGAGTGGTCAACCACACAGGGTCCTGGTGCTGACCATATAAACCCACTGGACTGGACAGATATATGGCTCTCAGCTTGATCATGGATCCTGATTTTGCTGCACTGGTGGGCTTCTGTGGAGGGAAAATCTTCCACTGTGTTTTCTGTTTGTGGGTTGACAGCCCCAAGTGAATAGATTCGCAGGATATGTCTATCAGCTGGTGGATAATCCTGAGCAGAGGTCATCGCAGGCACCTGAACTCTTTGCTTCTATTGGCATCGTCAAATTCTACATTGGAGGAAGTCTTCCAGTGTAGATGGCTTCAGCATTTAGTGGTGGGGGAACGGGTCTTTGCCCCATGTCTGCAATTAGGGGGTTGTTTAATATTTTCGGCATTCCCTCTCTCAATAAACATAGTTTCTTTAAACATCCCACTAACCATTTCCTCTCCATAGGTAGTTGGAATGTGAGGACTCTGCACAGAGCTTTTTCTCTTGATGTCCTCACACAAGAATTCCACCATTATAATTTACATATTCTCGGCTTGCAAGAGACCAGATGGACAGATAAATGTCAGATTCTTAAAAATAATTTTAAATTTCTCTTTTCAGGGAGGGACGACAATAAGCATCACCAAGGCGTGGGTCTGCTTCTCAGAAGACACGCTAGTGATGCTCTTCTAGGATATGAGTGCATTAATCAAAGGTTTCTTACAGCAAAATTTCAGACAAGCGTTAAAGACTTGAATGTTATCTGCTGTTATGCCCCCACTGAGGATGCCGATGAGGATGAGAAGGATAGGTTTTATGAACAACTTCAGGATATTTTGAATTCTGTCAAGAAAGGAGATATTACCCTTGTTCTTGGTGACTTCAATGCCAAAGTTGGTAATGACTCTGACCTTTGGGGAGGAGTAATAGGCCCTTTTGGTATTGGTAGCTGCAATGGCAATGGGCAACGTCTCCTACAGGTAAGTAAACTCAATGGATTCAGAATAACTAACACTGATTACAAACACCGCGACATACATGGGTTTCACCTGATGGGCTGCATAAGAATATGATTGATTACATATTAATTAACAGCAAATGGGCGAGTTCTGTTAGGAATACCAGGGCATATAGGGGAGCTGAAATTGGATCTGACCATTACCTTGTTAAAAGTGTCTTGCAACTTAAAAAGTGTTGTGCTAGGGTTAAAAAATTTACCTTTAATACCGAAGCTCTGAAAGACCAAGTTATAGCTAAAGCTTACCATGATAGGTTACTTAGTCATTATGATAGTCATGGTTTGCTCAATACTGAAGTTGAGGAAGAATGGGGCCATTTTAAACAGGCTTTTTTAGAAACTAACAGTACTCTTTTAGGAAAAAAGGAGCAGAGGAGGCAAAATTATTTAAGTGATAAGGCACTTGAGCTAATTTCGGAGAGAAAGAACTGCAGGAATGTCCTTAATCAATACCCTACTAGTCATAATAGAAAGCATTACAGAGAACTTAATAAACGTGTAAAAGATCAGTTAGCTGCTGATAAGAATCTTTGGCTTGATGGTTTGGCTGACAAAGCCGATGAAGCAGTTAGACAGCAGAACAGCAGAGAGCTGTACCAGATAGTTAATGTTCTGTGTGGTAGAAAACAGACAGGTATACAGGGATTGAAGGATAAACAAGGTAAGGTTATAGAAGGGGAGGATTCTGTCATGGCTAGGTGGACTGGGCATTTCAGTGATGTTCTGAACAATGCGGTTAGTTCTATTCCCATTATTTGCAATGATGATAGATGCATTGGTGGCTTTAATGTTGGCCCTATAACACAATCTGAAGTTATTTTGGCTATCTCTAAACTTAAACTTCCCCAGGGGTAGATGAAATTACTACAGAAATGCTCAGAGCTGGGAATGTTTCAGTTACCACTTGGATGAGAAATTCTGAATATCTTTTATGATAAAGGCGTGGTTCCTAAGGATTTTAGCAGAGCTATTATCATCCCTATTTTCAAAAAAGGTGATCGCAGTTCTTGTGATAACTATAGGAGTATTCAGCCTACTCTCTGTTCCAGGTGAAGTTCTTTCCATGATTGTGCTTAATAGAATTAAGAATCTGGTTGACAGGCAATTGCGTGATGAGCAATGTGGATTCAGAAGTGGTAGGGGCTGTGTGGATCAGATATTTTCACTTAGGCAGATTCTTGAGAAATGTTTAGAGTTTCAGAAACCTTTGGTTGCTAGCTTTGTTGATTTCAAAAAGGCTTTCGACTCTGTTGATCGCCATAATTTGTGGTTGATTGTGCAAACATATGGTATACCAGACAAGTTAGTTAATGTAATAAAATCCATCTATAATAACACTGAGTCCTGTGTGAGAGTTGGTAAGTCTTGTAGTAATTGGTTTAACATTGTTTCCTATGTTCGACAAGGGTGCATTTTGTCTTGTTTTCTCTTTAGTTTGGTTACTGATTGTTATGCGAAATTCACTTCAAGGGAAAGATTTTGGCCTTAAATGGACTGGAGATACAAAAATTTCTGATTTAGATTATGCTGATGATTTAGCTCTTTTGGCAAATGATGTTGATGAGATGAACTCTTTCATTCGAGCTGTTGATGAGACTGGTAGTAGAGTAGGTTTGGTTATAAAGAGAGAAAACTAAAAGTGATGAAAATTGGTCAGGCAGGCTGTGATTCAGTTAATCTGAATGGTTGCAGTCTTGAGCAGCTGTAACAGTTTAATAATCTTGGGAGCTATGTAACAGATAATGGTGATGTGTGGCATGAGATTAACAGACGAATAGGGATTGCTGCCGGGACTTTTAAGAATCTATTGCGAGTATGGAGAAATAGGCATATACACCTAAAGACTAAAATTAGACTGTATAATAGTTTGGTTCTTTCTAGGTTTAGTTATGGTAGTGAAACTTGGACACTTTGTAAACAAGATAACAGGAAACTAGATGCTTTTGATTCCAGATGCTTACGCAGTATCTTGGGCATTAGGTGGTTCAACTTTGTAACTAATGATGAGGTTAGGCAAAGGAGTTTGCAACCTCCTTTAATCAGCATATTGTGCAGAGAGAGACTCCGTTGGTTTGGCCATGTTGCCCGTATGAATAATTATAGATTGGCGAATAGGGTTATGAACAGTGTGCCTGGAGGCCTCAGAAGGAAGGGGAGACCTAGAATGTGGTGGGCAGACAATGTCAAACAGGACCTTGTTAGAATTGGTGTGAAGTGGCCAGATGCAGTAGATGTAGCTCAGGATAGACTTGCTTGGAGAACTAAATTGCATGGTCTGGTTGGACCTCCATAGCCCATGGCTGCTTGAGGATGATGATGATGATGATGAAAACAAACTATTGTTAAGGGCATGGCTTTTAATGAAGTTAATGATTTTGATAGTATCACGAAGCACAACATCTAACTCTGGTGATATTTTTTTGGCTATGAGTGCATGTCGATGGACCATGCAGTGAGTAAAAGTGATATGTTCATTGCCACCAGCTTTAACTTTTGCTACAAATCCAACATTCTCGCTCATCACTGCTCCAGCACCATCTGTACAGATTCCAATGCAATTTTTCTACTATAAACTTTCATTCGTGAAAAATTCGACTTTAAAATAATATTTCCCCTCCTGTGCCCCTCCAAACAGTGACAAAACAATAATTCCTCATGTATTCTTCCTTGACCTGTAAATGGTAGCTAGGTGTAAACTGGAAGGAGAGCTGTGCACCAATCCCTAGTGATGATGCACAGAACCGGCCAGGTCTAGCACCTAATGTCTGACCCCGCCTTCTCGTGGTGCAGGCCATTAGTACCTTTCAAAAGAGATACTCTCTTTTGGAAGGGAACGGAAGGGCTGCCAGTTCAGTATGGCCTACTGATCTGGTCATCATAGCCACTTTTTTCTTTTTTTTCAACCCTGCTGAGGAGTGGTCAACTTCACAGGGTCCTGGTGCTGACCATTTATACCTACTAGACTGGACTTGTTTATGGATTTGAGCTTGATTATTGATCCTGGACTTGCTGCACTGGTGGACCTCTGTTGAGGGAGAGTCTGTCGCTGTGTTTTCTGTTTGCTTCTGGGTTGCCAGCTCTAAGTGAACAGAGGCATGGGATACCTTATATCAGCTGGTGGATAATCCTAATCAGAGGCCTTTGCAGGTACCTGAACCTTACTTAGCTAGTTGGGCATCGTCAAGCCTAAACTGGAGTAATGTGTCTCAGGCAGGCCATGTGGCTCTTGAAAAAGTCCACTTGAAAAGGTGGTGCCTGAAGTTCCTACCAGCATCGGAGAGGAGGAACAGGCCTTTAGCAGAGGAGGAACAGATCTTTGCCCCATGCCTGCGATCAGGGGGCTGTTTGATATTGTTGGCCCTACCAATCTCAATAAACCTAATTTCTCTAAAAATCCTACTAATCATTTTCTCTCTGCAGGAACGTGGAACATGAGGACATTACACAGAGATTATTCTCTTGATGTCCTCATGCAGGAATTCCAGCACTATAACCTAGATATTCTAGGCTTGCAAGAGACCAGATGGACAGGTAAAGGTGAGATACTTAAAAATAACTTTAAATTTCTCTTTACAGGGAGGGAGGATGGAAACCATAAGCAAGGCATGGGTCTGCTGCTCAGCAGACATGCTAGTGATGCTCTTCTAGGATATGAGTGCATTAATCAAAGGTTTCTTACAGCAAAATTTCAGACAAGCATTAAAGACTTGAATGTTATCTGTTGTTATGCCCCCACTGAGGATGTCGATGAGGATGAGAATGATAGGTTTTACGGACAACTTCGGGATATTTTGAATTCTGTCAAGAAAGGAGATATTACCCTTGTTCTAGGTGATTTCAATGCCAAAGTTAGTACTGACTCTGACCATTGGGGAGGAGTAATAGTCCCTTTTGGTATTGGTAGCTGCAATGGCAATGGGCAACGTCTCCTACAGGTAAGTAAACTCAATGGTTTCAGAATAACTAACACATATTACAAACACTGCGACATACATAAATACACATGGGTTTCACCTGATGGGCTGCATAGGAATATGATTTATTATATATTAATTAACAGCAAATGGGCTAGTTCTGTTAGGAATACCAGGGCATATAGGGGAGCTGAAATTGGATCTGACCATTACCTTGTTAAAAGTGTCTTGCAACTTAAACTTAAAAAGTGTTGTGCTAAGGGTTAAAAAATTTACATTTAATACCGAAGCTCTGAAAGACCAAGTTATAGCTAAAGCTTACCATGATAGGTTACTTAGTCATTATGACAGTCATGGTTTGCTTAATACTGAAGTTGAGGAAGAATGGGGCCATTTTAAACAGGCTTTTTTGGAAACTAACAGTACTCTTTTAGGAAAAAAGGCGCAGAGGAGGCAAAATTATTTCAGTGATAAGGCACTTGAGCTAATTTCGGAAAGAAAGAACTGCAGGAATGTCCTTAATCAATACCCTACTAGTCCTAATAGAAAGCATTACAGAGAACTTAATAAACGTGTAAAAGATCAGTTAGCTGCTGATAAGAATCTTTGGCTTGATGGTTTGGCTGACAAAGCCGAGGAAGCAGTTAGACAGCAGAACAGCAGAGAGCTGTACCAGATAGTTAATGTTCTGTGTGGTAGAAAACAGACAGGTATACAGGGATTGAAGGATAAACAAGGTAAGGTTATAGAAGGGGAGGATTCTGTCATGGCTAGGTGGGCTGAGCATTTCAGTGATATTCTAAACAATGCAGTTAGTTCTATTCCCATTATTTGCAATGATGATAGATGCATTGGTGGCTTTAATGTTGGCCCTATAACACAATCTGAAGTTATTTTGGCTATCTCTAAACTTAAACTTCCCCAGGGGTAGATAAAATTACTACAGAAATGCTCAGAGCTGGGAATGTTTCGGTTACCACTTGGATGACTGAAATTTTGAATAACTTTTATGATAAAGGCATGGTTCCTAAAGATTTTACCAGAGCTATTATTATCCCTATTTTCAAAAAAGGTGATCGCAGTTCTTGTGATAACTATAGGGGTATCAGCCTACTCTCTGTTCCAGGTAAAGTTCTTTCCATGATTGTGCTTAATAGAATTAAGAATTTGGTTGACAGGCAATTGCGTGATGAGCAATGTGGATTCAGAACTGGTAGGGGATGTGTGGATCAGATATTTTCACTTAGGCAGATTCTTGAGAAATGTTTAGAGTTTCAGAAACCTTTGGTTGCTAGCTTTGTTGATTTCAAAAAGGCTTTCGACTCTGTTGATCGTCATAATTTGTGGTTGATTGTGCAATCATATGGTATACCAGACAAGTTAGTTAACATAATGAAAGCGCTCTATAATAACACTGAGTCCTGTGTGAGAGTTGGTAAGTCTTGTAGCAATTGGTTTAGCATTACTTCTGGTGTTCGACAAGGGTGCATTTTGTCTCCTTTTCTCTTTAGTTTGGTTGATTATGTTATGCGAAATTCACGTCAAGGGAAAGATTTTGGCCTTTATTGGGCTGGAGATACGAAAATTTCTGATTTAGATTATGCTGATGATTTAGCCCCTTTTGGCAAATGATGTTGATGAGATGAATTCTTTCATTCGAGCTGTTGATGAGATTGGTAGTAGAGTAGGTTTGGTTATAAACAGAGAGAAAACTAAAGTGATGAAAATTGGTCAGGCAGGTTGTGATTCAGTTAATCTGAATGGTTGCAATCTTGAGCAGGTGTCACAGTTTAATTACCTTGAGAGCAATGTAACTGACACTGGTGATGTGCAGCATGAGAGTAACAGACGAATAGGTATTGCTGCCGGGACTTTTAAGAATCTATGGAGATTGTGGAGAAATAGGCGTATACATCTAAAGACTAAAATTAGACTGTATAATAGTTTGGTTCTTTCTAGGGTTAGTTATGGTAGTGAAACTTGGACGCTATGTAAACAAGATAACAGGTAACTAGATGCTTTTGACTCTAGATGCTTACGCATCTATCTTGGGTATTAGGTGGTTTAACTTTGTAACTAATGATGAGGTTAGGCAAAGGAGTCGGCAACCTCCTTTAAGCAGCATATTGTGCAGAGAGAGACTCCGTTGGTTTGGCCATGTTGCCCGTATGGATAATTATAGATTGGCGAATAAGGTTATGAATAGTGTGCCTAGAGGCCTCAGTAGGAGGGGGAGACCTAGGATGCGGTGGGCAGACAATGTCAAACAGGACCTTGTTAGAATTGGTGTGCAGTGGCCGGATGCAGCAGATGTAGCTCAGGACAGATATGCTTGGAGAATTAAACTGCACAGTCTGGTTGGACCTCCATAGCCCATGGCTGCTTGATGATGATGATGTATTCTTCCTTCATAAACATATCTTACATAAAGTAACAACTGTACCATGTTAGAAATATCAATTGTTTCATCTAACTGAATTGCAAACTTTGGGTTCCCTTAAGCCTGGTAATAAGCTGCTGGAATTGGTCTTTACTAATTTCAGAAATTTTTCTGGAAAGAGTATCATTTGATAAAGGAATTTTACGAATTTTATCCCCATACTTTTTCCATGAACTATTTCTAACATTTTAATAGCAGCAGGTAACACGAGATCTTCTCCTATTGCGTAGGGCTTTTTAATTTTTGCAATTAAATAAGAAGTTTCGTAAGATGCAAGTAAATCGTAAGATGCAAGTAAATACTTTTCGTTGACATTAACAAATTTCTCAAACACTGTTTTTCTTTATTTGAAGATTTTACAAGTCATTCCAAATATTCCTTTGGTTTATTGCAGTACAGTATAAAGATGTTGTTTTAGTTTGGCTGGTTTCATGCTCTCCACAGCCAAAATTTTGTTAAAAATTAAGCAAAGAGGTTTTTCCACACCATCACGATCATTAGAAGTAAATCCATATGGCAAAAATGATTAGACATATTTTCTTTTTCTTGTCAATTTAGGTGTACTACAACCTGGTGGAGAAGACACTGCCGCATTATCATCAGTATTTTTACCTCTTCTGTCTAAATTTATCCACTTATCCATAATCCAATACATTTTGATACATGCTGAGGAAAGACGGTAGGAAAATATTAAAAGTCTTTATTCCGTAATTAAACTATTATCTTTTTATAAGAGCAGAAAACTCTAAGTACAGACAAAACAATGCTAATCATAAAATACGATAGTCTCGAATCTGAGCCGAGGTGTTTCTGGCAGTGTCGTTGACATTGCATGGCATGAAGGCATGCACGTGCTGTGTGTTAAGGTGAAGCAAAAGGCGATTCTACGCTGATTCTCACTCAACAGATGGTGCTGAATATCGCCCGATTCCTATGGGGTGGAAGGGGTGGGTTTGACCACAGGGAGGACATTAGGAGACTTCCGTATTGTTTGTACTAAAGAGGGGTAAGGAACCGATTTCTAAAGACAGCCTCAATAGGAAGAGAACGCCCCCAACGAGAAGCTAAATACTCAAGTTTCTGCTTCCTTGAGCTTCTGATTTCTTTTGCTGTTCACAACTGAAATAGTTCCTATGATGATTTTATTCTTGAATGTTTTTAGTTTTATTGAGTAATTCTTTTGACATAATAACATAGGCGAAATTTCTTTACATATCCGTAGCAAATATACAGTTAACCTGTAGATATAAAATTTAACAATTATTCATTTGAAAAAAATTATTGCCCGCCAAGTCAGTAGTAATTTTTTTTCAGATGAATAATTCTTTACGTATATTTGTAGTTTAATTTATTTTTATATATATTACAGTTTCAATTATAAGTCATTCTTCCAAAAAAAAAATCAAAAGAAATTAGACCATATTGAAATATTCAATGTGGTCTATATTTAATAATTTAAGATATAAATATATTATATGTATATGAGTTTTGTACTGTGATAAAAAGATTTAATTCCGATGGCCAAGGGATTAGCTTACTTGACTACTAATGAAAAGGACCTGGGTTCGAGCCTCAGATAAGGAAATGATATTTCGTTTCTTGTGTTGTCTCTCTGGTGAGATCTCGCCTTCCACACAATGATATCTGTGATATAGTTATACTGACAGTGAGTGTGCAAATTTCTTTAGCTATTGAAAAGCACACTTAGAAATCCATATGGAACCAGGGCCGGACTTATGAATAAGCTAACTAAGCTACAGCTTAGGGCCTCACAATTATGAGGGCCTGAAATATTGAGTTTGAATTTTACTGTGTCATGAATGTTTTTAATTTAAATCTATTATGCAAACACTGTTCATCTTAGCTCTACACAGTCATTATTATATAGCAATGATGGTATAATGTTTTCATCACATCAGTTTTGCATTTATTTTTTAATGTTCCCTTCAATCAGAAAAATAAATGCAATAGATTTTGACAAACTTGTGTTTCGCCAATGAATGGAACTCATTCTACTATATCTTCCGAACACCAGGACCTACAGTTACGAGTTAGGTGTCAAATGGAAGTTCGTATAATGATGATCGTTAACTATTTCGCTCTCACTATATCCCCCTGATAAAATATGGGGGCGTATTTTAATGGAGGTCAATTTTAATGAATCATATCTCAAATCAAAGCTTGTGACGTCTCCAATGCCATGGTCTACCTCAAACGTGACTCCAAAACGGTGGTAAATGTGATCGATGCTTATGAATCATATATCAAAGTTTTTTAAGGTAAGAATTTTTAGTGACAACAAAAGAAAATATAAATCAAAAATTTTTAAAACTACCTACCTTCCTATAGGGCCTAAAAAGGTAGAAAATAAACCTAAAGCATATTGATGGTGCAATCAATCACCGAGTTCGTATTCACTTCAAAGGAAGTAGGACACCTGCAATCTTGTTCAGTACGTAAATTAGAGCCCTATCTTCCTTCGAAGCGAATACGAACTCAGTGACTGATTGCACATCGATATGATTTAGATTTATTTTCTACTTTTTAGGAACCTATAGGAAGATAGGTATTTTTAAAAAATTTTAATTTATATTTGTCTTAAAACGTTCTTTGCTTCTAAATGAAACAATCGAAAATCAAAGCAACTCATAAAGGAAACTGAAACAACTCATATTGACAGTAACATAATTATTTGTTCTTAATAATCCAATCCTGGTTAAAATGGATTTTATATTTATATTAATTTATTGACTGGATGCAAATGGAAATTATTATTTAGTATTCATCACTTGTCATATCTAAACAAACGTAACATCATTTTTTTATTCATTTTGTAATTATTAATTGCATGTTATGAAGACAATCACAGCATTTACTTTACGGATCAGGACTACATCGGCAATACGAATTTTATCATATAACTACAGTCCTTTCGGACTGTAGTCATATGATAGCATAGTATCTTAGCATTATATATTACAACAATGACACAAATGCACATGTTCTGAAAATACAATAGCGCTGAACTGCAGGAGTGTAGTGACTTTGTAGTGATCCGTGACACTCAATTGGTTGACTCCACCATAGCAATCATTAGTTGAAGATTTGTTACTTAGTGAAAATCTTTATTTGATTGTGGAAGGCTCAACTATAGAGCTCAACAAGCCTAAACTTTCCTGATGTGTTTGAATCGGGTTGCCAACATTTTATTCTGCCAATGAATGATACTTATGTATGAAAATTTTAAGAACATTTGATATGAAAATGTGAAACATGTTGAAAATATGGTTTACAAGAAAATGGTAATATGTTTAAATTTCATTTCTCATCAGCAATGCATAGCTCAATTGGCTAAAAGCCTCCTGTCAAGACCACCCAGGGTGTTTTTTTTTTAACATGCACAGAGCACTCCTGTACATGGGACCATGGCTGGCCCAACTGGGACTCGAACTGGGAAAACTGAGATTACGAGCCTTGCAGTCTGCCTTCTGGGTTAACTTCTGCCCCCTAAAACAAAAATAAAGCATAATACCAATGATGAAATCAGTTACTCAAGTTGGGTTGGTTTACCTCTGAGCAGCATTTTTTTGCACACCATGGGCTAAATGGCCAGGTCACATGGACCCCGAAGGCTCAGAGAAGGTTGGGGGAGGGGACCCACTGGAATAGCTGTTGGAAGACAGATGGTAGCCTCCCGTCAAGGCCATCCAGCATGTTCTTTAACATGCGCATGGTATGGCTCTCCCGCACACGGTGCCATGGCTTAATGTCCCCATCCGATGGACATTACTCAATGTAAACTTGAAGAGAAGATAGGTCACGTAAATTTATTTCCGTTACAAACTGAAAGGATTTTGCTGCTGCTCAATCTTCTTTTGCAGTTAATATGAATTCAATGATTTCATGATTTGTATACTTACCTTTTACATCCTTATGATATGTGCCCAAAAAAGTAGGAAATAAAACTGAAATATATCAATGGTGCAATCAGTCAATGAGTTCGTATTCACTTTCAGATGAAGATAGGGCGCCAGCAATCTTGTTGTGTAAGCAAATCACTGCCCTATCTTCCTTTGGAGTATAACATTGTATATGTATTTCGCGTAACATAATCAATAATCAAACTAAAGAGAAAAGGAGACAAAATGCACCCTTGTCGGACACCAGAAGTAATGCTAAACCAATTGCTACAAGACTTACCAACTCTCACACACGACTCAGTGTTATTATAGATGGATTTTATTACGTTAACTAACTTGTCTGGTATACCATATGATCTCACAATCAACCACAAATTATGACGATCAACAGTGTCGAAAGCCTTTTTGAAATCAACAAAGCTAGCAACCAAAGGTTTCTGAAACTCTAAACATTTCTCAAGAATCTGCCTAAGAGAAAATATCTGATCCACACATCCCCTACCACTTCTTAATCCACATTGCTCATCACGCAATTGACTATCAACCAGATTCTTAATTCTATTAAGCACAATCATGGAAAGAACTTTACCTGGAACAGGGCGTAGGCTGATACCCTTATAGTTATCACAAGAACTGCGATCACCTTTTTTGAAAATAGGGATAATAATAACTCTGGTAAAATCTTTAGGAACCATGCCTTTATCATAAAAGTTATTCAAAATTTCAGTCATCCAAGTGGTAACCGAAACATTCCCAGCTCTGAGCATTTCTATAGTAATTTCATCTACCCCTGGGGATTTATGAAGTTTAAGTTTAGAAATAGCCAAAATAACTTCAGATTGTGTTATAGGGCCAACATTAAAGCCGCCAATGCATCTATCATCATTACAAACAATGGGAGTAGAACTAACCACATTGTTCAGAACATCACTGAAATGCTCAGTCCACCTAGCCATGACAGAATCCTCCCCTTCTATAACCTTACGTTGTTTATCCTTCAATCCCTGTACACCTGTCCGTTTTCTACCACACAAAGCATTAACTATCAGCTCTCCACTCTTGTGCTAACTGCTTCCTCGGCTTTGTCAGCCAAGCCATGAAGCCAAAGATTCTATCAGCAGCTAACTGATCCTTTACATGTTTATTAAGCTTTCTGTAATGCTTTCTGTAAGGACTAGTAGGATATTGATTAAGGATATTCTTTTCTATTCTTTTTTCCTAAAAGAGTACTGTTAGTTTCCAAAAAAGGCTGTTTAAAACTGTCCCATTCTTCCTCATCATCAGCAGTAAGCAAACCATGGCTGTCATAATGACTAACCATCATGGTAAGCTTTAGCTATAATTGGGTCTTTCAGAGCTTCAGATTAAAGGTAAATTTTTTAACCTTAGCATAACACTTCTTAACTTTAAGTTGCAAGACACTTTTAACAAGGTAATGGTTAGATCCAATTTCAGCTCCCCTACATGACCTGGTATTCCTAATAGAACTAGCCCATTTGTAGTTAATTAATATATAATCTGTCATATTCTTATGCATTCTTATGCCAATCTGGTGAAACCCATGTCCCTTTTATTTTATGGTGTTTGTAATAAGTGTTAGTTATTCTAAAACCATTAAGTTTACTTACCTATAAGAGACAATGCCTATTGCCCTTGCAGCTGTTAATACCAAAGAGACCTATCATACCTCCTCAAAGGTCAGAGTCAGTACCAACTTTGGCACTGAAGTCATCTAGAACAAGGGTAATATCTCCTTTTTTGGCAGAATTCAAAATAACCTGAAGTTTTCCATAAAACCTATCCTTCTCATCCTCAGTGGGGGCATAACAGCAAATAACATTAGTCTTTAATGCTTGTCTGAAATTTTGCTGTAAGAAACCTTTCATTAATGCATTCATATCCTATAAGAGCATCATTAACGTGTCTGCTTGTCAGGTTTTGATGCGATACATGGATATAATTTTGTCATTTCATGTATATATTTGTATGTGACCTTGCATTGTAATCCTTTATGTGAAACTGTTTCCTTTCTCCCACCACTGACTAAGCTGTTTATGGCTAATGTGTCTTGCTGTAATCAGCAAGACAGGTTTATGGTACCTGTTTATGGTACCTGATCGTCTTTTATGATACCTGATCGTCAGTGATCAGTCCCCTTTCCAGCTCAGTTCCTTTGATCAAGGAGCGCAGGTCAAATGACCGTCTCTTGGAACAGGGAGGTCAACACCGAAGGTCGGACAGTGAGAAGGTCAGGCAGTTCTGCGTTAGTAATGGTTGGAGCAGACGTACACGAAGGCTGCTCAGTAAATTGATAATTGATGAGACGTACACGAAGGCTGCTCAGTAAATTGATGATAATGTTCAATGCGTAGAGTCGCAACCTGCTAAGCAATCTTACATGATTGTAACCAACTTAGTCATTAGCCAATGTCAGTACTCTGGGAGACTCTGTAATATCTTCCATAATAAATATTTTGTTACTGTTTTGAACTTGGAGTTGGTTATCATTCTGCAATTCTCAAACATCAAAAACCCAATACAGAACAAACCAAAATCTTACTTCCTTACCTGTGGGTGCTATGGATCAATTACATTCTACCAACTCCTGGAACCTACACTGCTGAGAAGCAGACCTACACCTTGGAGATGCTTGTTATCTTCCCTCCCTGAAAAGAGAAATTTAAGATAATTTTTAAGAATCTGGCCTTTATCTGTCCATCTGGTCTCTTGAAAGTCGAGAATATCAAGGCTATAATGGTGGAATTCTTGTTTGAGGACATTAAGATAATAAGTTCTGTACAGAGTCATCACATTCCAACTACCTATGGGCGAAAATAGTTAGTGGGATGTTTAATGAAACTATATTTATTGAGAGAAGGAATGCCGACAATATCAAACAGCCCCCTAATCTCAGGCATGGGACAAAGACCTGTTCCCCTATAACTAAAGGCTGAAGCCACCTACACTGGAAGACTTCCTTCCAATGTAGAATTTGACGATGTCCGTAGAATCAAGAGTTTAGGTGCTACAATAACCTCTGCTCGGGATTATCCACCCGCTAATAAAACATATCCTGTGAATCTATTCGCTTTGGGCTGTCAATCCACAAACGAAAAAAAAAACGCAGCAGCAGATTTTCCCCCCACAGAAGCCCACCAGTGCAGCAAATTGAGGATCCAAAATCAAGCTCAGAGCCTTATTTCAGTCCAGTAGATTTATATGGTCAGCACCAGAACCCTGTGTGATTGACTGCTCCTCAGCAGGGTAGAAAAAAAAAAGTAGCCATAGTTGTCCAGATCAGTAGGCCACACTAATCTGGCAGCCCTTCACTTCCAAAAGAGAGAATCTCATTTGAAAGGTAGTAACAGCCTGCATCACAAGAAGACAGGGTCAGACATTAGGTGTTAAACCTAGCCGGTTCTATGCATCATCACAGGCGATTAGTGCATAACTCTCTTTCCAGTGATTATCTAGCTACCATTTACATTTTTTACTATATACCTTTAAAAGAGTCTATTCAAATAAAACTAGTTGTCTTTTTTGTTAAATATTATATTTTCAGACAATCCAGAATTAAATGCTAATTTGGCATATAACATGCCATAATTCCTTTCATTAGTTATTTGGCTAAAAAAGTTCTACAGTTAATTTTTTTTTTTTTTTGCTGAGCATAGGGAGAAAATAGCTTGGCCTCTTGATGTAAACCAGTTTTTCAGGTTGGATACTGGAAGGATTAATCAGCAATCATCACTGCTGAGACAGAAGTGAAACTCATAGCTTAATACAACACAGTTCCATTCATCCCACAACACGTCTGGTGCAGCACCAATGCAACCTTGTGCTGCAGGTGAGTGGCAGTCATCACAATGGCTGGCAAGAGCACAAATCTGCCTCAGCCAGTCTGCAATTCACAGTCCATGTCAACATGGGGATGTCCACATTGCCTGTACACTGTGTCAAATGTCATTTGTTGTGATTGTGGGGCTGCTAGTTTCATGTCGAATGTGGCAATTGAAGCATTCGGAAGTCCACCTATATGCACCAGTCTTACTGCTGTGATGCACATTACCTGCCTCCAGCCACTATCACCAAATCTGGCAGGCAATTGTTGGATCCCGATATGACACAGAGCCCAACCAGCTGTACACAGCCCTATGATGAAGCCTCTGGTAGAGGTGTCCTGTGATGATAGCAATGTCTAGCAATGTCATTCGCAACTACACTCATTTCCATAACCCAACTGTCAACACATACCCACCGATTTGTATGGCGCTCCAACAATTACTTCCTGGTGCAGCATTTTGTATGTTGAGCAGTGTATATAAAAACTATAAACTACAATAGCTCAATTTTCCTTTTTATACAACTCAAATAATAAACCAATGTGAGCAAAACTACCCATATTTCTGCAACAACTGAATCCAAACCAATTCACATGGTAGATAAAGATGCTAATTATCATAAAAGAACCAATATAATTCAGTTACTTACCACTTGGAGCAATTGGAGATGGCAATGGATTCGAGGCCATTTGAAGTGAATAAGACATAAAAATGTCTCTCTCCTGTACAAACACCTTGCTAAGTGCTGGAAACTCACCTGTCATCTCTGCTAACATTTCTTCAAGCAAATCTTTTTGTTTGCACCTCTCTACTTCTTCTTTGCTAAAAAATCAGTTACCAAAATGAAAAGCTTTGTAATAAGAAATAAGTTTTTTACTTATTTAGTCACTTAGTTTATACTATATTAGTTTATTACTTAGCTATGTTTAAGTAGTGTTCTATAACCAAAACTGTAAAATCATTACAATTAATATATAATTTACCCACCAACAAAATCCTAATGCAGTCATGGACTATGGAGGTACTACCAAACCATGTAATTTTCGTCTCCAGACATGTCTGTTCTGAGGTACAGTTGCTGTATTTGGTCACTGCTGTATGTAGGCTAATTGTAGCCAGGTTCTGTTTGACATTGTCTGCCCAATCACATCCTTTTCCTGAAGCCTTTAGGCACACTGTTGATGGTCCTGTTTCCCAATCTGCAGCTATGCATACGGGCATGGCCAAAACAATGCAGTCTGTCTCTGCACAAAATGTTGCTCAAAGAAGGTTGATGACTCCTTCTAACCTTATCATTATTTACAAAGTCAAATCATCTAATGCCCAAGATACTGTGTAAGCATCTAGAATCAAAGGTATCAAATTTCTTGCTATCCTGCTTACAACGGGTCCATGCTTTGCTATCATAACTAACCTTAGAAAGAACCAAACAATTATACAGGCTAATTTTAGTTTTTAGGTGTATATGAATATTTCTCCACACTCTCCATATATTCTTAAAGGTCCCCCCAGCAGCAATCCCTAATCTTCTATTCATCTCATACTGTACATCACCATTATGTTACATAGCTCCCAAGATAATTAAAAAGAGACACTTGTTCAAGTGCACAGCCATTCAAAGCAACTGAAGCACTATCTACCTGACCAATTTTCATCACTTTAGTTTTTTCTCTGTTTATCACCAAACCTACTCTATTACCATTCTCATGAACAGCCTAATGAAAGAATTCATCTCATCCACAACATTAGCCAACAGGGCCAAATCATCTGCATAATCTAAATCAGAAATTTTGATATCTCTAGACCATTTAAGGCCAAAATCTTTCCTTTGCAAAGAATTTTGCATTACATAATCAATAATCAAACAAAACAGAAAGGAGATAAAATGCACCCTTGTCTAACTCCACTAGCAATGCTAAACCAATCGCTGAAAGACATACCAACTCTCACACATGACTCAGTGTTATTACAGAGTGCTTTCATTATGGAAACTAACTTGTCAGGTATTCCATATGATCTAATGATCAACCACAAATTACATCAATTAACAGAGTCAAAAACCTTTTCAAAATCTGTAAAGCTAGTAACCACAGTTTTCTGAAACTCTAACATTTCTCAAGAATCTGCCTTAGTGAAAACATTTTATCTATACATGCTCTACCACTTCTGAATTCACACTGTTCATCACACAGTTGTCCCACAACCAATTTCTTAATTCTATTAAGTATAATCATGCAAAGAACTTTACCTGGAGCAGAAAGTATGGTAATTCCCTTATAATTATCACAAGAACTGTGATCATCTTTTTTAAAACTCGGGATAATGATAGCTCTAGTCAAATCCTTAGGAACAACACCTTTATCATAAAAAATATTCAAAACTTCAGTCAACCATGTGACAACACAAATGTTCCAGCTCTATGCATTTCAAGTGATTTCATCCACCATTAGGGATTTAGGCAATTTTAATTTAGAGATAGCCAAAGTGACTTTGGAATGTCATATAGGGCCATCATTAAGCCAAGTAATACATCTATCCTCATTACACACAATAGGAGTAAAAATAATCACATTGTTTAGTTGTCACAGTTGTTTTATTGTCACAGAATCAACAATATGCAATATCATTCATCAATTAATAATTGACTAATAGCCTCTGAGCAGCATTTTCATGCAACTTGGGTGTAAAACAATCCAAATACATACCTCTCGTGATCAGCTGCTGGATTACAAAGTTATGGTGAAACAAAATTGACATTGGCCAACAAATGACAAGTGAAATGCAGTATTAAGTAACATAACAGTAGGGAACATAAAGTGCATTACTGATTGTAATTAAAAATGTATCTACTCTAGAGAGAAAAAAAGTTTATATCCATTATCAACCGAATAGCCCAACCCAGATAACAACAGACAGGCATAAGACCCATTCAAGTTGCAATATCAATCATGGCCCAGAGATCAAGGAAGTTCTCTAATCTGTATTATTTCCTTCACTCTGAAGTTTCTGATTCTAAGCAATCCAATTAGCATTTAGTTGACCAGGGCCGTAAGAGTTTGGTATAGGTTCAATAAACACCCATTTAGAAACAATCTATGACCTTCAAAACTCTATAAAGGAAGTAGGTATGGGCTTTGTCATGTGCTCTTTATGGAAATAATCAGCTAGAGTCGTATAGATTTTCTATGATTGGTGGGCAAGTGAACCCACAAGCAAGCACAAATTAATGAGTGGGGACACAGCTGCACCTTTAGTACAATAAAAGAGCTAAATCAGAAACAATTCTTCCCTCTCATTAACATTATCCTTTCAGGAAATGGGCAAAAACATTGTACAATTTGTTTGTAGGATTTTCAGATTTTAAATAAAAAAAAAAAAGGGAAAAATCCAATAAGATCTGAGTAGTTGGCAGTTTTGTGTATAAGGTAATAGAGTGATATCTGAGGCAATAAGGAAATTGCACTATGCAGCAATTTAAGCTATATTCAGTAAATGAGCAGTTATAGCTCTCCTCAAGAACCTAATTTCTAAATGTAAATACAACTAAAAATTGTATAATATTAAATTTTTACAAACTAAAGCTGTGATTGCAGTTAATTTTAAACAAAAAAATTACCTAATTGGTTCTTTGCTAGTTAGCATATACCATGCTAGACGTAACTTCTGCCACCATGATAATGAAGACAAAGCTCTTTGTAAAGTGATATGAATAGGACGATCACCTAAGTGAACTAAACATCCTGGAACTTTCTTAGCCTGCAAAACAAAAAAAATGTGAACTTTAATGCTTAAAATGATTACAAGTTTTACACATCATCTGGCCCAAATCTAGAAAAAAAAATGAATTAGAGCAGGGGGAGGGGGTGTAAGATTGAATTGGGAAAAACAAACATCATTATTCAGGTTGGGTTTGTTTTACCTCTGAGTAACACTTCTTTGCACACAATGGGCTAAATGGCTAGGTCACAAGGACCCTGAAGTTTAAAAGAAAGTTGGAGAAGGGATCCCACTGGGAGACAGATGGTAGACTCCCATCAAGGCCATCCAGCAGGTTATATGCACAGGGTATGGCTGTCCTGCACACAGAACCACAGCTAAATGTCCTATTAGATAGGTGTCAGCCTTTCCAAGACCATCGGTGTCCTCTACTGACCAAGGGCAGGCAGGAAGTTTTGCAGATATAAATCTTGAGCTGTCCCAGCTGGGACTCGAACCTGGAAATTGCAGATTAAGAGCCTGGTGTGGTACTGACTGAGCCATCCCACCCCTTATCATTCAGGTATCAACTATTTCACTCTGCATTACTAGTCTTAACAAATTTCTTGAATAAAGGTAATATATACATTTAATATATTTTTTGTCTCCATTCCAGTTACTAGCACTCACAGGGGGGGGGGGGGGGGCTTGCATACTTCCCCCCTAGATTTGGCCCTGCGTATGATTATTACTCCAAAAACTGCATTACCAATCATTACTTTCATCACAGTTATTATCAACTGATATTTTACACACATATTACAAAATAGTACATATCTAATGAATTCAATTTGCTAGTTATATTATTCAGAAAACTCATTAAAAATTTATTACTACATTCAAATCTTAAAAAATTTTCAACTACAGTAATACTAAACGTTTAATTTTCATGATTTTAGCTGCATTTACAATTTAAGGTTACACCTGAGAAAGACTTAAATACCATTTATCACTAAATTCTTTCCATTGCCACAGTGCATTGTGTGTAGCATTTCTTAGCTTACAATATTATAATTTTAAATTGCCTTTTCTATACACAAAAAAGTACCAAAGCCAAAAATAGTTTAATCAATATTACCATTCTTCGCTATGGTGATAGCTGGCTCAGACAATGCATCTCTTGGCTATGGATATCGATGTTATCTCTGTGCCAGTTTTGAACTTCTCTCTCATTTTTGGAGTGGTTCATGTTATCATTACTTTATATATCACTCCGTATACTATTGTAGAGATTTCTTTTAGTTGACGTACTGCTGTTACTGCTGCTTGTCCTCTGAAGGCAGATCAGGCATTGACCACTGTTGTTTCAAACACAATTCTTGGTCAATTTCTATGGTTGACCAAGAATTTCATTACTTATGACATTATAATCCAACAGTTTTGATTACTGTTTGTGTCACTGTTTAGACACTATACTCAAATTTCTTCCAACATTTACTAACAATTGAACAACTAAACTCTTTTAAAAACTTACAAAAGCAAAATTTTAAAAGTTAAAACTTCCACTGCAATATGTTTCACCCAAATCAGCTTGGGACTTCCTCAGACTACTGCTCTATGCTGATTTTGGAATATTTATAAGAGTCTCTCCTAGTGTCAGTGTCGCTCAGTTGTGACATGTTTCTCTTTTGATAGTGACATTCTCATGCAGCAGAAGATACACGCTGCAGGCAGGGGTGGAATCTCCATGTTGCAAATAGTCTCTTTATTTAAAATAATCAATAACTGTTCTACATATTGCAGTCAAAATGGTCAGATGGTGCACCTAAGGGTTTGTGTTTTAAATTGTTTATTTTAAGTTTATTTTCTAATATGGCCTGTGCTAATGCGTTACTAGCCATCCCGTGGCCGAGTGGTTAGCATGCTTGGCTACTGATCTAAGGGACCTGGGTTCGAGCCCCGGATTAGGCATGGATGTGTGTGTCGTTTTTCTGCTGAGGTCCTGCCATCCTCTCAGATCTCCTACGTGACATATAAACTGACAGGCTCCTGTCAGACCTCTGTGGCAAGCAGCTGCTTGAGGGGGTATTTATTTATTTATTAATGCATTACTAGGTTTATTGGATTTTATGTCATACTCATGTTCTCTTATATGTTGATCATGTGTATGATATGTTTTTGCTATATAAGCATTTTTCACATCCAGTTTATTTTCAGGGGTAATCTATCTGAAGGTTATAAATGCCTCCTGTGGACAGAAGTCTATCTTGTTTGTATGGTTATTAATTATTAAACTTTTAATATTATTATTTATCATTCATGGAACTCCATACTCATATTTCATAATATTGCTTAGTGTTTTAGATATTCCTCCTTAATATGGAAAACTGTGTTTTATGGATTTTTGTTCTAATTGGGTTGGGAGGGAGTGAGGGTGAATCTTGCCTAGTCTTATATTTAGCTTCATTATGTATTCTGATGACTAATTTATGTCGATACCCTGCATCTTTGGCTATTTCATATATGGAAGTTAATTTTTTTTAATATGCTTTTATTAGAAGAATACCTGTAGGCTCTTAAGAAAACATGGTTTCCATGCTACCTTTTTATATTTTAAGGGGTGTACAGAAGTGTATGGAATAATATTAGAGATATAAGTGGGTTTATGATATACTGCTGTATTACACCTTGGGACTGACCTAGTAATTAAAATATCCAAATATGATAATTTCTCCAGATTTTCTTTTTACATGTGTGAATTTTATGGAAGGTAATATGTTATTAAATATATTAATTAGTTTATCAAACTTTCATCAAATTCTTGGGGGGTATAATCACAAGAAAATGTCATCGATATAACATAGATATAGTTTTGGTTGATTTATTATTCTCTGCAAAGCTGTTTGCTGAACATGCCTTATGATAACATCAGCCATGAGCCCAGAGAGAGGGGATCCCATTGGGATGCCCTCTCTCTGGACCTATGTCTGACCCTTTACAGTGGAAGGCCTGGCCCACAGCCCAAGACGACTTTAGCATACATGAAGCCCTGGACCATACCACCAACTCAAATTGGTTCATCATAAAGGGTTGGATATGGGCCCAGAGAGAGGGCATCCCAATGAGATCCCCCTCTATCTTGGCTCATGGCCGACATTGTCATAAGGCATGTTGAACAAACAGTTTTACAGAGATAAATAAATCAACCTAAACTATATTTTCATTATAACGATGACATTTTAATTGTTTGGGATTATACCCCACAAGAATTTTATGAACTAATTAATATATTAAATGATGTATTACCCTCTATAAAGTTCACAATAAAGTGAACACATGAAAATGAGAATCAAGAAAAATTACCACATTTAGATATTTTAATTACAAAGTCAGTCCCAAGATGTAATCATATTGTATAATAGTCATAATTCCTGGCAGGCAAATGGGTGGATGGACAGGCAAACGGGCAGGCAAATAGGTGGATGAACAGGCAAACGGACAGGCAGATGTGTGACATCATTGGTGGCAGAAATTAGCAGTTTCCCCAAAGTTTCCTGTTATTTGAGAGATTGGTCCTGAATTTGGTGGGGTGGTCCCACTTACTTCTGATCCTCTTGGTGTGACAGATGGGGGTTCCTATCTGTCATGGGTTGGGAGTGATCCCTCAAAACCCATACAAGATTTCTGGGGTACTGCCATCACCTACCTTGTGAATGAAGTAGTATGAGATGTCAATCATATTATCCATTGATGTACTTTTGGTGGGAATTGTGACTGGAGTGGTGGAAAGCCGTGAATGAGCTTATCTAAGAGTTATCACTCCATTTTTCGACAAATGTTTGGCATGGATATAACTAGTACAGCAGTATATCGCAAACCCACTTATATCCTTAATATTATTCAGTACATTTTAGCACACTCCCTTAAAATATAAAAAGGCAGAACTGAAACCATATTTCCTTAGAGCCTACAGGTAATGTTCTAATAAAAGCATATTAAAAATAGAATTACCTTTCATATGAAATAACCAAAGATGCAGGATATCCACATAAATTTTTACCAGAAAACACTGTTGAAAAAATGTCAGGACATTTCTATGTTATGTGAATGAAAAGCCACTTTCAAAGCTCCCTAACATTAAAAAATAAACCTTTTACACAAAAACTGTTATTGGCGATACATTGTAGATGTTACTCAAATCTCTCTTAATACATTTCTTGCAATATTCATTAAATATTTAAAGAATTAATGGAAGCTGGAGCAATTATCTTCAACTTTTGACACTTATGAAAAAAAATACTTCAATAGATAAAATACAACTCTTGTAACAATTTGTTCACTAACATTAATTAAATAGCTGAAGTTTGTATGATGATTTTTTAAGATTTCATCGATTTGGAGGCAATGCGACAGTATCGTCTGCTGTTAAATGGTCCCGCTTCAATGACTCTTTAAATACTAATCAAATATTATTGAAAATTAACACTGTATGATTATTATTCAGTGCATTACACAACCTATTAAATTGGTGGATGTCTGCAACCATTGTAAAGCAGCATGGTCGGTAAAAATGGTAATGTCGGAAGTGTCTAGTTGCACTTTAAATTTTTCTAGAGCCCATAATACACTTAGGCATTCTTTTTCACTCACTGTATAATTCCTTTCAGTGTGACTCAAACTATGACTGGCGTACAAAATGACGTGTTCACAATTGTCCTCCTGCATTTGGCTGAGCATAGTACCAAGATCAATATTGGAAGCATCAGTGTAAATCTTGAAAAGTTTTTCTGACTGCAGCAAGGCCAACCTGGGAACATGACACAATGCATCTTTTAATGTTTGAAATGCTGTGTCGCAACCAGGTGTCCAATGAAACTATTTTCACTTTCAGTATAATTTGCATAAAGGTTCGGCCAAATTTGCAAAATTAGGTACAGATTGTCGGTACCAGCCACGTATTCCTAGAAATCTGCAAGTTGCTTTGAATTGTGTGGTATAAGAAATCGTTCTATGGTTTCAATCTTATTAGGTAATGTTCTCCATCTGTATTAACTGTAAAACCAAGGTACTAAATGTCTTCTCAGAGAAAACCAAATCTAAATCACACAGATGCTCAGTAAAATCAGTGGAAAAAATAACTATGTCATCTAAGTAGACTGCATAATTTTTTTCCTTTCAGATTGCCCAGTACCACAGACATAGATGTTGAAACATGGCTGGTTCTCCGGATAACCCAAATGGTAAACATCAAAATTGAAACAATCCATCATTTGTGTTGTTGGGTTGTTTTACCTCTGAGCTGCACTTTTTTGCACACCATGAGCTAAATGGCCAGGTCACGTGGGCCCCAAAGGCTCAGGGAAGGTTGGGGGAGGGGACCCACTGGAACAGCTGTTGGGAGATAGATGGTAGCCTCCCGTCAAGGCCATCCAGCATGTTCTTTAACATGCACAGGGTATGACTCTCCCACATAGGGGGCCACGGCTTAACATCCCATCCGACAGACGGCGACCTTTCCAAGCCCATCGGTGTCCCCTACTGACCGTGGGCAGGGCGGGGAATTTTGCGGAGATAAATCTCAATGCTGACCCAGCTGGGACTCAAACCTGGGAACTACAAATTACGAGTCTGGTGTGCTACCGACTGAGCCATCCCCGCCTCTTTTGTGAGGAAAGCAGTTTTGGGCAGAACTGGTGGATGTACAGACACCTGCCAATATCCTGAAGACAATCTAGTGTGCTAATAAATTTCTTACCAGCTAGTCGTGTCAGTAGATTCTGAATAATAGGTAGTGGATATCTATCGGGGACTGTGACAGTAGTTTTCAATAGTCCACACAAAATCTCAAATCTCCAGTTTTCTTTTTAATGAGGACAACTGGTGAAGCCCAAGAGCTAAAACTTGGCTCAATTATCCCATCCTTTAACATTTCCTTAATTTGCTCAGAGATTATTTCTTCTTTACTTGAAGGATAATTGTATGGTTTACTATAAACAGGTTTACTATTGCCTATGCTGATATGATGCTCCAAAATTTGACATCTGCCAGGCTTGTTGTTAAAAAGTTCATAATTAGCATTCAGCAGAGCTTCTAACTTAACTCTCTCATTATGATCTAAATGAGTGCTGTCAGCATGTTTTCTAATATCTGATTTTATCTGGTTGACATCAAGTTTTTCTTTGATTGTTGCTTTCAGCGAAATAGTATTATTAACAAAATCGAATTCTATTAAGTGTTTTCGTATTGCATCCACTCTATCAAGGAGTCGTATAATAATTCATTTATTACAACAAATTCAAATCTTATCTCCACATTGTTTAAAGTGATGGATAATTCAACAGTTCCTTGAGGAAAATACTGCTTGGGACTAAAAGCTAAGTTCAAAGGTATCTAGAATATTATGTGTACCCACAGTGGCAAGACTTAACTCATGAGATGGCTTTTCTTGAAAAACTTTTGCCTCTCACTTCAAAGGTCCTAATTTAAATTTCCCGAATTGCCATTTTTTCTGTAGCAATATTATTCCATATGCCTTAGTCAGCCACAAAAATTACATCTGAAAGTTTTTCTATTATTCACAGCGAAAACTTTTGGTCAAATTTCATTGTTCGAAGCTTGACACGAATTGGTGAGGATTGCATCCATTGTTGATTTAATGCCATTTTTGCAGATTCTCTTCTTGTATTGCCAAGTCAATTTGACTAAAGTTGAAACTGAAGTTGTGTTTCTGATTTCAAAAACTCTTTTAAGGGCAGAAGAAATTGGGCATAATGGAGTTCATTATGTCAATTTTGGCAGCATCATACAGCTGGTATAACTCTACTGTACCTCAGATGAATTTTTCAATATCATATCCTTTTTGTCTTCGTGAAAACAGTTCTGTAGCTAACTGTGTAAAGTCATTATAAGGAGTATAAATTTCCAAAAGTTCGCTTCAAAATTTTCCCAAAACTCTATTCCATGACAACATCCTACATTACTCCACTGTTGCTTAACACATCCAATTAGACAAGATACAGCTAAAACCACCTTTTTGTTGTGGGGCACTTTCATGTAAACAGAAATGCTCTTCCATGGACTTGACAAATGTCCACGATGACGGATGTTTCGAACCGTTAAACCTTATCTCAGGTAAAGGCCAATTAACATAAGGACTACAGTTAATAATTGAACTGGCAACTCATCGTTGTGGTGGTTGATAATACTCTGTTCTATCACTTGCTTCTGACAGAACAAAAATTGGAACCTTACATTCAAAGTTTATTGATTCGTGAACTGACGTAACATTGTCAGCAAATTTAGGGGTTGTTGTCATTCCCCTTTTCTCCCGAGGCTCATTAAGCAGATTCATTAACACTTCTGCTTCTTTCATCACATCCTGCAACCTATCTTTTAACTTTTCTAATTCAGGAGTCATTATGGTGGAATTGGTCATATTACTAGCAGATATGTTTAGCGGTCTGCCAAAATTTTGAAACTTTTTTTTATCTTGAGTAGCGCTCAAAGGTACTGCTATACAACAATACAATATTAAAGCTATACTAAGCTTGCAAAAAACTTGCTTATCAAAAAGTTTATTTATCATGTGTGTGTGTGTGTCAAGACATTTCTAATCTTTACATAAATACAATAAAGATCTTAACTATCAGCAATAACTGTGCTGAAACGTCAGTACCTTTGACTAATACAAAAGTTAAGCTTCTTCTCAACAAACATTTTGGCTCAAACTGCCATTAAATCTATAATTAGTACATATAACTAATGAGCTCAAAAATTTGTTTAATTTGATAATCACATTAAATAACATAAAATTTATAAGTATATATATATGTGTGTGTATGCAGTCCCTGTGTTTGGTGCTCTACTTTGTTTCTTGTCACTGTAACACTCCAAAAGAACGTTAAACTTCTCTTTGAACCTTTTGACTGATCCAAATAAATTTAAAACTCCAGATGGTGTATCGGGAGCCAGGCAATATTAATTTGTTAAATAAAGTTAAATAAAGGTTTGTTAAGTATAAGGCATTATTTATTGAGTAAGAAATCAAAAGATTGTCAATTTTTTAAAAGCTGAACCTTAATCAAAATCAATTATCGTTGTTCAAGAGAAAAAAAATGGCAAAGTGAAAATATTCATATAACAAAGTTTATTTCCAAAAAATTCACAACTCACCATATAAACTGATGAATACAAAATAGTCTGAGCAAATAAAAGCTCATTTAAACATCTCCAAAACTGACAAACTTCTCAGCTAACATCGTTCTCATTACTAACTCATACTGACTATCTTCACTATCATCACTACTCTTTCTACTAACTCTGTGACCTAATGTCACTTAGTATACATGTGGCGTACAAATGATACATGTTGCACGCTGGAAAAACATCTGCATAATCTTACAATCGTGCACTACCTATGATGCAAGAGGGGCATGTCCTTAACACGTGCATTAGCGGCTGTCAATCAAAAGTCAGAGTTGTGCATGTGCAACTCCTTTAGCAGATTGCAATGAGGAAAAATGATGGCCAACTAAAAATAATCCCCAAAATGATAAATATGTATAACATAAATAAAATGAAACTGGTTAAGGAAAAGTAAAAGTGAATGGATGGACCATCACAACATTAACTATCTGGTACAGCTCTCTGCTGTTGTGCTGTCTAACAGCTTCCCTGGCTTTGTCAGCCAAGCCATAAAGCCAAATAATCTTATCAGCAGCTAACTGATCCCTTACACGTTTATTAAACACTCTGTAATGCTTCCTATTAGGACTAGTAGGGTATTGATTAATGACATTCCTGCAGTTCTTTCTTTCTGAAATAAGCTCAAGTAGCTTATCACTCGAAAATTCTGCCTCCTCTGCTCTTTTTTTCCTAAAAGAGTACTGTTAGTTTCCAAAAAAGCCTGTTTAAAATGGTTCCATTCTTCCTCAACTTCAGTAGTAAGCAAACCATAACTGTCATAATGACGAAGTAACCTATCATGGTAAGCTTTAGCTATAATTGGGTCTTTCAGAGCTTCAGTATTAAAGGAAAATTTTTTAACCTTAGCACAACACTTTTTAAGTTTAAGTTGCAAGACACTATTAACAAGGTAATGGTCAGGTCCAATTTCAGCTCCACTATATGCCCTGGTATTCCTAAAAGAATTAACCCATTTGCTGTTAATATATAAGCAATCATATTTTTATGCAGCCCATCTGGTGAAACTCATGTGTACTGATGTATGTTGCAAGTGTTTGTAGTGTTAGTTGCCATTGCAGATACCAATACCAAAAGAGCCTATCATCCCTCCCCAAGGTCAGAGTCATTACCAACTTTGGCATTAAAGTCACCTAGAACAAGGGTAATATCTCCTTTCTTGACAGAATTCAAAATATCTTGAAATTATCCGTAAAACTTATCCTTCTCATCCTCATCAACATCTTCAGTGGGGGCATAACAGCAGATAACATTCAAGTCTTTAATGCTTGTCTGAAATTTTGCTGGGAGAAACCTTTCATTAATGCACTCATATCCTAGAAGAGCATCACTAGCATGTCTGCTGAGAAGCAGACCTATACCTTGGAGATGCTTTTTATCTTCCTTCCCTGAAAAGAGAAATTTAAGATTATTTTTAAGAATCTGACCTTTATCTGTCCATGCGGTGTCTTGCAAGCCAAGAATATCTTAATTACAATGGTGGAATTCTTTTGTGAGGACATCAAGAGAATAAACTCTGTGCACAGTCCTCACATTCCAACTATCTATGGAGAGAAAATGGTTTGTGGGATATTTAAGGAAACAATGTTTATCGAGAGAGGGAATGCCGACAAACAGCCCCCTAATCGCAGGCATGGGGCAAAGACTTGTTTCCCCACTACTAAAGGCTGAAGCCATCTACACTGGAAGACTTCCTGCAATGTAGAATTTAGAGATGCCCATAGAATCAAGAGTTAGGTGCCTGCGATAACCTCTGCTCAGGATTATCCACCAGCTGATAAAACATATCCTGTGAATCTTTCACTTGCAGTTGTCAACCCACAAACAGAAAACACGGCAGATTTTCCCCCCACAGAAGCCCACCAGTGCAGGAAATTCAGAACGTTTGTGTGCTGCGTTAGCTGTAACTAAGGCAGTGGTCAGCAGTGACTTTGGTCTTAGTAGGGCATGTCCTTGTATGAGAAGGCCTGTATTAAGCTAGGAGTAGCTTCTAGGATTCTTCTCTGTCCTATATGTCACAAAAAAAAAATAATAATCAAGCTCAGAGCCATAATTCCATTCAGATTGGTATATATGGTCAGCACTAGGGCCCTGTGTGGTTGGCCATTCCTCGGCATGGTAGAAAAAAAACCCAGAAAAGTAGCCATAGTTGTTCAACACCATTAGGCCACACTGATCTGGCAGCTCTCCTTTTCTGTTCACTTCCACAAGAGAGTATCTCTTTTGAAAGGTACTAATGCCCTGCACCATGAGAAGGTGGGGTAGGACATTAAGTGCTAGGCCTAGCCAGTTCTATGCATCATCACTGGGGATTGGTGCATAGTTCTCCCTCCAGTGACTACCTAGCTACCATTTATACAGACTGCTATGTGAAGTAATAACATTGAACCACTTCAAAAATGAGAGTTAAGTTCAATACCAGAACAGAAGATAACATCGATATTTCAAGAGCCGAGAATGCATTGTCTGAGCCAGCTGTCACCATAGCAAAGAACAGTAATATCAATTAAACTATTTTTGACTTTGTTACTTTCTTGTGTATAGAAAAGGCAATTTAAGTTTATAATATTGTAAGCTAAAAAATGTTACACACATTACATTGTGGCAACAGAAAGAATTTGGCGATAAATGATATTTTAGGCCTTACTCAGGTGTAACCTTAGATTGTAAATGCAGCTAAAATCGTGAAAATTAAAAAATGCCCATTCAAGTCACTGACAATTATTTTGATGATGGATTATAATGTGTCTAGTAATATTAGACATAAAGTTAACAAGCAACAAACTGGTGAAAACAGGTACAAAGTCTGGATGCAGCGTGATGACTGGCTAAGAGCTGCTGGTACGTGCACAGTCATGTATAAAACCCTTCTTTACCATGAAAAGAAAAACATCACAGAAAGGGGAAATAGCAAGCCACGAGGGAAGTGAATGTCAACTGGGTGACACTACTGAGACTGATGTTCATGTCTCAACTTAATAACAGACACATAAACCACAAGGACAAATGCCAATAGAACAATGCATTTCCCACCTGAGGTGAAAAGCACAGTCCCAAGTAGGATAGCCTGGCAGGGATCACAATTTACACATACTGTAAGATTTGATTGCTTGGGGTTTTAGGGTACATTAACAGCTTAGGCTATAATGTGCCAAACAAAAGACAAAATGAAGAATAAAGGAGATGAATACCCTCAACTAAAAATTAAAATAGCATCAAGAAAACTAACACAAAATGGTAAAAATATTGTGAAAGATAAATAACAACAAACAGTAATGATCTCAAATTAAAGTCAATAAAAAATCCAGTAAAGCATAAAAAAGTAAAAAACAGGAGTTAAAAAGCAATAATCCACAATATAAGATGTCCAAGTCCAATAAGATGGCCTGGAAGTAAAATCATGAAAGTTAAAATAAAAATGTAGCTCACATTTAACCCTTCCAAGGTCTCATGGATTATATATGTTGACAGAATTGGAATTGAGAGGCCAAAAACAGTTATTATCTATCTTTGTACAACACATAAAACTTAAATTTTAAAAATATAAAATTACAGTTTGAAAATTTTCTTACATACAGGGTGGTTATAAGTTTCCCTATTTCGGAGACTCTGGAATGGTGATGAACTGATACAGCATTGTGAAATTTGGTAGGTAGCTTAAGGAGAACATGAAGAAGCAACTTAGTGAAGAAATTAGTAGGAAATGCAAACAAAAGTCACAGGCGAGAAAATGAGGTTTACTGATTTTCCGCTTGTCTGTTACAGAAACTGTTCAATGTGCTCTGCATTGGTGCAGAGGATGTGCTGGAAGCATAGGACTGCATGGGCCATGGTTGCTTGAAGCATGTTGCTGTGAATGTTGGTCACTTCCTGTGTAATGCTTGCCTTCAAGATCAGCAAGTGACCACATGCCACCACAATAAACCCTGATCCTTGAGATAGCTTCAGAGCCATAAATCACAAGGATTCGGGTCCAATGAATATGGCAGCCAGGCCTGAGATTAGTCTCGAGAAACTAAGAGCTCATCACCAAATGTTGTAAATAGCAACTTCTTTACATGCTGACTTACATATGGGGGTGGCACCTTCTTGCATGAACACTTTGATGTCCAGATACTGCTGTTCCTTGAGGGAGGGAATGATGCTTTAGAAGAGCACAGTAATGGGCACCTGTTACAGTATACTGTACTGGACCATTAGGTGTAGCCTACTCAAAAAAAGAATAGCCCAATGATGAAGTCTGCACTGAAGCCCTCCTATCACCCACTGTCACATATGGAGGCTGGAGAGGCCATTTATGCAGCAGATGGAGGTGATGCTCCCCATGCATGACAGTTTTGTGTGTTGACAGCACCAGTGAGGGTGAAGTGTGCCAAATCAGTCCACAGGATTACCCACAGCCACATGCAATCCACTTCCATTTGCACCAGAAATTGGAGAGTGAAGTCAGAGCTATGTTGCAAATCATGCGGTCACAGTTCTTGCACCATATGGATATCATCTCACAACATGCCATAGCACTTTGTGGACTGATGCACACAGAAGGTCCAACTATCGTGACACCATTCTGGTACTGTTGACTACCAGCATGTCACTTCTAGCACATTCAAAACAAAAATTAAAGACTTGAATGCAATCTGTTGTTATGCCCCCACAGAGGACTATGATGAGAACAAGAAGGATACGTTTCACAGCCAGCTTCAGAATATTTTGAATTCTGTTAAGGAGATATTTCTCTTGTGCTAGGTGACTTCAATGCTAAAGTTGGTACTGACTATGACCTATGGAGAGAGGTAATGGCCTATTTGGAATTGGTAGCTGCAATGGACAATGTCTCCTATAGGTAAATAAACTCAATGGTTTCAGAATAACTAACAATTATTACAAACACCGCGACATACATAAGTACACATGGGTTTCACCTGATGGGCTGCTTAAGAATATGATTGATTATATATTAATTAACAGTAAATGGGCTAGTTCTGTTAGGAATACCAGGGCATATAGGGAAGCTAAAATTGGATCTGAACATTACCTTGTTAAAAGTGTCTTGCAACTTAAAAAGTGTTGTGCTAAAGTTAAAAAATTTACCTTTAATACTGAAGCTCTGAAAGACCCAGTTATAACTAAAGCTTACCATGATAGGTTACTTAGCATTATGACAGTCATAGTTTGCTTACTACTGAAGTTGAGGAAGAATGGGGCCATTTTAAACAGGCTTTTTTGGAAACTAACAGTACTCTTTTAGGAAAAAGGTTGCAGAGGAGGCAGAATTATTTGAGTGATAAGGCACTTGAGCTTATTTCAGAAAGAAGGAACTGCAGGAATGTCCTTAATCAGTACTCTACTAGTCCTAATAGAAAGGATTACAAAGAGCTTAATAAACGTGTAAAGGATCAGTTAGCTGCTGATAAGAATCTTTGGTTTGATGGCTTGCCTGACAAGGCCGAGGAAGCAGTTAGACAGTACAACAGCAGAGAGCTGTACCAGATAGTTAATGTTTTATGTGGGAGAAAACAGAGAGGCATACAGTGATTGAAGTATTCTGTCATGGCTAGATGGGCTGAGCATTTCAATGATATTGTAAACAATGTGGTTAGTTCTACTCCCATTGTTTGCAATGATGATAGATGCATTGGTGGCTTTAATGTTGGCCCTATAACACAATCTGAAGTTATTTTGGCTGTTTCTAAACTTAAACTTCATAAATTCCCAGGGGTAGATGAAATTACTACAGAAATGCTTAGAACTGGGAATATTTCAGTTTCCACTTGGAAGACTGAAATTTTTAATATCTTTTATGATTAAAGTTCCTAAGGATTTCACGAGCTATTATTATCCATATTTTCATAAAAAGTGATTGCAGTTCTTGTGATAACTATACGGGTATCAGCCTAGTCTCTGTTCCAGGTAAAGTTTTTTGCATGATTGTGATTGTGCTTAATAGAATTAAGAATCTGGTTGACAGGCAATTGTGTGATGAGCAATGGGGATTCAGAAGTTTGTAGGGGATGTGTGGATCAGATATTTTCACTTAGGCAGATTCTTGAGAAATGTTTAGAGTTTCAGAAACCTTTGGTTGCTAGCTTTGTTGATTTCAAAAAGGCTTTCGACTCTGTTGATCGTCATAATTTGCAGTTGATTGCGAGACCATATGGTATACCAGACAAGTTAGTTAACATCATGAAAGCTCTCTATAATAACACTGAGTCGTGAGTGAGAGTTGGTAAGGCTTGTAACAATTGGTTTAGCATTACTTCTGGTGTTTGACAAGGGTGTAATTTGTTTCCTTTTCTCTTTAGTTTGGTTATTGATTATGTTATGCGATATTCACTGCAAGGGAAAAATTTTGGCCTTGAATTGTCTGGAGACGCGAAAATTTCTGATTTGGATTATGTTGATGATTTAGCACTTTTGGGAGATGATGTTGATGAGATGAACTCTTTCATTCAAGCTGTTGATGAGACTGTAGAGTAGGTTTGGTTATAAACAGTGAGAAAACTAAAGTGATGGAAATTGGTCAGGCAGGCTGTGATTCAGTTAATCTGAATGGTCACAGTTTAATTATCTTGGGAGCTATGTAACAGATACTGGTGATGTGTGGCATGAGATTAACAGACAAATAAGCATTGCTGCCGAGACTTTAAAGAATCTTTAGAGTGTGTGGAGAAATAGGTGTATATACACCTAAAGACTAAAATTAGACTGTATAATAGTTTGGTTCTTCCTAGAGTTAGTTATGGTAGTGAAACTTGAACGTTGCATAAACAAGATAACAGGAAACTAGATGCTTTCGATTCCGGATGCTTATGCAGTATCTTGGGCATTAGGTGGTTTAACTTTGTAACTAATGATGAGGTTAGGCAAAGGAGTCGGCAACCTTCTTTAAGCAGCATATTGTGCAGAGAGAGACTCTGCTGGTTTGGCCATGTTACCCATACGGATAATTATTGATTGGCAAATAGGGTTATGAACAGTGTGTCTAAAGGCCTCAGAAAGAGGGAGAGACCTAGGATGTGGTGGGCAGACAATGTCAAACAGGACCTTGTTGGAATTGGTGTGCAGTGGTCAGATGCAGAAGATGTATCTTAGGACAGACATGATTGGAGAATTAAACTGCATGGTCTGGTTCGGGTTCCAGAATTCTTTAAATACATACACACAAATGGCATGGGAACCCCCCCTCCAACAGGGAACCACCTTGACGTGGTGGTGGGGGGGGGGGGGGGGGGGGGGGCTTGAGGGTACACTAGATCAAAGGCTCTGCTGACCGGTTTGGGCCCCAGTTGGACAAGCTAAGACCTCGAGGTCGAAGGTTCTGCTGACCAGTTTGGGACCCAGTTGGACAAACTAAGACCTCCATCTCAGAGACAGGGGAGTCATTCGGGGCCCTGCTGACCAACTTGGCCCATCAGGTTGGACAGGGCCCCATATTTCGGGTCAAACTAAGAGTTCCCACCATGGGAGCTGAGTCAACTTGGATCTACATATCCTTGTTTGTGGCTAACCATTGAATAGATTAAATTCCAGGTTTTGCAGCAGCGGTGCCGTGGGTTGAGCTTTACTCCTATAGTACTGTTCATCCTAGACTGTCGTGGGCTGTGCATTTACCTATATGGTAGTGTATGTCCCCAACCTTTAGATAGTGGTCAAAGTGGCATTATACCTATACTGGTAGTGCTTTAGGCAGAACCAGTGGGTCTTGTCATTTAGTATTCTTACCTGTATTCTTACCTGCAGCCATCGGCTATGGAGATTCAACCAGACATGTCTCTTCTGAGCTACAGCTGCTGCATTGGTCACTCTAGGCCAATTCTAACAAAGTCCTGTTTGACATCGTCTTTCCCCTTACTGATCAAGAGCAGAGTGGGGATTTACAAAGATACATATCAAAACTGGAACAGGTGGGACTAGAACCTGGGAATGGCAGATTATGAGCCTAGCATGCTACTGACTCCTTTGAAAGGTACTAGCATCATTAGAAGGAAAAATGAATTGACATTCTGGTTACTGAAACTTTGAAAAAGTATTATATATTATCAACTAATCTTAGCAGTTACATAATCAGTTAATTCACTTGGAATTCTACTACTACAGCCACCAAACTGCAGCACACACACATACACATGTTGAAAAAAAGTGTCCATACACTTCCATGTTGTGAATGGGAAGTCACTTTCAAAGCTCCCTAATACTGAAAATAAACCTTTTACCTGTTATTGGTGATAAATTGTAGATGTCACTCAAATCTGTCTAAATATATTTCCCGCAATGTTTATTTAATATTTAAAGAATGAATGGAAGCTGAAGCATTTATCTTCAACTTTTGACACTTGTGAAAAAATAAATAGATAAAACACAACTCTTGTAACAATTTGTTCATCATCATCAAGCAGCCATGGGCTACGGAGGTCCAACCAGACCGTGCAGTTTAATTCTCCAAGCATATCTGTCTTGAGCTACATCTGCTGCATCCAGCCACTGCACACCAATTCTAACAAAGTCCTGTTTGACATTGTCTGCCCACCGCATCCTAGGTCTCCCCCTCTTTCTGAGGCCTTCAGGCACACTGTTCATAACCCTATTCGCTAATCTATAATTATCCATATGGGCAACATGGCCAAACCAACGGAGTCTCTCTCTGCACAATAGGCTGCTCAAAGGAGGTTGTCGACTCATTTGCCTAACCTCATCATTACTTACGAAGTTGAACCACTTAACCCATTCGCTTCATATTTAAATGCCCTGCCTGTATTGCAGGAATCTGATTTAAATTCCCTATTTCTACTGAGTATTTTAACAATGCTTATATTATTTCAAAAAATCATAAAAAAATTAACCATTGAGTATTGTGGGGTTCAAATTTTGAAATTACTTAATTACATACTCACCACCCTGTTTCAGTATGATGTCTGAGTGTGGTAAACCTAGAAGGATAATGGGCCTAATCTTTTTTAGCTTGTCCCGCTCCTCAGCATCTCTGTCATTAGCAAAATGCAGGAATCGAGAGATTAATTGAAACCTTTCTCTGCTCATAGTTTCTCCATAAATTGGCGTTTCAATGCACCTGTTTTTGGACCAGTAAGTACAATTGTAAACATAATTTACGAACTTGGGACATCAGTATTATTAGAGAAAAGTAACCTTTCATTTCACCTTCTGTTACTTCAAACCATTTGTCATTGTCTTTTCTATCAGGATTAGCTAACTGCTCCCGTGCGTAATCATTGATTTCTTTTGTTATGATGGAGAACAAAGGGTCCATATAGTCCAGATGGGGATTCAGATTCATATTTGTCTTTTATTTCGATTGCAACATCACTGTAACAACTAAATGGATATATAATAGGGTTATTTTATGATTTTACCCACTTCCAATCACTTTGCATGATGCGTTTTTGTCGTTTCATGGGTGGAGGGATGAAACTTTCATAATCACTTATATCACTAATTTCTTCCACTGAGGTACACTCAGATTCACTTACAGGTTTACTATTACTTCCATCATCGCCAGATAAATCAGAAACTTCAGATTCACTGCCTAATACAGATTCTAAGAGCTTGTTTATTCCCTCACTATCACTACCATGAACTTTCCTTGACACCATTTTTACTCACAACTCTAAATTTTTTTCTACTATGAAATTCTTTCAACAACTGTAGAAGGACAAAGAGAAGTTAATCCCAGCATTGCCACGTACTTCCACTATAAGAAAAAATGCATTTGAGACACATCTCTGCTCTAACACACTGACTACGAACGCATTTTTCGTACCTCTCCGCGAGCAGAGCTCGTCATCCGATTTAAATGGATTAATGCCCAAGGTATTGTGTTAAACACCTAGGATAAAAAGCATCAAGTTTACTGTTATCTTGTTCAGAAAGGGTCTTAAGTTTCACTACCATAACTAACTCTAGAAAAAACTGAACTATTATAATCTAATTTTAGTCTTTAGGTGTATATGCCTATTTCTCCACACTCTCCATAGATTCTTAAAAGTCCCGGCAGCAATCCCTATTCGTCTGTTAATCTCATGCCACATATCACCAGTATCTGTTACGTAGCTCCCAAGATAGTTAAACTGTGACACCTGCTCAAGGGTGCAACCATTCAGATTAACTGAATCACAGCCTGCCTGACCAATTTTCATCACTTTAGTTTTCTCTCTGTTTATAACCAAACCTATTCTACTACCTGTCTCATCAACAGCTCGAATGAAAGAGTTCATCTCATCAACATCATTTGCCAAAGGGCTAAATCATCAGCATAGTCTAAATCAGAAATTTTCGTATCTCCAGACCATTTAAGCCCAAAATTTTCCCTTGTAGTGAATTTCGCATAATATAATTAATAACCAAACTAAGACAGTGTTAATTTTCAACATCTTCGATCAATATTTAAAGTCACTGAAGCGGGACCATTTAACAGCAGACGATACTGTCACATTGCCTACAAATTAATGAAATCTTAAAAAATCGTCATGCAAACTTCAGATATTTAATATATGTTAGTGAACAAATTGTTACAAGAGTTGTATTTTATCTATTGAAGCATTTTTTCACAAGTGTCAAAAGTTGAAGGTAAATGCTTCAGCTTCCATTCATCCTTTAAACATTAAACGCATATTGCGGGAAATATATTTAGAGAGATTTGAGTGACATCTACAATTTATCGCCAATAACAGGTAAAAGGTTTATTTTTAATGTTAGGGAGCTTTGAAAGTGGCTTTCCATTCACATAACATGGAAGTGCATTCACGTAACATGGAAGTGCCGGGACACCTTTTTCAACATAGGTATATATATATATACACATTCTGTATACAATATGCAGAGTGTCTGAAAATTATCTTTATAACTTTTATCCAATATAAAAAGTCAACCAGAAGGTGTAGAAGTACTGGGGTTGTCCCATTTTACAGAGAAATTCGTTAAGTTTTTCTGAATACCAAGTTTTGACAAGTTTTCTCATCTTCATTTGTTTTCCAGATCTTCATTCCTTTCCTCAGTCACAATGAATCCACAGGAGTAAGCACAATGTATTCAGAGGATTATTTAAACAAAATCTGATACACAGGTTTAGAACAAAGGTTTAGAACTCATTACAACAGATCACCCCATCAAGACCAACCATATGGTTTGGTATAAAAAGTTTGTGGAAACTGGAAGTGTGGAACACAAAGAAAGGAAGAGGGTGACCTTGAATGTCTGAATAAAATGTCAATCACATTCAAGATCTTTGTTCAAAGTCCACGCAAGTTGACACAAACTGCATCGTGTGAGTTACAGATGCCCCATTCGACGGTGCACAATGCCTCATGAAAGCGTTTAAAGTTGCATCCTTACAAATGCAACTCTTATAAGTGATTACACAAGATGAGAGGATCACCTGTAAAGGAATTTGAAATGACACACCAAACAGAGTTGACCAGGACAATGATTTTCTGGCAAGAACAATGTTACCTGATGAGGTAATGTTTCATCCTTCAGGGAAGGTTAAACAAAATGTGCACATCTGGTGACAAGAAAATCCACAATGCATGGCAGAGCACATTAGAGACAGTCCAAAAGTTAATGTGTGGTGTGGCCTGTTACATTACCATGCGATTGGACCTTTTTCTTCAATGAACCAATGGTGACCTCCAACACCTACCTAGACATGGTGCAACACTTTGTCTATCCACAACTGGAAGAACTGCAAACAGTATCATCTTTCAGCAAGATGGCACACCACCACATTGGGCCTTAATCATCTGCGAGTCTCTGAATAAGACATTCCCAAATAGGTGGATTGGCCATGGAGATGCCATGCATTGGCCACCTAGATCACCCAACCCTGCAATTTCTTTCTTTGGAGATTCATCAAAGATCATGTGCACAACACATGGGTGAAAGACATTGATGCTCTGAAGGCAAGAATCACAGCTGCGAATCACTAATGATGCACTCATATTGAATGCTTGTAATTTCGTTACTTTAATAAAAAAAAAATGGGGGTTTTCTGTCTAAATTTCCTAGATTGATAATTCTACATGTATTAGTAAATATTTCATTTAGTATCAAAGTTGTAAAGATAATTTTCGGACATCCTGTATATTTGCCAGACTTTGGAAAAACAGACTAAAAAGAAAAATACTGAAGTTCAAACAGATACGAGATTAATAATTTTTTGTTCATTAGACTTACTTCATTAAATGCTCGACGAAATTCCCCTCCTGGAGCCATTCCCAATTGTTTTGTTAAATGTGCTGACATACTAAGTAGTAACAAGTACATTACTCCTTGCATCACTCCATTCTGGAAATTTTATTTAGAGTAAGTTTTCTCAATGTTATATACTATATTAAATAAAGTTTTACATGAAAAAAACAAGCATTGGTAATACATTTCCTTGCATTTAAAAGGAATTTAATATTATGAAATAATTCAAAATGTTTTCAATAAAATGTAATCAAATTTATACTACAATAGCTGTGGGAAGTGATTGAATATAATGACCACATGAAATGAATGCCCAACGGATAGATCGTCTTATCTTGTTTGAATCATCACCTTAACATTTGACTAGCATTTTGTTAACTGAAAGTTGAGTATCTGTTTGCTCAAACGTGAATTTATATCACACAATGGAACATAGATATTTATGGAAATTTTTTAGGACAACTGGAAGAATTGAATGACAACAATCCAAGTAGTGGTCATAAGATTGCTTGAGGCGAGCCCTTCTGTAGTCAACAGCTAAGGGAATGATTTCAAAGACAATATTTTCAAAAAATCATCAAGGAGTTACCAAGGGAAACAGCAAATGAGAACAAGTAACTTCAATAATAAATTATCAGAGGAAAACATCCTGTAGACAAGAAACACTTGAAATAATTAGTTGAAAAAATTGGTTATCCTGACCAGGATTCGAACCCAGGTCATCATCTGGGTTCGAATCCCAGTCAGGACAACTAATTTTTTTTTCAACTAATTATTTCAAGGGTAACTTAAACTTACATCTAGAAGACATAATCAAACAACAAAGGCTCAATCTGTGCTCTTGCCTACATGGGGCTACTGGAACTCTTGTTTCACCTTCACCACTATCAGGGGGCTTTGCAAAAATGGTCTTTATGATTGTCAACCAGTATGTTATGAGCTCCTCATCCCACACCAGAGAAGGGAACAACTGAATTGGGCCAGAAAACATCGTGATTGGACCAAGGATCACTGGCATTCAGTAATCTTTACTTATGAGTTTTGTCTGGCAGAAACTCAAAATGAATACTAATCTAGTGGGAACAGGGGATTTGCCATCACCCATTGAACATGATCAGCAAAGACATTTATGAGGGGGCAGTATCATAGTCTGGGCAGGAATTTCATCTTTGTGGTTCTTATCAACATGATGATGGTTCAGAGATACAGAGATGAGGCAACTTTCATTTTGCAGGATGATAATGCCCATCTCCAAAGAGTTTGACCAATACCTGGAGGTTAACACCATCAACCTTATAGAATGGCCAGCATGTTCTTCTGACCTCAGTAACAAAATACATGCTAGAGATGCTCAAAGAAGGTGTGTTGTATTCTAAATTTCCCTCCCTGGACCCATCACAAGTTGCAGGTAGCCCTTGCATGTGGATGGTATTTCAAACCTACTACTTTTGGATAATCCATGTATACAGTATCAGGCACTGTTGTGCAACTTATATTGTTGTGAGGGTGGCCACACATCTTATTAGCCCTAATTTTATGTCCCAACTGGAGTATTACTTTTCACCCTTTTAACATAATTCGCATTTTCAGGAATAGGATGTTACATTTCAATATTAATTCAACACATCTACAGACAGTTCCTCACCAACTTTCTTACAAATTGGTTGAAAGATATTTGTTTTTATTTTTTTCTGAAAAAGTCCTTTAAATTGCAAGGAAGAGTATTTTTACAGCACTTATGTGAAATAATATTTTTTATGTGCTTAATCATCTGCATATGTGTACAACAGCAACCTGATGAAGAAGGAAATGACTGCATCAGTATGCCAATAACAGAATATGACTACATCACTGTTGTACTTCAACAAATGGCTTGACAAATGTAGATCAGTATACCAAGTTTATGATTTTAAAATTGAATGTGCAGAGTTTTTAACAATGATTTTATTAAAATTTTAAATAATGCTGCTAACAAATGTAAATTATTTTACTTTTATCAACATAAAACAATTTCTATTAAAATTTTTAAGAAAAATCCATTCTTTTCAAAAATTCTATATCACATATTTTGCTAATCAAAATGAAATGGATGATTATAAATATGCAAATAAATCTTAAGCAGAATTAAGTTTCTTATCAAGTACTCCCAAATAGCATAGTGATGAGGATGGTAACACTTTTACAACCTGGGTTGTATTTAAACCTCTGGCATTTGGCCCTAGTATATTTAAATATGTCCAAACTCAAAGTGTTAATAGCAAAAGCTTTTAGCTGTAATAGTGGAAAGTCCATATTAATAATGTGGTCAATATTGTACCCATATAATCTCTGGTGTCTTGGTACATTGAGATGGATAGTACTAGAAGACTTTAATTTTTTGATTCAGAATTCCACAGTCTGAAAACTCCTGTGATTCAAGACAATTCTTGAAAATGGCTGGTCTGGGATAGTAACTGAAATTACTGCTTCACTTTGGTAGTAATCCAAGCTCTCACACTTAAGAATCTGACATTTGTTTAAAAATTTAGCTGCAGCAAATTTCATTACTGAAAATACTTCTTACCTAATAATATTTTTTATTTACAAATATGTATTAAATATAATAACTGTATTGTACTACTGTACTTTACCTACATATGTAATAAAACACATCACTAACTTGCATGTTTTTAATTTCATAAGCCTAGTTGGTTGTTTAGGGTTTTATGGCATAGGCAGCTCGTACAATTATGTGCCAAACAAGAAAAATATTAGAATGAAAGACATAGAAACCACAACTAAAGTTAAAAGCAAATACAAAAGGATGTAAAAGGCAAAAGTGAGAAATGTAAATAAAGAAATATAAAAAGTGGAGAACAATAAATATATATATAGAAAAAAGAAGATAAACCAACCCAGACATAAATAAATGATCAAAGTGAAAAATAAAAATAAAAAAGCTATAAAATTATATTCTGTTAAAATATGCAGTAAAATGTAAAAAGCAAAGACAGGCACCAAAAAGGAATAATCAGATAAAATACATCAGAGTGTAAGGAGTTCAGATGGTAAACGACTATTAAAATACATCACCTTTGGTATTAAAACAAGGACATCTGATTAAAGTATGTTTCATGGTTAAAATGGTATCAACAAACTGTCACTTACGTTGGTTGTCCACCCACGTAAGAAATGAATGTGTAATAAATCCATGACCTAAGTGGAGCAAAGCAAGTGCAACTTCCTCCATGCAATTCCTGCAAAACAAAGATTACCGTAGTTTGACAACAGGCTTGATCTCAAAGTGTTTGTTATAAACCTGTTTCAACCAAGATCTTTGCCACTGTGTCCAGAGCTCGATGGAGAAATGCTGCTGGAAGTCCAAGTATCGAATTTGCAGTGGAATGCTGGACAGCATCTGCCAAGTCATTGTCCCTTATGCTGACATCACCAGGCACCCAACAAAAGAGAATGGTCGAAGTGGCTGCCATATATTGGATATGCTTGCAAATCTTGAATAGAACAAGGTGAGGCTGGGCCAAACCAAGATTAAAGCCTGCAGCAAGCTAAGTGAGTCAGTGTAAAGCACATACCAATGAAGATGCTTAGCCAATATGTGGTCCAATGCAATGATGATAGTGTGAAATTCGGCAGTAATGTTGGAACACTGCAGTGAGATCTGGTCGACAATGATGACATCACAAAAGACCATGGCCAACCCTACAGATGTGGCAGAATTGGAGTCAGCTGTGAAGACAAGCAAGAAGTCTAGATGCTGAGCATGGTGGCTGACTAAGAGTTGCCAGTACATGAAGTCGGGTGTAAAAGCCTTCCCAGTCCTGTAAAGAGAAAAATCACAGGAAGTGCAATCAGTCATGGTGGAAATGGCTCAGCTGTCAACTGGGCAATGCTATGAAGACTTGTACGAATGTCTCTGAGGTAGTCTCGAACACATAAAGTGAAAGGACAAGGGCAGTAAGATTATCAGTATAAAGCATTTCCCACTTATGACTAACAATGCAATAACCCAGCAGGGATGCAACTTAGATGCATAATGCAATGACAACAATAGTTTTCAGCTGAGAAGTGTAGAGGCAGAACTGCTCCCCGGAAAAGATAGAGATGAGGTCCTTGACGATGTTCAATGCTCATATGCCCATAGACCCTTCACTACTGAATCCTCGGACATGCAAACCAAAAAGAATGGCAGTCAGAAGATTAGTACAAAGCATTTCACACTCTGGACTAAAGATGCAGTCTGAAGTGGGATAACCAACAGGGATAGCAACTTAAGATGCATGATGCTATGACAACTATTGACAGATAATAGACAAAGACAGTTCATTGGTTTCTACATAAAGATTCTGGACTGGTGAGGTGCAGAAGGCCTCCATTCACATGGAGAGCATGATGGTGGAGAGGATCCAATACCCACACTACTGAATCCCTGGCAGAATCGTAAACCTGGGATCTGTAGTTCAGTTTCGACTGGAGAAGTGCACAGTAAAGGCAGAACAAAGAACACCGATTTGTTCCCCAGGAAAGATAGAGCAGAGGATTTGAAGATGTTCAATGTTCACATGCACTTAGACCTGAGAAAGCATGTGTTGTAAAAAGATAAATTTCTGGTTAAAGATGAGACACAGAAACTTGGTTTTTGCCACAACAGGAATGATGGAATTTCCAAGCTGCAGCTCATGGTCCAAGTGAAAATTATGTTTGTGGCAAAAGTACACAAAAGTAGCTTCTGAGCCAAAACCAATTTGTTGCCATCCAAACAGAGATTGTTCATAAAGGTCTGCAGTTGTCATTCAATGACCTAATGCTGGAAGAACAAAAACTGCTAAAATAGTAACATAGAGGACATTGCCTACAGTTGGATGAAGTTGTCATGCAACTGTAGGCAATCTTGACAGTGAAAAGTGTAACATTCAAGACACAACCTTGTGGAACCCCATGCTCTTGAGGGGAAAGGTTGCAGAGTGTCAAAGACATGGACATAAAAAAATAAAGAGAAGATAAAAAAATTGGAAATTAAGATTGGCATTGACCCACTGAAGCTGAAAGATTTCTGCAACATGCAATTCTATATGTATGTCTCATGAGGTATCAAAGAAAGTTTTCACCCAAATTGGGCTTGGGCTCAATAACTTCAGGTGGAAGAGGGCTTGAAAAATTGAACTCTAATTCATCTCTAGTGGACACCAAAGAAAATGACACTTTGGTGCTTGTTTGGCCAGTTTGCAACCTTCCAATAGCTCTACATCATTTTGAGTCATATAAATGTTTTCCAAGAGACATTATAACACAATCAGCCATTCCAGACGGACATTATAACATTCAATTTGAAACGATCAAGCATCTATGAAAGTATCTCTTTTATAGATCATCTGTTTTACATATTTTGATTTTATATGTGATTTACACACTGATTTTTCAAAACTACACATTAAATTACTTAAGTATATAAAAAAAAAATTGTTAGCATTTTTCTTATTCACATTTTTATGATTCATGCTTACTGACAAGCAGTGTATGTTGAACATATCAATTGCTTTCACAAATTATTGGGCTAGAGTTCATATTTCTCCCAGAAGGTTAAACCTATCTAGAAACCGCTGGACAGCTGTTAAGAGACAGATGGTAGCCTCCCATCAAGGCCATACAGCATGTTCTTTAACGTGCAGAGTATGGCTCTCCCACACGTGGGACCATGGCTTAATGTCCCATCCGATGGATGGCAGCCTTTCCAAGCCAACTAGTTCCTCTACAAAAAGAGGATAGAGCAGGGAGTTTTATGGAGACAAATCTCAATGCTGGCCCAGCTGGGACTCGAACTTAGGAACTGTAGTTATCAATTGAGCCATCCTTGACCTCCATTTATATCAGTGAACAATTTTTTTATAACAGTTGAGTTTGTACTAAACAAGTTATGGAAAAAGGAATAAAAATTTTGGATTTGAAAAAAAAAATCTATTGAAGTATATTTTCATGAGTAGAACTGTTTCAGTTAAATGTTTTCACTTCCATAATTCTTCAAATATTAAAGGGAAAATAGATATTTAGAGAGATATTAGCAAAAGCTCTAATTTATTGCCAGTAACATATTTTCAGAAAAATTTTCAAAGTTAGGGAGGGAGCTTTGAATGTGGCTTTCCAGTCACATAAAAAGTGTCGTTACTTTTTGCAATATATTATATACAACCACCCCTAATACAATAAATAACACTTCCTTTTTAAAAATTATTAAAAAACAAATATATTTTTTTAAAATATATTTGAAAAAAGTAAGAATTGCATCAGTGTTTAAGTTGGCAGGTGTGGTTAAAGGTGAATTTATACAAATACTGGTTGCAAAAATTCTCCCAAAGAAAAATGAGCAGTATGTAACTCATATGCATTAATTTTGTATTTAAATCTTATGGACTATCACTTAGTTGCAAATATATTCAGAAATAAGAACGGTAATGTACATTGTCTTGTCTTTTTTTTCTCACCTTTTACTTTTACACTCTTTTTTTTGACGAATACAATAAACACATTCCCCTTACTAATGAGTAATAAAGGGTTTTTTTGATGCAAGAAAAATTCAAAAATAAAATTTATCACTAACACAAAAAACTCACTTGTTTAATTGCTGCACGTATCTTTTGCAAATTCATATTTTTTGACTCTTCAAGAATTGTGGTTTCGTCAAGTGAAAGAATATTTACCCTACTTTTGCACAATTCCACCATTACTATATCAGGTTGTGTTGCTTTTATTGTCTAAAATGAAAAAATAAAACCAAATAAGCAAACATATTGCCATTACAAGCAATGTACATACATTGATATTTGTAAAAAAATACTTTCATAATCCAAAAAACTCCCAGCAATTGCCCTATTGAGCAAACCTTTTTTTATTGGCTTTTCCACTTTTCTCACGTTTTCAGTTGATTTAACAGTGGCAAAGCATCTATCTCACAAACTAAATAAAAGATATTAACTATACATATGCATTTTCATAACTTTAATAAGTTCATTCTAACATAAATTTTCATTAAATATTCTTCAAATTCCCATTATATTACATTGTATAATAAATATAAACACTAGTCTGCCAGGCTAGTTGAGCTAGGAGTGCATGAAAAACCTTGTTTCATCGTTACTGCATTAGTCATTGCATCATAAATCCAAGTTTCCATATTCAACAAGCAGAAAGTTCTCTCATGGAAGCTATTACCTTGTTCACTTTCTAGAATGCATTACATTTTATATCTTTCTCACTAACTGCTAGAGACAGACTATTTGCTCTGTGTGAGGTTGTCGCTGTTATTGGCAATGTCGATGAAGATGCAAGGAGCAGTTCATCAAAGGCAGTTCTTCCAGGGCCAGATGGGGACATCCCCCTGCTTCAAAATGCTAATAAGAGTAATAGAAGCAAAACATTATGAAACTTATGAATAGTTCATGCATGTTTGAAGAATTTTTTTACAGATTTGTAAAAGGACAGGGAAATGTTATACTGCAGTGAAGTTTCTCACTTGTACTGTAAGGGTTAAGGAACCTTACACTGTGGAAGGTTATGCTTTCATTGTATTTTTATAAACATTTTTAAGCACAGCATACTTATTTTTAACCTTGAAGCATACATTAAAGGATTTAAGGTATGTCATCTCATGTCTCTCAAGATTAAATCAGGAATAAAACCTTTAACTAAAACTTAATTAAGCCTATTAGTATTGTTGGCAAAGTGTTAATATAGTGTTTCCAAAAGGTACATTCAAACTTTGGGTATCTGTTCTACTGTGCATAGTGGTGAAAAAAGCTACTATTTCCATTTGGCCAGAAATGCTCCCCTTGTGAGTTATAGCCCATTTTGAGAGTACAAATAAGAAAGCCAGTAAAGCTAGTTTTTATTCCAGTTATTGCAGCACACTGCAAGTGATCAATGAGAATAATTATGTATGTCTACATCAGAGCAAGTGTTCAAAATGGCCTCTCTGAGAAACAATACAAGTTTCATGTCCTCTCAGCGACTGTTGAACACATTTGAAAAGTCCCAGAGTGTTCTGAATTCTTTGAAAACCATCCATGATACATTCACAGAGAGTTGGTGTGTCAGGAACCAGAGTAGTGTAAATATCAGCCTTAATACACCGAAGAAGAGCCAAAACATTATGACCAGCACATCTTTATGCAAATCGAAGCAACTGCAGATAAACGACAGCATGTGTGAAGGTCATGAAACAGTATAAATAACACCTGATATTGAGCTCTGTTAATCAATGTTATTCATGTTCTTCGGATGGGAAAAGCAGCAGACTTAAGTTTGACAAAAGCCAAATTGTAATGGCTAGACGACTGGGTCAGAGAATTTCTGAGACTGCAAGGCTTGTGGGGTGCTCATGACCAACTGTGGTTAGTACCTTCAAAAAGTGGTCCGAGGAGGGAAAAACCATGAACCACAGCCTAGGTGTGGGCTGACCATGGCTCATAAATGCTAGAGGTGAGGGAAGGCTATCCCATATGGTATGAGCCAATAGAAGGGATACTGTGGTGCAACTCACCCGTAATTTGAATGCTGGTGATGGGATTAATGTGTCACAACACACAGTATGTCAAACCCTGCTGAAAATGGGGGCAGCGTAGTGGCAGGGCATTCCGAGTGACCATACTAACCTCGGTTTACCATAAAAAGCACCCACAATGTGCATGCAAGCATCAAAACTGGACCTGGAATGATTAGAAGGTTCATGGCAATGGTATTCCCCTCTAGTAGTGGCTTCTTTCAGCAGGATAATGCACCATGCCACACTGCTGGGATTGTTCAAGAATGGTTCAAGGAATATGAGGAAGACTTCTAGGCCCCTGGCCTCCAAATTCCCCAGACATCAATCCAATCAAGCATCTGTGGTTTGTGTTGGAATAGCATATCCGATCTGCAGTGGCTCAACCATGTAACTTACAAGAGTAAAGAATCTGAGTAAAGAAACTGTATATTGTGGTATCTGGTAAATGTATTGGTACCAGGCATGGACATTACAAAATTTCTAAAGGTTTCTTGTGGTATCTGGTACCAATACATTTACCAGATACCACAAGAAACCTTTAGAAATTTTGTAATGTCCATGCCTCACCAGGTAAGAGCTGTTTTGGCAGCATGTGGAGGACCAACATTATATTAAGCAGGTGGTCATAATGTTTTGGCTCTTTGGTGTATATCCCCATAAGAAATCCACTGGAATCAAATCAGGAGAGTGTGCAGGCCATACAGTTGTTTCACCTCTACCAATCCAATGAGTAGGATATGCATGATTGAGATGTTCTCAAAAAAAAAGAGGTTAAAATGTGCTGGAGCTCCATCATGCATGAACCACATGCAATGGTTGTTGCTAATGTAATGTTTTCCAGAAATGCAAATAGTTGCACCTCCAAGAAATGTATGTATTGCTGGCTATTGAGCATTGGAGGCAGGAAAAATGGACCAATCAGGTAGTCATCTCTGCTGCCAGTCCAAACATTCTTATGAAACCTCTGCTGATATCAATACTGGGTGATTTCATGAGAATTATCCTATGCCCAGTGGTGTGTGTTATGAAAATTCACAATGCCATGTCTTGTGAATTGCAATTCATCAGTGAAAGGCAGACAATGGAGAAAACCAGGTGCAATACACTGCTGCAAAAGCCACTGTGAAAACATGACTTATGGATGAAAATCAGCTAGTGAGAGGGCTTCTACTTGCTACATATGATATAGGTAGAGTTGGACTTGACAATTTATCCATACAGTTGAGGGTGAAACACCTAGTTTGTTGCTACTCTTCTTGTGCTGGTCCCGGGATCCTCTTCAATCATGACTAGCACCTGTTACTCTAAAGCTCAGCTAGTGCTCAGACATGTCTGGCCCATCACCAACCTGCAGTAAATCCTGTCTCTCAAAAATGCCAATGTTTACAAAGTGTCCAAGTTTCACTACCATAACTAACCACAGAAAGAACCAAACTATCATACAGTCTTGGCTGGACATTGTTAGTGCAGAAAAGATATGCTACAGAGATGCTGAACTTCATACAGTTTCCATGCATTCATGCATAATATATATGTCTAGTATTTCTTGAATAGTCAGCATTGGATTGAAAATAATAAGACTACTGATGAAATAATAAGCTGAAAAAAATTGGTTTTTACCATGAGTAGGATTCGAACCCATGTCTCCAGGACACATGCCTGTTATGCTACCACTACACCACCAATGGCTAACCATTTCTCAGCTTGTGTGACTTATAAACTTTCCGGATTTTTTTATTTGATTCACGCAGTGGTGTGATCTATCCGGGAAGTGGACAACTCTGTTGCCTCATACAGATGGATTGGGTTGTTTTACCTCTGAGTGGCACTTTTTTGCACACCATGGGCTAAATGGCCAGGTCACAAGGACCCTGAAGGCTCAGAGAAGGTTGGGGGAGGGGATCCACCGGAACAGTTGTTGGGAGACAGATGGTAGCCTCCCGTCAAGACCATCCAGTGTTTTCTTTAATGTGCACAGGGTAACTGGGATTATACGAACTGGGCTCTCGCGAACACAGGGCCATGGCTTAACATCCCATGTGACGGACAGCAGCCTTTCAAGCCCATCGGTGTCCTCTATTGACAGTGGGTAGGGCGGAGAGTTTTGTGTAGATAAATCTCAACACTGACCCAGCTTGAACTCGAACCTAGGAACTGCAGATTACAAGCCTGGCTCACTACCGACTGAGCCACTCCCGCCTCCTTATACAGATCGAATTAATATTTGTCACTCACACTCATGGCGTTAAATCAATAAATCAGTAGTAAAGAATCACAGGATATGTCCTGTAGACATGGAACTCATGAAATAATAAACTGAAAAAAATTGGTTTTTGCCATCAGTGGAATTTGAATCCACATCTCCAGGAAACATGCCTGCTATGCTACCACTACACCACCAATGGCTAACCTATTCTCAGTTTGTGTGACCTTATAAACTTTCCGGATTTTTTTTATTCGCACAGTTGCGCCATCTATCCAGGAAGTGGACAACTCTGTTGCCTCATACAGATGGAATTAATATTTGTCACTCATGTTCATGGCATTAAATCAATAAATCACTAGTAAAGAATCACAGGATATGTCCTGTAGACGTGGAACTCGTGAAATGATAAGCTGAAAAAAATTGGTTTTTGCCATCAGTGGAATTTGAATCCACGTCTCCAGGAAACATGCCTGTTATGCTACCACTACAACCCGCATCTCTCCAGAAACATGCCAGAGTGTTCTTACCAGTTGAACTAATGCCAGCTCGTCTTTTTTCTGCTTATTTGAAGACTAAACTCATCCTCAAGATTTGTGGGCCAACCGTTGGTGCCATCTATGATCTTGGGTGGCAATCATTACCGATATATTGTACAGAGTGAGATGGAAATAAAAATAGTCTCATCACGCTATTTAGTGCTATTAATGATTTAAACATAGATGATAATCACAGCATGACCTGATGCTCTTTTGGCATTGATAAATCAATAAATATTTAGCGGAAAAAAATTTTGCCGACATACGGGAATTGAACCCGCATCTTTCCAGAAACATGCAAGAGTGTTCTTACCAGTTGAACTAATGCCAGCTCGTCATACTAAATAACATGATGAGACTATTATTTATTTCCATCTCACTCTGTGCAATATATCGGTAACAATTGCCACCCAAGATCATAGATGGCGCCAATGGTTGGCCCACAAATCTGGAGGATGAGTTTAGTCTTGAAATAAGCGGAAAAAAGACGAGCTGGCATTAGTTCAACTGTTAGAAACACTCTGGCATGTTTCTGGAAAGATGCGGGTTCAATTCCTGTATGTCGACGAAAATTTTTTCCGCTAAATATTTATTGATCTATCAAAGCCAAAAGAGCATCACGTCATGCTGCGATTATCATCTATGTTTAAATCATTAATAACACTAAATAGCGTGATGAGACTTATTTATTTCCACCTCACTCTGTGCAATATATCAGTAATGATTGCCACCCAAGATCATAGATGGCACCAAGGGTTGGCCCACAAATCTTGAGGATGAGTTTAGTTTTCAAATAAGCGAAAAAAACACGAGCTGGCATTAGTTCAACTGGTAAGAACACTCTGTCATGTTTCTGGAGAGATGCGGGTTTAATCCCCGTATGTCGGCAAAAAATTTTTACACTAAATATTTATTGATTTATCAATGCCAAAAGAGCATCAGGTCATGCTGCGATTATCGTCTATATTTCTCAAGAATATTCCTGAGTGAAAATATCTCATCTACACATTCCCTCTATATTTGAATCCACACTGCTCATCACACAATTGCTTATGAACCAAATTCTTAATTCTATTAAACATAATCATGCAAAAACTTTACCTGGAACAGAAAGTAGGCTGATGCACCTATAGTCATCACAAGTAGTGAGATTCTCTTTTTAAAAATAGGGATAACAACAGCTATAGTAAGATCTTTAGGAACCAACTATCATAAAAGATATTCAAAATTTCAGTCATCAATGTGGTAACCGAAACATTTCAAGCTCTAAGCATTTCTGTAGTAATTTCATCTACCCCTAGGGATTTCTGTAGTTTAAGTTCAGAAATAGCCAAAATAACTTCAGATTGCGATTTAAGACCAACATTAATGCCAGTAATGCACCTATCATCATTACAATGGGAGTAGAACTAACCACTTTGATTGGAATATCTCTGAAATGCTCAGCCCATCCAGCCATGACAGAATCACTTCAATATCCCCACAGCTATCTTTCAATCCCTGTATACCTGTCCATTTCTTCCCATAGAGAACACAATCTGGTACAGTTCTCTGCTGTTTTGTTGTCTAACTGATTCCTCGACTTCGTCAGAAAAGCCATCAAACCAAAGATTCCTATAAGCAGCTAACTGATCCTTTACACATTTATTAAGCTCTCTGTAATGCTTTCTATTAGGACAATAGGGAATTGATTAAGGACATTCCTGTAGTTCTTTCTTTCCGAAATAAACTCAAGTGCTTTATCACTCAGATAATTCTGCCTCCTCTGCTCCTTTTTTCCTAAAAGAATACTGTTAGTGTCGAAAAAAGCCTGTTTAAAATGATCCCATTCTTCCTCAACTTCAGTAGTAAGCAAACCATGACTGTCATAATGATTAAGTAACCTATCATGGTAAGCTTTGGCTATAACTGGGTCTTTCAGAGTTTCAGTATTAAAAGTAAATTTTTCAACCCTAGCACAACACTTTTTAAGTTTAAGTTGCAAGACACTTTTAACAAGGTAATGGTCAGATCCAATTTCAGCTCCCCTATATGCCCTGGTATTCCTAACAGAAGTAGCCCATTTGCTGTTAATTAATATATAATCAATCATATTCTTATGCAGCCCATCTGATGAAACCCATGTGTACTTATGTATATCGCAGTGTTTGTAATAAGTGTTAGTTATTCTGAAACCATTGAGTTTACTTACCTGTAGGAGACGTTGCCCATTGCAGCTACCAATATCAAAAGGGCCTATCATTCCTCCCCAAAGTTCAGTCAGTACCAACTTTGGCATTGAAGTCACCTAGAACAAGGTAATATCTCCTTTCTTGACAGAATTCAAAATATCCTGAAGTTGCCCTTAAAACCTATCCTTCTCATCCTCCTCAGCATCCTCAGTGGGGACATAACAGCAGATAATATTCAAGTCTTTAATGCTTGTCTGAAATTTTGCTGTAACATTTCATTAATGCACTCATATCCTAGAAGAGCATCACTAGCATGTCTGCTGAGAAGCAGACATACACCTTGGAGATGCTTTTTATCTTCCCTCCCTGAAAAGAGAAATTTATGATTATTTTTAAGAATCTGACATTTATCTGTCCATGTGGTGTCTTGCAAGCCGAGAATATCTAAATTATAATGGTGGAATTCTTTTGTGAGGACATCACGAGAATAAGCTCTGTGCAGAGTCCTCACATTCCAACTACCCTATGGAGAGAAAATGGTTAGTGGGATGTTTAAAGAAACTATGTTTATTGAGAGAGGGATCTACACTGGAAGATTTCCTCCAACGTAGAATTTGATGATGCCAGTAGAAGCAAGAATTAGTGCCTGCGATGACCTCTGCTCAGGATTATCCTCCAGCTGATAAAACATATCCTGTGAATCTATTCACTTGGGGCTATCAACCCACAAACAGAAAACACAATGGATGATTTTCCCTCCACAGAAGTTCACTAGTGTAGCAGATTCAGGATCCATAATAAAGCTCTGAGCCTTATTCCTGTCCAGTCTGTTAAGTGTACATTGTCAGCACCAGGAACCTGTGTGGTTGACCACTCCTCAGCAGGGTAGAAAAAAAAGTAGCCATAGTTGTCCAGATCAGTAGGCCACACTGACCTGGCAGCCCTACCCTTCCATTCCCTTCCACAAGAGAGTAAGTATCTCTTTTGAAAGGTACTAACGGCTTGCACCATGAGAAGGTGGGGTCGGACATTAAGTGTTAGGCCTGGCCAGTTCTATGCATTATCACAGGGATTGGTGCACAACTCTCCTTCCAGTGGTACTCTACCTGGCTACCATTTACAGACTGAAAATTGTATTGGTATTGGCAAATTAATGGTTATCCAAGCCTTTTAGAAAAAGGCAATTTTTAAACAATGAAAGAAATGGTGTATTCTACATTGATATGCATTGTTAAGGGAATTACTTGAGAGAAATACCATTTCAAGCTCAATTTCCCAGATAAAAATGTTACAAGACTTAAATGCATGAAATGTATTTGGAAATCTGAAAACATTGGTCAATATACTCAAAAATCTAAAACTATATGTCTAAAAATCATCTTTCTAGCACTAATATTTTCTGAGAACCACCCTGACAAAACAGTGACATCATGTTGGTTTGCAACAGAACTACATCTGGGATTCAGGTTTAAATCCTAGGATGGCACAGCCATTTGTTCTGTTGCAGCCCATAGATAAGCTAGTAGGTTTTGCATGTCTGATAAAAAAAAATCTGCATTACAAAGGATTGGTCCACATAGCTATATATATAATACAAAGAATTTTTATAATATAAATGTTTATAATGCTGAAAGTAAATAATGTAGTATACTAGTTAAAAAAAAAAACCTACTTTTTAACAAAAATTTTTGAAACTCATTTGATTTTAAAACCTTACTGATATACTCACAAATACACCATTATGCAGAATGAAAAGTTGAAGGGATCAGCAACTGTAATAATCTTAAACTTCACCATAAAGAATTTTCACATTCAGACACAGAAAACAAGTTGTTGCACAATCTTCTGCATGCCTGAATGAAATAATAATTTATGAAGTGCAAATGCTATAGCTAATATCATCAAATCCCCATTTGTGGGTCAGTCATATATATTTCACATAAGATCACTAACCAGAAAAAAAAATGATTAGATTGTGATTAGAGGATTTTTGAGTTTACTTATCAGTACAATTTTATTTACTAATAATATCACCTTGGCAACATCTTCTTGACTATCTATACTGAAGTGAGCTGTCCCTACCAAATAAACTTTACCACCACTAGGTGCCTCAAGAACTGTCACTGTCTCTGGAAGTTTTGGATTTGTTTCACGAAACTGCCACTTTAATGCTGTAGGATACATATCGGTGACATCATTATCTTCCAAGTCAGATTCTTCACCACTACCACTATATTCATCTATTAAATATAAGAAAAGCCACTATATTCATCTATTAAATATAAGAAGAAAAGCATAAGTCCACATTTGCATCAATTGTACTACTTAAAAATTATATTCTACCACTGTTTCCAATGGCCTAAACTGATTTTTAATGACAATTAACATTATTAGCAGTAAGAAGAAAAGCAATTCATCTTGGAACAGGGAAAATTTCATTACTGTAGGTACAATTCTTCCCTACATAGATACCGGGTTCTTCAAAAAACATATTCAATAGCGGCAGCCAAAAATTTATATCTGATGATTAAATGCTTACTGTAATCATGCCCGTTTCTAGAAAGCACTGAGTATATTACAATATACACTGAGTGATCAGTGAATTATGACCACTTACCTTTTTGCACAGATAGAAGTCCATACCTGCTTTGACATTAATTCCCTAGAAATCTGAAGAGATGTTGGAAGGGATATGTAACTGTCAGGTCTGCAAAGCATCTTGCAGTTCTCAAAAGGTAGACATTGGCAAATCTCTATGCTTCACATCATGTTCCATAGTGTCCCACTAGCATTCAACAGGATTAATAGCTAATGAATTCTGCTATTTCCTCATACCACTCCTCTAGTCTGGTGACATGGCTTATTACTGTTGTGGGATATAACATCCCTATATGTCCTGTCAGGAAACAGGTGCAACACAGCAGACAGCACATGGTGTAATTAGAACAGACAGTATCCCAGACCTAACACAAATTAGCACATATAAATCCATGGTGCTAAATTCACAACTGCAAAACATAACTCAAATCCAGTGATCAGCTCAGAAAGCTTTCCATCCTCAAGCAGCCATGGGCTAAGGAGGTCCAACCAGACTGTGTAATTTAGTTCTCCAAGCATTTCTGTCCTGAGTTACATCTGCTGCATCCAGCCACTGCACACCAATTCTAACAAAGTCCTGTTTGACATTGTCTGCCCACCGCATCCTAGGTCTCCCCCTTTCTGAGGCCTTTAGGCACACTGTTCATAACCCTATTTGCCAATCTATAATTATCCATATGGGCAACATGGCCAAACCAACACAGTCCTCTCTGTACAATATGCTGCTTAAAGGAGGTTCGACTCCTTTGCCTAACCTCATCATTAGTTACAAAGTTGAACCACCTAATGCCCAAGATACTGCGTAAGCATCTAGAATCAAAAGCATCTAGTTTCCTGTTATCTTGTTTACACAGCGTCCAAGTTTCACTACCATAACTAACCCTAGAAAGAACCAAACTATTATATAGTCTAATTTTAGTCTTTAGGTGTATACACCTATTTCTCACACACTCTCCATAGATTCCTAAAAGTCTCGGAAGCAATCCCTGTTTGTCTGTTAACCTCATGCCACATATCACCAGTATCAGTTACGTAGCTCCCAAGGTAATTAAACTGTGACACCTGCTCAAGACTGCAACCATTCAGATTAACTGAATCACAGACTGCCTGACCAATTTTCATCACTTTAGTTTTCTCTCTGTTTATAACCAAACCTACTCTACTACCAGTCTCATCAACAGATTGAATGAAAGAGTTCATCTCATCAACATCATTTGCCAAAAGGGGCTAAATCATCAGCATAATCTAAATCAGAAATTTTCGTATCTCCAGACCATTTAAGGTCAAAATCTTTCCCTTGAAGTGAATTTCACATAACGTAATCAATAACCAAACTAAAGAGAAAAGGAGACAAAATGCACCCTTGTCGAACACCAGAAGTAATGCTAAACCAACTGCTACAAGCCTTACCAACTCTCACACACGACTCAGCGTTATTATAGAGAGATTTCATTATGTTAACTAACTTGTCTGGTATACCATATGATCTCACAATAAACCACAAATTATGACAATCAACAGAGTCAAAAGCCTTTTTGAAATCAATAAAGCTAGCAACCAAAGGTTTCTGAAACTCTAAACATTGCTCAAGAATCTGCCTCAGTGAAAATATCTGATCCACACATCCCCTACCACTTCTGAATCTACAATGCACATCACGCAATTGACTGTCAACAAGATTCTTAATTCTATTAAGCACAATCATGGAAAGAACTTTCCCTGGAACAGAGAGTAGGCTGATACCCCTATCGTTATCACAATCATCTGATCACCTTTCTTGGAACTGCAATCACCTTTCTTGAAAATAGGGATAACAATAGCTCTGGTAAAATCCTCAGGAACCATGCCTTTATCATAAAAGAATTCAGAATTTCAATCATCCAAGTGGTAACTGCAACATTCCCAGCTCTAAGCATTTCCATAGTAATTTCATCTACCCCTGGGGGTTTATGAAGTTTAAGTTTAAAAATAGACAAAATAACTGCAGATTGTGTTATAGGGCCAACATTAAAGCCACCAATGCATCTATCATCATTGCAAAGAATGCGAGTAGAACTAACCACATTGTTTAGAACATCACTGAAATGCTCAGCCCACTTAGCCATGACAGAATCCTCACTTTCTATAACCTTACCTTGTTTATCCTTCAATCCTTGTATACCTGTCCGTTTTCTACCACATAAAACATTAACTATCTGGTACAGCTCTCTGCTGTTGTGCAGTCTAACTGCTTCCTCGGCTTTCTCAGTCAAGCCATCAAGTCAAAGATTCTTATCAGCAGCTAACTGATCCTTTACACGTTTATTAAGCTCTCTGTAATGCTTTCTATTAGGACTAGTAGGGTATTGAGTAAGGACATTCCTGCAGTTCTTTCTTTCCGAAATAAGCTCAAGTGCCTTATCACGCAAATGATTCTGCCTCCTCTGCTCCTTTTTTCCTAAAAGAGTACTGTTCGTTTCCGAAAAAGCGTGTTTAAAATGGGGCTTTTTAGGAAAAGCCCCATTCTTCCTCAACTTCAGTGGTATGCAAACCATGACTCTCATAATACTAAGTAACCCATCATGGTAAGCTTTAGCTATAACTGGGTCTTTCAGAGCTTCAGTATTAAAGATAAATTTTTTAACCCTAGCACAACACTTTTTAAGTTTAAGTTGCAAGACACTTTTAACAAGGTAATGGTCAGATCCAATTTCAACTCCCCTATATGACCTGATATTCCTAACAGAAGTAGCCCAATTGCTGTTAATTAATATATAATCAATCATATTCTTATGCAGCCCATCAGGTGAAACCCATGTGTACTTACGTATGTTGCAGTGTTTGTAATAAGTGTTAGTTATTCTGAAACCATTGAATTTACTTACCTGTAGGAGACGTTGCCCATTGCAACTACCAATACCAAATACAAGTCGCATAATTCATCATTCTTACAGTGATATGATTATTTTAATACTAGCTAATATGCAAAAAGTAATGCTTATTGTGATGGATTAAGCTACTTGTGCGAGCCAGCTTCAGCCCATCACTGCTAAAATCGTACTACTACCAGCCTGGAAAGCAGACACAATGCATGAAGAGTCCATAGACGGACTATATATATTTGCACCAAACAATGAATATCTGTTTGCATGGTGCAGCAAATATTTTCACTCATCAGTCTGGCGTGCTTATTTTGCACTCCTTAATTATCCAACCAGCATCATGCTTGCATGCACTGGCGATGATGACCTTTGGTGAGGAGTGATTGTCTTGTGTGCCTTCAGGACCCCATACATGCAAGAGTGTGGAGATGCCATCTGAATATTCCCCTTGTGCTCCTCATATTGCACTGTTGCTGAGTGCATACAAGGTGCTGCACCCTTTGCTTCCCACAAACATCCACCTTGCACACTCAATAGTTTCACCAGAAGGAAGTGACTTCGCCTGTTTGATACCATTTTACCCATGTCACAAACAACCAACCCTGACCCTTAACCCCTGTTGGTCATGAACAACCAACAAAGTGTGCCATTTCCGAGAATGAGGCACCCAAAGCCTGATATTCAACTATCATGCCCTTAAGAAACTCCATGATATACATAACTTTCACCATGACGGCAACGTTCACCCTCTAGCTTCGACCACACTGAGCTCACATGCAGTAATGCACTGTCATTTCTACTGAGGTTTGTCGGACAGGTTTCATTCTGGATGGGATAATAATAATTTCAAAGACTACTCAGTGTGCATGTGAGCAATAGGAGTCAAGCAAAACAATGTTATTTAAATATTGTGTAATAACTCTTGTATTTTGTAGATGTGCTTATTAGAGTATTTTTGCAATGATATCACACAATGAAGATTTATCCTCAAGATTTTTTGTAATTTCAGCATATATCATATGCACTGACTAGTAAAATTATTAGGAATACTGCATATTGTGATAAGTACCATAAAACATATCAATGTATGCAAAATTTCTTACTAATGGTTGGTTGGTTGTTTGGGGTTTTTTGGCACATGAGCTACTGAGGCTATGTGCCAAACGAGATAAATAGAAGCTAAAAGTCAAGTACCCCTGAACCAAAGTTAAAACCAAGTGCTGTAAAAGGCAAAAGATAAAACCAACAAGATGTAAAGAGATATAACAGAAAAACAATAAAAACAAGATGTAAATATAACAAAAACAACAAGATGTATATAGTAAAAAACAACCCAGGTGTAAAGCCTGGGTTAGACATAAAAAATACAAGGTAAAATCAAAGTCGATTAAAATAGCCACAATGCTTTAAAAAGATAAAAACTGGAGGTAAAACACAATGATCAGATAAAAGATGTTCGAGTGTAAGAGGCTCAGACATAAAATTATGAAAGCTAAAATAACATTGACGTTTGAAATTAAAACACAGACATTCGACTACAATATGTTTAATAGTTAAAATGGTGTCACAAAACTCGCACTTAGGTTCGTTGTCCACCTTGAGAAGAAATGAATGAGTTATAAACGAATAACCTAAGCGGAGCCAAGCAAGTACAACTTCCTCCTTGCGATTTCTGCGAAAACAAGACTGCCACGGTTTGACAATGGGCTTGATCTCGAAAAGCTTGTTAGCAACCAGTTCAGACCAAGATCTCTGCCACAGTGCCCAGAGCTCGGTGGAAAAACGTTGCCGGAAGTCCACATATGGAACCGGCAGCAGAGAGTCATACAAGGGCATGGCTGACTTGGCAGACGCTGCTGCCAAGTCATTGCCCCTGATTCCGACATGACCGGCAGAAGAGAAGACCCAGCAGAAGAGAATCGTGGTGGTGGCTGCCAGCCAGTGGAGTTGCTGGTGGATCATGGAGAAAACAGGGAGAGGCCGATGCCTCACCGAGATCAAAGCGAACTAAGCGAGTCAGTGTAAAGCACATACCGACGATGATGCTTAGCTGCTATGTGGTCCAAGGCAATGCTGATAGCATGCAACTCTGCAGTAAAGATGGAACACTGCTGTGGGATCTGGTCTGCAATGATTACATCACAGCAGACCATGGCCGATCCCACTGATGTGCCAGACTTCGAGCCATCTGTAAAGACAGGCAAGAAGTCCGGGTGCACAGTACGATGGCTGGCAAAGTGTTGCAGGTACACACAGTCGGGTGTAAAGGCCTTCCCCATCCTGCAGATGGAAAAATCACAGGAAGGGGAAACAGCGAGCCAAGGTTGAAGTGGCTTAGCTGTCGACTGTGTGATGCTAACGAGACTGGTGTTGATGTCTCACAGGTAACCTCGGACATGCAAACCAAAAGGACGAATGGCAGTCGGCCGTTTCTGGTATAACATTTCCCACCGGGGACTAAAAAAGCAGTCCCAAGTGGGATGACCAGGCAGAGATCGCAATTTTGCTGCATACTGTAGGGACAGCTGCTGACGGCGAATAGATAACGATGGTTCATCGGTCTCAACATAGAGACTCTGGACCGGTGAAGTGCGGAAGGCCCCCGTGCAAACACGGAGGGCCTGATGATGGAGGGGGTCCAGCACCTTCACCACCAAATCCCGGGCAGAGTCGTACACCTGGGATCCATAGTCCAGTTTCGACCGGACAAGTGCATGATAAAGGTGGAATAAAGAATATCGGTCCGCCCCCCAAGAGAGGGAGGAGAGGACCTTGATGATGTTCAATGCCCGCGTGCACTTGAACCTGAGATGGTGAATATGAGGTAAAAAGGTCAATTTCCGGTCAAAGATGACACCGAGAAACTTGGTCTCAGCCACAACTGGAATGATGTTACTCAAAAGCCGCAGCTCGGGATGATAATAATAAATAATAAGATGAAGATTACGCTTGCAGCAAAAGTGCATGCAAGCGGTCTTCTGTAGGGAGAACCGGAACCCATTGGCCGTAGCCCAAACCGAGAGATTGTTCAGGGCAGTTTTTAGTTGTCGTTCAATGACCCTCATGCTGGACAATGAGCAAAAGATGCTAAAGTCATCAACATAGAGGGCATTGCCTACAGTCGGAGGAAGTTGCCATGTAATGGAATTTATCTTGACAGCGAAAAACGTAACACTCAGGATGCAGCCTTGTGGCACCCCCTGTTCTTGGGGGAAAGGCCGCAATAGAGTGCTGCCAACACGAACTCGAAAAATACAAGAAGATAAAAAGTTTGCGATGAAGAACGGCAAGTGACCTCGCAAGCCAAAGCTGTGAATGTCACGAAGAATGCCGAATTTCCATGCCGTGTCGTACGCTTTTTCGATGTCAAAGAAAATTGACACCAGGTGCTCTTGACATAAAAACACATTCCTGATCGCCGATTCGAGGCAGATCAGGTGGTCTAAAGTAGACCAGTGCCTGCAAAAGCCACACTGGGTGTTGAAAACACGGCCATGATGTTCCAAATACCAGGCCAGCCTGGTATTTACCATCCTTTCCACCACCTTGCAGATGCAGCTCGTCAACGCAATTGGACGATAATTGGAAGGAATCTTCGGATCTTTGCCTGGCTTGCGGAAGGCCAAGACGATGGCCTCCCGCCAGGAGTCCGAAAACTGCTACTCAATGAAAATACGGTTGAAGAGTCGGAGCAGTCGATCCTTACTTGATGATGAGAGATGTTGGTGCATGGCATAATGGACATTGTCTGGCCCAACAGTAGATGCTCGAGAAGTGTACAGAACAAGGTGAAGCTCCTCCGCTGTGAATGGCCTGTTGTAAGACTCCAGGCCATTTGAATGGAAGAAGAGCGGAGAGCGTTCGGCCCTGCTCTTCTGGGCCAGAAACTCGGGGGAGTAGGAGGACAGAGAAAAGATGGTGGAGAATGACTCCACCAGAGTGACAGTAATTGCTCGAGGATCAGCAATTGCCTCTCCATTGTGCTCCAGGAAGATCTGAAAGATCGGTAATTTACGGAAATAAATGTACAGAAATGATATCATCATTATCCTCCTCAAGCAGCCATGGGCTACAGAGGTCCAACCAGACCGTACAATTTAGTTCTCCAAGCAAGTCTGTCCTGAGCTACATCTACTGCATCTGGCCACTGTACACCAATTCTAACAAAGTCCTGTTTGACATTGTCTGCCCACTGCATCCTAGGTCTCCCCCTCTTTCTGAGGCCTTTAGGCACACTGCTCATTACCCTATTAGCCAATCTATAATTATTCACACGGGCAACATGGCCAAACCAACAGTCTCTCTCTCTCTGCACAATATGCTGCTTAAAAGAGGTTGCAAACTCCTTTGCCTAACCTCATCATTAGTTACAAAGTTGAACCACCTAATGCCCAAGATACTGCATAAGCATCTAGAATCAAAAGCATCTAGTTTCCTGTTATCTTGCTTACAAAGTGTCCAAGTTTCACTACCACAACTAACCCTAGAAAGAACCAAACTATTATACAGTCTAATTTTACTCTTTAGGTGTATACGCCTATTTCTCCACACTCTCCATAGATTCTTAAAAGTCCTGGCAGCAAACCCTATTCGTCTGTTAATCTCATGCCGCACATCACCATTATCTGTTACATAGCTCCCAAGATAATTAAACTGTGACATCAGCTCAAAACTGTAACCATTCAGATTAACTGAATCACAGCCTGCCTGACCAATTTTCATTATTTTTCTCTCTGTTTATAACTAAACCTACTCTACTACCAGTTTCATCAACAGCTCGAATGAAAGAGTTCATCTCATCAACATCATTTGCCAAAAGGGCTAAATCATCAGCATAATCTAAATCAGAAATTCTCATATCTCCAGTCCATTTAAGGTCAAAATCTTTCCCTTGAAGTGAATTTCGCATAACATAATCAATAACCAAGCTAAAGAGAAAAGGAGACAAAATGCACCCTTGTCGAACACCAGAAGTAATGCTAAACCAATTACTACAAGCCTACCAACTCTCACACACAACTCAGTTAACATAATGAAAGCTCTTTGTAATAACACTAACTTGTCAGGTATACCATACGATTTCACAATCAACCACAAATTATGATGACTAACAAAGTCAAAAGCCTTTTTGAAATCAACAAAGCTAGCAACCAAAGATTTCTGAAACTCTATAAACATTTCTCAAGAATCTGCCTAAGTGAAAATATCTGATCCACACATCCCCTACCACTTCTGAATCCACATTGCACATCGCGCAATTAACTGTCAACCAGATTCTTAATTCTATTAAACACAATCATCGAAAGAACTTTACCTGAAACAGGGAGTAGGCTGATACCCCTATAGTTATCACAAGAACTGCGATCACCTTTTTTGAAAACAGGGATAACAATAGCTCTGCTAAAATCCTTAGGAACCATGCCTTTATCATAAAAGATATTCAGGATTTCAGTCATCCAAGTGGTAACAGAAACATTCCCAGCTCTAAGCATTTCTGTAGCAATTTCATCTACCCCTGGGGATTTATGAGGTTTAAGTTCAGAAATAGACAAAATAACTTCAGATTGTGTTATAGGGTCAACATTAAAGCCACCAATGCATCTATCATCATTGCAAACAATGGGAGTAGAACTAACCATATTGTTTAGAACATCACTGAAATTCTTAGCCCACTTAGTCATGACAGAATCCTCATCTTCTATAACCTTACCTTGTTTATCCTTCAATCCCTGTATACCTGTCTGTTTTCTACTACACAAAACATTAACTATCTGGTACAGCACTCTGCTGTTGTGCTGTCTAACTGCTTCCTCGGCTTTGTCAGCCAAGCCAAAGATTCTTATCAGCAGCTAACTGATCTTTTACACGTTTAAGTTTTCTGTAATGCTTTCTATTAGGACTAGTAGGGTATTGATTAAGGACATTCCTGCAGTTCTTTCTTTCCGAAATAAGCTCAAGTGATTTATCACTCAGATAATTCTGCCTCCTCTGCTCCCTTTTTCCTAAAAGAGTACTGTTAATGTCGAAAAAAGCCTGTTTCAAATGATCCCATTCTTCCTCAACTTCAGTAGTAAGCAAACCATGACTGTCATAATGATTAAGTAAGCTATCATGGTAAGCTTTGGCTATAACTGGGTCTTTCAGTGCTTCAGTATTAAAAGTAAATTTTTCAACCCTAGCACAACACTTTTTAAGTTTAAGTTGCAAGACATTTTAACAAGGTAATGGTCAGATCCAATTCCAGCTCCCCTATATGACCTGATATTCCTAACAGAAGTAGCCCAATTGCTGTTAATTAATATATAATCAATCATATTCTTATGCAGCCCATCAGGTGAAACCCATGTGTACTTATATAAGTCGCGGTGTTTGTAATATGTGTTAGTTATTCTGAAACCATTGAGTTTACTTACCTGTAGGAGACGTTGCCCATTGCCATTGCAGCTACCAATACCAAAAGGGCCTATTACTCCTCCCCAAAGGTCAGAGTGAGTACCAAATTTGGCATTGAAGTCACCAAGAACAAGGGTAATATCTCCTTTCTTGGCAGAATTCAAAATATCCTGAAGTTGTTCATAAAACCTATCCTTCTCATCCTCATCAGCATCCTCAGTGGGGGCATAACAGCAGATAACATTCAAGTCTTTAACACTTGTCTGAAATTTTGCTGTAAGAAACCTTTCATTAATGCACTCATATCCTAGAAGAGCATCATTAGCGTGTCTGCTGAGAAGCAGACCCACGCCTTGGTGATGCTTATTGTCGTTCCTCCCTGAAAAGAGAAATTTAAGATTATTTTTAAGAATCTGACCTTTATCTGTCCATCTGGTCTCTTGCAAGCCGAGAATATCTAAATTATAATGGTGGAATTCTTGTGTGAGGACATCAAGAGAAAAAGCTCTGTGCAGAGTCCTCACATTCCAACTATCTATGGAGAGAAAATGGTTAGTGGGATGTTTAAAGAAATTATGTTTATTGAGAGAGGGAATGCCGACAATATCAAACAGCCCCCTAATCGCAGACATGGGGCAAAGACCTGTTCCCCCAGCACTAAAGGCTGAAGCCATCTACACTGGAAGACTTCCCCCAATGTAGAAATTGATGATGCCAATAGAAGCAAAGAGTTCAGGTGCCTGCGATGACCTCTGTTCAGGAATATCTACCAGCTGATAAACATATCCTGTGAATCTATTCTCTTGTGTCTGCCAACCCACAAACAGAAAACACAGCGGAAGATTTGCCCTCCGCAGAAGCCGACCAGTGCAGCAAAATCAGGATGCATAATCAAGCTCAGAGCCATAATTCCGTTCAGGTTGGTATATATGGTCAGCAACAGGACCCTGTGTGGTTGACCACTCCTCAGCAGGGTAGAAAAAAAAGAAAAGTAGCCATAGTTGTCCAGATTAGTAGGCCACACTAATCTGGTAGCCTTCCCTTTCTGTTCACTTCCACAAGAGAGTATCTCTTTTGAAAGGTACTAACAGTACGAGAAGGCGGGGTCAGACATTATGTGCAGGAGAAGGCGGGGTCAGACATTACGTGCACGAGAAGGCGGGGTCAGACATTACGTGCACGAGAAGGCGGGGTCGGACATTACGTGCTAGGCCTGTTCTATGCATCATCACAGGGGATTAGTGCATAGCTCTCCTTCCAGTGACTACCTAGCTACCATTTACAGACCACAGAAATGATAACAAGGGTTTAAATATAAAAGTATATATATACTAACTAGATGCATGGTGAATTTATCCAAAGTATGAGAACAATGCTTGCTATAAGCAGTCCACTTTGCAGCCACTTGATTGCCACACATGCCAGTAATTAATTAGGTCACAGCACCTGGCTTTCCCTCCCCCATGATGCTTTTGGTAGTTTCACATAACTAAGATTTTAACAATAACAAGCTCTGGCCTTCTTCTGAGTAAGGCATCTCTTTTTAATTTTGATCTGAAGAAAGGGAAAGATGCATAGAACGCTGGGATAAATGATATAAATGATAAAAATAATTCTAGGAACACTGAAATAGATTTAATTCTTACCATGCCACAACCTATAAAATCAGGTTCAGGAAGCCTGCATATAAGGCCATGAGCCATAAAATCAGTCTTTAGTAACATAATAAAATTATAAATAAACTATTTATTTCACAATTATCATTTATGATATTTATGTCTCTTGTGTTGCAGCAAGAGATGCCAAAACGATTCTATGGTATAGTTCGTTTTATGTATCTGCAGTTTAACTAGGTACATTTACCACTACAGGAGAATGATCCTTGGCTGGTACACTCGCTGTAGTTGCTGCCGAGACTTAAGCTCGGCTGCTGCAGTGCTCTAGTTATTGGCAGTTTGCCAGTCCAATAACATTGCCAGGTGATTGTTGGCACTGTCTAATGATGCATGGAATGTTTGGACAGTTCTCTACACATGCTGTTCTATGAGCATGCTGCTAAACAGATGTATGCTCTACAAGACATACATCTGTTTAGCAGCATGGCAGAGATGTTTCTTTATGCATGCTGCAGGATGACATGGTATGGGGCACGGTTGCAGTGGAGATGTTCTTGTAGCTTTACTGTTTGATGAGTGATAGAGGCTCATCTTCTGCTGCTTTACACATTATTCTTCAGCATAATGCATATTGTTGGTCTACTTTGCCAACATCTTCAGATGCTGTCAACTCCTTGGCAGCTGGGGTTGATATAATGTGGTCCCTGGTGGAGTGGTTAGCACGCTTGGCTACTGATCTATGGGACCTGGGTTCGAGCCCCGGGTAAGGCATGGTTGTTTGTGTCATTTTTCTGCTGAGGTCCTGCCATCCTCTCAGACCTTCTACTGTGGCATATAAACTGACAGGCTCCTGTCAGACCTCTGTGGCAAGCAGCTGCTTGAGGGGGTATTTATTTTTTTTTTTAATCTAGTGGTGCTCTTATAACTTGCACCAAAAATAGTGTAATAGCAAGTTCCAGGTGGGTGGGAGGGAGGGTCATTCAGTGTTACATAGTTCTTTTTTAAAGTTTATAATTAAATTTTTCATGTAGTTTAATTCAAATTTTGTGGGTGGAGATGCTACTATTTTATAATTTAGTTTAGTTGTTGTTAGACTGTTTTGAATTATTGTTTGCATTAGAGCTATATGGCCTATTTTTTCCTTAATGTCTGTTTCTTGTTCAATAATCCAATTGTCAATTTGTCTATATGTTTTCCCTATATGGTTATTTTTGTTTTGTAGTAATTTGTGTGGGTCGTCAAATTTTATGCTATACATTCTGCCCATGGGTTAAGTTTTGCCTCTGTCGTTAAGTACAACTTTCTTTACTGTATTTGTTATAGAGTTAGGAGCTTTCATATTGTATTTCTTTAAGATATTATTTAGTGAATGTGAGAAGCATGGTATGATGGGAAAGCTATAGTATAATTAGGTTTGATTCTTGTTGTGCTTGTGTTGGTTGAGTGCTGTGTTTAAAGTTTGTATTTGACTTACTTATGGATTTTTGTTACAAATGATTTCTCATAGCCATTTTCTTGGCCTATTTCATAAATATAGGTAATTTCATTTCTTAGTCAGGTTTTAGATTATGCATAGCAATGTGCTCTTTAAAAGTATGTGTTGAAAGCTGCTGTATTACACAAAGTGGGACAGTTAGATTTAGCTGATATTAGATTTGGTATAAAAGTGGGTTTTCTGTACACCATTGTATTGCATGGCAATGCTATTGGACTAGTGAACTGCTGACAACTAGAGCACCATAGCAACCAAGCACAAGCCTCGGCAGCAACTACAGTGAGTCTACCAGCCAAGGATCATTCTTTCATAGTGGTAAAGATACCCACTTTAACTGCACAATAAGTAAAATGAACTATCACCATAGAAACATTTTTGCATCTCTTGCTGCAACACAGGAGAGATAAATCTCCTAACAGTTATAATTGTGAAATAAATTGTTTATTTATTATCACTCACTGTGTTCACTCAATATATTTTTTTTAATATTAAAGTTTGAAATAGCTTTTTTATTTATATATATATATGCAGTGGCAGTCTATGGGGCTATGGAACCCTCCAAAATACCTGCAAGTGTTTAATTTTTTCATTTTAACAGCTAGCCAATTTCTTTTCAAAGAAGACAAACCCCTGACTCCTTCAGTACCCGATATGAAGGTAAATATAAGGATATATACAGAATTTTCTACTCCAGAATTTGCACAGGACAGGAAGTGGGATACAGATCCAGTAAAGGTTGCCCACTTGGAGTCAATGATTGGGAGGAGAGTTGAATCTCTTCTGTCATCATTTCTATATTTATTAATTAGCTTTTCTATTGTTCTTGGGTGGAGGCCATGGGATGCAGCATTTGATTAAATGTTTTGAATTTCTTTTTTTAAGCAAATGCTTGTTTGATGATACAGTGAAGGCCCTACGGATGAGAGAACAGAAGGCTGCAATTTTGTACACCCATGGGGTGCATGAATCTGCTAGTACGATTGAGGGTACATAGATATGCTTTTGGTATACTGACATGGTCAAGTCTCCTGCATCATCTTTTTGGATAAAAATATTTAAATAGGGGATAGCATTGCTTTTTTTCATCGTCCTTTGTGAAATGTATTGTAGGATAGATACTGTTGGCTCTATCAATGAAGCAGTTTAAGGGCTCATTGCTACCATTCCAAATTAAATGAAATTTATATAATTTGAAATATATCATCCATAATGGCATCAGAAGATGGGTAAAATTTCTACCGAGTTGAATAATTTTAAATACACAATTAAAAAGATATTCTTGACCAGAAATTAATTAAAATAACTTAAAATTCTCTATCATTGAGTAATAATTTTCTTTAACTTATCTTTCAAACTATTTGAATGTTAAAAGTTTTTAGGAGCCGTCCTTGCTCCAAAATGCTCGAGTTTGCTCCTAAAAACTTTTAAGTCAACGCAACAGACAAAATTGCATATTACAAAATTTAGGTGAAATGCACATTTCACATATTAGGTGAAATTCTCCTTCATAATATAATAATTCAGGGCACATTTAGTAAAGAAATATTCGTAAAGTCAATGGGTTAATACATTCATAACCCAAAAGAGTATCACTAGCATTCTTGCTGAGAAGCATTACTAGAGTGAGTGTAAGTTCCGAAACCAACATTATAAGGATTAAGTATCTACTAATAAATTACCACTTTGAAGTCTATTCTAATTTTTAGAGGAAAAATTGTCTTGAGCCAGGTGGGATACTAACCCACGACCTCCTGATAACATGTCAGGTGCTCTGAACTTTTAACTTTTAACATTCAAATAGTTTGAAAGATAAGTTAAAGTTCTAGTGATAAATTACCACTTTGAAGTCGATTCTAATTTTTAGAGGAAAAATTGTCTTGAGCTGGGTAGGATATGAACCCACTATCTCCTGATAACATGTCAGATGCTCTTGACCACTGAGCTACTGGCCACCGATAAAGATCTCCTCTAATTGATGATATGAACATTTTCAACCTACTTTACATCATATGCAGGGACAGTACTGGCGATTTTGCCACAAGTAGCAGACAAATGCCATATAAAAATATTTCTTACAAGTGTAAAAAAAAATACCCCCTCAAGCAGCTGCTTGACTATTGATAAATAATAAATAACTCGACATATTTGGTATCTACTAATAAATTACCACTTTGAAGTTGATTCTAATTTTTTTTCGACTTCAAAGTGGTAGTTTACTAGTAGATACCAATTATGTCGAGTTTATTTATTATTTATCAACAGTACTTGTAAGAAATACTTTCTATATGGCATTTGTCTGTCGCTCGTGACGAAATCACCAGAACAGTCCCTGCATATAATGCAATGTAGGTTGAAAATGTTCATATCATCAATTAGAGGAGATCTTTATCGGTGGCCAGTAGCTCAGTGGTCAAGAGCATCTGACATGTTATCAGGAGATAGTGGGTTCATATCCTACCCAGCTCAAGACAATTTTTCCTCTAAAAATTAGAATCGACTTCAAAGTGGTAATTTATTAGTAGGTACTAAAAATATGTTGAGTTTATTTATTATTTATAAGGATTAAGGACAGAGTGTTTAACATACTATGACATTATTTTTTGAATATGAAAGTAGCATATTTCCAAAAGTACAAGGTATTTGAAATAAAGTATTTCTTCAGTTAGCAGATCCTAAACATATACAAAATACCAGAAAAGATTTTTAAAAAATGCTGAATATAGTTTATATAGAAATAACTTGTGTTAAATTTCACTATAATGAAAAAAAAAATAAAAATTTTAATAAGAAAGTTTTCAATTTTCTACAATACAAAAAGTGATAAATTAGAATGTCAACACTTAATATGAATTTTTTTTTACCTGATGAAAGGCAGACAGCATCTTCAGCTGCTGAGAATTCTGAAAGTTCATTCTGGAAACTTGGGAATGAAGAATGAGAACCTGAAGGAAGAATCTTGTCATTGGTGTTTTCAGAAAGAGTTTCAATGAATCCTTCGTCACCATTAGAAAAAGTACTCCTCTCAGCTGTTATACTTTTTTCCATATATTTACTACCTTTATTTTCTTTCTGACTATTTAATGGAAAAGTACTAGTTGAATAAAGACTAGCAGGATTCATTTCCTGTTGACTACTGGAAATATTAGAATCATTTTGCTTGGCACTTCCATCATAAAATATTTCTTTAGCCTCTACATTCATATTTGCATCACTTTTGGCACTTGACTCTTCATTGGCAGCCAGTTTATCCAGGATAACAGTATTATTATTTGCAACATTATCATCAGGGTAATGACCCTTACTTTGGTTACTACCTATTTGATCAACTAATAATGGATCACAAGGTGATCTAGAAACAGATGATGAAACTTCGGCAGTGTATTGTTCATTTTTATTCCTACCTTTTTCCATTATATGTTTTTGTCAATAACTTTCAGACTAGTAGAAAAGAGTCTGTATGAGGAAGCAGGATTGTTTACCACTATTTCCAAAAAAAAAATAACATAATGTATCAGTATTAATAAATAACTTATCATCATAACATCATGTAGATACATAATGTAAATATAAATAGGGATATCAATCCATAGTAAATACACAGATTACCTGTAGATATATAATTCTAATTCTTACAGCAAAAAATATAAAAGTCATATTCTGAAAGCAAATTATTGTCTGATGGTTAGTTTGGCTGGTAGAACACTCCGGCATGTACCTGGAGAGTCATGGGTTTGAGTCCCGCACATCAACAAAATTTATTTCAAATGTGGATTTTCTTTCCTTTTTTTTTCAATAAAAACAAAATTGTTTAGAAAATCATTTAATTTTAATAGATTGTGCTCTAAAGAGAGATTAAGTTAACTTTATAAACACTGTAGGTACTGAACTAGTCACGTCCAGCATCTACAGTGTTTATAGCGTTAATTTTATCTCTCTTTAATTCAGAACATTGTGTTTTTACCTTCATTTTTATATTATGCTCCATTTTCTTAAATGCCCTTTGAGCAGTTACATCGTATTTCTATGATTTTACTAATACTCATTGCTTCTTATACAATAGAAGGAAACTAAAATCCATGGTCAAGTGGTTAGCATGCTTGGCTACTGATTCAAGGTTTGAGCCCAAAATAAGGCATGGATGTTTGATTCTATCACTGTGTGTTTGTACTCTGAACACGTCTGTTTAGAACATTTGGAAGTTTAGAAACAGTTTAAATTGTTAAAATTCATAGTAAATATTTCCTGTCTTAAATAGGGTGCTCATTATTGCTCCCCTACTGAAAACCATTCAGAAGGAATATTAAATGAATGCATCTCATCTGGGTTCCACAGTAAGTAATGCCCCAAAATCAAGAATCACAGATGAAAAAATTAATTTTTCCAATAAGAAAGAAATTACTTTTTTTCATCTTACACTTTTATGTTTTTTCTTTATTATTTCTGTAAGGAAGACAATGGATATTCACATTTGCCGTAGCTGTCTGGGTTCAGTCTTAATTATTGTCAGAGGTTGAACTGGGAAAACGAGGTGACAAATCAAAGATTAAATCAATTGCTCAGTTGAAAGAGCCTCAAGCTATAAAATAAATCATTAACTGCACCACTGCTGAAAAATGCCTTACCCATACACTGTATGGTAAATACTTTCATCACTGGTTTAATGTGCTCAGTAAATCATAGACACCATTGTCATATTTCATCCCTCTGTGCCACTCTAAAATGGACATCAACCTTACAACAGAATCCCAATCAAGAACAACAGCAAAATCAAGGGCATAGCAAACTCATAGTAATAAGGACTGTACTACCCACCACAGGACAATACTCACCTATTTATTGGATATCAACCCAAGGAAAAACCAAGGTAAATTTGTAGATAAAAAATCCAACTAATTGCCTCACTTTTTAGGCAATACAGTGATATAGAGTAAGGCTATTAATATTAAATCTGTATTGGCTTAAACCACCACCTTTTAAATAATCATATATTATCATTAAGAAAAAATAGCTTTTATTTTGAAATGAAAATGCATTGTTTACCATTGCTGGATTTTTTTGTCTGCCATGGGTTGAGAAACAGTTCTTGAACCAACACTAAGTAATACCACTTGCTTTTACTTGTATGCAATACAATGGAATAATAAGGATAAAAGAGGAAAGAAGGCACAAGCAACTGCTGTGATTCAGAAACAGACTTAAGTGTGGCTCCATGTGCAGGAGAGCCATATCCTGTGCATATTAAAGAACATGCTGGATGGCCTTGATGGGGAGGTTACCATCCGTCTCCCAACAGCCTTTTAGTAGGTCCTCTCCTCCCTTCTCTGAGCCCTTAAGATCCTTGTGACCTGGCCATTTAGCCCAATGTGTGCAAAAAAAAGTGCTGCACAGAGGTAAAACAATCCAACCCACTCCTTCCCTGTGGCAACTTTCTTTAACTATGAGTTTTTAAGGTTTATATTGAATGGTTTTAAAAGAGTCCCCCAGAGTCCAAAAGATATTGGGAGGGAGGGGGGACTCCCAATATCTTTTGGCTGTGCCACTTGAAGAATATGAGAGTACAGTTGTTTCCTTTTGCCTTGGAAGCCTAACTTTTCAGCATATTTAGCTATCCTAAAATCCAACAGCTGTCCCATAGCTGAGTGGTTAGTGTGCTTGGCTACTGATCTAAGGGACCTGGGTTTGAGCCCCAGCTAAGGCATGGATGTTCGGATTCTTTTTCTGCTGAGGTCCTGCTATACTCACAGACATTTTACTATGGCATATAAACTGATAAGACTCCTGTCAGAGCTCTGTGGCAAGCAGCTGCTTGAGGGGGAATTTATTATTTTAATTATTTATTTATTATTATTACATTTAATATATTAGGAGCAAACCATTTAACTGGTTTATTAAAATCATTTTGTAAATTTACAAATAGTGGTTTCTAAATCTGAATGAAAGTTGATTATCACTGTATTATGAGCATATATATATATAACATATATTTCTGCAGATAAGACGACCTTCAGATAAGACGAGGTATAAATTTTCGTCAAAGTTTTATAGTTTTAGCACATATCTGTCCTATGAGACGACCCCAAACTATCAACGGCCTATGAATTTAGTTTCGATCGGCGATCATCATCTGGATAATAATACTGTATAGCGTATACGGAATTATGTCCTATTCGCAAACATTCGCACTGATTCAGGCATTCAGGTAATGACCTTGACTATTCACAAAAGCATCATATGGGCTATTCTATTTTGTGGACATACCCTACTCTGTACTAGTAAATAATTACAGTTTGTCCATTTTTTCCTCAGTAGCTCAATAAACATAACTTTTATATTTATTTTGTTTTAGTATTGTTTTACTATTACAATGTAATGTATTATTTACTATTATAATGTAATGTATTATTTACTATTATAATGTAATGTATTATCATATAGCGTATTTAAATAATATGATAGATTTTTCGATAAGTTGTAGTAATAATGGTTTCAATTTATATAAATTTCAATCTAAATTTTTTTGTATCTGTCCTATAAGACGACCCAGATTTTGGAAGCCTTTTTTTATGATTCAACTATCGTCTTATCTGCGGAAATATACGGTAATTTACCATTGAAATGAACATTATCCAGATCGATTACTTATATTTAAAATAGCACATAGACTATAATAGATCCTTGTGGAACTCCTAAATTAATTAATCAAAACCACTATAATTATCACACCTCTTTCTCTATGCAATAAGTAGCTTTTAAATCATTTAAAAATATTTTCTACAATATCGAGTGTAAATGCAATTTCTGTAGTAAGATGCTAATAGCAACAGAATCAAATGCCTTATTTAAGTCCATAAATCGAGCAACACATTTCGTCACTATATTAAAATTAATATTTATAATTATTTATAAAATCTTCAAAAAGGTTTTGAGTTACAATGTATCCTACGAAACAAAACTTGCTGGGTTGACAGAAAATTTATTTCATCCAAAAAGTGTTGAAGACGATCTTCAATGTATTTTTTCATTATCTTATTGCAAAGAGTTAATAGAGTGATTGGTCTATAATTATTAAAACTATTAATCCTATTTTTATACCTTTTTTGAGGGGATTTTGGTGAAAATTTTTTAAAAAATTATAATTACATGCACAAAATATTCTTTATACTCCTTTATGTATTTTGGTTTAATATTGTCAAATCCTAGAAAGGAGATATATTTCAAATAATTTATGATATTAGCAACATCGAAATTACTTGCTAATGGAAGATACATAGAATTCTTATTTATGTAACAAAATTCATAAACTTTGTGCGATCCACTCCCAGACATGCTCTATAGGAGACAAGTCCGGAGAGCGTGCTGGCCAAGGGAGTTGGTGCACTGTCTGAAGAGCATGTTAAGTTGCCCGGGTAGTGTGGATGGGCATTATCCTGCTAGAATATTGCATTTATTTATGATTACACTCAAATATGGCAGGACAACCAGCTGTACAATGTTGCTGATGTAAGTACTGCTATTCAGTTTACCCTGTATAAACACCAGACACACACGATGGAAGAAGCTGCTCACCTTGTTACCTTCAGAAGTGTAAACGACCATCAGATGTTCCTAAGCAGAATCGGCTTTATCACTGAAGACCACAGACTGCTATTCTTCCCTACAATGAACTCATTCACGATACCATTGCAAACATGCTCGACAGTGACAAGGTGACAGTGGTAACAATGCCAGTGGCATGCGTGCCCTTAGTCCTGCTTCCAAAAGACGATTGCATATCATTTTTCTAGACACCTTTCTATGGCAGAGGATAGAATTTGTGACGCCATTGCCATCTGCTCTGACACCACCACCCTCCTGATGTGTGGGTCCTCTCGTGTCTGTAACTCTGTATTACCCAGAACCACATCTGCAAATGCTCTTCTGACCATCAACGCCAACATCGTACCACTGCCGATACCTCTCGTCCAACGCGGTGTGCATATTGACCAAAAGACCAACCTGCTTTCCAAACACCCACTATACTCACTCAAACTCCACTAATTGAACAAACGTTTTGTGCTTGTGTCGTCCAGTTGTGTGCATGCCTGGACGACACAAGCACTGAACAACACACCACAAGACAAATAACATCTGCAAATGCTCTTCTGAACGAATTGACGAATAACATCTGCAAATGACTCTTCTTTTTTCATGCCTAGTGTCCTTAAATATGCACTGTGTACATTTGTATGTTGTCGTCCTCAGTTACGTCATTATTTCACCCAATGACTTTCAATCTTGGATCACAGTTTTTGCTACCCTTAACTATTAACATATTATAATATGATGTTCCTAAAGGAATTCCTTCTGGGTGTTCTTTTTTTCAATTTCCGACAGTGTATTATGATGGGCGTTTCGTGGGATCATCAAAGTGTCGGATACTTACAGCTGTTTTAAAATAGTCAAAACATGACCACTGCCAGCGTGCACTTACAACAGCTGCAGTAATTAAACAAAGAATTCATAAAAATAAATAAATAGTTTAAAAAAAATTCAAATACCTATCTTCCTATAGTACCATAAAAAGTAGAAAATAAACCTAAAGCATATCAATGGTGCAATCAGTCACTGAGTTCATATTCACTTCAAAGACAGGGTGTCAATTTACTTACACATCAAGATTTCCAGTGCATTATCTTCTTTTGAAGGGAATACGAACTCAGTGAACGAGTGCATTTCAAAGTGACACCTTTGAAATGCTTTAGGTTTATTTTCTACTTTTTAGGGCCATATAAAAAGGTAGTTATTTTTAAATTTTTCTATTTATATTTTTTTCTGTCACTTAAAACATCTACATTCGAAAACTGACAAATGACGAGCAAAAAGCAAGGGAAAATAAGTAATAAAAAAGGCCAACACTCACCCACCTTCAGGACAATTCCAGACCATATACAGAGGAAATCACTCGGGAAAATGTTGGAGTTCGGATGGGCAGTTCCACCACTTCCGCCCTATTCTAGTTCCTTGTGAATTTCTCCTCTCCAGCTCCTTACAAAACTATCTAAATGAGAAGCAGCGATTCCACAATGACACTGAGGTCGAATCGGATCTCTGTCTAAAGCAAACTGCTGGAGTTCAAAAATATCAGAGGAATCACCCACAAGCTCTCACAAAGATGGGAAAAGATAATTGAAGGGGATGCCGAATATTTCATCGATTGAAACCTTATAATGTTTTGAATAAAGGGGAGAAAAACCGAAATTATTTATGAATTAAGTCTCTTGTTACTCCAAATTATGTAAAAAAAAGTATTATTTTTATCACTTTTGTGCCACTGAATGAAGGAAACATCTCTTACAGTCTGATCACCTCGTTCACTGCTGTGTTCTTCAGTCATTTCATCCGTCACTTCACCTCATTAAAATGTTCCTTCTTAATGTGAGGCCTCATTCCTCTGTAGTTATGTTCCTAGTACCTCAATACAGTGTTGCATTTCTTTCGATTTCAAATTTAGATTTCACACAGATTTTCATAGCATTAAGAATGATTTCAAGAAAACCGGGAGGACAAATGTGTGCCAAATACCTGTACAAGTGGGCCAGTCAAAGTTTACTTGTCATACCTGTTCAAAAGCTCACAAGCAAATTTTGAATTAAGATTCAGTGGTTCCTTTGTCCCTTCCAATCAAGCAAAAAAATAAAACCCAGATCCAGTTTAAAATTATTTCTATGATACATAAAAATGGGAACTTTTTAACGCAACACAAAGTTGTAATGTGGAAAATCTATGAGAAATCCGGGAAAGCACTGTCTTTGGGGAGTTACACAGAATGTAAAAAAATTAGATCAAAAATTCAAATGATAAACTATAAAAAGCCGTCCTCCAGCCGGGTGGATAGCGCACTTTGCTACTGATCAACGGCACCTAGGTTTGAGCCCCAGGTAAGACATGGTTGTTTGTGTTATCTGTTGGGGTCCTGCCATCCTCACTGACCAACTATGACATATAAACTGACAGGCTCCTGTCAGACCTCTGTGGCAAGCAGCTGCTTGAGGTGGTATTTATTTTTTTTTTTTAAATCCAACATCCAATGAAGAAAATACATATTTAGTATATTAAAGCAAAGAAATTGTTTCTCCACTTCGTAACAGGACAGACAACCCCATGAATATGAGCAGTCTAAATCACCTCGAAAAACACTTGGGTTGGGTGAACAGCTGTTAAGAGACAGATGAAGGGTCATAGTTAAGATGGGGGAGGAGCCTCCCCCCCACAAAAAAAAAGTAACTTGGAGTTGGCAAAATTTGAAGCAACTTCGTAAAATCTAGGTGAGTTGTGAAAATTTGTAACCTATTTTTTTTTTGCAAAAATTAAAGGGAGTTGTCAAAATCGAGGCATCTTGGGAAGTTTGGAAAATGGAGAGATGGCAAAATCTAGAGCAGTTAGCAAAATTCGAAGCCACTTAGTAAAATACAGGTGAGTTGGCAAAATCTTGGGGAATTTTGCAAAATTTGGAGTGCCTTGGCAAAATTTTGGGGAGTTGGCAAAATTCAGAGTGACTTGGCAAAATCGTGGGGAGTTGACAAAATTCAGATAAGATGTAAAAATTGGGATTTTTTCCTGTAAAATTATGGAGTGTTGGCAAAACTTAGAGAGTTGGCCAAATCGTGGAGAATTGGCAAAATTTGGAGTGACTTGGTGAAATCTTGGGGAGGTGGCAAAATTTGGATTGACTTGGCAAAATCATGGGGAGTTGACAAAATTCAGAGTGACTTGGCAAAATTGTGGGGAGTTCGCAAAATTCAGGTGAGTTGTAAAAATTGGGATTTTTTTCTGTAAAATTATGGTGAGTTGGCAAAATCTGGGAGAGTAGGTAAAATCTAGGGGCAGTTGGCAAAATTCGGAGTGACCTGGCAAACTCGTGGAGAGTTGGCAAAATTCAGATGAGATGTAAAAATTGCAATCTTTTTTCTGTAAAATTATGGTGTGATGGCAAAATCGAGGCAACTTCACAATATCTAGGAGAGATGGCAAATCTTGAGGGAGTTGGCAAAATTCAGAGTGACTTTGCAAAAATCAGGTGAGATGTAAATATTTGAATTTTTTTTCTGTAAAATTGTGGCAAGTTGACAAAATCTAGGGCAGTTGGCAAAATTTGAATCCACTGGGTAAAATACTGGTGAGTTGTGAAAATTGTGATTGTTTTTGTAAAATTAAGGAGAGTTGGAAAAACCGAAAACTCTTGACAAAATCTAGGGGAGTTGGCAAAATTTGAAGCCACTTGGTAAAATACAGGGGAGTTGTGAAAATTGTGCCTTTCTTGTGCAATTAAGGAGAATTGATAAAATTCGAAGTGACTTGGCAAATTCAAGGAAGATGTAAAAATTTAGATTTTTTTCTGTAAAATTACAGCAACTTGGCAATTTTTAGGGTAGTTGGCAAAATTCGAATCTTTGTACAATATAGGAGAGTTGTAAAAATTGGGATTTTTTGTGAAATAAAGGAGTGTTGAACAAATCGAGGAAACTTAACAAAATGTAGAGCAGTTGGAAAAATTCAAATCCACCTGGAAAATATGGGTGAGTGGTGATAATTGGAATTGGGTTTGTGAAATTAGGGAGAGTTGACAAAATCAAAAAAAAACATGGCAAAATCTTGGGAAGTTTGAAAATTTTGAATTGACTTGGCAAATTTAGGACAGTTGGCAAAATTTGAAGACATTTGGTAAAATACTGGAGAGTTGTCAAAATTGTACCTTTCTTGAGCAATTAAGATATTGCACAAGAAAAATTATTTTCGTGTAAAATTACAGCAAGTTGGTAATATTAGAATCCACTTGGTAAAATATAGGCAAGTTTTGATAATTGAGATTAGGGTTTGTGAAATTAAGGAGAGTTGACAAAAAAAAAAGAAATTTGGTCTGTAAATGGTGGATAGGTAGTCACTGAAAGGAGAGCTAGGCACCAATCCCCTGTGATGATGCATAGAACCGACCAGGCCTAGCACCTAATGTCTGACCCTGCCTTCTCATTACACCATTAGACCTTTACATCTCACCATTAGTACCCTTCAAAGGAGATACTCTCTTGTGGAAGTGAATGGAAGGGCTGTCAGATTAGCGTGGCCTACTGATCTGGGTAACTATGGTTACTTTTTTTTTTCTACCCTGCTGAGGAGTGGTCAACCACACAGGGTCCTGATGCTGGCCATATATTCCAACCTGAATGGAATTATGGCTCTGAGCTTGATTATGGATCCTAATTTTGCTGCAATGGTGGGCTTCTGTGGAGGGAAAATCTTCCACTGTGTTTTCTGCTTGTTTGTGGGTTCACAGTCCCAAGTGAATAGATTCACGGGATATGTTTATCAGCAGGTGGAAATTCCTGAGCAGAGGTCATTGCAGGCACCTGAACTCTTTGCTTCCATTCGCATCGTCAAATTCTACATTGGAGGAAGTCTTCCAGTGTAGATGGCTTCAGCCTTTAGTTGTGGGGGAATGGGTCTTTGCCCAAGGTCTGCGATTAGGGGGCTATTAGATATTTTCAGCATTCTCTCTCTCTCAATAAACTTAGTTTCTTTAAACATCCCACTAACCATTTTCTCTCCATAGGTAGTTGGAATGTGAGGACTCTGCACAGAGCTTTTTCTCTTGATGTCCTCACACAAGAATTCCACCATTATAATTTAGATATCTCGGTTTGCAAGAGACCAGATGGACAGATAATGGTCAGATTCTTAAAAATAATCTTAAATTTCTCTTTTCAGGGAGGGACGACAATAAGCATCACCAAGGCGTGGGTCTGCTTCTCAGCAGACACGCTAGCGATGCTCTTCTAGGATATGAGTGCATTAATGAAAGGTTTCTTACAGCAAAATTTCAGACAAGCGTTAAAGACTTGAATGTTATCTGCTGTTATGCCCCCACTGAGGATGCCGATGAGGATAGGTTTTATGAACAACTTCAGGATATTTCGAATTCTGTCAAGAAATGAGATATTATCCTTGTTCTAGGTGACTTCAATGCCAAAGTTGGTACCGACTCTGGCCTTTGGGGAGGAGTGATAGGCCCTTTTCGCATTGGTAGCTGCAATGGGCAACATCTCCTACATGTAGGTAAACTCAGTAGTTTCAGAATAACTAACACTTATTACAAACAGCGCGACATACATAAGTACAATGGGTTTCACTGATGGGCTGCATAAGAATATGATTGATTATATATTAATTAACAACAAATGGGCTACTTCAGTTAGGAATACCAGGGCATATATGGGAGCTGAAATTAGATCTGACAATTACCTTGTTAAAAGTGTCATGCAACTTAAACTTAAAAAGTGTTGTACTAGGGTTAAAAATTTACCTTTAATACTGAAGTTCTGAAAGACCCAGTTATAGCTAAAGCTTACCATGATAGGTTACTAGTCATTATGAAAGTCATGGTTTGCTTACCACTGAAGTTGAGGAAGAATGGGACCATTTTAAACAAGCTTTTTTGGAAACTAACAGTACTCTTTTAGGAAATAAGGAGGAGAGGAGGCAGAATTATTTGAGTGATAAGACACTTCAGCTTATTTCAGAAAGAAAGAACTACAGGAATGTCCTTACTAAATACTCTACTAGTCCTAATAGAAAGCATTACAGATAGCTTAATAAAGATGTAAAGGATCAGTTAGCTACTGATAACACTCTTTGACTTGATGGCTTGGCTGACAAAGCCAAGGAAGCAGTTAGACAGCACAACAGCAGAGAGCTGTACCAGATAGTTAATATTTTGTGTGGTAGAAAACGGACAGGTATACAGGGATTCAAGGATAAACAAGGTAAGGTTATAGAAGGTGAGGATTCTGTCATGGCTAGGTGGGCTGAGCATTTCAGTGATGTTCTAAACAATGTGGTTAGTTCTACTCCCATTGTTTGCAATGATGATAGATGCATTGTGGCTTTAATGTTGGCCATACAACACATTCTGAAGTTATTTTGGCCATTTCTAAACTTAAACTTCATAAATCCCCAGGGGTAGATGAAATTACTACTGAAATGCTTAGAGCTGGGAATGTTTCGGTTGCCACTTGGATTACTGAAATTTTGAATATCTTTTATGGTAAAGGCATGGTCCCTAAGGATTTTACCAGAGCTATTGTTATCCCTATTTTCAAAAATGGTGATCGTAGTTCTTGTGATAACTATATGATTATCAGCCTACTCTCTGTCCCAGGGAGAGTTCTTTGCATGATTGTGCTTAATAGAATTAAGAATCTGGTTGACAGGCAATTGTGTGATGAGCAATGTGGATTCAGAAGTGGTAGGGGATGTGTAGATCAGATATTTTCACTCAGGGAGATTCTTCAGAAATGTTTAAAACATCAGAAACCTTTGGTTACTAGGTTTGTCAATTTCAAAAAGGCTGATCATCATAATTTGTGGTTGATTGTAAGATCATATGGTATACCAGACAAGTTAGTTAACATAATGAAAGCTCTCTATAACAACACCGAGTCATGTGTGAGAGTTGGTAAGGCTTGTAGCAATTGGTTTAGCATTACTTCTGTGTTTGACAAGGGTGCACTTTGTCTCCTTTCCTCTTTGGTTATTGATTATGTTATGTGAAATTCACTTCAAGGGAAAGATTTTGGCTTTAATGGGCTGGAGATCCGAAAATTTCTGATTTAGATTATGCTGATGATTTAGCATTTTTGGCAAATGATGTTGATGAGATGAACTATTTCATTCAAGCTGTTGATGAAATATGGTAGTAGAGTAGGTTTGGTCATAAACAGAGGGAAAACTAAAATGATGAAAATTGGTCAGGTAGGCTGTGATTCAGTTAATCTGAATGGTTGCAGTCTTGAGCAGGTGTCACAGTTTAATTATCTTGGGAGCTATGTAACAGATAATGGTGATGTGCGGCATGAGATTAACAGACGAATAGGGATTGCTGCCGGGACTTTTAGGAATCTATGGAGAGTGTGGAGAAATAGGCGTATACACCTAAAGACTAAAATTAGACTGTATAATAGTTTGGTTCTTTCTACGGTTAGTTATAGTAGAGAAACTTGGACTCTTTGTAAACATGATAACAGGAAACTAGATGCTTTTGATTCTAGATGCTTATACAGTATCTTGGGCATTAGGTGGTTCAACTTTATAACTAATGATGAGGTTAAGCAAAGGAGTTGGCAACCTCCTTTAAAAGCAGCATATTCTGCAGAGAGAGACTGTGGTGGTTTGGCCATGTTGCCCGTATGGATAATTATAGATTGGCAAATAGGGTTATGAACAGTGTGCCTAAAAGCCTCAGAAAGAGGGGGAGACCTAGGATGCAGTGGGCAGACAATGTCAAACAGGACCTTGTTAGAATTGGTGTACAGTGGCCGGATACAGCAGATGTAGCTCAGGACAGACAAGCCATTGTGATGAAGCCATCCCTGCCCCTTCTTATATAACATCACTGGCTTGGAGAACTAAATTGCACGGTCTGGTTGAATCTTTGTAGCCCATGGCTGCTTGAGGATGATGACAATGACAAAATCGAGAAAACTTGGCAAAATCTTGGGTGGTTTCAAAAATTTGAAGTGATTTGGCAAATTTAGGAGAGATGCAAAGAATGGGAAAATTGCCCTAACCCCCCCTCCCCCCACGGAGTGAAAATCTAGGTAGAAACATAAGCGAGACATTATTTTCTCAATTGGCAAAATTTGATTTTGTGAATTGGAAAATTTTTGATTTCCTCTCTCCCCCCCCCCCCCAACCATAGACCTTCACTATGCCCCTGAACAGATGGTAGTGTCCCATCAAGGCCATCCAGCATGTTCTTTAACACACACAAGTACAAGTCTCTCACACATGGGGCATGGCTTAACGTCCTATCCAATGAACGGCAGGCTTTCTAAGCCCAGTGGTGTCCCATACTGACTGAGGACAGGATAGAGAGTCTTGGGAAGGTAAATCTCAATGCTGGCCCAGGTGGAACTTGAACCTGGGTACTGCAGAATACAAGCCTGGTGCACTACTGATGAAGCCACCCCTGCCCCTTCTTATATAATAGAGGGCTGTGTTTTAAAATATACCATACTGAAATGATAAAAAAAACAAGTTTCATTTTTCCCTACATCACTGTGATAATTGCAATTAGTTCCAAAAAGTCCTGCACGCCAGCAAATCCTTTTTTTTCCACAAATATATTTATTGATTTATTAACGTTAATGTCAACAGATAACTCTGTGAATATTACTGTTTAATCATTAATAATGCTAACAGTGGGAAATGACTAAATTATTTATTTACATCTTACTTACCGTAACATTTAAAATAAATGCTATCCTGCATCATAGATAGTGCCTTGTCCAGATGCTGAAATCACAAGAAGAGTGAAAAGTCAAATTAAAAGATGGAGCTTGTGTTAGTTCAATGGTAGAATACTCTGGCATGTTTCTGGTGAGATGCAGTTTCAAATCTATGTCAGCGAAACCTTTTACCCCAAAAATATTTAACTGAGTTTATGACACATGCCATTTGCCTCTGCCCTCGGCACCAGTCATCCAATACTAAGAGATTAATCAACACATTGCATAAGTCAACAAGAGAAAACAAAAAACTTCTAAAGAAGATACTTGGGCCACAAGTTAGGTTGGGTTGTTTTATCTCTGAACGGCACTATTTCTACACAATGGGCTTCATATCCAGGTTACAAGGATCCCAAAAGCTCAGAGAAGGTTGGGGGAGGGCACCCACTGGGACAGCTGTTGGGAGACAGATGGTAGCTCCGGTTAAGGCCATCCAGAATGTTCTTTAAACATGCACAGGGTATGGCTCTCCCACACAAGCGGCCATGGCTTAACGTTCTGTCTGACAGACAGTGGCCTTTCAAAACCCATCAGTATCCCCTCTGACCCAGCTGGGATTCGAACCTGGGAACTGCAGATTACAAGCCTGGCACACTACCCATTAAGCTACCCCCAACCCCTGGGCCGCCAGTATGGCACCTCTTATCATGCAGCACTGAAAGCATGGCTTGCAGTTGCCACAACCAAGTCCATAGGATAAAATAAATACCCTTTCAAGTAGCTGCTTGCCACAGAGGTCTGACAAGAGCCCATCATAAAGGTCTGTGATGAAGGTGATATTTCAGCAGAAAGACAACACAAACATCCATGCCTTACTCAGGTCCCTTTGATCAGTTGCCAAGTGTGCTAACCATTCAGCCAGGGGTTGCATAATTATATAAATCAAATCGAACACTAACGCAATAATTAATAGGTCATAAAAATATGTATACATTGTAAATAATCAGTAATTGATTATTCAATATTTTACATGAATTATGCTGAAATAAGAGAGAACAGTCACAAGTATATATGTCCCTACATATATTGGCCTGATACCCTTGATCGGTGGTTGCATTTATATTATACTAGAAAGCCCACCAGCTGGTAAAGCACGTAGCTTTCATGTGGCCATTTAACACAGCAATTAACGATATTGCAATTATGCCGAATTGTCAATATTTCCTATAACGAATTTACTGATAAAACGAAGTTTCTAGATAGTCCCTTCAAATTGGTTTTAAAAGGGTTCGACTGTTTTCTCGTTTCATCCGTGAAAATTAAAACTTTCCTCAGCGGAATAAAAAGATGCTCGTTAATATACTGGTCAGGGTATTGAATTCTCTAACAGCTTCAGTTAAATAAACTTCTTCATAAACAAATAAAATTATGATGTGGGTAATTTCTTGAATATGCTGCAATATGTTCATTTAATACACAACTTACCACTGCTTTGAAGGGCCTTGTTTTGCTTAACTCACGAATTAAATGTAATTTCCTTATTCAATTCATACCTGTTGTTTAACAGGTATACTTAAATTTTGTTAAAAAACATTTTGAACTTCTTACTTCTGTCCTAAGCACTACGTGTTTCACTGCAACAGTTGCGGTTTGATAAAAAATGCAGTTTGTAATATCTATGGATATGTTTATACTAAAAATGCAACGTACAGAGGATAAGAAACGGAAAAAAACTTAGGGTGTATAAAGGGTGCATAGGGTGAATATTATAAACTCTCCTTATTGAAGCGTCAATGACACATATTCTCTAAAGTACCTGAAAATCAGACTTAAGACATCAATTCCCACTTCACCACCACAATCCGAATTAAAAAATTACAAGATATTCCACTGAGGCATGTCATCTAAAAACTTTTAAGATTCTGCACTGGGGAACTTCCAACTTGCCAAAATATTTCGCTCCTGGAAGAGATTGGCATCACCACTATAAAAATCAGATTGCAGAAACAACTTCAAAAGAATTTTCTAAGGATCACAGCCTAAAAACAACTAGCAGGAAATATTATATAAGATATACAAAAACATCCACAACTTGAAAAAATTATGAAACTAAAACGGAAATAAATTGGCTCTTCAAAGCCCCACTATGGATAATAGAAATCCCAGAAATAAATGCAGATACCACAAGAGTCACAGGCAAAAAACAAAGTTACATACAAGAAGACATACTAGAGCTAGTAGAAAGATATTATACAAAACACAAAAAATTTACTGATGGAGAATTTAATCAAGAAGAAAAAAATGTTGCTGGGACCTTCTTCGACAAAGAAGATAATTACAGATTCAGCTTTAGACTAACTAAATACATATTCTGATCATATACTTCGTGGACAGAAGCAAAAGGTTACATTAAATATCATCCTCTGAATCTTCCTGGCATTTGTCTTTCTCAAAATACCCTCCCTTGAACTTTACACATATTTGACATCATTGTACCCATGCATTAAAAGGGTCTTTGAAGCCATTTTTCGAAAGCGTGTTTCGAAAGTTTTGTCGTTGTGGCTCTGCAAGCCTCGTCATCGGATGCAAAATGTTTCTCTTTCAAAGCTTTCTTCAGTCGCGGAAAGAGGAAAAATCGCAGAGTGCTAAGTCCGGGGAATTTGGTGGATGTGGCAGAACCTCAGCACCTATGGCAGTAATCACTTGCTGCACAGAATTAGCCATATGTGACCTAGTGTTGTCGTGATGGAGAAACCAAGTCACACCAGAAAGTTCCGGATGAAACATTTATTTCCCAGCTGAACGAGAAACCCCGATTTTCCTGGGTCTCAGTGATTGGGATGCTTTCATTGACTTTACTGTTGTTTTGTTTTGGGATCGTAGTGAAAGATCGAAGTTTCATCGCAAGTCACAATTCGTCTCATGAAAGTTGGGCCTGGCTGTCAAAACCATTAAGCTTTCCTTGCGCAGTTGTACACTTCTTTGTTTTTGTTCTGGAGTCAAATTGTGTGGAATCCATTAAGCACAGATTCGTGACATTTTCAGATGGGTTTTCACAATCGCGTGAGCGCTTCCGTAAGAAACTGACATTTTCACAGCCACTTCACGAAGTGTTATTCGTCTGTCTTCATTCAGGATTGCCAGGGTTCTTTCGATTTGCTCAAGAGTTACTGAAGAAGGCTGGCCGGGTCTTGGGTCATCGGCAACAGATTCGTATCCTTTGAATTGCTTATGCCACTTAAAAATGGCAGACCTACCAAGACAGTCATTACCATAGGCTTCACTCATCTCTTCAACAGTCGCAGCAGCACTTAGGCCTCGCCTAACACAATAACGAATGACATACTACTGTTCTATCTGAATTTTCGACATTCTGATTGAAACTCGAATCAGTCTTAACACAACAGGGGTCAACGCCAAATGACCTTGGCACGTGGAGGCACCTTCGCAGCGGTTACACACAGCACCATTTAGTGTTACTTTGGAAAAAGCGCTACATGCGAGTACTTATGGCATCAATCCACAGATTAAATGATCACCTCTCGTATATTAATTCTACAGACACTAAACTTGCTGCTTTGAAACAGGTCTATTATGGACAAGAAAAGAAAGGAATAAAAAAGGTTTTGTTCATAACACATAGTAAACCTGCTGTTCTGTCCCTGCTGAAGAATCTCACAAATGCTGTAATCAGTGGTAATCAGAATTTCATCCGAGATATTCTGATGCTCTGTCATCACCTTAAGAATGATATCTCTGTCTCTTTCCAGTGGGTGCTAAGTCACATTGGACTCTCTGGAAATGAGATCGCTGACTCACTTATAAAAAATCTCAACATTTCGGCAACAACAGTAAAATATTTTTACAACTATAATATATAGCACAAATTGCAATGGATAATCTTCAACAATTTTTCACTGAGCTCACCTCAAACTCTTGTAACCACAGACGGTTAGTCAACGAAAAATACTAATCCGCTTCATACAAGAAATTTACTTAGGCAAGTGGCAAGACCATGTGAAACTCATTCGACTTAGGACAGGCTACATTATGAAAACGCTTCTGCCCCCACTGCAACGCAATTGAAACGGTTTCACATACCTTACTTGAACAGTACAGTATATAACATCCACAGAAAGGTTCTTTTTGAACATTTGAAAAAACTGAATATCAAGGAATTCACTCTTGAAAACCTGTCACAAAGAAATGGAAAAAACTAGTTTAATCACACATCTACAGGTGCTAATTTTTTAAAGAATACCAACCTGTACTACAGAGTATAAAGGTACAATTCAGAACTTGTTTAAAAAGTGGCAAAAATATCAGGCTGCAGAATCACCGGGGATTTTAAAGGAAGGATTCTAATAGTGACTGAACATCTCCTAAAACCAACAAAAAAAAAAGTAAGCATATTTTTTTTTCTCTCTAGCCTAAATTTACATTCTGTCTGTTTAAAATACGCTCAACGGGGGAAGTTTGCGATTCCAATATCGACAGAAGCTTCCCAAGATTCGATTACTACTACTGCTACTCGAAACAATATCAGTACAGTGCTTCCATCGGAACCTGACAGTCGAAGAAAATGGACTATCCCAATTTCAGTCGTAAAAAACGAAGCCATTTTCTTATCTTTAACACAGCAGACTCAACGTCCCACCACCAGACTCATATCAGTTATTTTCCACGCCCAAAAAACGATGACTGACTTATTCTTTCAACAGATAGCAAAATCGGTCAATTTTGATAACGTATAAAGATTTTGCGGCGAAAAAGGCGCGAAATATTATGTAATATTTGATCTGGTCATCTATGGCCACTTTTTTCTTTTTTTTCAACCCTGCTGAGGAGTGGTCAACTTCACAGGGTCCTGGTGCTGACCATTTATACCTACTAGACTGGACTTGTTTATGGATTTGACTTGATTATGGATCCTGGACTTGCTGCACTGATCGGCCTCTGTTGAGGGAGAGTCTGCTGCTGTGTTTTCTGTTTGCTTCTGGGTTGCCAGCTCTAAGTGAACAGAGGCATGGGATACTTTATATCAGCTGGTGGATAATCCTAATCAAAGGCCATCGCAGGTACCTTAACCTTACTTAGCTAGTTGGGCATCGTCAAGCCTAAACTGGAGTAAAGTGTCTCAGGCAGGCCATATGGTTCTTGAAAAAGTCCACTTGAAAAGGTGGTGCCTGAAGTTCCTACCAGCATCGGTGACTTCAGCCTTTAGCTGAGGAGGAACAGGTCTTTGCCCCATGCCTGCGATCAGGGGGCTGTTTGATATTGTTGGCCCTACCAATCTCAATAAACCTAATTTCTTTACAAATTCTGCTAATCATTTTCTCTCTGCAGGAACGTGGAACATGAGGACATTACATAGAGATTATTCTCTTGATGTCCTCATGCAGGAATTCCAGCGCTATAACCTAGATATTCTAGGCTTGCAAGAGACCAGATGGACAGGTAAAGGTGAGATACTTAAAAATAACTTTAAATTTCTCTTTACATGGAGGGAGGATGGAAAGCATCACCAAGGCGTGGGTCTGCTCTTCTAGGATATGAGTGCATTAATGAAAGGTTACTTACAGCAAAATTTCAGACAAGCATTAAAAACTTGAATGTTATCTGCTGTTATGCCCCCACTGAGGATTCTGATGAGGATGAGAAGGATAGGTTTTACGGACAACTTCAGGATATTTTGAATTCTGTCAAGAAAGGAGATATTACCCTTCTTCTTGGTGACTTCAATGCCAAAGTTGGTACCGACTCTGACCTTTGGGGAGGAGTAATAGGCCCTTTTGGTATTGGTAGCTGCAATGACAATGAGCAACGTCTTCTACAGGTAAGTAAACTCAATGGTTTCAGAATAACTAACACATATTACAAACACCGTGACATACATAAATACACAAGGGTTTCACCTGATGGGCTGCATAGGAATATGATTGATTATATATTAATTAACAGCAAATGGGCTAGTTCTGTTAGGAATACCAGGGCATATAGGGGAGCAAATTGGATCTGACCATTACCTTGTTAAAAGTGTCTTGCAACTTAAACTTAAAAAGTGTTGTGCTAGGGTTAAAAAATTTACCTTTAATACTGAAGCTCTGAAAGACCCAGTTATAGCTAATGCTTACCATGATAGATTACTTAGTCATTATGACAGTCATGGTTTGCTTAATACTGAAGTTGAGGAAAAATGGGGCCATTTTAAACAGGCTTTTTTGGAAACTAACAGTACTCTTTTAGGAAAAAAGGTGCAGAGGAGGCAGAATTATTTAAGTGATAAGGCACTTGAGCTTATTTCAGAAAGAAGGAACTGCAGGAATGTCCTTAATCAGTACCCTACTAGTCCTAATAGAAAGCATTACAAAGAACTTAATAAACGTGTAAAGGATCAGTTAGCTACTGATAAGAATCTTTGGCTTGATGGCCTGTCTGACAAAGCTGAGGAAGCAGTTAGACAGCACAACAGCAGAGAGCTGTACTAGATAGTTAATGTTTTATGTGGTAGAAAACGAACTAGTATAAAGGGATTGAAGGATAAACAAGGTAAGGTTATAGAAGGTGAGGATTCTGTCATGGCTAGGTGGGCTGAGCATTTCAGTGATGTTCTAAACAATGTAGTTAATTCTACTCCCATTGTTTGCAATGATGATAGATGCATTGTTGGTTTTAATGTTGGCCCTATAACACAATCTGAAGTTAGTTTCGCTATTTCTAAACTTAAACATCATAAATCCCCAGGGGTGGATGAAATTACTACGGAAATGCTTAGAGCTGGGAATGTTTCAGTTAACACTTGGATGACTGAAATTTTGAATAACTTTTATGATAAATTCATGGTTCCTAAAGATTTTACCAGAGCTATTATTATCCCTATTTTCAAAAAAGGTGATCGCACTTCTTGTGATAACTATAGGGGTATCAGCCTACTCTCTGTTCCAGGTAAAGTTCTTTCCATGATTGTGCTTAATAGAATTAAGAATCTGGTTGACAGGCAATTGCGTGATGAGCAATGTTTATTCAGAAGTGGTAGGGGATGTGTGGATCAGATATTTTCACTTAGGCAGATTCTTGAGAAATGTTTAGAATTTCAGAAACCTTTGGTTGCTAGCTTTGTTGATTTCAAAAAGGCTTTCGACTCTGTTGATGTCATAATTTGCGGTTGATTGTGAGATCATATGGTATACCAGACAAGTTAGTTAACATAATGAAAGCTCTCTATAATAACGCTGAGTCGTGTGTGAGAGTTGGTAAGTCTTGTAGCAATTGGTTTAGCATTACTTCTGGTGTTCGACAAGGGTGCATTTTGCCTCCTTTTCTCTTTAGTTTGGTTGTTGATTATGTTATGCGAAATTCACTTCAAGGGAATGATTTTGACCTTAAATGGTCTGGAGATACGAAAATTTCTGATTTAGATTATGCTGATGATTTAGCCCTTTTGGCAAATGATGTTGATGAGATGAACTCTTTCATTCAATCTGTTGATGAGACTGGTAGTAGAGTAGGTTTGGTTATAAACAGAGAGAAAACTAAAGTGATGAAAATTGGTCAGGCAGTCTGTGATTCAGTTAATCTGAATGGTTGCAGTCTTGAGCAGGTGTCACAGTTTAATTACCTTGGGAGCTACGTAACTGATACTGGTGATGTGCGGCATGCGGTTAACAGACAAACAGTGATTGCTTCCGAGACTTTTAGGAATCTATGGAGAGTGTGGAGAAATAGGCGTATACACCTAAAGACTAAAATTAGACTGTATAATAGTTTGGTTCTCTCTAGGGTTAGTTATGGTAGTGAAACTTGGACGCTGTGTAAACAAGATAACAGGAAACTAGATGCTTTTGATTCTAGATGCTTACGCAGTATCTTGGGTATTAGGTGGTTTAACTATGTAATTAATGATGAGGTTAGGCAAAGGAGTCTGCAACCTCCTTTAAGCAGCATATTGTGCAGAGAGAGACTCCGCTGGTTTGGCCATGTTGCCCGTATGGATAATTATAGATTGGCGAATAGGGTTATGAACAGTGTGCCTAGAGGCCTCAGAAGGAGGGGGAGACCTAGGATGCGGTGAGCAGACAATGTCAAACAGGACCTTGTTAGAATTGGTGTACAGTGGCAGGATGCAGCAGATGTAGCTCAGGACAGATATGCGTGGAGAATTAAACTGTGCGGTCTGGTTGGACCTCCGTAGCCCATGGCTGCTTGAGGAGGAGGAGGAGGAGGAGGATGATTTATAATATATTCAGTGTTCCTATAAGTTGTATGGAGATATGTATCGCACTTTGTACTTAAAATAAATAATTTATTATTTTAAATTTAGAAATACATATAAATGCGTTTTTTTTAGCCCCCTCCCCCCAGTACAATTTTTTTACCCGGCCCCTCAAACACAAAAGCAGATTGAAAGACCATGGGTTGGAAAGCACTAATGTTTTCGAATGCTCTCAATACACTCCAAATGTGAATAATGGTCGAGAAGATTGATATTCAAAACTCACGCCGATGAATGGCAGATTTTTTAATAATTATTTTCAACAGATATTTGCATATACTTCAAGATAACTATTTTAAAATTATAAGTTAAGGTTTTATTTTTGTTAATAAAATAATTGCGGTTTCTTTTTTCTATTGTGGCTTTTCACCCAATAAAGATAATAATTTGTAGCTCTCCAAATTTGTAGGTTTCCCTTTCTTTTTGCTGTTTTGGCTCTTGACCCAAAAAAGATTGCCGATCCTGTTATAAGCTACAGTCAGAACTTTTGAAGAAGAGGGAAAGTTGTATTTGAAATTTAAACTGGAATCAAGCAGCTGCTTGAGCGGGTATTTATTTTTATTTTTATTCTCCAAACTAATACAAGTTTAACGTTTCTAATACAGCACACTCGCGATTATCCGTAATGAATGGAAAACAGCAATCCCAGATAGTAGAATTCCAGTTTAATTCGCCATCCATAAAAAATGTACAAATGCTTCAAATTTTTAGAAATTTCGAATGGATTTATTTTATTCATTTAAAATACACCCGTGGAAGTTGAAAAAAGAACACCATTAACAATTGAAACGTAAGCTATGAAATTTATTTAGTAGAAACAACTTGTTGAGAAAGGACAGTGATCACACGTGTGAAGTGATTCAATCTTTATTTTACGTTTTAATGATATTACATTTTAAAGAAGGCACATTTTAATAAAGTGTTGATCCTCCTCGAGCAGCAAAACAAGCTTCCAATCTGGCATGCAATCGGTCGTACAAATTCTGGATATCAGGCTGGGAGATACCATTCCATGCGCTTACAACTTGGACGCGTAATTCAGCGATGGTCGTTGCCTGCCACGGTCGGCGGAGTCGTAGTTGTCCGATCCAGTCCCAGACATGCTCGATTAGAAATAAGTCCGGAGAGCATGCTTGTCAAGGGAGTTGGTGCACTACCTGAAGTGTATGTTGAGGTGCCCAGGTGGAGTGTGGATGGATCGCATTTGCGATTACACCCAAATATGGCAGGACAAGCAGCTGTACGATGTTGCTGACGTATGTACTGCTTTTCATTGTACCCTGTATAAACACCAGATACGTACAAGTGATATCTAATCGCTCCTCACACCATGATGCCTGGCGTGTGCCCTGTGTGTCACTGTCAGATGCACGATGGAGGAAGCTGCTTACCTTGTCACCTTCGGACGCGTAAATGACCATCAGACGCTCCTAAGCTGAAGACCACAGACTGCAATTCTTCTCTCCAATGAACTCGTTCTTGACACCATTGCAAACGTTGTCGTACAGTGACGAGGTGACAGTTAAACCGTGCCCATAGTCCTGCTTCCAAAAGACGATTGTGTATCGTTCTCGTAGACACCCTTGCTATGACAGAGGATCGAATTTGGGACGCCGTAGCCGTTCGCTCTCTCACCACACTCTTGATACGCCGATCTTCTCATGTGTCTGTAACTCTGTATTGCCTGGAACCAAATCTGCGAATGTGCGAATGCTCTTCTGACCATCTAGGTCATCTTCGTACCACTGCCGATACCTTTTGTCCAACACGGTGTGCAATTTCACGAAAAGACTAAACTGCTTCCCGAAGACCCACTATATGACCTCGCTCAAACTACTCTAACTGAACAAATGGTACGCAAGTGCATCATCCAGGCATGGTAACGTCTTCTTCAAAGAGCACTGAACTACAAAGCACAAGATGAATAACTTCTTTTTTCACGCACTAGTCCTTAAATACGCACTGCGTACATTTACATGTTGTCGTCCTCAGTGACGTCATTATTTCATCCAATGACTTTCAGTCTTGGATGACGGTTTCTGCTGTCCTTAACTATTATAATATGAAGTTCCTGAAAGAATTCCTTCTGGGTGTTCTTTTTCCAACTTCCGCCAGTGTATGATAGGAAGTTTTCTCTTCCCCCAAGGAAGCTTTCTATTCCCCTTCATTTTGTCACTCGGGGGAATATTTCTCTGCATTAATTCTTTTACAATCGCATCGTAATTTAGTGGCCGTATATTTAAGCAATATAATTTTCAGGCAAACGTTTTTGCTTTTTACCTATCTTCCTATTGCTTTCGACTTTGATATTTGTCATTCTGTCGGTTTGTGGATTTGACAAAATGTTGTTCCACCATATCTTTCGAAACGCGATGGAGAAACTTAATGATTTATGTGCCAAATGAAAGCTTGTGAAGCGGTGAGTGTCATAAGCTTTAATAATAAGCACAAGTATCAAATTGAGCCCTGTGCTTTCTTCCCCCCTAAAAATGAGAAAATGAAAACTGTTCTTAAGCTATATCTCCAGAATGCGAAGGCCGAAAGTAACAAGCTATACGTCGAATGAAAGCTACTGTTGCGGGGAATGTCGTAGGATACAAAAAATTGACCCAGTGCTTAAAAAAGGGGGACAACGTGAAAATGATTGTTCCCCTATATCTCCTGAATACGAGTGGGGAAAATAACGAACTATGAATTCAGCGAAAGTTTGCTGGGCAGGGAGTATTGTACACTATAAATAATGACTCCCCATGCTTTCTTCCCCCTTAAAAAAAAAAAGAGGAAGTGCGAAATAATTGTTCCACTATATCTCCAAAACGCAAGATGTACGTCAAATGAAAGCTTGCAATGTGGGGATGTCGCAGGGTATGAAAATTGGAACCTGTGCTTTCTTCCTCCCTAAAAGGGAAGGCAATGTGAAAATGATTGTTCCTCTATATCTCCTAAATGCCAGTGCGAAAAGTAGACCTTTCTGTCAAATGAAAGCCTGTGACGTGGGGAGTGTTGCAGGCTATAAAAAAAGACCCCCCCCCCCTATGCTCACCTTTCCCCTAAATAATGGGAATAGTCGTTCTGCCGTATCACTGGAATGCCAGGGCCTACAGTTCAGAGTTAGTTCTCAAATGAAAGCTTGTACACTATAGTTCGAATTTCGCCCGCACTATTCCCCCCTGCTAAAATGGGGGGGGGGCAATTTTCACGGCGATCGACTTTAACAAGTCGTATCTCAAATTACAGTTTGTGATGTCTCTAGTCCTATGGTCTACCTTAAGCCTATATCCAAAACAGTTGTAAATGTGATCGATGTTTATGAGTCATATATGAAAGTTTTTGAAGGTAGGTGTTTTTAATGACAAAAAAAATGAATTAAAAATTTACAAAAATACCTATCTTCCTATAATCCCTAAAAAGTAGAAAATAATCCTAAAACTTCCATGATAAGTTTTAAGATTATTTTTTACGTTTTAGGGCACTATAGGAAGATAGGTATTTTTTTAATTTTTTAATTCATATTTTTTTCAATATCCTGGTTAATCCGATCTTGGATAATCAAGTTTAGTAGGTATTAATATTTCAAACGAGAAAACTAGAGTCGGGAAAGGTGATAGACCGGAATCTCAAAAAAAAATTTGTTTCGCCACACTCGTTTTTTGTATTCTATGTCTACAGGTAATTAGTAGTTTTCATATTGAATGATGCTTACTTACTATATGCCATGACTATATATATGTCACTTTTATCACCATTACTAGAAACCAATTCGGGCTGGACAGAGTAATAATTTAAAATTTTTTGCTCTAATTGTGAATAAAAAATAAGTGAAACATAAAATTAAACTGTTCCCTTTTATTCAAAGTTATAATCAAAGGAAACAATTTATCTTTTTTACTTATTTTTTATTCATAATTACGAAAGAGCAGAAATTTAACTATGATTTAATGACCATTTGAAACACTATATGAACGATGCATTTCCCATAGGCAATGTGTAATTAAGATTTGAACTAAAAATTAATGACGTGTGAAATTAGGAGTGTGTGGAATATTTTCATATATGAACACACACGTTTTTTTCGTTACGAGACATCTGACAGACACATCGTTCATTGACAAAGTATGTTTTTTAGCGTACTGTATGGCCACATAGTTACTGTGCAAATGATCGTCCTCTGTGCCATTTTCGCATCGAAGTCACCACCGGAACTGTCCCGCAGAAACTGTATGTTATCGGGGGTTATTGGTTGGAAAAATAAAAGAAATTGAAACTTAAGTGTGGAAATGATACAACCCTGAATGAAATTTGAAAATTCGTGGACGTTAGTGTATGTTAACGCTATTGCCATCTAACAAATGACGTGGGAATTAATGCTACAGATTTCTTTTGGCATTACTTGTACTTCATGTCACACTGGGATTGAAACTTTCACACATTCTATTATTCTGCGATAACTCTTATTAAATGATACTTTTTGGCTTTTCTATTTTTACACCGAATTTTGTGTTATATCGCTACCGTTTTGTGAAACATGTCGCAGAAACAAGTTTCTTATGACATTAACAATTTTCTGTCTGGGTTCCTTCTAACAGTGATTTTCCCTTTCTAATGTACTATATTTCCTTTTTTGGTGGGATAAAACCATATTCTCCCAGTAACAGCTGCATACTTTTTTTTTTTAATTGCGATGAAAAGTATAAGAGAACATTTTAAAATCAGCCGACCGCTTGGAGTTTTTGCACGCGATAAACTGTTGTGTTGTTAAGCTGAAAAGATCCCCCCCCCCCCCCGGAAGATAAGACGGCAGCATATGGGACCTTGGTTGACCTGCTCCAGTAAGTTGCTGTATTTCGTAATGAAACGAATAATTATTTCACTTCGTCATTAGGGTTGGATAGATCCTTGAGGAAAATAAAATTCACGTAAGTGGACAACACTTTCCATAAGTAAAGGATTTAGATAAACAGTAGCATACGTTTTTGCATCGAAGGGCTGTTCCACAGGTCAGTGCGTAAGTGCCCCGTGACCATTGAGTCATCACTAGTTGGGTTGCCTTCTCGCGCGGGCATCTCCATGGCATTTCTCCAGATTAACCGACAATAACAGTAGGAGCTTTCCAGAAGTGGGAGAGTGTATGGAGGGAATTTTCCTATTTTTTTAAAAAGGACTTGGGATGTTTCATACAGAGTGACTCTTAATTTGTAAAAACATTTTTTTTCGTCTGTCACTTGTATCAAATGTACGCTCTACGTGAGAGCATTGATTTTTGTGACATAAGTGCAGAATTCTTTTACTGTGGGCCAATCACAACAAATATGTCTGGGCCAACGACTCCGTACCTCACCGGTGCGAGTTCTCGAAATACCTCTGTGGTTGTGAAAAGACATTATTGGGGGTGACTATGAAAATTAAGCGCACAGTTCGCCGGTCTGTGTTGTGGTTGGGCCTACTGCACCTGTGGGTGCGGGACTCATCGCTGATCGAACCGTTCGCGATAATGGGAAAAAATTCATCAGTCCGCGATCGTTAACCAAGTACAAGTCTTTTTCATGAAAGGTATATCAGTGTCGCTTTTCTGCACAAGGGGGTAATTCATTTTCACCGGTGTGACTGAACAGTAATAAGTATTTAAAACTTATTGCTTAGGTTTGTACTTTTTAATTATTCCTGAAATGTTTAGTTAGGCGGATTTTTCTGTTGCTGATGGCGTATCGAAGAAGCTTTCTCATGTAGAGATATACCGATATAATCGCTGAAATATTTGCTAAATTTTGACTATCAGTCCCGTTGCAAATAAAATTTCGACCGATTAACTCAGGTTAGTTGAGAGGGTTATCAGTGTATCGATCTAGTGACTTAAGAGTATTTTTTTTATAGTAACTTAGTGTACGAGTGTATTTTATAATATTTGTTAAAACTAATGTTCCCTACTCCATTAACATATATTCATGTTGTGCTTGGATGTAGAACTAAAGTTATATGTTTTATGCAACGCAAAGGTACCCGCAACGTATGAACTGTTTTCTACTTTTAGCATTGCTTACTTTCTATAAAACACAACCGTGTACGAAAACTCTTTCCAGAATTATTTTTCATCGATGAAAGAAAACTAACCTTGTAAACAAGCGTAACGAACACACGTGTACTAACGCTGGGTCGCAACGCGAAATAAAACTTCATCAACGTAATGAGTGATTGGTTTTGTGATCACACGTTCGCCCTTAAACGGTGGAAAAGACGATTTTTAAAAACTGTGAGAGAGTTTACAACTGTAGATTTCAAAAAAAATATCTTGCTTCCCTTACTTCCAAATAATTAGCTGATTTTTCTTCCGAGGAAGAAATAATAATTTGTTATCGATTGTTACTGAGTAACGTTACTTCCTAGGAAAGTGTAATATTTTGCATAAGTGAATCATGTACTGAAGATACAGCGGTAATAAGTATTAGGAATAAAAAGTACTTGTGACGAAGTCGCATAACGGATGTACAGGAATTAAAATAGCTAGTTTTATTGGTTGTTCTTTTGCAATCATCATGAGTTTTATTGGTTATTCTTTTGCAATCACGATGTCTTTTGAAGTGACTTAATAAAGGAAAATAAGTTAATAAATTGAGGGGTGATTGAAATTTTTAAGGAATTTTTTACCTCTGATTCGTGTAGTTTTTGAAATGGTTTAGTATAACATGAAAATACGGAGAGTAATAAATTGAGAGGCTGCAGAAATAAGAATTTAACGTAAAAACCACTTCATCATTCCAAGGCCTGACGTGGAAAGTGCAATACAGAATACGTCTCAACACAAATATCTGATGGTATCATCATTCAACCAGATGGCGACTGATTTTAATAAGAGAGGTGCAACACTTGGAGGTTTAGGGATGCCAAGGGAAATTTCAAAATGGTTTGTCTTCTTCCCAAGGGATACATTGTTTATTTACAAAATAGCTGACCTATCGTAAAGGGGAGATGGGATGTTTTGATAAGAGGATGGAAATTTATTTCCAAAACATTGTTTTCATACCGTATCTCCTGTGATGATCTGAAACAAAAGGAGATTGAAGTGTGGGGAGACAATGTGGGTTTAGTCAGAAGGGCTGTCTACTGTCAATGAGTGATGCCTCTGGACTTAGAAAAATTTCATGATGGGTCCGAAAACAGTGGTCAAGGGTGAGAATGACTTTTCCAAAACATGTTGTAACACATCATATCTGATACGGAAACAAAGGGGGGTGGACAGTGCAGGGGGTGACATGATCCAAGATGACCATCGGTGGAAATTTCGAGGTTTGACCGTTAAAGATGGTCGCAGGGGGGTGAGGAGGCGGAACTTTTGCTAAGAGTTTTAATTAATGAGGGCTTTTTAACAAAGGTGGATTGGGAGGTCTTTTTAATGAAAGCGTTTATCAAAGATGACCGCCAAAGGAATGAGGGGGATACCATGAACGTTGCCATAAACATTCGCAAAGGTTGAGCAAAACAGTGACCTTTACCACTATCTGATAAGAACCGAGTTCACAGGAAATTGTAAGATACATTCGAATTAAACACACAGTAAAGGCCGAAAACAGGGTGAAAGTGGCACCAGGATTATTTACTTTTATATTTTTAATGAAGGAAATAATTTATCAGGTCTTATCAGCAACAGCAAACATTGCAGCTAGCGCTCATCCAGAGTCCACTCTGTGAACCTGTCAGCCACCCCTTGACAACTTTGCGATAAGAACCGACCCTGACCCGTGTCACGTGCACGACGATGCGAAGTTGACATGTTAAAACTTGTAGATATTAAAATACGAATTATTCAGAGACGTGTGATTCCCCGTTTGGAATATTTTTTTAATTTCGCAGGACTTTTAAAGATTGTAAAACCATCCGTCAGTAAAACGTGGTCCCCAGTAGGGGTGAGTTATCGAGTTGGAGCACGCTTTTTGCGAAATGCGCGTTGCAGGACATAGAATTATATGAAGGTCGATGTCACAATATATGGGACTTTGTAATTATTTTGAGGATTGCATCATGGCCTACTGATCTGGTCATTTATGGCCACTCTTTTCGTTTTTTTCAACCCTGCTGAGGAGTGGTCAACTTCACAGGGTCCTGGTGCTGACCATTTATACCTACTAGACTGGACTTGTTTATGGATTTGAGCTTGATTATGGATCCTGGACTTGCTGCACTGGTGGGCCTCTGTTGAGGGAGAGTCTGCCGCTGTGTTTTCTGTTTGCTTCTGGGTTGCCAGCTCTAAGTGAACAGAGGCATGGGATACCTTATATCAGCTGGTGGATAATTCTAATCAGAGGCCATCGCAGGTACCTGAACCTTACTTAGCTAGTTGGGCATCGTCAAGCCTAAACTGGAGTAATATGTCTCAGGCAGGCCATATGGTTCTTGAAAAAGTCCACTTGAAAAGGTGGTGCCTGATGTTCCTACCAGCATCGGTGATTTCAGCCTTTAGCGGAGGAGGAACAGGTCTTTGCCCCATGCCTGCGATCAGGGGGCTGTTTGATATTGTTGGCCCTACCAATCTCAATAAACCTAATTTCTTTAAGTATACTACAAATCATTTTCTCTCTGCAGGAACGTGGAACGTGAGGACATTACATAGAGATTATTCTCTTGATGTCCTCATGCAGAAATTCCAGCGCTATAACCTAGATATTCTAGGCTTGCAAGAGACCAGATGGACAGGTAAAGGTGAGATACTTAAAAATAACTTTAAATTTCTCTTTACATGGAGGGAGGATGGAAAGCATCACCAAGGCGTGGGTCTGCTATTCTAGGATATGAGTGCATTAATGAAAGGTTACTTACAGCAAAATTTCAGACAAGCATTAAAGACTTGAATGCTATCTGCTGTTATGCCCCCACTGAGGATGCCGATGAGGATGAGAAGGATAGGTTTTACGGACAACTTCAGGATATTTTGAATTCTGTCAAGAAAGGAGATATTACCCTTGTTCTTGGTGACTTCAATGCCAAAGTTGGTACCGACTCTGACCTTTGGGGAGGAGTAATAGGCCCTTTTGGTATTGGTAGCTGCAATGACAATGAGCAACGTCTTCTACAGGTAAGTAAACTCAATGGTTTCAGAATAACTAACACACAATACAAACACCGCGACATACATAAATACACATGGGTTTCACCTGATGGGCTGCATAGGAATACGATTGATTATATATTAATTAACAGGAAATGGGCTAGTTCTGTTAGAAATACCAGGGCATATAAGGGAGCTGAAATTGCATCTGACCATTACCTTGTTAAAAGTGTCTTGCAACTTAAACTTAAAAAGTGTTGTGCTAGGGTTAAAAAATTTTCCTTTAATACTGAAGCTCTGAAAGACCCAGTTATAGCTAAAGCTTACCATGATAGGTTACTTAGTCATTATGACAGTCATGGTTTGCTTAATACTGAAGTTGAGGAAGAATGGGGCCATTTTAAACAGGCTTTTTTGGAAACTAACAGTACTCTTTTAGGGAAAAAGGAGCAGAGGAGGCAGAATTATTTAAGTGATAAAGCACTTGAGCTTAATTCAGAAAGAAAGAACTGCAGGAATGTCCTTAATCAGTACCCTACTAGTCCTAATAGAAAGCATTACAAAGAACTTAATAAACGTGTAAAGGATCAGTTAGCTACTGATAAGAATCTTTGGCTTGATGGCCTGTCTGACAAAGCTGAGGAAGCAGTTAGACAGCACAACAGCAGAGAGCTGTACCAGATAGTTAATGTTTTATGTGGTAGAAAACGAACTATTATAAAGGGATTGAAGGATAAACAAGGTAAGGTTATAGAAGGTGAGGATTCTGTCATGGCTAGGTGGGCTGAGCATTTCAGTGATGTTCTAAACAATGTGGTTAATTCTACTCCCATTGTTTGCAATGATGTTAGATGCATTGTTGGCTTTAATGTTGGCCCTATAACACAATCTGAAGTTAGTTTGGCTATTTCTAAACTTAAACTTCATAAATCCCCAGGGGTGGATGAAATTACTACGGAAATGCTTAGAGCTGGGAATGTTTCAGTTACCACTTGGATGACTGAAATTTTGAATAACTTTTATGATAAAGGCATGGTTCCTAAAGATTTTACCAGAACTATTATTATCCCTATTTTCAAAAAAGGTGATCGCAGTTCTTGTGATAACTATAGGGGTATCAGCCTACTCTCTGTTCCAGGTAAAGTTCTTTCCCTGATTGTGCTTAATAGAATTAAGAATCTGGTTGACAGGCAATTGCGTGATGAGCAATGTGGATTCAGAAGTGGTAGGGGATGTGTGGAACAGATATTTTCACTTAGGCAGATTCTTGAGAAATGTTTAGAATTTCAGAAACCTTTGGTTGCTAGCTTTGTTGATTTCAAAAAGGCTTTCGACTCTATTGATCGTCATAATTTGTGGTTGATTGCGAGACCATATGGTATACCAGATTAGTTAACATAATGAAAGCTCTCTATAATAACGCAGAATCGTGTGTGAGAGTTGGTAAGGCTTGTAGCAATTGGTTTAGCATTACTTCTGGTGTTCGACAAGGGTGCATTTTGTCTCCTTTTCTCTTTAGTTTGGTTGTTGATTATGTTATGCGAAATTCACTTCAAGGGAAGCTTTTGGCCGTAAATGGGCTGGAGATAAGAAAATTTCTGATTTAGATTATGCCGATGATTTAGCCCTTTTGGCAAATGAAGTTGACGAGACTGGTAGTAGAGTAGGTTTGGTTATAAACAGAGAGAAAACTAAAGTGATGAAAATTGGTCAGGCAGGTTGTGATTCAGTTAATCTGAATGGTTGCAGTCTTGAGCAGGTGTCACAGTTTAATTACCTTGGGAGCTACGTAACTGATACTGGTGATGTGCGGCATGAGATTAACAGACGAATAGGTATTGCTGCCGAAACTTTTAAGAATCTATGGAGATTGTGGAGAAATAGGCGTATACACCTAAAGACTAAAATTAGACTGTATAATAGTTTGGATCTTTCTAGGGTTAGTTATGGTAGTGAAACTTGGACGCTGTGTAAACAAGATAACAGGAAACTAGATGCTTTTGATTCTAGATGCTTACGCAGTATCTTGGGTATTAGGTGGTTTAACTTTGTAACTAATGATGAGGTTAGGCAAAGGAGTCTGCAACCTCCTTTAAGCAGCATGTTTTGCAGAGAGAGACTCCGCTGGTTTGGCCATGTTGCCCGTATGGATAATTATAGATTGGCGAATAGGGTTATGAACAGTGTGCCTAGAGGCCTCAGAAGGAGGGGGAGACCTAGGATGCGGTGGGCAGACAATGTCAAACAGGACCTTGTTAGAATTGGTATACAGTGGCCGGATGCAGCAGATGTAGCTCAGGACAGATATGCTTGGAGAATTAAACTGCGCGGTCTGGTTGGACCTCCGTAGCCCATGGCTGCTTGAGGATGATGATCAACTGTTCTGAGAGGGGTGCCACCGAAAGTTTAGTTGGTCTTTACAATTATTTTGAGGATGGAAATTACGAGGTTAGCCGTCCAAGTGGGGGAGAACTTTTGATAAGTGTTTAATAAAGGGGGTGCATATTACTAAGGGTGTTTTTTAATGAGGGGTGATATTAATAAGTGTTTTTTTTTTAATGAGGGGGTGCGTATTAGTAAAGGGGGGCATCACTTGGGGTAAGTGTTTGATAAAAAATACAGAAAAATTATGAATTATTCGGGAGTTTTACTTTACACTGTAGGGGGATGATGCAACCATGGGGGTGTCAAAATGATGGATTTCAAATTGGCGAGAGGTGTATTTTAATAAAGGGGCCTGCTTCTCGACTGCCTGGAGATCTACCGACCCTCCGGGGTCAAGTATCTAGGCCAAAGTCAGCCCTGGTGGCTCGACTGTTTCTCCCCCAAAGTGGGGAAGTACTAACTTGTTCTACTGAGTTCAAGATATCCTGAGGCTTAGCGTGCTGCTCTGCCAAAGGAAGTTTACCCCTAAATGTTCAAAGAAGTGAAATGAGAGGTGACAGTTTTGATACGGTTTTTTTTTAATAAAGAAGTAGGGATTTTTGATAAGGGGGCTTCTTAATGAGGGGGGGTTGACCTTTTGATAAACCTTTTAATTAAGAAGAGGCGCATATTAATAAAGGGGATGTCAGTTTTTATAAGTGTTTAATTAATAAGGAATAAAAACATGAAATTAAAAGTTGCAAGTTAATAAAAATAAATACATGAAATATACAACTACCACATTAAAGTAATAAAATATTTGTGGGTTAACTTATACAAAAATAAAAAATTCGTAGGTATAAAAAATGCGTACGATAATTTACGACGAAAATTCACGAGTTAACTTATAAAAAATACGTACGTTAATAAAAAAATAAATACATGCAATATAAAACTCGTGAAGGATATATAACCTTCCTAGATTATTTTATAAAGAGCGCTTATCCCCACTTGAGACACATCTAAGCATTCCGAGCAAATAACTACCCATGGCCTAGTGCGTAGATAAGCTCCTGATCCGAAGATAACGAGTTTAAATCTCCCTGCGTGAGAACAGTTTTTTTATAGTATGTCAGTTAAACACTAGATGGCGTCACAGAATTCTCATAGTGGCGTGCTCCGGAATTTCGAGAATGAGTTTGTGGTGACGTCAGGATTCAAGATGGCGGACTGTAGACTTAAAAAAAAATTCAGATGTGTGTACAAACCAAAATGGTGGACTCGGAAAAATTCGGGTGTATGTGATCAGTGTTTTTTTTTAATAAAGGGGGCAGAACTTTTAATAAGGATTAATTAATTATGAGTTATGAAATATGAGTTACGAATTATTAATGATGCATAGAACCGGCCAGGCCTAGCACCTAATGTCCAACCCCGCCTTCTCGTGGTGCGGACCGTTAGTAACTTTCAAAAGAGATACTCTCTTGTGGAAGTGAACGGAAGGGGAGGGCTGCCAGATTAGTGTGGCCTACTGATCTGGACAACTATGGCTACTTTTCTTTTTTTTCTACCCTGCTGAGGAGTGGTCAACCACACAGGGTCCTGGTGCTGACCATATAAACCTACTGGACTGGACAGATATATGGCTCTGAGCTTGATTATGGATCCTGATTTTGCTGCACTGGTGGGCTTCTGTGGAGGGAAAATCTTCCGCTGTGTTTTCTTTTTGTTTGTGGGTTGACAGCCCCAAGTGAATAGATCCACAGGATATGTTTATCAGCTGGTGGATAATCCTGAGCAGAAGTCATCGCAGGCACCTGAACTCTTTGCTTCTATTGGCATCGTCAAATTCTACATTGGAGGAAGTCTTCCAGTGTAGATGGCTTCAGCCTTTAGTAGTGGGGGAACGGGTCTTTGCCCCATGTCTGCGATTAGGGGGCTGTTTGATATTGTCGGCATTCCCTCTCTCAATAAACATAGTTTCTTTAAACATCCCACTAACCATTTTCTCTCCATAGGTAGTTGGAATGTGAGGACTCTGCACAGAGCTTTTTCTCTTGATGTCCTCACACAAGAATTCCACCGTTATAATTTAGATATCTCGGTTTGCAAGAGACCAGATGGACAGATAAAGGTCAGATTCTTAAAAATAATCTTAAATTTCTCTTTTCAGGGAGGGACGACAAAAAGCATCACCAAGGCGTGGGTCTGCTTCTCAGCAGACACGCTAGTGATGCTCTTCTAGAATATGAGTGCATTAATGAAAGGTTTCTTACAGCAAAATTTCAGACAAGCGTTAAAGACTTGAATGTTATCTGCTGTTATGCCCCCACTGAGGATGCCGATGAGGATGAGAAGGATAGGTTTTATGAACAACTTCAGGATATTTTGAATTCTGTCAAGAAAGGAGATATTACCCTTGTTCTTGGTGACTTCAATGCCAAAGTTGGTACTGACTCTGACCTTTGGGGAGGAGTAATAGGCCCTTTTGGTATTGGTAGCTGCAATAGCAATGGGCAACGTCTCCTACAGGTAAGTAAACTCAATGGATTCAGAATAACTAACACTTATTACAAACACCGCGACATACATAAGTACACATGGGTTTCACCTGATGGGCTGCATAAGAATATGATTGATTACATATTAATTAACAGCAAATGGACTAGTTCTGTTAGGAATACCAGGGCATATAGGGGAGCTGAAATTGGATCTGACCATTACCTTGTTAAAAGTGTGTTGCAACTTAAACTTAAAAAGTGTTGTGCTAGGGTTAAAAAATTTACTTTTAATACTGAAGCTCTGAAAGATCCAGTTATAGCCAAAGCTTACCATGATAGGTTACTTAGTCATTATGACAGTCATGGTTTGCTTACTACTGAAGTTGAGGAAGAATGGGATCATTTTAAACAGGCTTTTTTGGACACTAACAGTACTCTTTTAGGAAAAAAGGAGCAGAAGAGGCAAAATTATCTGAGTGATAAGGCACTTGAGCTTATTTCGGAAAGAAAGAACTGCAGGAATGCCCTTAATCAATTCCCTATTGTCCTAATAGAAAGCATTACAGAGACCTTAATAAACTTGTAAAGGATCAGTTAGCTGCTGATAAAAATTTTTGGCTTGATGGTTTGGCTGACAAAGCCGAGGAAGCAGTTAGACAGCACAACAGCAGAGAGCTGTACCAGATAGTTAATGTTTTGTGTGGTAGAAAACGGACAGGCATACAAGGATTGAAGGATAAACAAGGTAAGGTTATAGAAGGGGAGGATTCTGTCATGGCTAGGTGGGCTGAGCATTTCAGTGATGTTCTAAACAATGTAGTCAGTTCTACTCCCATTGTTTGCAATGATGATAGATGCATTGGTGGCTTTAATGTTGGCCCTATAACACAATCTGAAGTTAGTTTGGCTGTTTCTAAACTTAAACTTCATGAATCCCCAGGGGTAGATGAAATTACTACGGAAATGCTTAGAGCTGGGAATGTTTCGGTTACCACTTGGATGACTGAAATTCTGAATCTCTTTTATGATAAAGGCATGGTTCCTAAGGATTTTACCAGAGCTATTGTTATCCCTATTTTCAAAAAAGGTGATCGCAGTTCTTGTGATAACTATAGGGGTATCAGCCTACTCTCTGTTCCAGGTAAAGTTCTTTCCATGATTGTGCTTAATAGAATTAAGAATCTGGTTGACAGGCAATTGCGTGATGAGCAATGTGGATTCAGAAGTGGTAGGGGATGTGTAGATCAGATATTTTCACTTAGGCAGATTCTTGAGAAATGTTTAGAGTTTCAGAAACCTTTGGTTGCTAGCTTTGTTGATTTCAAAAAGGCTTTCGACTCTGTTGATCGTCATAATTTGTGGTTGATTGTGAGATCATATGGTATACCAGACAAGTTAGTTAACATTATGAAAGCTCTCTATAATAACACTGAGTCGTGTGTGAGAGTTGGTAAGGCTTGTAGCAATTGGTTTAGCATTACTTCTGGTGTTCGACAAGGGTGCATTTTGTCTCCTTTTCTCTTTAGCTTGGTTATTGATTATGTTATGCGAAATTCACTTCAAGGGAAAGATTTTGGCCTTAAATGGGCTGGAGATAGGAAAATTTCTGATTTAGATTATGCTGATGATTTAGCCCTTTTGGCAAATGATGTTGATGAGATGAACTCTTTCATTCGAGCTGTTGATGAGACTGGTAGTAGAGTAGGTTTGGTTATAAACAGAGAGAAAACTAAAGTGATGAAAATTGGTCAGGCAGGCTGTGATTCAGTTAATCTGAATGGTTGCAGTCTTGAGCAGGTGTCACAGTTTAATTATCTTGGGAGCTATGTAACAGATAATGGTGATGTGCGGCATGAGATTAACAGACGAATAGGGATTGCTGCTGGGACTTTTAAGAATCTATGGAGAGTGTGGAGAAATAGGCGTATACACCTAAAGACTAAAATTAGACTGTATAATAGTTTGGTTCTTTCTAGGGTTAGTTATGGTAGTGAAACTTGGACACTTTGTAAACAACAGGAAACTAGATGCTTTTGATTCCAGATGCTTACGCAGTATCTTGGGCATTAGGTGGTTCAACTTTGTAACTAATGATGAGATTAGGAAAAGGAGTTTGCAACCTCCTTTAAGCAGCATATTGTGCAGAGAGAGACTCCGTTGGTTTGGCCATGTTGCCCGTATGAATAATTATAGATTGGCGAATAGGGTTATGAACAGTGTGCCTAAAGGCCTCAGAAAGAAGGGGAGACCTAGGATGCGGTGGGCAGACAATGTCAAACAGGACCTTGTTAGAATTGGTGTGCAGTGGCCAGATGCAGTAGATGTAGCTCAGGATAGACTTGCTTGGAGAACTAAATTGCACAGTCTGGTTGGACCTCCGTAGCCCATGGCTGCTTGAGGATGATGATGAGTGGGGTGCATAAGGAGCTGTGGTAGTAATTAATAAGGTGCGTGGTTGGTGATGGGTTGGGTTGTTTTACTTCTGAGCGGCACTTTTTTGCACACCATGGGCTAAATGGCCAGGCCACATGGACCCCAAAGGCTCAGAAAAGGTTGGGGGAGATGGTAGCCTCCCATCAAGGCCATCCAGCGTGTTCTTTAACGTGCAGAGGGTATGGCTCTCCCGCGCACGCGGCCACGGCTTAACGTCCCATCCGACGGACGGCGGCCTTTCCAAGCCCATCGGTGTCCCCTACTGACCGTGGGCAGGATGGGGAATTTTGCGGAGATAAATCTCAATGCTGACCCAGCTGGGACTCGAACCTGGGAACTACAGATTACGAGCCTGGCGCGCTACCGACTAAGCCACCCCCGCCCTCTCCCAGCTACCGACTAAGCCACCCCCGCCCCTCTCCCAGTGAGTCCTTGGGACATAAAGTGAATTGTGGTCTGGCACAGAGTTGGTTTAAAATTCCTTCAGCAGTTCCAAATCGGTAAAAACCATCGTATGTCACACTCATAACAACCGCCAGCAGATTGCTCGAGTCACCCCGTCGACGTCTGGTATAGGAACTCGCGCAGTGGCCCCCAAAGGTGCAGGAGGATATTTTTTGTCGGAATCCATTTTCTTTTTTTGCCTGTTTTTCGAGATTCAATTCGGATCGAATTTTACCTTCGACAGCATTCTCAATATTGAAGCAGAGAATACACAAAATATTAACATTATAACCTGTAATGAATCTGTCATCCGCATTATAAAAAACGCCCCAAATAAGGTGAAGCCAAGTGAGAACGAATCAGTAAAGTGTTGAATATTCGAAGTTTGCAATTCGAGTTAGGATACTCGTATTTCACTTTACTACTTGTCAAATCTATTTCAGTGGAGTTCCGTGATGCTTGTGATATGTCGTTTTTCGATGACTTTTTTTAATCTGTTTTTTGACCTTAACTCTCTTTCTATTGGCAGCTAGGGTTCTCAAACTTTAGGGTCCCATTGGGCAACCCTCTTTTACACTCTTCCAACGCTAGGGCACGCTTTTCCGACTGGGTGTCTTTTTGGTGTCCAAAGTGACCAACTACAGCGCTCTTTTTTACCGAAACTAGGGACTATAGGCAATCGGAGTGGGCTTACAGGCGACCCAGGGGGGCATCTACTGGTCTCTTCCGATTGGACTGAGTGCTCCGTCTCTCTGTTTGAGGCGAGCGTCGAAAGTCATGTGACTCGCCTTGCGACATTAAACGTCACTACCGGCTGTATTTTATACTTTGCCGATTTGCCCTTTGGCATTCTATTTTAAGGCCTAGGAAATGTGTGAAAATCTAAGCGTTTCATACTTTGACGTCCCCTATTTCGGCATTCTATAGAATGCCTAATTTCCCACTTTACCGGTAACATATAAAATAAATTGTGCTTCACTATATGCAACTCTACTTTTTCATCCATAAGCCTTTATCCTCTTGTATTTGCTATTCACTATAATCTACAGGAATAAAATCTGAAAATGTCTACCCTATATAAATTCATAAAGAAAACCCAGAAATCGTCCATATTTTTCAAATTGCTCATTTTGATGCTCAAAAATGCATGGAATTTATAAATGCAACTCTGACAAAAATTTATGTTTATAACAAAAAACAGACAAAATGAGGGGGGTTAGTACTGCAACACTGAAAATAGAAATAAAAGGTTTTAAGTACAGATATTATGTATACAAGTTAGAGTATAAATATTTATTTAAAAAAACAACCAATATTTACTTATAATTTTATTTATTGAACAGTATTTTCTTGCTATATTATGCTCTAGGGCATAATTCTGATATATCTAGCAAATTTTCTCTGTTTAGCCATCAAAATTAGTAGTTTCATGACGCGCTGATACAGCTTTTAGATTTAACAAAGCAAACCAATTATTTTTTTTTCATCAAAATTGTTTACCAAAACTATATCTCTTTAGTTTCACCAATTTTTACAGCATAAACCTTATGACAGTCATACAATGATTCAATAAATAATAGGAAAAAGACACTTTTCTTTATATCCTTAAAACAAAAGTTCAAATTGGAGATTAACTTCTAATCCCTTGATATTTACATTATCTCTGTTCATGGAAGAAGTGAATTAATGAAATCGTCATCAAGGAGGCTATTGGCTTCATCCAGCTCCACTCACCAAAATGGCTTAGAGACAGAACCTTCATTATGCTTAAAACTATCCAATATCTCCTCCATTTATTAGTCCTCCTACTGTTGTATATGAATTAGCATAATGTATATTCAAATTTTCTCTGGCAAAAAAAAAAAACACATTTTAAATCCCATTTCAAACTGTCAGACATCAATCAGTTAATCCTGAATACAAACTACCACCTAGAGTGCATTTAAAAGGAAAAAAAATCATGTAATAGCGATTTGGAAAGACAGCATAATGGAACTGCTATACTTTGAGTATTGCCACATTGCAGTGACTCATACTGGTTTTAAGACAAAAAAAATATTAGTTTTCCACAAATTTCTGTCCATATTTCTTAAATATTATGCTATTTATGAAAAAAATTAGTTATGAGCCTTGATATAATAATCTAGCAGTTCAAAATTTGGTTTTAGTATTTGAGGCTTCGTTTTTCTCCTCTTTTTTTCAAGTGACTTTTTTTGAGTTCAATAAAAAAAAAGTTTAATGTTAGCAATATATCGTGAAGAACTGACAATTTGATTTCGGTGAACTGCTAATCCATTACACAACAGCAGGAAATTAACCTCAGCAACCTGCTTTCTCAGTTGAGCCTCCAGATCTTTTGGTCACAGTCAAAGTGGTGAAGATCTGAAAAGAAACATTATAAAAAAAAAGTTTACCTTAAAATATAATATTCTTCTAATAAAAAAACAGTTTAGCTATATATATATAAAATTTTTCGCAACATTTTTTAAACTCTGTAGCAATAAGCTGAAATTTCACAAACTGATGGATGACATTAAAAATTCAGACTAACTGTGCTTTTCAAGCCTAGCGGTCTAATGGTTAATGTACCTGACACCTAAGAACAGCAGGGCATGTCCTTGTGTGTTTGTATATTGTATGAGAAACAGGACAAGCCTCATATAGCTACTAGGTTATCTCCGTCCTTTGTGTGGGGAAATACCTTCTTCCTTTATAATTCCAAAGTAAATTAAAACTCTTTCAAACCCTCTTCATCCTCCTCAAATAGCCATGGGCTACACAGGTCCAATTCAGTTCTCCAAGCATATCTGTTCCGATCTACATCTGCTGCACCTGACCACTGAACACCAATTCTAACCAGGTCCTGTTTGGCATTGTCTGCCCTCCGCATCCTAAGTCTCCCGCTCTTTCTGAAGCCTGTAGGCACACCGTTAATTAACTCTATTCGCAAATCTATAATTATCCATACGGGCAACATGGCCAAATCACTCGTATCTCTCTCTGCACAATATGCTACTCAAAGGAGGTTGTCGACTCCTTTGCCTAACCTCATCATTACTTATGAAGTTACCTAATGCTCAAGATATTGCGCTAAACACATAGAATAAAAAGCATCAAGTTTTCTGTTATCTTGTTTAGATAACAGACCTGTAAATGGTAGTTAGGCGTAAACTGGAAGGAGAGCTGTGTACCAATCCCTAGTGATGATGCAAAGAACCGGCCAGGTCTAGCACCTAATGTCCGACCCCAACTTCTCGTGGTGCAGGCTGTTAGTACCTTTCAAAAGAGATATTCTCTTTTGGAAGGGAACGGAAGGGGAGCGCTGCCAGTTTAGTATGGCCTACTGATCTGGTCATCTATGGACACTTTTTTCTTTTTTTTCAACCCTGCTGAGGAGTGGTCAACTTCACAGGGTCCTGGTGCTGACCATTTATACCTACTAGACTGGACTTGTTTACGGATTTGAGCTTGATTATGGATCCTGGACTTGCTGCACTGGTGGGCCTCTGTTGAGGGAGAATCTGCCGCTGTGTTTTCTGTTTGCTTCTGGGTTGCCAGCTCTAAGTAAACAGAGGCATGGGATACCGTATATCAGCTGGTGGATAATCCTAATCAGAGGCCATCGCAGGTACCTGAACCTTACTTAGCTATTTGGGCATCGTCAAGCCTAAACTGGAGTAATGTGTCTCAGGCAAGCCATGTGGCTCTTGAAAAAGTCCACTTGAAAAGGTGGTGCCTGAAGTTCCTACCAGCATCGGTGACTTCAGCCTTTAGCGGAGGTGGGACAGGTCTTTGTCCCATGCCTGCGATCAGGGGGCTGTTTGATATTGTTGGCCCTACCAATCTCAATAAACCTAATTTCTTTAAAAATCCTACTAATCATTTTCTCTCTGCAGGAACGTGGAACGTGAGGACATTACATAGAGATTATTCTCTTGATGTCCTCATGCAGGAATTCCAACGCTATAACCTAGATATTCTAGGATTGCAAGAGACCAGATGGACAGGTAAAGGTGAGATACTTAAAAATAACTTTAAATTTCTCTTTACAGGGAGGGAGGATGGAAAGCATCACCAAGGCGTGGGTCTGCTCTTCTAGGATATGAGTGCATTAATGAAAGGTTACTTACAGCAAAATTTCAGACAAGCATTAAAGACTTGAATGTTATCTGCTGTTATGCTCCCACTGAGGATGTCAATGAGGATGAGAAGGATAGGTTTTACGAACAACTTCAGGATATTTTGAATTCTGTCAAGAAAGGAGATGTTACCCTTGTTTTAGGTGACTTCAATGCCAAAGTTGGTACTGACTCTGATCTTTGGGGAGGGGTGATAGGCCCTTTTGGTATTGGTAGCTGCAATGGGCAACGTCTCCTACAGGTAAGTAAACTCAATGGTTTCAGAATAACTAACACATATTACAAACATCGCGACATACATAAATACACATGGGTTTCACCTGATGGGCTGCATAGGAATATGATTGATTATATATTAATTAACAGCAAATGGGCTAGTTCTGTTAGAAATACCAGGGCATATAGGGGAGCTGAAATTGGATCTGACCATTACCTTGTTAAAAGTGTCTTGCAACTTAAACTTAAAAAGTGTTGTGCTAGGGTTAAAAAATTTACCTTTAATACTGAAGCTCTGAAAGACCCAGTTATAGCTAAAGCTTACCATGATAGGTTACTTAGTCATTATGACAGTCATGGTTTGCTTAATACTGAAGTTGAGGAAAAATGGGGCCATTTTAAACAGGCTTTTTTGGAAACTAACACTACTCTTTTAGGAAAAAAGGTGCAGAGGAGGCAGACTTATTTAAGTGATAAGGCACTTTAGCTTGTTTCAGAAAGAAGGAACTGCAGGAATGTCCTTAATCAGTACCCTACTAGTCCTAATAGAAAGGATTACAGAGAGCTTAATAAACGTGTAAAGGATCAGTTAGTTACTGATAAGAATCTTTGGCTTGATGGCTTGGCTGACAAAGCTGAGGAAGCAGTTAGGCAGCACAACAGCAGAGAGCTGTACCAGATAGTTAATGTTTTATGTCGTAGAAAACGAACTAGTATACAGGGATTGAAGGATAAACAAGGTAAGGTTATAGAAGGTGAGGATTCTGTCATGGCTAGGTGGGCTGAGCATTTCAGTGATGTTCTAAACAATGTGGTTAATTCTACTCCCATTGTTTGCAATGATGATAGATGCATTGTTGGCTTTAATGTTGGCCTTATAACACAATCTGAAGTTAGTTTGGCTATCTCTAAACTTAAACTTCATAAATCCCCAGGGGTAGATCAAATTACTACAGAAATGCTCAGAGCTGGGAATGTTTCGGTTACCACTTGGATGACTGAAATTTTGAATACCTTTTATGATAAAGGCATGGTTCCTAAGGATTTTACCAGAGCTATTATTATCCCTATTTTCAAAAAAGGTGATCGCAGTTCTTGTGATAACTATAGGGGTATCAGCCTACTCTCTGTTCCAGGTAAAGTTCATTCCATGATTGTGCTTAATAGAATTAAGAATCTGGTTGACAGGCAATTGCGTGATGAGCAATGTGGATTCAGAAGTGGTAGGGGATGTGTGGATCAGATATCTTCACTTAGGCAGATTCTTGAGAAATGTTTAGAGTTTCAGAAACCTTTGGTTGCTAGCTTTGTTGATTTCAAAAAGGCTTTCGACTCTGTTGATCGTCATAATTTGTGGTTGATTGTGAGACCATATGGTATACCAGATTAGTTAACATAATGAAAGCTCTCTATAATAACGCAGAATCGTGTGTGAGAGTTGGTAAGGCTTGTAGCAATTGGTTTAGCATTAGGTCTGGTGTTCGACAAGGGTGCATTTTGTCTCCTTTTCTCCTTGGTTTGGGTGTTGATTATGTGATGCGAAATTCACTTCAAGGGAAAGATTTTGGCCTTAAGTGGCTGGAGATACGAAAATTTCTGATTTAGATTATGCTGATGATTTAGCCCTTTTGGCAAATGATGTTGATGAGATGAACTATTTCATTCGAGCTGTTGATGAGACTGGTAGTAGAGTAGATTTTTTTATAAACAGAGAGAAAACTAAAGTGATGAAAATTGGCCAGGCAGGTTGTGATTCAGTTAATCGGAATGGTTGCAGTCTTGAGCAGGTGTCACAGTTTAATTACCTTTCTATGTAACTGATACTGGTGATATGCGACATGAGATTAACAGACGAATAGGGATTGCTGCTGGGACTTTTAAGAATCTATGGAGAGTGTGGAGAAATAGGCGTATACACCTAAAGACTAAAATTAGACTGTATAATAGTTTGGTTCTTTCTAGGGTTAGTTATGGTAGTGAAACTTGGACGCTGTGTAAACAAGATAACAGGAAACTAGATGCTTTTGATTCTAGATGCTTACGCAGTATCTTGGGTATTAGGTGGTTTAACTTTGTAACTAATGATGAGGTTAGGGAAAGGAGTCTGCAACCTCCTTTAAGCAGCATATTGTGCAGAGAGAGACTCCGCTGGTTTGGCCATGTTGCCCGTATGGATAATTATAGATTGGCGAATAAGGTTATGAACAGTGTGCCTAGAGGCCTCAGAAGGAGGGGGAGACCTAGGATGTGGTGGGCAGACAATGTCAAACAGGACCTTGTTAGAATTGGTGTGCAGTGGCCGGATGCAGCAGATGTAGCTCAGGACAGATATGTTTGGAGAATTAAACTGCGTGGTCTGGTTGGACCTCCGTAGCCCATGGTTGCTTGAGGATGATGATGATGATGTTTAGAAAGGGTCCAATTTTCACTATCCTAGAAACTAACTCTAGAAAGAACCACACTATTATAGTCTAATTTTAGTCTTTAGGTGTATACGCCTATTTCTCCATAGATTCTTAAAAGTTCTGACAGCAATCCTATTTGTCTGTTAACTCATGCCATGCATCACCACTATCTGTTTACATAGCTCCCAAGATAATTAAACGGTGACACCTTCTGAAGAGTGGAACTATTTAGATTAACTTAATCACAGCGTGCCTGACCAATTTTCGTTACTTTAGTTTTCTCTCTTTTTATTCCCAAACGTGCTCTACTACCAGTCTCATCAACAGCATTAATGAAAGAATTCATCTCATCAACATCATTTGCCAAAAGGGATAAATCATTGTTAGTCTAAATCAGAAATTTTCGTATCTCCAGATCATTTAAGGTCAAAATCTTTCCCTTGCAGTGAACTTTGCACAACATAATAACCAAACTAATGAGAAAAGGAAACAAAATGCACCCTTGTCGAACACCAGAAGCAATGCTAAACCAATTGCTACAAGCCTTAGCAACTCTCATACACAGTGTTATTACAGAGAGCTTTCATGAGTTAACTTGTCTGGTATGCCATACGATCTCACAATCAACCACAAATTATGACGATCAACAGAGTCAAAAGCCTTTTTGAAATCAACAAAGCTATTAACCAAAGGTTTCTGAAACTCCAAATATTTTTCAAAAATCTGCCTAAGTGAACAAATCTAATCTACACCCCCCCCCCCTTCCACTTCTGAATCCACTGCTCATCACACAATTGCCTGTCAATCAGATTCTTAATTCTAGTAAGCATAAAAAAATACAAAGCATCTTACATTCCCATATAAGGATTTACTAAAATAGGTAATTAATGCTGTGATGAAGTTAGAAACTTCATCTGTTACCTTGAAATGCACTACAAATTCGATTTGTTTTTAGCAATGGGTTGGGTTGTTTTACCTCTGAGCGGCACTTTTTTGCACACAATGGGCTAAATGGCCAGGTCACATGGACCCCAAAGGCTCAGAGAAGGTTGGGGGAGGGGACCCACTGGAATAGCTGTTGGGAGACAGATGGTAGCCTCCTGTCAAGGCCATCCAGCGTGTTCTTTAACGTGCAGAGGGTATGACTCTCCCGTGCACGGGGCCACGGCTTAATGTCCCATCCGACGGACGGCAGCCTTTCCAATCCCATCGGTGTCCCCTACTGACAGTGGGCAGGGCGGGGAATTTTGCGGAGATATATCTCAACGTTGGGTTGGGTTGTTTTACTTCTGAGCAGCACTTTTTTGCACACCATGGGCTAAATGGCCAGGTCACATGGACCCCGAAGGCTCAGAGAAGGTTGGGGGAGGGGATCCACTGGAACAGCTGTTGGGAGACGGTAGCCCCCCGTCAAGGCCATCCAGCGTGTTCTTTAACATGCACAGGGTATGTCTCTCCCGCACACGGGGCCACGGCTTAACGCCCCATCCGACGGACGGCGGCCTTTCCAAGCCCATCGGTGTCCCCTACTGACCGTGGGCAGGGTGGGGAATTTTGCGGAGATAAATCTCAACGCCGACCCAGCTGGGACTCAAACCTGGGAACTGCAGATTATGAGCCTGACGCGCTACTGACTGAGCCACCACCGCCCCATTTTTAGCAGTGATACTGAAAAAATTGTTGTGCTGTTTTTCGAGATCAATATTGCTGTACAAATCAGTCTTAGGATATATGAGACTGTACTTTTATTGTATGGTTTGTACGACTCCGTCTTACCATAATCAAAACAAATTCATGCTTATTGTTTCAGAGTTATGCATATTTCATTCTTTCTAATGCTATATTGAGATAATCATTTGTCATTAAATATTTCTTTTTAGCTTCATTATTTTACGCATGAATGATTCAAACTAAAATGGCTGCAGGAAATAGCAACAATACTAAAAATTATAACAGTAACAGTTGGCAAATCATAAACACACAAAAATAATATGATGAAATAAATACACCAGTGATTTAATTTAAACGATCTTCAAAAGATTTGGGTTGTTTTGGGTTGTTTTACCTCTGAGCGGCACTTTTTTGCACACCATGGGCTAAATAGCCAGGTCACATGGACCCTGAAGGCCCAGAGAAGGTTGGGGGAGGGGACCCACTGGAACAGCTGTTGGGAGACAGATGGTAGTCTCCCGTCAAGGCCATCCAGCGTGTTCTTTAACGTGCACAGGGTATGGCTCTCCCGCACACGGGACCACGGCTTAACGTCCCATCCGACGGACGACGGCCTTTCCAAGACCATCGGTGTCCCCTACTGACCGTGGGCAGGGCGGGGAATTTTGCGGAGATAAATCTCAACGCTGACCCAGCTGGGACTCGAACCTGGGAACTACAGATTACGAGCCTGGCGCGCTACCAACTGAGATACCCCCGCCCCATTTTTAGCAGTGATACTGAAAAAATTGTTGTGCTGTTTTTCGAGATCAATATTGCTGTACAAATCAGTCTTAGGATATATGAGACTGTACTTTTATTGTATGGTTTGTACGACTCCGCCTTACCATAATCAAAACAAATTCATGCTTATTGTTTCAGAGTTATGCATATTTCATTCTTTCTAATGCTATATTGAGATAATCATTTGTCATTAAATATTTCTTTTTAGCTTCATTATTTTACGCATGAATGATTCAAACTAAAATGGCTGCAGGAAATAGCAACAATACTAAAAATTATAACAGTAACAGTTGGCAAATCATAAACACACAAAAATAATATGATGAAATAAATACACCAGTGATTTAATTTAAACGATCTTCAAAAGATAAATTCTCCTGATTTCACTATGATAGTTACAAAAATTAAAATATTGGGTTGATGCAATAGAATGGCAAAAATGTTCTTACTTATATTTAGTCCGAACAAATGGAACAGGAAAAATGAAATTAAGCTAAGAAAAATAAAATGCAGGAAACATAGAAATATATAAAAGTTTTCAAAATGGTCAAGCTTCAGTAGATGAAGTTCAGTTAGCATGGGAGAAGTTTAAAGAACAGAAGGGCAAAGATCCTAAAGCGGAAACTTCTGATATGAAAAGAATTGATGATACAATTGCAAAGGACATCAAAAAAGATGGGAGAGTGGATAGAAGTTCTGTGGATACGAGAAACAGGGCTCCATCAGGGAAAACTACTCATCTCTTTGAGATGAAAATGGCTCTCTAACAGAAATAACAAAGAATTGCGTGATTATATAAATAGATGGGCTCTTGAGGGAAAATAAACAGGCAGCAGGAATTATGGAAAATTCTGGGGGTGAAAGGTCAGACTTCAAAAGAATTGAGTCTACTGTTTTGCAAGAACTTTCACTCTCTGATTTGGAAAAAGCAACTAAGAGACTCAAAATAAGGAAAGTTGCTGGAATTGACAAGATTTTGAATAAAATGATCAAGTTGAAGGTAAATGCTTTAGCTTCCATTCACTTTTTAAACATTAAACAAATATTGCGTGAAATATATTTAGAGAGATTTGAGTGACATCTACAATTTATCACCAATAACAGTTTTTGCGTAAAAGGTTTATTCTCAATGTTAGGGAGCTTTGAAAGTGGCTTTCTATTCACATAACATGGAAGTGTCCAGACACTTTTTTTCAACATAGTGTACTTAGTGCTTGGAATGTTTCTTGTCTCGTAAATGATTGAAATCTTGACTATCTTTTATGATACAGGTGTGGTTCCAAAAGATTTTGTCAAAACTATTATTATTCCTATTGTTAAAAAAAAGTAATTGCAGTTCTCGGGATAATTATAGGGGAATCAGTTTACTTTCTGTTAGGTAAATTTCTTTGCATTATTGTGGTTAATAGAAATAAGAATTTCGTTGATAAACAACTGTGTAATGAATAGTGTTCAAAAGTGTTAAAAGATTTTTCAGTTAGGCAAATTCTTGAAAAAAGTTTAGAGTTTCAGAAACCTATGGTTAACAGCTTCATAGATTGCAAAAAAGGGTTTTGATGGTTCTGAACAGTGTGACTAAAAGCTTCAGGAAAAGGGGGAGACTAAGATGCAGTGGGCAGACAATGTCAAACAGGACCTTACTAGAATTGGCCTACAGTGGTCAATTCTAGAGCTTAAAGTCCCAAGTTTATTTTTTCTTTAAAAAGAAACTTAACTTCTAAGCTTTATTATGAAGCAACTAATGAATGAAATAGTTCACATTACATACCAAAAAGAAAGAGCATTTAAATTAATATATATATAAATTAAAAGGAGAAAATGGTAGGTGCCTAGAATATATGTTGCAGGTTCATTGGTAGTGATTTTTGAAAGCTGATAAATCAGCTTCCAACACTTTAAGGGTTAAAAATAGATGTCCTTAATGAGGAGATTGCACCCTGAATCCTCCCCCCCCCCCACTTCATTCATTACCAGACTATATATATATAATACTAAGATTTCAATAATATACGATTTGAAACATATAGAATTATCTGCACTAGGTGTATACGAACAGCACTTTGCTTCATTGATTCAGAAACATCAAACAGTACCTGAATGCTGTTCAGATTTAGTTGTGGCACTGCTTTTAGTAACTGCTTACCCTACTCAAAATGTCATGCTTCACCACTGAATCTGGGTTAGGTTGTTTTTACCTCTGAGCGGCACTTTTTTTTGCATACCATGGGCGAAATGGCCAGGTTACATGGACCCCGAAGGCTCAGAGAAGGTTGGGGGAGGGGACCCACTGGAACAGCTGTTGGGAGACAGATGGTAGCCTCCCGTCAAGGCCATCCAGCGTGTTCTTTAACATGCACAGGGTATGGCTCTCCCGCACACGGGGCCACTCCGTCCCATGTGCGGAAGATGGCTTGGAAAGGCTGCCGTCCATCCCATCCGACAGACGGCGGCTTTTCCAAGCCCATCTGTGTCCCCTACTGACCATGGGCAGGGCGGGGAATTTTGCGGAGATAAATCTCAATGCTGACCCAGCTGGGACTCGAACCTGGGAACTACAGATTACGAGACTGGCGCGCACTACCAACTGAGCCACCCCGCCCACCTCACCACTGAAATAGCACATTGTGCAGAAAGAGACAATAATTGTATTGGAAACAATGTCCATATGCATAATTATGGATTAGTGAGCAGGTTTTTTAACAGTGTACCTAGAGGCCTCAGAAAAAAGGCAGGAGCTAGGATATGGTGTGCGACAATATCAAATAGGACCTTGTTAGAATTGGCTGCACTAGCCAAATGCTACAGCTTAAGCTTCGGAGAGGTGTATTTCAAGAACTAAAATACAATCTGGTTAGATCTCATAGCCCACAAATCCTTGAAAATTTGGTATGAAGCAAAATCTAGTAAAATAAGTAACTTCATTTTGCTCACTCAATTAAACTCTTTTGTGACCTTTCCATTTCCACAAAAAAATTTTTTATGTATAATATAAGGTCATTTTATATATTATTTTCTTACAATGAATTTGGTCGATTAGTATATATTTTCTATACAGTTTTGCTAAAAAACTAACACATAATATATGGATGTTTAACATTTCTAGAAATATAATTACCTCTGCACATGTAGGATGAATACCAATAGTTGCATCAAGATCTGCCTTTGTAGCTCCTTTTTTCAATCCTAGAGCAAATCCCTGAGTTATTTCTCCTGCATTTGGTCCAAGATAGTGGAAACCTATTATTTTCTCCTAAATTTGCAATGAATTTTGGATAACTCACCATTTGCATTAATTTAACTTGTTCTAAATTTATCACCTACTTAGAACTAAATTTTTTTTTTCATAGATTATTACCTTTTAATTTGTTGCATTAAATTCAATATACTAAAAAAAGCACCATTAAAAAAACAAAAGCAATATTAAAAAAAAAAGGTTATTCCAAAAAGCAACCACAAAAAAAAAAATACTCATACTTTATACCTGCAACATAGTGGGAACTACCATCTGAACAAAACATAAATGACTTCATCATCATCCTCAAGCAGCCATGAGCTACGGAGGTCCAACCAAACCGTGCAATTTAGTTCTCCAAGCAAGTCTATCCTGAGCTACATCTACTGCATCTGGCCACTGCACACCAATTCTAATAAGGTCCTGTTTGACATTGTCTGCCCACCGCATCCTAGGTCTCCCCTTCTTTCTAAGGCCTTTAGGCACACTGTTCATAACCCTATTCGCCAATCTATAATTAGTCATACGGGCAACATGGCCAAACCAACAGTCTCTCTCTCTCTGCACAATATGCTGCTTAAAAGAGGTTGCAAACTCCTTTGCCTAACCTCATCATTAGTTACAAAGTTGAACCACCTAATGCCCAAGATACTGCGTAAGCATCTGGTATCAAAAGCATCTAGTTTCCTGTTATCTTGTTTACAAAGTGTCCAAGTTTCACTACCATAACTAACCCTAGAGAGAACCAAACTATTATACAGTCTAATTTTAGTCTTTAGGTGTATACGCCTATTTCTCCACACTCTCCATAGATTCTTAAAAGTCCCAGCAGCAATCCCTATTCGTCTGTTAATCTCATGCCGCACATCACCATTATCTGTTACATAGCTCCCAAGATAATTAAACTGTGACACCTGCTCAAGACTGCAACCATTCAGATGAACTGAATCACAGCCTGCCTGACCAATTTTCATTACTTTAGTTTTCTCTCTGTTTATAACCAAACCTACTCTACTACCAGTCTCATCAACAGCTCGAATGAAAGAGTTCATCTCATCAACATCATTTGCCAAAAGGGCTAAATCATCAGCATAATCTAAATCAGAAATTTTCGTATCTCCAGTCCATTTAAGGCCAAAATCTTTCCCTCGAAGTGAATTTCGCATAACATAATCAATAACCAAGCTAAAGAGAAAAGGAGACAAAATGCACCTTTGTCGAACACCAGAAGTAATGCTAAACCAATTGCTACAAGCCTTACCAACTCTCACACACGATTCTGCGTTATTATAGAGAGCTTTCATTATGTTAACTAATCTGGTATACCATATGGTCTCACAATCAACCACAAATTATGACGATCAACAGAGTCGAAAGCCTTTTTGAAATCAACAAAGCTAGCAACCAAAGGTTTCTGAAACTCTAAACATTTCTCAAGAATCTGCCTAAGTGAAAATATCTGATCCACACATCCCCTACCACTTCTGAATCCACATTGCTCATCACGCAATTGCCTGTCAACCAGATTCTTAATTCTATTAAGCACAATCATGGAAAGAACTTTACCTGGAACAGAGAGTAGACTGATACCCCTATAGTTATCACAAGAACTGCGATCACCTTTTTTGAAAATAGGGATAACAATAGCTCTGGTAAAATCCTTAGGAACCATGCCTTTATCATAAAAGATATTCAATATTTCAGTCATCCAAGTGGTAACCGAAACATTCCCAGCTCTAAGCATTTCGGTAGTAATTTCATCTACCCCTGGGGATTTATGAAGTTTAAGTTTAGAAACAGCAAAAATAACTTCAGATTGTGTTATAGGGTCATGTGAAAATGTAGTGAAATGTATGTGAAATGGTAGTATTGCCAGGGCCATTTATTATTAAATATTATTAAAAATATTTGATAATTTTTCAATTGATTAAAATTTTATGAATTTTGCAATTGAACAGTTAAATGGTACTGAAACATTTTTTAAGCTTCATTCCTTGAGAAGTCTTGTACAGTATCTTCAAATGATAGGTTATTTGATATTTTTGCTCAATAGATAACATGGACAGACCTAACAATATATCTTCAGTCATGGTTGACATTAAACGATTTAATTTATTAGCTTCAAAAAGCTATTTTCAAAAGCATTCTTCAAAAGCATTTTTCTGGGATTCATCATTAGCCAGTTTACATATTTGTAGACTCAAAACTCTGCTTTTTTTTTTCTGGAATATCTCTAAATGTTCTGTATCAGTTTTATAAGGGAGTAAGAGTGATATTTTTTAGACAATGGGAAAATTTTGCCTTTTTTTGCTGCCACTTGCCACAGAAGTCTGACAGGAGGCTGCCAGTACAATACATCATAGAGATTTGTGGGGAGGGTACGATCTCAGCAGAAAGACAACACAAGAAATGAACATCTGTATCCTATCTGGTGATTGAAAGTAAGTTCCTTTGATCAGTGGCCCAAGTGCATTAACTAAATGCCATTATAATATCCTGCAAACCTGAACTAAACTGATAATCTTATCATTTCAAGTCCTCAAAAATTTGCTAAAATTAAATTTCTCAAAATTACACTTTTTCCATATCAGACGATTGCCCAGCCTCAACATCATTTTGCACAGTTTAGTTTGGGAAATTGATTAAAATGGAACATCCTTTTCCCTAAAGCCCACCAAAGCCAGATATAGAGCAGTATCACGAGAGTCATCACCTTCTCTTCCTTTGATATTTTTAATAACTGGAAGAGAGGAAAAACTATGATAAACACATATGTAGCATATATTTCTGAAGAATACTTTTTAAATGACAACTGAAACAAAGAGGGAAAAACACATGGAAATAATGTTCTGACCATTTCCACTTAATCCAGTCATTTCCACATCTAATTTTCCTCCCTAAATCCTTGCCTGGTTATCAATAAAACACAGTTACCATAAAATCTCAAATATAATGTGCATGCTTGATTGAGCCCAAAAGTTTCTGGGAAAATGTAAATTTGTATATAACATGCACCCATAACTTTTAAAATTTTTATTTTAAATTGCATTAAACATTTGTTAACAAAACTTTAACTTTTAATAAAAAACAAACAAAAATGCATAACACCTAAATATTACTGGGAAATTTGTAACCAATCAATGGTTAGTGCTTCATCCATCCATCCTTTAGCATGGACATGGATGTGTACACCTTCTGGAAATTGTATTCCTTTTGGTAGAGTCTTTCTCTTAAAAATTATGAAAGGTGGCAGTTTCCTCTTAGTAGTAGTTTCCTCTATCTGCAGTACATGCTAGCATAACAGTGAAGTGAGACTTCTCGTGTTCAGTTGTACAAATAGACACAGTTTTTGTCTTTCGTGTCTACAGAGAATACAGTCCTGTAGTAGGGCATATCAAAAGTCAGGGGCATTTGATCAGCGTTTCCAATCTGTGCAAGGTCATAGATATGTTCCTTTCTCAATTTAATTACGAACTTTTGGAACTCCAGAAGCTTTTTTTCCTGGTCGTCTGCAAGATGTGCGATGGTAGTTCTTCTACAAACTGAAAGATCATGTTGCTTCATAAAATGACCATCCATATGACACTTTAAATTCTGTTGTGCCCATAAGAGATATTTGAAGTTCCAGAGCTTTAAGTCTGATTTCAATGCATGAAACACCAATGCCCTGTTGCCTCCTATCTACTACCCACTCCTTATATATTTTTTTTCTAGGTTTGGAAAACTTGGTGGTAATCCATGATTTGCTTTATTCTTACTAGGCAACACTTGTAGTGCCTCTTTTTTTTTTGCCATAATCGGATGTTTGACTCGTTAATGGAAAAATGATGACTTGCTGCCCGATTGCAGTCAGATTCTGCATATTTTACTACTAACAGCTTTTCTGATGCAGTATAACATTTCCCCAAATTAATTTTTAGGGTACCCCACTACTCAAAAGGACAAGGGGGAGGGGAGACGCGATCACAGAGTGCTGTTGCAACAATGTCTCACAGCTGTACATGCGACTGTTCAATATTGAAAATGATGTATTTTTTTTGCAAGTATAATACGCACCCCCATTTTAGCGGGCTAAAATGAGTAAAAATTGTGTGTATTATACTCAAGATTTTACAGTATGTGGATTTCAAATGTAATAATAACAACACTTATTTATCATATAAGTAATAGTTTAACTAGAAAATCTGCCTTTGAAATTCACCAACTCATTGAAGTTGAAAAGTAAAAGTGGCTTTAAACTTGAAATTGGTTCAATTAGAGATAAAGATTCAATTTTTTTAATGCAGCACATGGTAGTCAGGGGAATCCTGTATTCAAAATTTCTGATAAGGTGATCAAGTATTTCTGAAACTACTGGTGAGGTGGAGCAAATCTGTTAAAATAAAAGGGAATAAAGAGTTTTCAATAGTGAATCAAACACGCACACTTCCATGGCCATTCCCACTGGAAAACTGCCAAGCTGCATGAACCATCATGCAGCTTGGTGGATAAACATTCACAGAATTAATGAGAGTAAATAATTTATCTTTTCATATAATCCTATTTTTATCATTTTTTTCCCTTCCATGAGTCAGTGCACATTTGGTATTTCATTGGAAATTCTTTCCACATTCGCATTTTTAAAAGATTAATTTACTAACAGTATATGGATACAATGTGGCAATTGTATCAATATAAAAATTAATTTTGCACATTTTCAAATATATATTTTGAAAAAGCCAAAATTCTACAGATTCCAGATCTATGCAAATTAAATGCCTTATTTCTGTTTTGTGCTATTGGATTATAATCATCCAAGTAGACAGCAACTTGATCTAGAATTACCATTATGCATAACAAATTATGGACAGGCATCACTAACCGATGACAAAGTTTTGGAATAATTCAGATAGTAAGAGAAACTGAAAAGTATTCTGTATTAATTAAATATAGTCTTAACTACACACTATGTTTAATACAGAATATTAATACTTTTGCTAATTAGTATTTTTATCATCTTCCTATTGTTTTCACTCATCCTTTGTCAATTTATTGGTTTGTGGATTTATCAAAATAGTTGTTCCATCATATCTTTCGAAGACGATGGACAAACTTAATGATTTATGTGTCAAATGAAAGCATTACGCGGGGAGTGTCATAGGCTATAAAAAATTTCCTCCATAGTCCTTATGTTAATTGGCCTTTACCTGAGATAAGGTTCAATGGTTCGAAACGTCCATCCCGAAACATTCCCAGCTCTGAGCATTTCTGTAGTAATTTCATCTACCCCTGGGGATTTATGAAGTTTAAGTTTAGAAATAGCCAGAATAACTTCAGATTGTGTTATAGGGCCAACATTAAAGCTGCCAATGCATCTATCATCATTACAAACAATGGGAGTAGAACTAACCACATTGTTTAGAACATCACTGAAATGCTCAGCCCACCTAGCCATGACAGAATCCTCACCTTCTATAACCTTACCTTGTTTATTCTTCAATCCCTGTATGCCAGTCCGTTTTCTACTACATAAAACATTAACTATCTGGTACAGCTCTCTGCTGTTGTGCTGCCTAACTGCTTCCTCAGCTTTGTCAGCCAAGCCATCAAGCCAAATATTCTTATCAGTAGCTAACTGATCCTTTACACGTTTATTAAGCTCTCTGTAATCTTTTCTATTAGGACTAGTATGGTACTGATTAAGGACATTCCTGCAGTTCCTTCTTTCTGAAATAAGTTCAAGTGCCTTATCACTTAAATAATTTTACCTCCTCTGCTCCCTTTTTCCTAAAAGAGTACTGTTAGTTTCCAAAAAAGCCTGTTTAAAATGACCCCATTCTTCCTCAACTTCAGTATTAAGCAAACCATGACTGTCATAATGACTAAGTAACCTATCATGGTAAGCTTTAGCTATAACTGGGTCTTTCAGAGCTTCAGTATTAAAGGTAAATTTTTTAACCCTAGCACAACACTTTTTAAGTTTAAGTTGCAAGACACTTTTAACAAGGTAATGGTCAGATCCAACTTCAGCTCCCCTATATGCCCTGGTATTTCTAACAGAACTAGCCCATTTGCTGTTAATTAATATATAATCAATCATATTCCTATGCAGCCCATCAGGTGGAACCCATGTGTATTTATGTATGTCGCGGTGTTTGTAATATGTGTTAGTTATTCTGAAACCATTGAGTTTACTTACCTGTAGGAGACATTGCCCATTGCCATTGCAGCTACCAATACCAAAAGGGCCTATCACTCGTCCCCAAAGATCAGAGTCAGTACCAACTTTGGCATTGAAGTCACCAAGAACAAGGGTAATATCTCCTTTTTTGACAGAATTCAAAATATCCTGAAGTTATCCGTAAAACCTATCCTTCTCATTCTTCATCAGCATCCTCAGTGGGGGCATAACAGCAGATAACATTCAAGTCTTGAATGCTTGTCTGAAATTTTGCTGTAAGAAACCTTTCATTAATGCATTCATATCCTAGAAGAACATTACTAGCATATCTGCTGAGCAGCACACCCATGCCTTGGTGATGCTCTCCATCCTTCCTCCCTGTAAAGAGAAATTTAAAGTTATTTTTAAGTATCTCACCTTTACCTGTCCATCTGGTCTCTTGCAAGCCTAGAATATCTAGGTTATAGTGCTGGAATTCCTGCATGAGGACATCAAGAGAATAATCTCTATGTAATGTCCTCACGTTCCACGTTTGTGCAGAGAGAAAATGATTAGTAGGATTTTTAAAGAAATTAGGTTTATTGAGATTGGTAGGGCCAACAATATCAAACAGCCCCCTGATCGCAGGCATGGGGCAAAGACCTGTTCCTCCTCCGCTAAAGGCTGAAGTCACCGATGCTGGTAGGAACTTCAGGCACCACCTTTTCAAGAGCCACATGGCCTGCCTGAGACACATTATTCCACTTTAGGCTTGACGATGCCCAACTAGCTAAGTAAGGTAAGGTAAAACGGTAAGTAAAGTAACTACCTGCGATGGCCTCTGATTAGGATTATCCACCAGCTGATATAAGGTATCCCATATAACTTAGAGTTGGCAACCAGAAGTAAACAGAAAACACAGCGGCAGACTCTCCCTCAACAGAGGCCCACCAGTGCAGCAAGTCCAGGATCCATAATCAAGCTCAAATCCATAAACAAGTCCAGTCTAGTAGGTATAAATGGTCAGCACCAGGACCCTGTGAAGTTGACCACTCCTCAGCAGGGTTGAAAAAAAAGAAAAAAGTGGCCATAGATGACCAGATCAGTAGGCCATACTGAACTGGCAGCCCTCCCCTTCTGTTCCCTTCCAAAAGAGAAATCTCTTTTGAAAGGTACTAACAGCCTGCACCACGAGAAGGCGGGGTCGGACATTAGGTGCTAGACCTGGCCGGTTCTGTGCATCATCACTAGGGATTGGTACACAGCTCTCCTTCCAGTTTACGCCTAGCTACCATTTACAGGCTACTTTTGTTTTACAATCAATTAATAAACAAATTGTTAAGACAAAAATTCAGAATGAATTTCATTATGAAACATTGGCATTACACGGAAAAATACCTAACATTTTTAATTTTCCAAAATGGCTCTGTGCACTTTGTTATTGTGACTAATTGACAACTGTCATCGACTAAAAAGATCAATAAATCAACAGGAAATGTTCATTTTAAAATTTGATTAGTTATCTTTCAGATGGGGTAAAAAAAAATCAGAAAATTTGACATTTTTTAACATTAGTCAGCTGGGCAGCATAGACACAACCTTTGCCTTTGGTTCTCACTGAATTAAAAATGCTTGAGAACAGTTTGCACTGTTATATCTAATAATTAGTGTCTTTCCTTGATTAATATTTTAGTACATGTGTACAACTTACATTTTCAGGAATGTGACAGATGAGTTTTACATAACACATATTTTCATGCTTCTTTTGTATTGTCCATTCCAGAGGTGTTAAATTTGAATGATATACCTGTAAAAATAAACAAGTTTAAATGGAAAAAAAATTACTGTCAGGAAATAAAATAGATTTAAAATATAAAAAGATTTTTACACCTTATTATTAACAGTATTCATTTTTTACTGATTGCATTAAACCTATAAGAAATATAAAGCTCTATAATCATTAATTACTTTTCCATTATTCCACTTCTTACCCTGCTAACAGGATACTGAGAAAGTTCATCAACTAAATCTGAGCATTATCTTATATCAAAAGGGAATATTGTTTTGACAGTGTTCCAAAATATAAAATTATTAGCAAAGACATTTATGAAGAGATGAATTATGAAATACACAGACAATATCAAAATAGCATTGTTAAAATGATTATAATGTTAAAAATTCACCCATTAAAGATGAAAGCAGGCTGAGAGTAACCCCAAAAATCCTTACACAGGAACAAAAATTTTGTCTCTGTATCACTGAGCAGTCATATTACCTCTCTGAAAGAAATTAAGCTCTTTACATCCAGTCATCTTAATAACAGCCTTGACCATCACACTACTGCCTCCAAAATGGCACATTTCCCTTATGTTATTTATAGGTGGGCATAAGTAGAATGTAGTAGCCACTGCTTATGGTACAAGAAAATATAATTTTAAATACACAAAAAGAAATGTTTTAAGATTCTTTTTAATGAAAGGTCAGTTTCAAGACAAAATGTACTTGCATCAATAAATTTAACTGCATTGACAAAAGGGAAGAATAAAAAAGCCACTAATTTCAAATGACAATGTAGTGAAAATCAATTCTGCTATTGCAACAGAATGCTTAACCTACATCAGAAACTGCATAGCACATAGGAAAGCTCTAAAATTCATAGGACTTGCTTGCTTGCTTGCTTACACGTTACACAAAATTGGGAGGTCCTTATTCAGGCTTTCCCAGAACAAGTAAGAAAATTCAAAGAACAAAACCTCAAGTGTCTTTCTTGAGGGAATTAAGATATATATATATATTTTTTCATATGATTCATTTTTTTCATTTTATTATTATTATTATTTTTTTCATTCATTTTTATTATTTTTTCATTCATTTTTTAATATTTTTTTCCCATTCATTTATTATTAGTTTTTTTTCATATGTTTATGAAATTTTTTTTTTTTTTTTTTATAATTGATTCCAGATATTTGTCTCTTGGAGGAAATTCAATAACAATTGATAAATTTTTTGTTTCAGTGAAAAATTAGCGGAATTTAGAATTGTATCTAGAGTAAATTCAGTAATTCCAATATTCTCAAGTTCATGGAAAAATTTATTTCTTTGAAGGTTAAATTTGCCACAATTTAAGATTATATGGGTAGAATTTTCTTTAAGATTACATAATATACAGTTAGGAGTATCAATTACTTTTAAAAGAAATTTTGACTTGTCTAATAATATAGTATCTGTTTTTAATCGGAGAAGAGCTCGAATTTCTTGTCTATTAAAAACACTATTTGAGAAATAATTAATTTTGCTTGAGAGTAAATATCTAAAGTTAGGTTTAAACATAGAGTTAAGTTGAAAGAATTTTTCTGTCAAGGAGAATTCCAAATTTTTAATCTCTCCTTTTGTATTTATATAAAATTTATAAGTTGGAGAGCATATATTAAGGTCATGTGCTGCTTTCGCCATCTTATCTACTTCTTCATTTTCCTTAATACCATTATGTCCTGGTGACCAACTTAGGTGGATTTTATTATTATTTTGAATAAAATTTTCTGTGTTTAGTTTAAGTAGTGAAGTAATGTAATATGGATATGTGGAGTATGATTGATCCTGTGTTAATGTGAGAATAGCTCCTTTAGAATCAATAAAAATAACTATAAGCTGATTTTTAGTATTTTGCAAAAGCCATTTTAAGGCAGCCAAAATGGCAAAAATTTCTGCATGTAAAATTGAAGTATGTTTTGGTAATTTAAATTTTAAGGAAACATTAAAATATGGAATAAAAACAGCTGCAGAAGCAGAACCAGAGTCTTGTAAAAAAGAACCATCTGTATAAATTTCCAGAAAATTTTCAAAATGTTCCTTTTTAAAATTATTGAATAATTGTAAAATGGCTTCATTTGAATATTCATTTTTAGAGTGTAATAAAGGAATTTCAGTATAAAATTTAGGAAGTTGATAACACCAAAATGGAATTGATTCTGTAATATCTCCTCTTAAGTCTTCCTTATGAAGGTTATTAAAAAAATTAAAGAGTGATGGTTGGTTTTTTAAAATTTTGTAAAAAGGTAGTCTTTTAAAATTTTGATGAAATGGATGGTCAGGAAGCTTATAAAATGTAATCTAGAATAATATTTTAAAATTAAGATAGAGTGTCTTGTTTCGAAGTTTGGAAGAGCAGTTTCAGCCAAGAGAGCAAGTGAGGGGCAAAACCTAGGAAGATCTAGAGCAATCTTAATACATTTGTTTTGAATAATATTTAATTTTTTCAGTTTAGTTAAATTTGGAAAATCTATTAAATCAAAGCCATATTCAATTTTCGCTCTTATTAGATTTTTGTATAAAGTTATTAATGTATTAGGGTGCGAGCCTTCTTTTTTGAATGCAAAATATTTAAAAATATTAAGTAATTTGGAGCCTGAATTGTGTGCATGATCTAAGTGTGAATTCCAATTTAACTTTGAATCTAAATAAAATCCGAGAAGTTTACATTGCTTGACTTGAGCAATTTTGCTGTCATTAATTTTTAAAACAAATTTTGGAGAAATATGTTTGTTTTTGGAGAAATGTATACAGTAGGTTTTATTTATATTTATTATTAAATTCCATTTTTCACAATACTTGGTTAATTTGTTAAGTTGTTCTCGAGTATTATGTTGTATGTCATATTCATTTTTGTCTGAAGTCCAAAAAGTGAGGTCATCAGCATAGCTTGTAAAATTAAACTTGTTATTAAAATTTTTTTAATATCATATAGATATAGATTAAAAAGAATGGGTGAAAGGGTAGATCCTTGTGATAAGCCCTGTGAATTGTTATGACAGTTAGAAAAAAAAGAATTAATTTTGACTTTAAATTTTCTGTTTTTTAAATATTTTGAAAGAAATGTTATTAAGTTATAATCAATATTTGCTTTATAGTAAAAGATAATCAATTGAAGTAAGTTAATCAATTGAGTAACGATAGTAAAAGATAATTTTTTTTAGTAAAAGATAATCAATTGAGACTGTATCGAAAGCTTGAGTTAGGTCAATTGAAACAGCCAATAAGATTTTTTTCCTTTTATTAGCTAAATAAATATCAGAAAGGAGTAATGAAACACATTCTTTGGATGAACGATTTTTTCTAAAGCCAAAAAAGTTTTTAGGAAGAATATTATTTTTGTCAATTTGCCAAATTAGTCTTCTAAACAAAATCTTTTCAAATAGTTTTAGGGAATTGGAAAGTAAAGAGATAGGTCTATAAGAATTGAATTCTGTGGGGATTTTATTTGGCTTTTGTATAAAAATAATTAATATTTCTTCCCATGTAGTTGGAATATTATGGGTAGTCCAAATGTTGTTAAATATATTTAAAAGTTTTTCCTTCCAGCAGTTTGGTAAATTTTTAAAAAAACTTATTAGAAATTAAGTCAGCTCCTGGTGCTGACTTTAGGTTTAATCTTTTAATGGCATTATTTAATTCTGGTAAAGTAAAAGGTAAATTGACACTAGTGTTGTTTGATTTAAGTTTATTTAATTGAATGTTATAAAATGATTTCTGCCTAATATCCAGTGTGGGAGCTTTTTGTACAATTTTTAAATTTTTGGCAAAAAATTCTGCAGTTTGTTCAAGAGTATAATTATGTTGAATTGCAAACTGAGCAATAGGTAGAGATTGAGTTTTTTCATTAGAAATAGATTTAAAGATCTTCCATATATTTAAACTTGAATTTTGAGTTGTGAGCTGTGAGGTAAATTCTTTCCAGTCATCTCTAATTGTAGTTTTTAATTTCCTTGTAACCTCAGCTTTTAGTTTTTTGAATTTATTAATGTCCTGAAATGATTTTGATCTTTTTTGCTTTATTTTCAGCTTTTTTCCTAATTGCAACAAGTCTATTCATATACCAAAATTTTTTTTAGTTTGGGAATTTTGTTAATTATGGTTTGGAATGCAGATTTTGTGTTTTCTTTAATGTAATCAAAAAAATTTTCATAGTTTAAATTTTCTGGAGGGTAATTATTATTTAGAATTTTGTTAAAGGAGGTCCAATCATTCAAAAATATTTTTTGTTGAAATTTTAATTGAAATTGTGAGGTTAGAAGAATAGGATGATGGTCACTGCCCCTTGTGTCAGGAAGCAGTGACCATTTGAATTTTCCTAAAATTTCTGGTGAAATTAAGGTTAAATCAATTATGGATTGATTATTGGCTAAATTTTCATGAGTCGTTTGATTATCATTTAGTAAAATTAAGTTTGATTTTGTAATAAATTTGCTAAGTTGGTCTCCAGCTGAATTATTAAGGTAAGAGTGCCAGAGAGCATGATGTGCGTTGAAATCTCCTACCATGATGATAGGTTCCATTAATTGAGATATAATATTATTATATTCATTTTCACTGATGATTGAGCCAGGATTATATACATTAAGAATAGTTATAGTAAAGTTATTAATTAAAAATTTAACAAATTTTAACATAATAATTTTTTTTTTATCATCAAGTATATCAAGTAAGTATGGATTAAAATTAACTGTAATAATATTATGTTGAATTTTTTTGTGTATTAAAAATCCCACTCCATTATTACGATCAGGTGAATAATGGTAGTGGGACACAAAATTTGAGAAGTTAATATGTTTTGCAGTTTTAATCTCCTGCAATGCAAACACATTTACCTGCTTATACTTCATCAAAAGTGTGATTTCCACCTTTTTAGAGACCAATCCTCTGCAATTCCATTGCAGAAGATTTAACTTATTAAACTTTGTACTGGAAAAGAATGTCCATAATGAGTATGTACATCTCCTCTGTGGGACAAATGAATTTGAGAAGATGAGACACTAAATCTATCAGAAGATTAATCGTGACATTTTCCTCCTCGAGTTGTTTGGAAATTGTATTTGGAGATAAAATGTTCTTGGTTTTGTTGGTTTGAACTCCTTTGGTGTTAACTCCCTTTTTAGTGATATTTGCGTAGCTGGGAGTGTTTGAGATATCATGATGTTGTTGTACATTTTCTCTTTCAAATCTTGTTAGTTTTTTGGATGTAGAAGGTTCATTTATTTGAATGTCCGTTTCAGTTGTATCTGCAGGTTTTTTTCTTTTCCATGATTTGTTGTTTTCTTTTTTGCAACAAATTATATGAGTCCATGCCATGTAGATGAGAAAAAGTATGAGTATTATATGTACTTCTATCATCAGTCGATCTATCTTCCAAATATTGGCGATTTCTGTAAATTAGTTCTTGATTTTGGTTAGCATAAGAGTTCGAAAATTCGTATGGATTCAAATCCGAGTTCTTGCGGACCTGGTAGAAAGCGCCTCTGCTTCGAACCTGACTGAGCGCTTGTTTTGCCAAAGCAAAAGCGCTGGTCCAACTGCATAACTGTTGGCGTTGGATTTGCATTGCTTTGCAAGCGATCTTTTTGACAGGGCAAGCATAATACGTGGCAGGATGGTCCTTCCCACAGTTTGGGCAGATAAATTCAGTTGTTTTACATGTTTTATAAGAATGTGGTGCGCTGCAACGCTTACACCTTATGCGACTTCTGCATCCCGTTGCAGCGTGACCCCATTTCCAACAGTTTCCACAAATAATAGGTGATCCAAAATGTTCCTTTATGAAAAAATGCGAGAATCCAATATTCACTTCTCTGGGCAGTTTGTTTTGAGAACAATAAATTACAACATTTTCCGTGGGTTGTTTCAGATAGCCATCTTTGGCAGAATTTGGCAAAAATCTCATCATGCGTCGTACTTTAGTGATATTATATGGTTTTAGACATTGTAATAAATAGTTATCTTTATACTTTATATTTACATTAATCATTAATCCCATAGATTGTTCATTATTAGGAAAACGATAATCTACATCCACTCCTAGTATGTTTGTAATATTCTTTAAAGTATCTAATTCAGAATCACAGGTTGGAAAGAGAATGATATCTCCTTTTCTCGTGCACCTACCTTTGATGTCCTTCTTAAGTTTAGTAAAAAAGAAGTCAGTGACTTTCTCATCGTCAAGATCGCTCAGTTTGGTAGTTTCACTAAAGAAAATTATGGCACAGTCTTCCTACTTAGATCTTGTATTGAAAGGAGCAGGAATTATTTCTTCTTCGGAAGCACAATCTTCATCTGTGTTGTATTCTTCCGCAAGGCATTCAGTTTCTTCAAAGTTGTGATCCATAGGTCTTGGAATTTGAGAACGTGGGGTGGCTTTTCTTGTGTTGGAAATGCCCGTGATTTCACAATTCTGTTTATCAAAGATTTCAGAGTTCTCCAGAGTTTCATTTAAATCCTCATCCGAGGCAGCATTAAAGATAGTGGCCATTTGGGCTTTTTCCAAATGTTTAGCAAGTTTCTTTAGTTGACAGCTTTCAGAACTTTTGATTGGGATGCCACTTGTCTTTTTCATTTTATTGTTGGCATTTGTGGGCTTTTTCTTGCCTCCCATTAGATTATGTTACATTAATCGATCCAAACAAACAATTACTATCAAAAAACACTCAAACTACGGAGCCAAACAAACAATTACTATCAAAAAACACTCAAACTACGGAGCCAAAAATGTGTCAACTTTAATATTACAGAACATCAGGATGGGCAGATAGATGGATGGAAGGGAAGGATGGAGATTTATTCTCAGATTTACATTATGTATGAATATTACTCAAAATTTTGAGAAAAAGTCCTCCATGAAAGCTAAAACTTGTTGTGGATAAATTATATTCACATGATTTTATAAAGAAAAAAAAATCAGGCATTTTTATTTTTATGATTTAATGCATTTCAATAATCCCAACAGAAAAATGGTGTACCTAAATTTCTACATCAGCCATAGAACTTCATTAAAATAACAACGAACAAAAAAAATAGTACATAGTAAACTAAATCAAATTCCCATAATGAAGGTGCTGGAAATAGAGGACAGATGTTAAATAAAGTATATTATCACTGCTGACAGACATACATACCACTTAAGCAACAGATTTTCATTCCGTTGACAAGATAAAGCTCACTTCTCCTTAAGAGTACATCTGAACTCATGGTAGATTATGGGAAGGGAAACGGAATTCTGCAATTTGCCTCCCTAGGGACAGTTATATGCTAGTTGGATTACGGTCCAGGGATCTGGCTGGCCACTCCAACCCATATTTTTAGTTTCAAGAAATAGTCAACTACATGAGTCCTGTGAGGATTTTTTGGTTGGGTTGTTTTAGCTCTGAGTGGTACTTTTTTCCACACCATGGGCTAAATGGCCAGGTCACATGGACCCCGAAGGCTCAGAGAAGGTTGGGGGAGGAGACCCATTGGAACAGCTATTGGGAGACAGATGGTAGCCTCCTGTCAAAGCCATCCAGTGTGTTCTTCAAAGTGCACAGTGTATGGCTCTCCCGCACACAGAGCCACAGTTTAACGTCCTATCCAACAGACGGTGGCCTTTCCAAGCCCATCGGTGTCCCCTACTGACAGTGGGCAGGGCAGGGAATTTTGTGGAGATAAATCTTGACGCTGACCCAGCTGGGACTCGAACCTGGGAACTACAGATTATGAGCATGATGCGCTACTGATTGAGCCACCCTGCCCCGGTTAGGGAAGGGGACCCACTGGAACAGCTGTTGGGTGACGGATGGCAGCTTCCTGTCAAGGCCATCCAGTTGTTCTTTAATGGGCACAGGGTTTGGTTCTCCCCCACACAGCACCATGGCTTAATGTGCCATCTGGGATGGTGACCTTTCTAAGCCCATGATGTCCACCTACAGACCAGGAAAAGGAAGTTTTGAAGAGATAAATCTCAATGCCAGTCTTGGCTAGACTTGGCTAGGACTCGGCCAGTCTTGGCTAGGACTTGGCTGAACCTGGGAACTGCAGATTATGAGCCTAGTGTGCTACTGACTGAGCCAGCCCTGTGGGGAAGGGAATTATTATACATAAATATGAAATCAAAGCTGAATGCAGCCCTGAAAAGCTGTACATAGGGCACAAGAATTTTGTATCTGTATCACTGAGCAGTAAGATCCATTCTCAGAAGGAATTGAAGTGTTCTCTGAAAGACCCAGTTATAGCTAAAGCTTACCATGATATGTTACTTAGTCATTATGACAGTCATGGTTTGCTTACTACTGAAGTTGAGGAAGAATGGGGCCATTTTAAACAGGCGTTTTTAGAAACTAACAGTACTCTTTTAGGAAAAAAAAGGAGCAGAGAAGGCAGAATTATTTAAGTGATAAGGGCACTTGAGCTTATTTCAGAAAGAAGGAACTGCAAGAATGTCCTTAATCAGTACCCTACTAGTTCCAATAGAAAGGATTACAGAGAACTTAATAAACAAGTAAAGGATCAGTTAGCTAATGATAAGAATCTTTGGCTTGATGGCTTGGCTCACAAAGCAGAGAAAGCAGTTAGGCAGCACAACAGCAGAGAGCTGCACAAGATAGTTAATGTTTTATGTGGTAGATAACGGACAGGCAAACAAGGATTGAAGGATAAACAAGGTAAGGTTATAGACGGGAAGGATTCTGTCATGGCTATGTGGGCTGAGCATTTCAGTGACGTTCTAAATAATGTGGTTAGTTCTACTCCCATTGTTTGTAATCATGATAATGTATTGGGGGCTTTAATGTTGGCTCTATAACACAATCTGAAGTTATTTTGGCTATTTTTAAACCAAAACTTCATAAATCCCCAGGGGTAGATGAAATTACTACAGAAATTCTCAGAGCTGGGAATGTTTCGGTTACCACTTGGATGACTGAAATTTTGAATAACTTTTATGATAAAGGCATGGTTCCTATAGATTTTACCAAAGCTATTATTATCCCTATTTTCAAAAAAGGTGATCGCAGTTCTTGTGATAACTATAGGGGTATCAGCCTACTCTCTGTTCCAGGGAAAGTTTTTTTCATGATTGTGCTTAATAGAATTAAGAATCTGGTTGACAGTCAATTGCATGATGAGCAGTGTGGATTCAGAAGTGGTAGGGGATGTGTGGATCAAATATTTTCACTTAGGCAGATTCCTGAGAAATGTTTAGAGTTTCAGAAACCTTTGGTTGCTAGCTTTGTTGATTTCAAAAAAGCTTTCGACTCTGTTGATCGTCATAATTTGTGGTTGATTGTGAGATCATATACCAGACAAGTTAGTTAACATAATGAAAGCTCTCTATAATAACACTGAGTCGTGTGTGAGAGTTGGTAAGTCTTGTAGCAATTGGTTTAGCATTACTTCTGGTGTTCGACAAGGGTGCATTTTGTCTCCTTTTCTCTTTTGTTTGGTTATTGATTATGTTATGCAAAATTCACTGCAAGGGAAAGATTTTGGCCTTAAATGGTCTGGAGATACAAAAATTTCTGATTTAGATTATGCTGATGATTTAGCCCTTTTGGCAAATGATGCTGATGAGATGAACTCTTTCATTCGAGCTGTTGATGAGACTGGTAGTAGAGTAGGTTTGGTTATAAACAGAGAGAAAACTAAAGTGATGAAAATTGGTGATGAAAATTGAAACACATCAAGAAATCAAGAATCAGTGCTCAAACTGGATCTTGACTCATTCTAAAGGGCATATTTTCTCACTTACTTGGACTCTAAAAAGTAGCATTGCCTATAACATATTAAATGTGCTGTTTAAGGGGATGAGGGAGACACAAACCATTCATATTTGTGCATAGACATTGTTATGCCTTTACATAGTAGCCTTTACATAGTATGACTTGAAACTGTTGTCCTTCTGGCCATTGACAGCCAGCTTGTGAGACAGTTGCTTAGCTATCATTTCTCCATGTTGTTTTGCTGTTAAAGACCAATAGTGGTTGTTTGGAGCATTTGTAGCCCTAGGATGACTTTGTCCTAGGATGACTTTGTCCTGGTCTACAACAAAACTCTTCTTTATTATTCAAATTTATCTCCAAAATCTCCAGAGGGTATTTTGTGACTTAATACTTTAGGATTGATCCCCTGTAATGATGCATAGAACTGGCCAGGTGTAGCACCTAATGTCTGACCCCGCTTTCTCGTGGTGCAGACCATTAGTACCTTTCAAAAGAGATACTCTCTCGTGGAAGTGAATGGAAGGGGAGAGCTACCACATTAGTGTGACCTACTGATCTGGACAATTATGGCTACTTTTTTTTTTCTAACCTGTTGGGGAGTGGTCAACCACATAGGGTCCTGGTGTTGACCATATAAACCTACTGGGCTAATATAAGTCTCTGAGCTAGATTATGGATCCTGAATTTGCTGCACTGGTGGGCTTCTGAGGAGGGCGAATCTTTTGCTGTGTTTTCTGTTTGTTTGTGGGTTGACAGCCCCAAGCGAATAGATTAACAGGATATATTTATCAGCTGGTGTATAAACCTGAGCAGAGGTCATCGCAGGCACCTGAACTCTTTGCTTCTATTGGCATCGCCAAATTCTACATTGGAGGAAGTCTTCCAGTGCAGATGGCTTCAACCTTTAGTGGTGGTGGGGGAGGGAACAGGTGTTTGCCCCAGGTCTGTGATTAAGGGACTGTTTGATATTGTTGACATTCCCTCTCTCAATAAACATAATTTCTTTAAACATCCCACTAACCATTTTCTCTCCATAGGTAGTTGGAATGCGAGGACTCTGCACAGAGCTTTTTCTCTTGATGTCCTCACACAAGAATTCCACCGTTATAATTTAGATATCTCGGTTTGCAAGAGACCAGATGGACAGATAAAGGTCAGATTCTTAAAAAAAATCTTAAATTTCTTGTTTCAGGGAGGGAAGATGATAAACATCACCAAGGCATGTCTCTGCTTCTCAGCAGACACACTAGTGATGCTCTTCTAGGATATGAGTGCATTAATGAAAGGTTTCTTACAGCATAATTTCAGACAAGCGTTAAAGACTTGAATATTATCTGTTGTTATGCTCTCACTGAGGATCCCGATGAGGATGACAAGGATAGGTTTTACAGAAAACTTCAGGATATTCTGAATTCTGTCAATAAAGGAGATATTACCTTTGTTCTAGGTAACTTCAATGCCAAAGTTGGTACTGACTCTGGCCTTTGGGGAGGAGTAATAGGCCCTTTTCGTATTGGTAGCTGCAATGACAATGGGCAACGTCTCCTACAGGTAAGCAAACTCAATGGTTTCAGAATAAGTAACACTTATTACAAATACCGCAACATACGTAAGTACACATAAGTTTCACCTTATGGGCTGCATAAGAATATGATTGCTTGTATGTTAATTAACAGCAAATGGGCTAGTTCTTTTAGGAATACCAGGTCATATAGGGGAGCTGAAATTGGACTTGAGCATTACCTTGTTAAAAGTGTCTTGCAACTTAAAAAGTATTGTGCTAGGGTTAAAAATTTACCTTTAATACTGAAGCTCTGAAAGACCCAGCTATAGCTAAAGCTTACCATGATAGGTTACTTAATCATTATGACAGTCATGGTTTGCTTACTGCTGAAGTTGGGGAAGAATGGGGCCATTTTAAACAGGCTTTTTTGGAAACTAACAATACTCTTTTAGGAAAAAAGGAGCAGAGGAGGCAGAATTATCTGAGTGATAAGGCACTTGAGCTTATTTCAGAAAGAAAGAACTGCAGGAATGTCTTTAATCAATACCCTAGTAGTCCTAATAGAAAGCATTACAGACAGCTTAATAAATGTGTAAAGGTTCAGTTAGCTGCTGCTAAGAATCTTTGGCTTGATGGCTTGGCTGAGAAAGCCGAGGAAGCAGTTGGACAGCACAACAGCAGAGAGCTGTACCAGATAATTAATGTTTTGTGTGGTAGAAAATGGACAGGTATACTGGGATTGAAGGGTTGGGTTGTTTTACCTCTGAGCGGCACTTTTTTGCACACAATGGGCTAAATGGCCAGGTCACATGGAGCCCGAAGACTCACAGAAGGTTGGGGGAGAGGACCCACTGGAACAGCTGTTGGGAGACAGATGGTAGCCTCCCGTCAAGGCCATCCAGCATGTTCTTTAACGTGCACAGGGTATGGCTCTCTCGCAGACGGGGCCACGGCTTAACGTCCCATCCGACGGACGGCGGCCTTTCCAAGCCCATCGGTGTCTCCTACTGACCGTGGGCAGGGTGGGGAATTTTGCAGAGATAAATCTCAATGCTGACCCAGTTGGGACTCGAACCTGGGAACTACAGATTACGAGCCTGGCCGCTACCGACTGAGCCACCCCCGCCCCTGGGATTGAAGGATAAACAAGTTAAGGTTATAGAAGGTGAAGATTCTGTCATGGCTAGTGTAACGCTCCAAAGAAATGCAAAATACTTTTAAGTTTGGACCCTTTTTCTGATCCAATTAGGTTTATGCTCCAGATAGTTCAGTCAGGCACCAGGCAATAATTAACAAATTGACAAATAAATAAATAAAGTTAAATTAGGGTTCAAAATACCAGTGAGTGTTAATGAGTAAGAATCCAAAAATGATTGTCAAGTTAAATATCTAAATATAATCAAAACTTAATTCACATTGCTCAAGAGAAAAAATTTGTAAAGACTCAAAAGTTTTCAATAACAAACAAATTTATTTCCAAAAATCACTCACCAAAACTTCAATGAAGAAGATAAATCAACTGAGCACTCTTCCATGCTGCATGCTTATGCTCTCTGACTACAGTGCGCTGTGCTGTGCATGCTCTCTTACTATGTGCTCTTACTGTGCTACTGTGACTAGCATGTCACCAGACTTTAACAAGAGTCGAACGTGTCATGTTGCACGCTGGGAAAGATATTTACATAAACTGACAAGCGACGCAAGCTATGACGCAAGAGGGGGCGTGTCCTTGTGCACACGCTTTAGCGGGTGACAGTCGGAAGATCGGAGTTGCACATGCGCAACTCCTAACTCTTGGAAACGAGCGCTGTGATGCCAAAAACGAAACAAAAATCCACAAAATAATAAAGATAACGTAAATTAAGCAAAACTGGTTAAGGTAAAGTAAAAGTGAACGACGGGGCATCACACTAGGTGGGCTCAGCATTTCAGTGATGTTCTAAACAATGTGGTTAGTTCTACTCCCATTGTTTGCAATGATGATAGATGCATTGGTGGCTTTAATGTTGGCCCTATAACACAATCTGAAGTTATTTTGGCTGTTTCTAAACTTAAACTTCATAAATTCTCAGGTGTAGATGAAATCCCTGTGGAAATGCTTAGAGCTGGGAATTTTCTGTTGCCACTTGAATGACTGAAATTCTGAATATCTTTTATGATAAAGGCATGGTTCCTAAGGATTTTACCAGAGCTATTGTTATCCCTATTTTCAAAAAAGGTGATCGCAGTTCTTGTGATAACAATAGGGATATCAGCCTACTCTCTGTTCCAGGTAAAGTTCTTTCCATGATTGTGCTTAATAGAATTAAGAACCTGGTTGACAGTCAATTGCATGATGAGCAATGTGGATTCAGAAGTGGTAGGGGATGTGTGGATCAGATATTTTCACTTAGGCAGATTCTTGAGAAATGTTTAGAGTTTCAAAAACCTTTCGTTGCTAGTTTTGTTGATTTCAAAAAGGCTTTCGACTCTGTCGATCGTCATAATTTGTGGTTGATTAGTTGGATCATATGGTATACCAGACAAGTTAGTTAACATAATGAAAACTCTCTATAATAACACTGAGTCATGTGTGAGAGTTGGTAAGGCAGGCTGTGATCCAGTTAATCTGATTATCTTGAAGGTTTTTCCTTACTTATTAACCCTTCCAAGGTCCAGCTATTTTTTTACTCTGATGAAGCAAAAAAATCAACTTTTTTGCCAAATAACTAATGAAAGGAATTATGGCATGTTATATGTCAAATTAATCAGCATTTAATTCTGGATTTTCTGAAAATAAAATATTTTATAAAAAGACTACTAATTTTATTTTAATAGGACATGAATAAAATCTTAATAACTCAAAAGTAAATTTTTAACTTGAAATAAGAAAATTATTCCATTTTCAGAATTTTTTTCCCTGGTACTATATTTTAAGAAAGATCCATGCTTTTAGCCAATTGCTCTGAGTCAGATAAACAAGTAAATTTTAGAATTTTTTAAAAAAATAACCAAAAAATAACCAAGAGAAATAGATCATGTTATATACCAAATTAAACAGAATATAATTATGAATTTAATGAAAATAATTTAAACATATTTACAAGCATATGGATTTTAATACATATGCTTGTAAATATGTTTTTAATACATGTTAAGGCTTAATTCCGTTTGTCTGTCCACATACAAAATCCTAATGCAGCCATGGGCTACAGAGGCCCAACGAGACAGTGTAATTTTCCTCTCCAGAGATACTGCTGCTGCATTTGGCCACTATAGGCCAATTCTAGAAAGGTCCTGTTTGTCATTGTCTGCCCATCACTTCCTAGGTCTCAGGGCCAAATCATCTGCCTAATCGAAATCAGCAATTTTAAAATCTCTAGACCATTTAAGGCCAAAATCTTTCTCTTGCAAAGAATTTCCCATTACATAATCAATAACTAAAGAGAAAAGGAGACAAAATGAAACCTTGTCTAACTCCACTAGCAATGCTAAACCAATCGCTGCAAGATGTACCAACTCTCACACACGATTCAGTGTTATTATAGAGAGTTTCATTACATTAACTAACTTATCAGGTATTCCATACGATCTAACATCAACCACAAATTATGTCGATCAACAGAGTCAAAAGTCTTTTTGAAATCTATAAAACTAATAACCACAGGTTTCTGAAACTCTAAACATTTCTCAAGAATCTGCCTAAGTGAAAATATCTGATCCACACATCCCCTACCACTTCTGAATCCACATTGCTCATCACGCAATTGACTGTCAACCAGATTCTTAATTCTATTAAGCACAATCATGGAAAGAACTTTACCTGGAACAGAGAGTAGGCTGATACCCCTATAGTTATCACAAGAACTGCGATCACCTTTTTTGAAAATAGGGATAACAATAGCCCTGGTAAAATCCTTAGGAACCATGCCTTTATCATAAAAGATATTCAGAATTTCAGTCATCCAAGTGGTAACTGAAACATTCCCAGCTCTAAGCATTTCGGTAGTAATTTCATCTACCCCTGGGGATTTATGTAGTTTAAGTTTAGAAACAGCCAAAATAACTTCAGATTGTGTTATAGGGCCAACATTAAAGCCACCAATGCATCTATCATCATTACAAACAATGGGAGTAGAACTAAGCACATTGTTTAGAACATCACTGAAATGCTGAGCCCACCTAGTGTGATGCCCCGTGGTGTGCAAAAAAGTGCCGCTCAGAGGTAAAACAACCCAACGTTAAAGAACACGCTGGATGGCCTTGACGGGAGGCTACCATCTGTCTCCCAACAGCTATTCCAGTGGGTCCCCTCCCCCAACCTTCTCTGAGCCTTCGGGGTCCATGTGACCTGGCCATTTAGCCCATGGTGTGCAAAAAAGTGCCGCTCAGAGGTAAAACAACCAACCAACCAACCAACATTACACTAACTTATCATGTATTCCATACGATCTAACAATCAACCACAAATTATGTCGATCAACAGAGTCAAAAGTATTTTTGAAATCTATAAAGCTAATAACCACAGGTTTCTGAAACTCTAAACATTTCTCAAGAATCTGCCTAAGTGAAAATATTTGATCAATACTGTATGCTGAAAGATACCTGTCTCATTTGCTACTATTTCCCTTGGAGAGCAACTGACAAAGCACACAATATGCATTACAGCTGATGACATGCTCTACATAATACTATTTCATTTGATTTCTTTGTCAGTTTCAACTCTTAGTCATAATGCATAATGAAGGCTGTACTCTTAAGTCATTTCTAACCTGACCAGATGCAGTTGTTTTTTGCCAATGTAATAAGTTCATATTTAGAAACATATATCATGTAACAGTACTTCAGGAGCACATATATATTACTTTTGAACTTTCTGAAAAGAGAAACTCTGATACCCTTGGCCAGAAGATTCCATTCTTGAAGTCTTGAACCTAAAACCTCAGCTGTTGTTTGGAAAGCCCTAGGTCTCAAACAAGATCATTTAGTTCATTTTGCTGAATTACACGAAGCTCGTCTAAATTTTCAGGGGTGTATGTACGATTAGGATCTGTATGTGCCTCAAAGTCTTCCTCTGATGAATGTGAATCCATCTCCTCCCAATTGGTTGGAGGTGTTGTTATAGGAAGTTCTCCTCCATGAGGATATGGCTGAAGACACATTTGGATATTGTATTTTGCTTTTGTTCTTTTTTGAAAAGCCTGATACTTTAGTTAAACAAAAATACCAATCATGCAAGTGACTAGTTGGCTCACACTAAACCATTGGCACTGCAAAGGGCATGGATTTTATCTTACCTTTCAACCATTCACGCAGGCCAACAAAGCACGAAATGCAGCACAGATGTGGAGACCATGATTTTGTCCTGATCTCTAACATGATATCCAAAATACAAGTTTTAGGCTTTCTTCACAATCTTTGTCAAAGAACGACGCTGAAATTTTAAAATATAATTTCCACACATATAGCAAAACTTATATGGCACATTAACACAACTGCAATGCTGCCTTTGTGCGACTTAAATGCCAAAATTCACTCTTCGATGTACAGCACGTGTTCCTCCTACAATGAAAACAACAAGAATGGCGGTCTGAGGTTTGGTTGCTGTTGCATGTTTTCTCCCACTTGGTAATCAGTGTTACCAGCCACAAAAAGTAAAATATCTAGTATCCCCCCAGTTACCTGGAGGTGTTGGTATAAGAAGATAATAAAGAATGAAATAAACTCGATGTATTCCATATTAACTAATAAATCAGCACTTTAGTGTCGATTTAAATTTTAGAGGAAAAATTGTCTTGAGCCGGGTGGGATACGAACCCACGACCTCCTGGTAACGTCAGGTGCTCTGGACCACTGAGCTACCAGCCGCCGATCAAGATCTCCTCTAATTAGTGCTACGAACATTCCTTTTATTTTACATATAGGCGTTATTCAGGCAATTTTTAGCCCAAGCGGCTTTCTATTTGCCATATAGATGGAAGCATATGATTACAAGTATGCAGATAATAAAGAATGAAATAAACTCGACGTATTCCATATCAACTAATAACATAAAAGGAATGTTCATAGCACTAATTAGAGGAGATCTTGATCGGCGGCTGGTAGCTCAGTGGTCCAGAGCACCTGACGTTATCAGGAGGTTGAGGGTTCGTATCCCACCCGGCTCAAGACAATTTTTCCTTTAAAATTTAAATCGACACTAAAGTGCTGATTTATTAGTATAAGAAGATCATAATAGGAGTCAAAATGATCAATAACATAAAAATGTGACACGCTTGCCATTTTTTAAGGTCAGATCTGAAATCAGCACCTGAAAAATAGTTAAAGGCAGCTACAATTGCTCATGTTATAAGAACCTTGTAAACCAGTGTAATATAACAAAAGAGGAAACATGAAAACTTGTGTAGGAAGCAGCATTCCATTATCTAATAGTTATAAATTATAACTTCTGGTCTCAAAAATGTAAAATTTAATGTTTTGGATTAGATTATGGAATTTCAATTAGTAGTTCACAATGTAGATTTGATGAAACGTTACTACTGACTGTTAGTGTCAATAAGAAAAGTAATTGTTGTGGAGGAGTTTTTCTGATTTAACAAGTTGCTGCAGGATAAAAACTGTCTATTCTTTGCCTCTAAAACAGAATTTAAAAATAGCTAAAATTTGCCTTGAGTTTTTACACCAATTCCACATTATATACTGTTAGCTATACTATCATCTTTTACTATTCCTATCATCTTGACTATTTTGAAATAGTCTTTGTGTAATGTGATTGCTTTTAAGCTCACTTCCTTATAAACAACATAATCATGCATTAAACTTGTTTTAATTTTAGTGCTGTGAATTTATAATTGCTATCTTTACCACACTGTGTAACATTTTACTGCATAAATAAAAGCATATGTATATTACTTCAATATTGCCTTCTCCAAATGTTTCATACGCTTTTTCTTCCGAGTAGCCAATACAGCCATACTCCAATGGTGTAAACACAGTTGTCGGTACATTAATATAATCACACTGAAAGCAAGAAAATTACAGAAATTACTCTATGCTATAACACTGTCTAGTATTTAACATAAGATTCACAAGTTCTTAAAATCTTTAAAATTATTTCATTACTTCTCGAATTTTAAGCGTATAATAGCACTGATATTAAAAGTCTAACAATTTAAAAATTGAACAAATGAAACTATCCACTCTGCACAAGAAGTCATAGAAATTATCACTTATTACTTATTATTAAAATTATACTATTAAAATTATTACTATTTATTAAGTATTAAAATTATTACTATTATTTATTATTAAAAGAACACTTATTACTTGTAACTACGAGTAAAATGCCTGAATGTTTATGGTAGCTATTTACTATAAAGTACAGAAGCAGTATAAAAGTAGTCACCCCCTTTCAAATACACACATTTGCCCAACAGCTCGAAATAAGGTACACAATCACATTTCTACACTTACCCCAATTATTGAACCCATTAACTACAATTAAGAAACAGTACAAGTTTAAAATATCTATTTCAGTTAAAAATACTTATCTCCAGCATAGTAAAAGAAGATTGTAATCAAAGAAAACTGTCAGGTAGAATTTATATGATTTTTGTAAATGACCCTAACAAAATACTACAGGATAAAGACATATATATAGGCAAAACCTTCTGTAACTTTCAAATTCACCTTGGGGAGCACTAGTGGGCCTATGAAATAATTGCAACTTATTACTACCATTAATGAAACTATTCTGCATTTAAATGTGCTAAAATACTAAGTTCACCCCATAATATGTATCAGTTGAAAGCAATGGAAAACATACTCATTTACATTAACAGAAATTTTACAAGTGATATGAATATCACCAACAATAGCCTGGAGATTATTACTTGAAAAGACAGAAAAATTACTCATTTAACTGCATGCATCATTTTTGTTGAAGTCTGGGCTGATGCTTTCAGCCAAAGTTGGCACTCCAACACTGGGAAAGGAAGGAGGAGGGTGGGATGAGCAAAAGGTCGAATGAATTACCACATGAAATGAAACAGCATGGGAATAGGGGAGCAGGACTACCCATGCATCATGTAATACACTTTGAAACTATCCCTCTTCATCATGTCATCTCAGGGATCACCTATTCTCCATCTTGATCTTCGTGACTATACAAGATCATCCCAATGTGCAACTGCAGATTGAGTGCATCATCACATCTCCAACACACTCCACCCACTACCATGAACAGTCATTGGCCAATGGAATGCTGAAGCAGGCAGCATGAAACATGTAGCAATGCATAATAACAGGTATTTATTATAATCAACCAGCTAGGCAGACTAATAGTAGTGTGAAGTTCATATTCCTTGGATACAAAGTGATTGATGGCACAACCACCATCACTGACACAGCTAAATGCATGTTAGCAATACTGTAACATAATAGAACCCTCACTGTGATATTGCATTGAAACAAAGTTGAAGGGAGGATTTTGACACTGGTCTCTAATGAGTGAAAAGCTTCAACAACTAGACTTGTGAATTCCATCAGCAGCCCTTGGGAGGAAATGCACATTATGGACTTTTCTGTCACTATACAGTGCAAGAACCTTACCGAAGAAAAATGCAACACCCATGCCAAAGTGACAAGACATATGACTATTTAACCTTGAACTTCACTGTCACAATGAACATCCATTATTAAGCTCATATTAGTTGTCAATGAGCTGAGTGTTTTTCTCCAATACTTAGTGATTAGTAGAGCACTTATAGTGTATATAGAGAAATTTTAAGAAAAAAATTGATTATCAATAGTTCACATCACACTCATGAGCTAAAATGAAAGAGTTGCTTCAACATGGAGTGCCACAAAGGTAACCAAATGACAATGCCTTACATTGTGCTAAGAAATGGCAATCAGATTACTGGAAGAAATTATTTATATTACATCTTAAAAATATGTGCACCAAATGGAAAAAATATTATTTTTGAAGTTTAAATTATAGATATATTTACAAGATATATGAAAAAAAACCAAAAAAACTGGAATTTCTATTTTTCTTAAATTGAATTTTATTTTTTTTGCTAGCGATGCTGACCAGCACCTATGCTCCTGGGCTGATGGTTTGGGAAGATTTAGGTTGTGTCAAACTGTTTATCCTAAAACTTCATGATTAGATCATGTGGAATGGCACTAAAATATCTGCCAGCCAAGTATATATAATGCCTCTGAATTAAGTGCCTATAAATTGTTATCGTTCAGACCAACCAATTTGAAAATCTATTTTTTTCAATTTCCCAATAATCAATAATCTGACAATTTCATGTTTTACCAATGTTTGATGACTTAAAACACTACACAATCTATAAATAAAAAATAATAAATACCCCCTCAAGCAGCTGCTTGCCACAGAGGTCTGACAGGAGCCTGTCAGTTTATATGCCACAGTAGAAGGTCTGAGAGGATGGCAGGACCTCAGTAGAAAAACGACACAAACAGCTTACCACTAAAATTTGCAGATCTTTATAAATGTAACTGGAGATATATTTTCTTAATTTCGTCATCAATTTAATTATATGTTTCTCAACATACTGGTTTTAGAAATGTGTTAGTCCCCCCTACAGCAATAAACCATATATCAAATAGGATTAAACCCAGCAAAAAGCTCATAATTTTCAAAATTGACAGATGGGCAAAATTTCTAATGTAATACATTTTTGCTATTAATGAAATTAACTTATTTAAAATTTCATTAATATGCAACCTTCATGTCAGCTTTTTATAAATCACTATACCCAAGTATTTATAATTTTCAGTATCTGTAATAACAGGAAACCACAATTTATTTGCATAAGTAATTCAGTGTAAAAAATTATTTTAACCATAAACTAATCAAGGTTGTTTTTTCTTGGCCCCATCAGACTTATGTACATTACTTTTTATAATTTTTTTTAAACACAGAAAGAGATGCCTGAGTTTGTGATATTTGCAAAGTGTTTTTTATACAGTAGTGGACCAAAATTTGGTGTCGTCTATCAATAAAATAGAAATAACATGCAATAACATTAAATACAACTTTCACAAGCAACAAGAATTGTTTTGCTACATTTCACAGGTGTCATTCATTTGATGTGTTTTATCATGACAAAGTGCATAAAATTAGAATTATTTTCTTTTACATTCCTTTTTACTGTTTTCTGAGATTTTAGAATTTTGTAACTTTGGGAACAGATTTTACATTATAATGTAATTGCTGAATTTCATTGAAATGATAAAATAAATAATTTTTGTACATTAAATCTAATAACCAGGATTAATAGCTGTACATTAACATTTAAACATTCGAAGTCCAGAGGAGTGCTCAACATATATCATTGTATCAGCTTAATGCCATCATGGCTGCTATTCAACTACCACAATATGCTCCTAATTTTTGTACCCTCCATTGGTACACTCTTTCTATCCTATGCCCAAGTAAAGAGGGGAACAATATTTCCCAGTACTGGCGATGAACTTTGATGAATGTCTGCTGGCACAGGTACAACTTGCAGTTAGATATCATATCTTGCTCTATCTTCAGTTGTTCATTGAAGATTGGCAGAGGTATTAGGGATGTTGTTATCATCATAGCAGATTGTAGTCATTTCTGCTGCACTTCACATTCATTTCTAGTTGTTTGATGAACTTGACGTAACCATCTGTACAGTTGTACCACTCATTGCATACCAGTCTTTAGGAAAACTGCTGTTATCTATTTCCTTGACAACTTCTAGATGTTATAAATCTCATACATGAATTCATCTCCTCACTCACAGAACTGGTCAATATTAGACTAATGTTATGATATTCCGATACACATCCCAGAGGCTTATAAAAATAACTTCTGAAAAGTTAAAAGTTTAAAATACAAGACCCCTCCTAGAGCTATGTGTTTCACCAATCTTCAATGGTTTTGGCATCCTCAGGCTCCCAATTGCAGTGGATCCATGGTTTAAATACGTGTCTCATTGACATCAACGGTTTACTGGCTTTCAATAAAGCTAGCAACCAAAGGTTTCTGAAACTCTAAACATTTCTCGAGAATCTGCCTAAGTGAAAATATCTAATCCACACATCCCCTACCACTTCTGAATCCACATTGCTCATCTCACAATTGACTGTCAACAAGATTCTTAATTCTATTAAGCACAATCATGGAAAGAACTTTACCTGGATCAGAGAGTAGGCTGATACCCCTATATTTATCACAAGAACTGCGATCACCTTTTTTGAAAATAGGGATAACAATAGCTCTGGTAAAATCCTTAGGAACCATAATAAAAAATAAATAAAAATAAATACCCCCTCAAGCAGCTGCTTGCCACAGAGGTCTGACAGGAGCCTGTTAGTTTATATGCCACAGTAGGAGATCTGAGAGGATGGCAGGACCTCAGCAGAAAAACGACACACACATCCATGCCTAATACCGGGGCTCGAACCCAGGTCCCTTAGATCAGTAGCCAAGCGTGCTAACCACTTCTAAAGGCATGGTTAGGAACCATGCCTTTATTATAAAAGATATTCAGAATTTCAGTCATCCAAGTGGCAACAGAAACATTCCCAACTCTAAGCATTTCTGCAGTGATTTCATCTACACCTGGGGATTTATGAAGTTTAAGTTTAGAAACAGCCAAAATAACTTCAGATTGTGTTATAGGGCCAACATTAAGGCCACCAATGCATTTGTCATCATTGCAAACAATGGGAGTAGAACTAACCACATTGTTTAGAACATCACTGAAATGCTCAGCCCACCTAACCATGACAGAATCCTCACTTTCTATAACCTTCCCTTGTTTATCCTTCAATCCCTGTATGCCTGTCCGTTTTCTACCACACAAAACATTAACTATCTGGTACAGCTCTCTGCTGTTTAACTGCTTCTTTGGCTTTGTCAGCCAAGCCATCAAGTCAAAGATTCTTATCAGCATCTAACTGATCTTTTACACGTTTATTAAGTTCTCTGTAATGCTTTCTATTAGGACTAATAGGGTATTGATTAAGGACATTCCTGCAATTCTTTCTTTCCGAAATAAGCTCAAGTGCCTTATCACTCATATAATTCTGCCTCCTCTGCTCCTTTTTTCCTAAAAGAGTACTGTTAGTTTCCAAAAAATGATCCCATTCTTCCTCAACTTCAGTAGTAAGCATACCATGACTGCCATAATGACTAAGTAACCTATCATGTATACCCATTAGCTATAACTGGGTCTTTCAGAGCTTCAGTATTAAAGGTCAATTTCTTAACTTTAGCACAACACTTTTTAAATTTAAGTTGCAAGACACTTTTAACAAGGTAATGGTCAGATCCAATTTCAGCTCCCCTATATGACCTGGTATTCCTAACAGAACTAACCCATTTGCTGCTAATAATATATAATCAATCATATTCTTATGTAGCCCTGCATAAGAAATCTCCTACAGGTAATTATTTACCTGTAATAGATGTTGCCCATCTGGAGAAACCCCTGTGTACTTATGCATGTCATAATGTTTGTAATAAGAGTTAGTTATTAAGAAACCATTAAATTTACTTACCTGTAGGAGATGTTGCCCATTGCAGCTACCAATACCAAAAGGGCCTATCACCCCTCCCCAAAGGTCAGAGTCAGTACCAACTTTGGCATTGAAGTCACCAAGAACAAGGGTAATATCTCCTTTCTTGACAGAATTCAAAATATCCTGAAGTTGTCCATAAAACCTATCCTTCTCATCCTCATCGCCATCTCAGTGGGGGCATAACAGCAGATAACATTCAAGTCTTTAACGCTTGTCTGAAATTTTGCTGTAAAAACCTTTCATTAATACACTCATATCCTAGAAGAGTTTGTCTGCTGAGAAGCAGACCTATGCCTTGGAGATGCTTATTGTCTTCCCTCCCTGAAGAGAAAACTAAGATTATCTATAAGAATCTGACCTTTACCTGTCCATCTTGCCTCTTGCAAGCTGAGAATATCTAAATTATAATGGTGGAATTCTGGTGCGAGGACATCAAGAGAATAAGCTCTATTCTTAATAATCAATTTAATGGCCTAATTTATTAATGGTCTAAAGGGTCAAAATCGACTGTTTAGACCATTAATCAGTAAATATAAATCTCCCACGTATAACTTAGAATTAGCTTTACACAATTTTTTTTAAACCCTATTTTCCACCTACACAATATACATTGACCTCCTCAGGCAATAGCAATGATACAAAAAGCTGTAATTACTGATAATACAACCATGCATTCGCTTGACATCGTATCACTGTATCCCAGCACACCAATGCTGGATGCAGCAATGCGACTGAAAGCCGAACGGTTAAAGGTTGCCAGACCCAGTGCCTCACAGTACTTCAGTGTGCATGAGGCATTGAATCTCGCCACTTCAGCTATTTATTTTTGTGTCAACGGGTGGACATGGGGTCAGGCAGATGGAGTCCCAATGGGATCCCCACTGTCTGGCCTCATGGCCGACGTTGTCATGAGACATGTCGAAAATGTTGCATTAACAGAAGATATACTAAAACCTTCACTCTATATAAGATATGTAGATGATATTTCGATTTTTTTGGCCGCATTCAATTAAATTACTTCCATAATTAGTTAAAACATTTAATAACGTTATGCCATCAATAAAATTTACTTGTGAATCTGAAAAAAATGGCCAGCTACCATACTTAGATATCCTCATAACAAGGAAAGCAAAATACTGTGAAACTATGGTATACAGGAAGCCCACGTATATTTCAAATTTTATACCTGCAGAAAGTGCACACCCTGGTAAATATAAAAAATATAGCATATATCCTCATTTTATTAGAGCCTATAGGTACTGTTCAGAAATGAGCTCCTTGGAAAATAAAGTCACTTACATTAAAACAAAAGCTAAAGAAATTGGTTACACAGATCAAATATTAAATAAATGGGAAAAAGGGGCTAAATATAATGTGGAAAATAATTCATAGCTACCACAAAATCAAGATAGGGCCATTAATACATATGCTAAAAGCTTCCCATACATGAAAAACATATGATTAAAAATCTACTAATTAACGACAGGGATTAACGGCCACATACGGGAGGCGTTTATGAGATTAACATTCCCAGTCCAACTTTAACTTTACAAGGTAAAAACGCTTATATAGGAAAAACATATCAATCTAAATCTAGAATGATAGAGCATCAGAATGATATTAATAAAAGAATCCCACGTACCGCACTAACGCAAACAATAATACAAAATAATTTAAAAATGGATAAAGTTGAATATAAGGCAATAGTAGCACCAAAAACAAAATATCAATTATTATATGCAGAAAAGCTCCTCATACATAAAAACCGTAACCGTATATGTAACACTGATATATAACCCTTATCTGCAGCATGGAATCTCCTTAATCAGCATAAGGTGGGCATAAGCCCAACTACGTCAGAACACATGACCATTGAGTGGGATAGCATAAAGCCGATGAACGCGGTACTGGTAACTGAGCCTGAAGATGCCAACGAAAGATTAGTTGGTGAAACACATCATTCTGTAGGGGAGGAGTTTTAGTTTACTTTTAATTTTTAATTAATTGGACTAGATTGTCCTTTTTTTTTTAAATAATTGAAGTAAATGTTGTTTAAATCACTGAAGTAAGCATGAATGGTGTGCAATTTAAGACGACTAAAACCAGTTTTAGCGATAGTAGTTGGTGAAGGCGAAAAAAGATATCTTTGATAATTGCTGAAGACAGGACTACAATCAGACATCATGAAAGACTGTCTACAACTCATCCAGCAAAGTGATGTGTAATAAACGTTTCTACAACCCTCTGCTACGTTTTAACATCAAACTGAGGTTTTAGGACTGGTATGCTAAGAAGAAGAAAAATTCGACCTGCAGCTAGGAACATCAGATAGCTGCTTTAACATCTAAAGAAGGTCAGCCTTAGCCGCCTTTACCAGTGAGAACCAAGGACTGGTAAATATAATTATTTGTCACTCTCTAATTCCTTTATGATTAGGTAAAGGTATCAGATGAGCTTCGACAAATGTTGATATGTCGGCACAGTGCATTGAAAAGTAGCCAAGGGGCTCATATCTGCTATTGTTGCTATAAGCCTGTAAATCACACCACATGCTTATGTTGGGCTGATTGAATAACTTTTTGTAATACAGCTTTTATCGTGGATTAATGAATATTTCAAGTATCTGTGGTTTTATTAATTAATAGAGAATAAGCTCTGTGCAGAGTCCTTATATTCTAATTGCCTATGATGAGATAATGGTTGGTAGGATGTTTAAAGAAACTATGTTTATTGAGAGAGGGAATTAAACTTGTTAACAATTTCTAAATGCTGCTGTTGAAGAGCATACTCCATGTTATGATCTCTAATAAGCTATGGCATTCTAATAAACTTTGGATAAATACTCTCACTCCTCTTCTTACCACACATCTTCTTTATTTTATCCCAATTTCTTTTTGACATTTTATATCAGTCAATATATTGTAGAGGTGGGCAAACTTTTCTTATCAGAGAGTAAATATCGGATTTTTCAGAGTATCCTAGCGAGAACCTTGGTCTTTGTATAGAAAACTCTAATTATCCCCTACCCCCAGTCCAATTACTTAAATAGATAATATATTTTTGATTTCAGTTATTGAAATTAATAAAAAGTTACAGTTTCATATATAATTATTAGGAACTGAACCTAAAAATAGATTTTTAAGGTCCCAAGGAATTACAATGCAACAAATTTGAAAAATAAAAATATCAATTAAAAGAAATGCATATAATATAAATGTAACATATAGATATAACAAAGCTACATACACATTATATAAAAGTGGTTTACATAAAAATCAAGGTAATAATATCTGTAAATGGAAGCAAATGAAAACAACGGAAGGAAAGCCATGCACCAATTCTCTGTGATGATGCCTCAGTACAAAATTATTGGAGATAACTATTTTAACATAAACATACTGCTAAACAACTGCTCTGCCCTTTTTACTGACCAAAGCTTAGAAAACAAAATTGTAAACAATTCACTACCAATCCGCAGTAATGAAAAAGATCCTGGAATTAAATATTCCTTGAACTGCTGATCCACAGTATAAAAATGCCCCCAAAACTAAATAATCCCATCAGAGAAAACAAGCCTATAAAAACACATTCATAAACAATACACACCCATTCGTATTATTACAAAATACCTACAACAAGATAATCTCATCAGAGACAACCATTTAAAAAGGAGTTTTCCAACACACACTTTTAAATGAAGAATTTTAAACATTGCTAAAGATTAATTATTATAAATCGTCTACACGTTTCAGTACTTACCCGAGGCAAAATTTATACCTTTATGCTACATATATAGGAATTAAATCCAAATTGCATTTAAAGAATACAATTATGTTAGTTAAAATCTATGTTTATTAGGAAGTTTAGGTTCTGAAAATAAACTCCTTTTATTCACTTTAAAAGGTTAGACCTGCAAAAAAAAAAAATCAAGAACCAGAGGCCGCACAAAACATACTAACAGAATCAAAAAAATTGTTCGATACGATGAAAAGTTATCATACTATATCAATTCACTTAAGTTTTTTTAATCCTACTAAAAACAAATGTTAGAGTTTTTAACCTTATTTTAGACACCTTAAGAAGGTTAGCCACTTGTGGCATCATCTAGTGAGGTGAATGCAGTAAACAGCAGGGTTATTGCCAAAATATGCACGCACAAGACTATTCACGTTGCAATGTCAATCATGGTCCACAGATAGGGAAGCTCTCTAATTTGTATTATTACCTTCACTCTGAAGTTTCCAATTCTAAGTAATCCAATTAGCATTCATTGGCCGGAGCCAGAGAGTTGGGTATAGGTTCATTAACACACATTTAGACACACTATGACTTTCAACTCAGTAGAAGAATTTAGGTGTGTACTTTGCCATATGTTCTGCTTGGAAATGATCATCTGCAGTCCTATACATTTTCTCTGATTAGTAAGCAGGTGTGGTCACAAGCAATCACAGATTAAGCAATCACAGATTAAGCAATCACAGATTAAGCAATCACAGATTAAGCTTGTTTCCAGAAAACAGCTGTACCTTTAGCACAGTAAAAGAGCCAAATTGGAAACAATTCTTCCCTTACATTAACATTCACCTATTAGGAAAAGGACAAAAATACTGTACAATCTGGAGGCAGATTTTCATAAGTGTAAAACTGAGAAAATCCTAAAAATCACATTTCAAAAATTGAATTTCCAGATTTTAAACCAAAAATTGGAGAAGTTGGCAGCTCTGCACTAGCAATGCTAAACCAATCACTAAAGGCCTTACCAACCTTTATAATAACACACGTCAGTGTTATTATAAATAGCTTTCATTCTATTAACTTGTCAGGTATTCCATATGATCTAACGATTAACCACAAATTATGTTGATCAACAGAGTCAAAAGCACTTTTGAAATTTATAAAGCTAGTAACCACAGGTTTCTGAAACTAAACATTTCTCAAGAATATGCCTGCGTAAATATTTAATCTATACATCCCCCTATCACTTCTGAAATCACACTGTTCATCACATAGTTGTCCATCAACCAAATTCTTAGTTATATTAAAGCATAATCATGCAAAAAACTTTTTACCTGCAATAGAAAGTATACTAATGCCCCTATAATTATCACAAGAACTATGATCATCTTTTTCAAATATAGGGATAATAATAACTCTAGTAAGATCCTTAAGAACAACATTTTTATAGTAAAAAATATTCAAATTTTCAGTTACCCATGTGACAACACAAACGTTCCCAGCTGTAAGCATTTCAGTGGTGATTTCATCCACTACTGATGATTTATGCAATTTTAACTTAGACACCAAAGTAACTTCAGAATGTGATATAAGGACTAACTTTAAAGTCAGTAATGAATCTATCTTCATTGCAAACAATGGAAGTAGAACTAACCACATTGTTTAGAATATCTCTGGAATGCTCAGCTCACCTACCCATGACATAATTCTCACCTCCAACAACCCTTACCAGTTTTCCATGTTTCTTCCCATACAAAAAGTCAACTATCTCATAAACTCACTGCTGTTGTGCTGTCTAGCTGCTTCATCTGCTTTGTTAGCCAGCTATCAATCCAAAGATTCCTATCAACAATTAACCAATACTTTACATATTATGCTCTCTGTAATGCTGTCTGTTAGGCCTAGGTGAGTGTTGATTCAGGTTATTCTTGAAATTCTTTCTTTGAGAAATAAGCTCCATAGCTTTATCACTCATATTACGGTGCTTCCTCTGTTGCTTTTTATTCAAAAGAGTACAATTAGTTTCAAGAAAAGCCTATTTAAACTGATTCCATTCTTCAACTTCAGTAGCAAACAAACCACAACTGTCATGATGATTACGTAAAATGTTATGATAATCTTTGCCTATATCTGAGACTTTCAGATCTTCAGTGTTAAAGGTAATTCTCTTAACCTCAGCACAACGTTTCTTAAGCTTAAGTTGCAATACATTTTTGACCAGGTAATGGTCACATCCAATTTCAGTTCCCCTATATAATCTAGTATTCCTAATCAGACTCAGACTGCTAGGTTTACTTACTCTACAGCCATTGGAACTACCAATATTGAAGGGACTGTGATGGTCCACCCATTCACTTTTACTTTCCTTAACCAGTTTTACTTTGTTTATGTTATATTTATCATTTTGGGGATTATTATTTCATTTGGACTAATTGCAATTCTTTTTTCCGAGCCGAAGGAGTTGCACATGCACAACTCCGACCTTTTGATTGTCAGCTGCTAATGCGCATGTGTAGGATATGACCCCTCTTGCGTCACAGCTAGCGCGATTGTCAGATTATGCAAATGTTTTCCTGGCATGCAACAGACAAGTGCCGGATTGTACATGGCATGTAAGTTAAGTGATGTTAGGTCACAGAGTTAGTAGATGTAAAATTGGAGATGTTCAGTATGTTGAATTAGAGGAGTCAGTATGAGTTAGTAGGAGGAGAAGTCAGTAAAGAATGTGTTGTGTAGATAGAAGGAGTTAGTAGAGATTTAGGTAGATGTGAGTTGTTAGTACTCCACCTTTTTGTATTCATCAACTGAATTGGTGAGTCTGAATATTTTGGAAATAAAAATTTGTTTTAAAATTCTTTGACTTTTGCTATTTTTTACTTGAGTACGTTAATTGATTTTTGATTAGATTTACACTTTAATTAAACTTGACATTCCTTTTTGAATTCTTGCTCGATAAGTAACACTAGATATACAAAATGAAGCCTATTTCAACTTTATTTGGCAAGTTACTATTACCTGGTGCCTGACAAGCTATCCGGAATTTTGAATAAATTTGGATCAAACGAAAGGTCCAACTTGAAAAGTTAATAATCTTTGGAGCATTACAAGACCTAATACACCTGCTCAAAGGTCAGACTCAATACCAACTTTAGCATTGATGTCACCTAGCACAAAAATTATCTCCTTTAGACAGAATTCAAAATATCCTGAGTTGTTTGTAAAACTTATCTTTCTCATTCTTATCAGAGTTCTCTGTAGATCATAACAAATATAACATTCAATCTTAGTTTTATATTTAACTATAAGAACTCTTTTATTAATGCAATCATATCCCAGAAGAGCATCACTAGCATGTCTGCTGAGAAACAAACCTACACCTTGGAGATGCTTTCCATCCTCTCTCCCTAAAAACAGAAATTTAAAATTATTTTTAAGTATCTTACCTTTACCCATCCATCTCTCTTGCAAGGTCATAATATCTAAATCATAATGCTGAAATTTCTGTGCAAGGACATCAAGAGAATAATCTCTATAAAACATCCTCACATTCCACTTACCTGTGGAGAGAAAATGATTAGTAGGATTTGTAAAGAAAGTAGGGTTATTGAGAGAGGCATTGCAAACAGTATCAAACTGCCCCCTAATCACTGCATGAAGCAAAGACATTTTCTCTCACTGCTAAAAGCCTTAATCTGTTAATGCTGGTTGGAATTTCAGACACCATCTTTACAAGTGCACCTTTTCAAGAACCAAAATCCTGTGAAACTGGTAATTCCTCAGCAGGGAGAAAGAAAAATAGCCATTGATGACTAGATCAGTAGGTCACTTTGATCTGGCAGCCTTCCCCTTCCAGAAGAGAATATCTCTTTGGAATGGTATTAATGGGTTGCACCACAAGATGGCAAGGTCAGAATTTAGGTTCTAAGCCTGGCACTATCTGTGCATTTTAAAAGGGGGCTGGTACACAACTCTTCTTTCAGTGTATTTCTAGCTACCATTTACAGACCCATTTTCAAATAGTTAAAGAATATTCTGTAGTAACTATGTCATCAGAAAGGCAAATTTTTCTCATTGTACACTTAACAGTCAAAGAATTAAAACAATCACATGTGAAGTAGACTAAAAAACTGTCACTGGTTTCAAGCAATGTGTCTACTTGAAAACAATAGTTTAATTATGTTTTGACAGACAGATAGAAACAGACAGACACAAAATCCTCACATAGCCATGGGCTACAGAGGTCCAACCAGAGTGCGCAATTTTCCTCTCCAGACGTGTCTGTTCTAAACTACAGCTGCTGCATTTGGCCACTCTAAGCCAATTCTACCAAGGTCCTGTTTGACAGTGTCTGCCCATCACATCCTAGGTCTCTTCCCTTTTCTCAAAACCTTAGGCATCCTGTTTGTCAATCTGCAGCTATGCATACGGAAACATGGCCAAACCAAAGCATATTGTGCAGAGGGAGCTCTGCACAATATGCTGCTCAAAAGAGGTTGATGACTCCTTCTTCTAACCACATCATTAGTTACAAAGTCGAACCCCCTAATGCCCAAGATACTGCGTAAGCATCTAGAATCAAAGGCATCAAGTTTCTTGTTATCCTGCTCACAAATGGCCCATGTTTCACTACTATAACTAACCTTAGAAAGAACCAAACTATTATAAACCCTAATTTTAGTCTTTAGGTGTACACGCTTATTTTTCCACACTCTCCATTGATTCTTAAAAGTCCCGTCAACAATCCCTATTCTTTTATTTATCTCATGCCACACATCACCAATATCTGTTACAAGCTCACCAGATAATTAAACTGAGACACTTGCTCAAGAGTGCAGCCATTCAAAGCAACTGAAGCACCATATGACTGACCAATTTTCATCACTTTAGTTTTTTCTCTGTTTATCACCAAACCTACTCTACTACCAGTCTCATCAACAGCTCTAATGAAAGAATTCATCTCATCAACATCATTAGCCAATAGGGCCAAATCATCTGCATAATCTAAATCAGAAATTATGAAATCTCTAGACCATTTAAGGCCAAAATCTTTCCCTTGCAAAGAATTTTGCATAGCATAATCAATAACCAAAGAGAATATGAGACAAAATGCACCCTTGTCTAACTCCACTAGTAATGCTAAACCAATTGCTGCAAAATAATTCAATTACAACTTTTAATATTATAACAAAATATTTTCTGTTTTTCTGAAGAAAAGAATCCTTTACCTGTATACTGCCATTAGCAAACAGCCTTTGTGCAAGTAGTTGACCAGCTTCAATTGCTACAGGAGTTAACTCTGGTTTACCATCCAAAACATCTCCAATTGCATATATATATGGGATATTGGTATGTTCATTTGTTGTCAGAATTTTGCTATTCCTATAAAGAAATTCAAACATAAAAACACTGATGATAATAATAGAACATATGGTATAATTATGCTGTGGTATGTCAAATAAGTCTATTGATATTTAAAAAAAAACAAGCTAACATTGCAAAAATTCATCATTCTTACCTTTAACTGAAAAATCTATCTATTTCCATAGGATGATTTATAAAAGTACTCTGTACTGGTATGCTCAGTTCATTTTTGATTTAGTCAGAGATATTCATTTGTGGAAGAAATGAGTTTTGTTGATGAGTGGGACTTGAACCCATGCCACTCAGTTTTATTGCCAGGAATTCTAGACCACTATAGTATCACTGACACATTCATTTCTCCACTAATTGTGACTTGAAATCTCTAGAATGTACCCAATTTCATCACAGATGACATCTAGGATCAGGAACAGCAATTTTCTGTCATTGCTCAATATAGGTGTATTCTACGTCAACAGATTATTCTGTGTATTATACTTGATTTATATAAAAACAGCAAATGGGCTAGTTCTGTCAGGAATACCAGGTCATATAGAGGAAATGAAACTGGATCTGACCATTACCTTGTTAAAAGTGTCTTGCAACTTAAACTTAAAAAGTGTTGTGCTAAGGTTAAAATATTTGCCTTTAATTCTGAAGCTCTGAAAGACCCAGTTATGGCTAAAGCTTACCATGATAGGTTGCTTAGTCATTATGACAGTCAAGGTTTGCTTCTACTAAAGTTGAAGAATTGGAGTTTTAAACAGGCTTTTCTTGACACTTTTGGGAAATAAGGAGCAGAGGAGGCAGAATTATTTGAGTGAAAAACACGAGCTTATTTCAGAAAGAACTGCAGGAATGTCCTTGATTAATACCCTATTAGTCCCAACAGAAAGCATTACAGAGCACTTAATAAACGTGTGAAGGATCAGTTAGCAACTGATAAGAATCTTTGGTTTGATGGCTTGGCTGACAAAGCTGAGGAAGCAGTTAGCATAACAGCAGAGAACTGTACCAGAAAGTTAATGTTTGTATGGTAGAAAATGGACAGGTATACAGGGATTGAAGGATAGGCAAGGTAAGGTTATAGACTGTGAGGATTCTGTCATGGCTATGTGGGCTGAGCATTTCAGTGATGTTCTAAACAATGTGGTTAGTTCTACTCCCATTGTTTGTAATGATGATAGATGCATTACTGGCTTTAATGCTGGCCCTATAACACAACCTGAAGTTATTTTGGCTATTTCTAAACTTAAACTTCATGAATTCCCAGGTGTAGATGAAATTACTATGGAAATGCTTAGAGCTGGGAATGTTTCGGTTATCACACGGATGACTGAAATTTTAAATATCTTTCATTTATGATAAAGGCATGGTTCCTAAGGATTTTACTAGAGCTATTATTATCCCCATTTTTAACCATTCCAGTGTCCAGGTCGTCTGTATATGTTCGGAGAATCTGATTTGAGATGCCAAGGATGTATACATATGTTTTTAGTACAACAAAAAAAATTATTTTATAAAAATAAAAATTGCCGTAAATTTTATATACAGGGCGATTCAAAACTCTTGGGCCAAACTTTAAGGGGTGACAGAACACACCTAAACAAGCACTTTTCATCATACAATAATGCATGATCGGAAGTCAAGCGATGAAGTGTTAGGGGTTAGCAGTTACTGTGTCAGGAAATGAAGAAACAAGAATGACAGAAGAGGTTTGAAACAATTGCAGAACAGAAAGTACAGAATTTTATTGAACAAATTACAGAAACTACTCAAATAAGAGCGGCCGCCAACATTAATGCAGGCTTCACACCTTCGACATAGTGATCGGCGTACATGGGTGAAAACATCAGGCATTTCTTGTACAGCGGCAGTGGCAATAGAAATCCTGGCAAGAAGGTCCTCATTGGAATCGATGGGGCTATCGTAGATGAGGCTTTTCATATGGTCCCATAGGAAAAAGTCCAGACATGAGAGATTGGGCGATCGTGGTGGCCAAGCAATGGGACCAACCAGACCAATCCATCGTCCTGAAAATGTTGCATCTAAGGCGCCACCCCATTTCAGCACATCCACACTGAAATGGGGTGGCACTCCGTCGTGTTGGAACCACGTGTTTGAATGTTTGCTGGAACAGGGTTCAGTAATTCTGGCAAGACTTCTTGTAAAAATATGAGGTACATTATCCCTTTCAGTCTGGCTGGAAGAAGGTATGGGCCAATCAAATAGTCATGGAGGATTCCAGCCCAAACATTTATGGAGAAACACCGCTGGTACGAATGTGGATGTATGGCATGTGGATTACTGGTGCCCACATATGAGAATTGTGGGTATTAAAAATGCCCTCACATGTAAAGGTGCATTTGTACGTGCATCAAAGTCTGGTTGCGCTGCATTCTGCTACAGGAACCACTGTGCAAAATCCACACGAGGCCGATAATCTGCAGGTGTCAAGGTGTGCACCCTCTAGGCATGATAGGGGTGTAATCGTTCATCTTGTAGAACTCGCCACACCATTGATTTGGGCACACTTACAGCATGGGAAATTGCTCGCGTGCTACATTCAGGATGATCTCCAACCCTACATAGAATTTCCTCTGTAACACTTGGTGTCCTCACACTTCTTACACGCCCTGTAAGCCGCTGTAACACTTGGTGTCCTCACACGTCTTACACGCCCTGCAAGCCGCTGACAAAGGAGCCCATTTCGCATTGCTGAAAGGTTTTACGATCAGGCACGCGTCTGGTAAGAAAGCGCTCCGGTACAGTCTTTGTTTCCCTCACATTCCAGTCTGCAGCTCCATACATGAAATGCATGTCAGCCTTCTCCTGATTCATGAAACAATCCATCTATTCTGCAATCCACGGTAGAAATGACGATGAGTGTGAAAACCAGCGCTTATAAGTGTTCAATGGAAAGAGCCCTCTAGTGCTTCACCATTTGAATTTCGACCATGCATTGTATGACAAAAAGTGCTTGTTTAGGTGTGTTCTATCACCCTTTAAAGTTTGGCCCAAGAGTTTTGAATCACCCTGTATATATATCTTATAAAAATATATAATTCAGGCTTTAAAAATAATATTTTGTTTTTTAATTTGATGCATATTTTATTAAACTACAATATAAATAATTTTATAAAGCCATCTGATTGCAATTTCTTAGAAGCACTAAATGGTATTGCCGATTTGCTTGTTAACATTCTTATTTGCTGAAGCAACCTTCTGATTTAAGCTCATAAGATTGATTTTAGCTATTATCAACAAATTTTTTCTTAAATTTTTGAAAATATCCTAAAAATGAACAAAAAAAAACTGCTATTTTTAAAAACCATAGATTTTGGAAGTAATTGCAAAATACTACCGCAAATTTTTTTTTTTTCCGTTTCACAAACTTTTCTGTCATAAACCTATTTTAAGTTATTTTTATCATTTTTCCCAGCATTATATGCATCTTTTCCGCCTTCAGAATCGAAACTGAAAGTAAACATATCCTATTTAGAAATTCTGGTTGCAGCTGCATTTAATTAGTTATGCTTCACTGAGTCAACACGACTCAGGTGGCTAAAACATGATATCTCCATTGTTCCATGTGCCGTGATTTTTTCAGTTTTGGTCCAGCATATAGGATACTCTTTGTCAAGTTAGTATTTTTTTTAATATTTAAACCTTAGTTAGTTTTCCTTTCAGTAGATTTATTTTCGGAAATTAGCGATCTTTTGGCTGATTGAAAAGCATTGATTTTTTTCATGCTACATCGTATCGTCACAACTTCTTGCTATGGATATTTTTATTTTATTATTTATTACTTTTCCTGTAAAATGGTTGAGTGGTTAGTGCACTTGGCTACTGATCTAAGGACCAGATAAGGCATGGATGTATGTGTCGTTTTTCGGCTGAGGTCCTGCCATCCTCTCAGATGTTCTACTTTGGTATATAAACTGACAAGCTCCTGTCAGACCTCTGTGACAAGCAGCTGCTTGAGGGGGTATTTATTTTATTTATCATTTTCTGAAAATAAATGAGGTCTTGGATATGAAAGCAAATTTATTTCTGTACATTTACTTCCATTAGTTAGCTATCTTCAATCGGCTTATTTATCGATTACTGATATATCTTTCCAGGTTGTGCATTAAAAGAAATGAAAATCATACTCCAGGTTGAATATTATATTATTCAGGAGGAAATTTCCTTTTGATAAATATATAATTTACCTATTTTTATTCATCAGGTTTTCCAAAGTGAAGCCTTAATTGTACAGTGCGATCTTTTTTTTTCCACCATATCACATTCAAAAAGGCTTATTAAAATCAAAATGCTTGGAAATTTATTTATTTTATTTTTTATAAAATTCGAAATTAAATTCTGTTTAATTTGATATATAACATGACCTATTTCTGTTAATTGTTTTTTTTTTTTTAAATTCTAAATTTGACTTGTTTATTTGACTCAGCACAATTGGCTAAAAGCCTGGAATTTTCTCAAAGTATGGTGAAAATAAATAAAATAAATAAATACCCCCTCAAGCAGCTGCTTGCCACAGAGGTCTGACAGGAGCCTGTCAGTTAATATGTCATAGTAGAAGGTCTGAGAGGATGGCAGGACCTACCGAGAAAAAAAAATCACAAAACAAGAAAAATATTTACTTAAAACCAAAAAAATAATTTTTTTGTTATTCAGAAATATATAGCCATTCTATTCATGTGCATTGAAATAATTTCTGTATATTATTTTTTTTTAAATAAATTTTTATTTTCATTCACAGATGCATTTTTTTTACTACATGACTCTAAAAAAGTCCTATTAAAATAAAACATATGTTTTTTGTTAAATACTTGATTTTCAGAAAATCCAGATTTAAATGCTGATTAATTTGGCATAAAACATAACTTAATTCCTTTCATTAGTTATTTGACAAAAATGTTCTTAAGTCAGTTGTTTTTTTTTTGCTGAGTATAGGCAGAAAAATAGCTTGTTGGCCTCTGGATGGAAACCTGTTTTTCAGCCTGGACACTGGAAGGGTTAATAAAGGCGACTGCAGTTCTTGTGATAACTATAGGGGTATAATATATATTTGTGATAACTATAGCCTACTTTCCTGTTCCAGGTAAAATTCTTTGCATGGTTGTACTTAATAGAATTAAGAATCTGGTTGACAGTCAATTGCGTGATGAGCAATGTGGATTCAGAAGTGGTAGGGAATGTGTTGATCAGATATTTTCAGTCAGGCAGATTCTTGGGAAAAGTTTAGAGTTTAAGAAACCTTTGTTGATTTCAAAAAGGCTTTTGACTCTGTTGATTGTCACAATTTATGGTTGATAGTGTGATCGTATGGCAAAAAAGACATAATGAACATAACAAAAGCTCTCCATAATAACACCGAGTGGTGTGTGAGAGTTGGTAAGGCTTGTAGAAATTGGTTTAGCATTGCTCCTGGTGTTCAATAAGGATATATTTTGCTTTTAGCTTGGTTATTGATTATATTATGCAAAATTCACCGCAAGGAAAAGATTTGGCTTTAAATGGTCTGGAGATTTGAAAATTTCTGATTTAGATTCTGCTGATGATTTGGTCTGTAAATGGTAGCTAGGTAGTCACTGGAAGGTGAGCTATGCACCAATCCCCTGTGATAATGCAAAGAACCAGCCAGGCCCAGCACCTAATGTCCGACCCCATCTTCTCGTGGTGCACACCGTTAGTACCTTTCAAAAGAGATACTCTCTTGTGGAAGTGAACGGAAGGGGAGGGCTACCAGATTAGTGTGGCCTACTGATCTGGACATCTATGGCTACTTTTCTTTTTTCTACCCTGCTGAGGAGTGGTCAACCACACAAGGTCCTGGTGCTGACCATACATACCAACTTGAACGGAATTATGGCTCTGAGCTTGATTATGGATCCTGATTTTGCTGCACTGGCGGGCTTCTGTGGAGGGAAAATCTTCCACTGTGTTTTCTCTTTGTTTGTGGGTTGACAGCCCCAAGTGAACAGATTCACAGGATATGTTTTATCAGCTAGTGGATAATCCTGAGCAGAGGTCATCACAGGCACCTGAAGTCTTTGCTTCTATTGGCATCGTCAAATTATACATTGGAGGAAGTCTTCCAGTGTAGATGGCTTCAGCATTTAGTGGTGGGGAACTAGGTCTTTGCCCCATGTCTGCGATTAGGGGGCTGTTTGATATTGTCAGCATTCTCTCTCTCAATAAACATAGTTTCTTTAAACATCCAAATAACAATTTTCTCTCCATAGGTAGTTGGAATGTGAGGACTCTGCACAGAGCTTTTTCTCTTGATGTCCTCACACAAGAATTCCACCATTATAATTTAGATATTCTCGGCTTTCAAGAGGCCATATGGATAGATAAAGGTCAGATTCTTAAAAATAATCTTAAATTTTTCTTTTCAGGGAGGAAAGATGAGAAACATCACCAAGGCGTGGGTCTGCTTCTCAGCAGACATGCTAGTGATGCTCTTCTAGGATACGAATCATTAATGAAAAGTTTCTTACAGCAAAATTTCAGGCAAGCATTAAAGACTTGAATGCTATCTGCTGTTATGCCCCCACTGAGGATGTCGATGAGAATGAGAAGGATAAATTTTATGAACAACTTCAGAATATTTTGAATTCTGTCAAGAAAGGAGATATTACCCTTGTCCTAGGTGACTTCAATGCCAAAGTTGGTACTGACTCTGACTTGTGGGGAGGAGTAATAGGCCCTTTTGGTATTGGTAGCTGCAATGGCAATGGGCAACGTCTCTTACAGATAAGTAAACTCAATGGATTCAGAATAACTAACACTTATTACAAACACTGCAACATACATAAGTACACATGGGTTTCACCTGATGGGCTGCATAAGAATATGATTGATTATATATTAATTAACAGTAAATGGGCTAGTTCTGTTAGGAATACCAGGTCATATAGGGGAGCTGAAATTGGATCTGACCATTACCTTGTTAAAAGTGTATTGCAACTTAAACTTAAAAAGTGTTGTGCTAGGGTTAAAATATTTGGTTTTAATACTGAAGCTCTGAAAGACCCAGTTATAGCCAAAGCTTACCATGATAGGTTACTTAGTCATTATGACAGTCATGGTATGCTTACTACTGAAGTTGAGGAAAAATGGAATCATTTCAAACAGGCTTATTTGGACATTAACAGTTCTCTTTTAGGAAAAAAGGAGCACAGGAGATAGAATTATCTGAGTGATAAGGCACTTGAACTTATTTCGGAAAGAAAGAATTGCAGGAATGTCCTTAATCAATACCCTACTAGTCCTAATAGAAAGCATTACAGAGAACTTAATAAACGTGTAAAAGACCAGTTAGCTGCTGCTAAGAATCTTTGGCTTGATGGCTTGGCTGACAAAGCCAAGGAAGCAGTTAGACAGAACAACAGCAGAGAGCTGTACCAGATAGTTAATGTTTTGTGTGGTAGAAAACGAACAGGTATACAGGGATTGAAGGATAAACAAGGTAAGGTTATAGAAGGTGAGGATTCTGTCATGGCTAGGTGGGCTGAGCATTTCAGTGATATTCTAAACAATGCAGTTAGTTCTATTCCCATTATTTGCAATGATGATAGATGCATTGGTGGCTTTAATGTTGGCCCTATAACACAATCTGAAGTTATATTGGCTGTTTCTAAACTTAAACTTCATAAATCCCCAGGGGTAGATGAAATTACTACAGAAATGCTCAGAGCTGGGAATGTTTCTGTTGCCACTTGTATGACTGAAATTCTGAATATCTTTTATGATAAAGACATAGTTCCTAAAGATTTTACAAGAGCTATTGTTATTCCTATTTTCAAAAAAGGTGATCACAGTTCTTGTGATAAATTAGGGGTATCAGCCTACTCTCTGTTCCAGGTAAAGTTCTTTCCATGATTGTGCTTAATAGAATTAAGAATCCTGTTGACAGTCAATTGCGAGATGAGCAATGTGGATTTAAAAGTGGTACGGGATGTGTGGATTAGATATTTTCACTTAGGCAGATTCTTCAGAAATGTTTGGAGTTTCAGAAACCTTTGGTTGCTAGCTTCGTTGATTTCAAAAAGGCTTTCGACTCTGTTGATTGTCATAATTTGTGGTTGATTGCGAGACCATACCAGAAAAGTTAAGTTAACATAATGAAAGCTCTCTATAATAACACTGAGTCGTGTGTGAGAGTTGGTAAGGCTTGTAGCAATTGGTTTAGCATTACTTCTGGTGTTCGACAAGGGTGCATTTTGTCTTCTTTTCTCTTTAGCTTGGTTATTGATTATTTATGAGAAATTCACTTCCAGGGAAAGATTCTGGCCTTAAATGGACTAGAGATACAAAAATTTCTGATTTAGATTAAGCTGATATTTAGCCCTTTTGGCAAATGATGTTGATGAGATGAACTCTTTCATTCGAGCTGTTGATGAAACTGGTAGTAAACTAGGTTTGGTTATAAACAGAGAGAAAACTAAAGTGATGAAAATTGGTCAGGAAGGCTGTGATCCAGTTAATCTGAATGGTTGCAGTCTTCAGCAGGTGTCACAGTTTAATTATCTTGGGAGCTATGTAACAGATAATGGTGATGTGCGGCATGAGATTAACAGACGAATAGGGATTGCTGCCGGGACTTTTAAAAATCTATGGAAAGTGTGAAGAAATAGGCATCTACACCTAAAGACTAAAATTAGACTGTATAATAGTTTGGTTCTTTCTAGGGTGAGTTATGGTAGTGAAACTTGGACACTTTGTAAACAAGATAACAGGAAACTAGATGTTTTCGATTCCAGATGCTTATGCAATATCTTGGGCATTAGGTGGTTTTACTTTGTAACTAATGATGAAGTTAGGCAAAGGAGTCAGCAACCTTCTTTAAGCAGCATATTGTGCAGAGAGAGATTCCGTTGGTTTGGTCATGTTGCCCGTTGGCAAATAGGGTTATGAACAGTGTGCCTAAAGGCGTCAGAAAGAGGGGGAGACCTAGGATGCAGTGGGCAGACAATGTCAAACAGGACCTTGTTAGAATTGGTGTGCAGTGGCCAGATGCAGTAGATAATAAATAATTAATGAAATAGGCTTGAAGTATTTCATATCAACTCATAATAAATAGGCACTTTAGTGTCGATTTAAATTTTAGAGGAAAAATTGTCTTGAGCCGGGTTTGATACGAACCCACGACCTCCTGATAACATGTCAGGTGCTCTGGACACTGAGCTACCGGCCGCCGATCAAGATCTCCTCTAACAAGTGCTATGAACATACCTTTATGTTTGATATAAGTGCTATTCTGGCAATATATATATATTTTTTAGCCACAAGCGGCATTTATATTAGCCAATAGATGGAAGCATGTACGACAAGTATGCAGATAATAAATAATTAATGAAACAGGCTCAAAGTATTTCAAATCAACTCATAATAAATAGGCACTTTAGCGTCGATTTAAATTTTAGAGGAAATATTGTCTTGAGCCGGATGGGATACGAACCCACGACCTCCTGATAACATGTCAGGTGCTCTGGACCACTGAGCTACCGACCGCCAATCAAGATCTCCTCTAACAAGTGCTATGAACATTCCTTTATGTTTCATATAGGGGCTATCCTGGCAATATTTTTTAGCCACAAGCGGCATTTATATTAGCCAATAGATGGAATAGTCCAGAGCACCTGACATGTTATCAGGAGGTCATGGGTTCGCATCCCACCCAGCTCAAGATAATTTTTCCTCTAAAATTTAAATCGACGCTAAAGTGCCTATTTATTATTCGTTGATGCAGTAGATGTAGCTCAGGACAGACTTGCTTGGAGAACTAAATTGCACAGTCTGGTTGGACCTCCATAGTCCATGGCTGCTTGAGGATGATGATGATTTAGTTCTTTTGGCAAATGATGTTGATGAGATGACATCTTTCATTTGAGCTGTTGATGAGACTGGTAGTAGAATAGGTTTGGTTATAAACAGAGAGAAAACTAAACTGATGAAACTTGGTCAGGCAGGCTGTGGTTCAGTTGATCTGAATGGTTGCACTCTTGAGCCGGTGTCTCAGTTTAATTATCTTGGGAGCTACATAACAGATACTGGTGATGTACAGCACGAGTTAACAAATGAATGGGGATTGCTGACAGGACTTTTAAGATCTGGAGAGTGTGGAGAAATAGATGTATACACCCGATTACTAAAATTGGACTGTATAATAATGAGGATAAGGAGGAGGATGTTCTATGAATAAGTTGAGCTACTGTAAACTCGTGCCTCAATGGCTTTGTCCGATTTCAAAGATTTAAATACACTTTACTAAATCTGGATAATATATATATCTGGAATATAAATAAATCTGTAAGGGCCTAAAAATTAAAAATAATGGTAATGGAATGAAAAAATTTCATGTAGGTTAAATATCTTCAATTTACTACTGGTAAAGTAATAATAATTAAATAACATATGAAAAATTCATTCCTTAACCCTTTCCAGGTCGATATTTTTTCACTCTGATCAGACAAAAAAAATTAACTTTAGAACTTTTTTGCCAAATAACTAAAGAAAGGAATTATGGCATGTTATATATATATGCCAAATTAATCATTTAATTGTGGATTTTCTAAAAATAAAATATTTAACTGAAAAGACAACTAGTTTTATTTTAATAGGACTTTTTTTAGAGTCATATAGTAAAAAAAATGCATCTGGCAACACAAAAATTTAGAAAGGCTATTTCTGAACAACAAAAAAAAAACAATTTTCTTGTTTAAACATTTCTTCAGTTTTCAATTTTTCCTCCATACCCTACTTTGAGAAAAGTCCAGGTTTGTTGCAGAATCTAATAAACAAACCAACTTTAGAATATTTTTAATAAATAACTAATCAACAGAAATAGGCCATGTTATATACCAAATTAAACAGCATTTAATTATGAACTTTATTGAAGTAAAAAATTTGAACACTGCAGTAACATCAATTTTATAACACTTTTTACAGTGGTACGCAAAAAAAAAAATTGGTACATATTTCATAATTACTTCCAAAACCTTCCATTTTTAAAAACAGTAGTTTTTTTTTTATTAATTATCAGGAAATTTTAGAAACTTTAAAGGAAAAATTTGTTGTTAACAGTTCAAATCAAATTTCTAAGCTTATATCAGGCGATTGCTTCAATACAGAGTAACGTTAACAAATAAATTGGCAAAACCATATAGCACGTAAAAATATGGCAATAGGATGGCTTTATTGAATTATTTATATTGTAGTTTAATAAAATATGCATCAAATGAAATAAAATATATTTCAAGCTTGAATTACATATTTTATAAAGACATATAGGATAATTTTCAAATGGCAATTTTAGTTTTAAAAAATTGAAGTTTCAGGTGTTGTACAAAAAACGTCTATAGATGCCCTTGAGACTGGAAGGGTTAAATCTTAATCTTCTAATTTCTTTAATCATCTTAGATTAGGAAGAGGAAGGGGGAAGGCAAGAACCACCCTCCTGGAACAATGCCTGAACTAGAATAATAACAGCTTATAAGTGAAAAGCAATAGGTCCCAATTTCATAGAAAATTGAATAAATGCAATCATGCATGTTGAAAGAGATTTTGGTCATTTTAACTCTGAATGGTACTTTTTTTTGCTCACATTAGGCTAAATAGCCAAGCCACAAGGACCCTAAAGGTTCAGAGAAAGTTGAAGGAAGGGGATCCACTGGACAGCTGTTAGGAAACAGATGGTAGATTCCCATGAAGACCACCATCATGTTCTTTAAGCTCCATAAGGGTCACAGCTTAATATCCCATCTGATGAACGGCAGCCTTTCCAAGCCCATTGGTGCTCCCTTTCTGATTGAGAGCAGGGTGGGACTGAAACCTGGGAACTGCAGATTACACACCTGATGTACTACTGGCTGAACCAGCCACTGCCGCACTGAAAGGAAGGCAGGATTTTGTTATGTCAGGTTACATGGGGGTTACAAATACTATATTTCTGCAATTTGTAGTTTGTTTCCCCATTTTCAGATGACAAAAATCAGCTAATTTATGTCATCCCTTATAAGTAGACATCATAACTACAAAATTTACCAATAGTAGTTTGCTTTTAACCAATTGGCTTACGAATATTTTTACACTAAACATGCTCAGAATTACTGTTCTATAGAATGGAATTTCACCTAGAACGTATATGAAATTTCACCTGATTTTTATAATATCCAATGCCACCAAATATTTATAATATGCACTTTCACCTTATATTTTATAATATCTGATTTTATTTAATCAGAGCTAAACTGTTGAATTCTTGTTTGCAAAATGTTTCAAAATGATGAAAGGTTTCTTGCAGTGAATCGTGCAGAGATCTGCCTCTTGCCAGAAGTGCTGCCTCTTGCCAAAAGTGCTGCCTCTTGCCAGAATCTTTCCCTGGAAGTGAATTTCTCATAAATAATCAATAACCAAGCTAAAGAGAAAAGAAGACAAAATGCACCCTTGTCGAACACCAGAAGTAATGCTAAACCAATTGCTACAAGCCTTACCAACTCTCACACACGACTCAGTGTTATTATAGAGAGCTTTCATTATGTTAACTTAACTTTTCTGGTATGGTCTCACAATCAACCACAAATTATGACAATCAACAGAGTCGAAAGCCTTTTTGAAATCAACGAAGCTAGCAAACAAAGGTTTCTGAAACTCCAAACATTTCTGAAGAATCTGCCTAAGTGAAAATATCTAATCCACACATCCCGTACCACTTTTAAATCCACATTGCTCATCTCGCAATTGACTGTCAACAGGATTCTTAATTCTATTAAGCACAATCATGGAAGAACTTTACCTGGAACAGAGAGTAGGCTGATATCCCTAATTTATCACAAGAACTGTGATCACCTTTTTTGAAAATAGGAATAACAATAGCTCTTGTAAAATCTTTAGGAACTATGTCTTTATCATAAAAGATATTCAGAATTTCAGTCATACAAGTGGCAACAGAAACATTCCCAGCTCTGAGCATTTCTGTAGTAATTTCATCTACCCCTGGGGATTTATGAAGTTTAAGTTTAGAAACAGCCAATATAACTTCAGATTGTGTTATAGGGCCAACATTAAAGCTGCCAATGCATCTATCATCATTGCAAACAATGGGAGTAGAACTAACCACATTGTTTAGAACATCACTGAAATGCTCAGCCCACCTAGCCATGACAGAATCCTCACCTTCTATAACCTTCCTTGTTCATCTTTTAATACCTGTATACCTGTTCGTTTTCTACCACAGAAAGCATTAACTATCTGGTACAGCTCTCTGCTGTTTTGCTGTTTAACTGCTTCATTGGCTTTGTCAGCCAAGCCATCAAGCCAAAGATTCTTATCAGGAGCTAACTGATCTTTTACACGTTTATTAAGTTCTCTGTAATGATTTCTATTAGGACTAGTAGGGTATTGATTAAGGACATTCCTGCAGTTCTTTCTTTCCGAAATAAATTCTGCCTCCTCTGTTCCTTTTTCTCTAAAAGAGTACTGTTAGTGTCCAAAAAAGCCTGTTTAAAATGGCCCCATTCTTCCTCAACTTCAGCAGTAAGCAAACCATGACTGTCAAAATGACTAAGTAACCTATCATGGTAAACTTTAGCTATAACTGGGTCTTTCAGAGCTTCAGTATTAAAGGTAAATTTTTAACCCTAGCACAATACTTTTTAAGTTGCAAGACACTTTTAACAAGGTAATGCTCACGTCCAATTTCAGCTCCCCTATATGACCTGGTATTCCTAAAAGAACTAGCCCATTTGCTGTTAATTAATATACAAGCAATCATATTCTTATGCAACCCATAAGGTGAAACTTATGTGTACTTATGTATGTCGCAGTGTTTGCAATAAGTGTTAGTTATTCTGAATCCATTGAGTTTACTTACCTGTAGGAGACATTGCCCATTGCCATTGCAGCTACCAATACCAAAAGGGCCTATTACTCATCTCCACAGGTCAGAGTCAGTACCAACTTTGGCATTGAAGTCACCTAGGACAAGGGTAATATCTCCTTTCTTGACAGAATTCAAAATATCCTGAAGTTGTTCATAAAACCTATCCTTCTCATCCTCATCGGCATCCTCAGTGGGGGCATAACAGCAGATAGCATTCAAGTCTTTAATGCTTGCCTGAAATTTTGCTGTAAGAAACCTTTCATTAATGCACTCGTATCCGAGAAGAGCATAACTAACGTGTCTGCTGAGAAGCAGACCTACGCCTTGGTGATGTCTTTCATCTTCCCTTCCTGAAAAGAGAAATTTAAGATTATTTTTAAGAATCTGACCTTTATCTGTCTATATGGTCTCTTGCAAGCCGAGAATATTTTAATTATAATGGTGGAATTCTTGTGTGAGGACATCAAGAGAAAAAGCCCTGTGCAGAGTCCCCACATTCCAACTACCTATGGAGAGAAAATTGTTATTTGGATGTTTAAAGAAACTATGTTTATTGAAAGAGGGAATGCTAACAATATCAAACAGCCCCCTAATCGCAGACATGGGGCAAAGACCTGTTTCCCCACCACTAAATGCTGAAGCCATCTACACTAGAAGACTTCCTCCAATGTATAATTTGATGATGCCAATAGAAGCAAAGAGTTCAGGTGCCTGCGATGACCTCTGCTCAGGATTATCCACCAGCTGATAAACATATCCTGTGAATCTATTCACTTGGAGCTGTCAACCAACAAACAAACAGAAAACACAGTGGAAGATTTTCCCTCCACAAAAGCCCACCACCGCAGCAAAATCAGGATCCATAATCAAGCTCAGAGCCATAATTCCATTCAGGTTGGTATATATGGTCAGCACCAGGACCCTGTGTGGTTGACCACTCCTCAGCAGGGTAGAAAAAAAAAGAAAAGTAGCCATAAATGTCCAGATCAGTAGGCCACACTAATCTGGCAGCCCTCCCCTTCCGTTCACTTCCACAAGAGAGTATCTCTTTTGAAAGGTACTAACGGTCTGCACCATGAGAAGGTGGGGTCGGACATTAGGTGCTAGGCCTGGCTGGTTCTATGCATCATCACAGGGGATTGTTGCATAGCTCTCCTTCCAGTGACTACCTAGCTACTATTTACAGACCAAAATTTCACTATGATCCCGAAACAAAACAGTCAAGTCAATGAAAGCATCCCAGTCACTGAGACCCAAGAAAATCCAGGTTTCTCATTTAGCTGGGAAATAAATGGCTCGTGTTTTTTTACATCAAAGGTGTCCTCGTTACCTTCTTCATGGTTGTCCACTTTGTGCCTTGTGGAATAACGATAAAGAAGGAAGCCTACTCGAAGGTTCTTAGAACCAAACTTCAGCATGCCATTCGTGAAAAACGTCCGGAACTTTCTGGTGTGACTTGGTTTCTCCCTCACGACAACATTAGGCCCCATATGGCTAATTTTGTGCAGCAAGGGATCACTGCCATAGGTGCTGAGGTTCTGCCACATCTTCCATATTCCCTGGACTTAGCACTCTGCGATTTTTTCCTCTTTTCGCGACTGAAGAAAGCTTTGAAAAGGAAACATTTCGCATCCGACTACGAAGCTTGCAGAGCCACAAAGACAACACTTTGCATGCTTTCGAAAAATGGCTTCAAAGACGGTTGGTTGGTTGGTTGTTTAGGGTTTAATGGCACATTAGCATCTAAGGCTATAATGTGCCAAAAGAAAGTTCAATATGTAACAAGATAAAAGTCATGAAACCCTCAACCAATTTTTAAAAATATACTAGAAATTTCACAAGACAAAGGTAGAATAATAAAATAACAAGCAGGGAGTAACAATAAACAAACGTAGAAATATTTTGAAAAAATAAAAGCAACCAGGTGTAAACAACCTGGGTTAATCATATATATAATAAACAGTAGAGTAAAACTATAGACGAGTAAAATAACCTGTAAATTGTAAAAATTGAAAGACAGCGTTAAAACAACAATGATCAGATAACAAATGTCCGAGTGTAAGGGGCTCGGACGTAAAATCATGAAATGTAAATTACAAACATCGTTCAAAGTAAAACATGGATATGATATTAAAATGTGTTTGATAGTTAAAATGGTGTCACAAAACTCACACTTAGGTACGTCATCCGCCCGTAGAAGAAATGAATGAGTAAGATACGAATGACCTAAGCGGAGCTGAGCAAGTACAACTTCCTCCTTGCGATTCCTGCGGTAACAAGACTGCCATGGTTTGATGATAGGTTTGATCTCAAATAACTTGTTAACAAGCTGTTCTGACCAAGATCTCTGCCACTGTGCCCGGAGCTCGATGGTAAAACGCTGCCGATAATCCAGATAGGGAACCGGCAACGGAGAGTCGGACAGGGGCGTGGCTTACTTGGCAGCAGCGTCTGCCAAGTCGTTGCCCCTAATCGTGACGCGACCGGGCACCCAACAAAAATGGATGGTGGTGGTGGCTGCCAGACAATGTAGTTGCTGGTGGATCTTAGTAAGAACTGGGTGAGGCTGATGCCTCACCGAGATCAAAGCCTGTAGCGAGCTAAGTGAGTCGGTGTAAAGCACACACCGACGATGATGCTTGGTCACCACGTGGTCCAAGGCGAGGCGGATAGCGTGCAACTCTGCAGTGAAGATGGAACACTGCAGTGGGATCTGGTCCGCAATGATTACATCACAGCAGACCATGGCCGATCCCACTGATGTGCCGGACTTCGAGCCATCTGTAAAGACAGGCAAGAAGTCCGGGTGCTCAGCATGATGGCTGGCAAAGAGTTGCCGGTACACACAATCGGGTGTAAAGGCCTTCCCCGTCCTGCACAGGGAAAAATCGCAGGAAGGGGAAACAGCGAGCCAAGGTGGAAGTGGCTCAGCTGTTGACTGTGCGATGCTATCGAGACTGATGTTAATGTCTCTGAGGTAGCCTCGCACATGCAAACCAAAAGGACGAATGGCAGTTGGCCAATTTGTGTAAAGCATCTCCCACTTTGGGCTGAAAACGCAGTCCCAAGTGGGATGGCCTGGCAGGGATCGCAATTTAGATGCATATTGTAGGGACAACTGCTGACGGTGAAGAGATAAAGAAGGTTCGTCAGTCTCAACGTAAAGACTCTGGACTAGTGAGGTGCAGAAGGCTCCCGTGCAAACACGGAGGGCCTGGTGATGGATGGGGTCCAGCACCTTCACCACCGAATCCCAGGCTGAGTCGTACACCTGGGATCCGTAGTCCAGTTTAGATCGGACAAGTGCACGGTACAGGCGGAGCAAAGAACATCGGTCCGCCCCCCAAAAAAGGGAGGAGAGGACCTTGACGATGTTCAATGCCTGCGTGCACTTGGACCTGAGATGATGTATGTGAGGTAAAAAGGTCAATTTCCGATCGAATATGAGACCGAGAAATTTGGTCTCCGCCACAACTGGAATGATGTTACTCCTGAGCTTCAGCTCAGGATCCAGATGAAGATTATGCTTGTGGCAAAAGTGCACACAAGCGGTCTTCTGTGGGGAGAACCGAAACCCGTTTGCCGTCGCCCAAACCGAAAGATTGTTCAGGGCAATTTGCAGTTGTCTTTCAATGATCCTCATGCTGGACGAAGAGCAAAAGATGCTAAAGTCATCAACATAGAGGGCATTGCCTACTGATGGAGGAAGTTGTCTAGTAATAGAATTAATCTTGACAGCGAAAAGCGTAACACTCAGCACGCAGCCTTGTGGCACCCCATTCTTGGGGGTACGGCCGCGACAGAGTGTTACCGCCACAGACATGAAAAGAACGTGTCGATAAGAAGTTGGAGATGAAGAATGGCATGACCTCTCAAGCCGAAACTGTGGTGGTCACGAAGAATTCCAAATCTCCAAGCCGTGTCGTAAGCTTTTTCGATGTCGAAGAAAATTGACACCAGGTGCTCTCTACATAAAAATGAGTTTCTGATAGCCGATTCGAGGCATATCAGATGGTCAAGAGTTGACCATTGCCTGCGAAAGCCACACTGGGTGTTGGAAAGAAGGTTGTGGTGTTCTAAATACCAGATGAGCTGGCATTTACCATTCTTTCCAACACCTTGTACACGCAACTCGTCAACGCGATTTGATGATAATTGGAAGGAATCTTGGGATCTTTGCCTGGCTTGAGGAAGGCCAAGACGATGGCCTCCCGCCAGGAGTCCGGAAATTGCTCCTCCAGAAAAATGCGATTGAAGAGATGGAGCAGCTGATCCTTACTCGATGGTGAAAGATGTTGGAGCATGGCATAATGGACATTGTCTGGCCCTACAGCAGAGGCACGAGAAGAGTGCAAAGCAAGGCAAAGCTCCTCCGCTGTGAATGGCCTGTTGTAAGGCTCCAGGCCATTCGAGTGGAAAGATAGCGGAGAGCGTTCCACCCTGCCCTTCTGGGCCAGAAACTCAGGGGAGTAAGAGGAAGAGATGGAGGAGAATGACTCCCCCAGAGTGTCGGCAATTGCTTTCGGATCAGCAACTGCCTGTCCATTGAGCTCCAGGATCGATGACGAGTGGGACGTTTAGTTTCCACCCATCTTCCGGACTTTCACAGCTGGCGAGAAAGACTTTATCCCACACCACCTTAGAACTAGTCGTGCGGGTGATAGAAGATGTATACTTGATCCAAGATTCCTTCTGGCTCTGGCATCGGATGAAACGAGCTTTCATCCTGGCGCATTTGAACTTTTCGAGGTTGGGGGTCGTCGAATATCTCCGAAACACCCACCAAGCCTTGTTCTGAACCTTACGAGCTGCGGTGCAATCTGGATTCCACCACGGTTTCGGAAAGCGAGGAAACCGTGTCAAAGTTTGAGGAATTGTTGATGCAGCTGCATCTATGATACAGTCCGTTATTTCCACTACTGCAACATTGATGGGCTCCTGGCTGACGGAGTGGTCATCGAGCTCAGAGAGCAGCTCGAAACCACCCCAGTCAGCCCGATCGAGCCTCCACCGTGAGACGCGTGAAGGGCTGCAAGGCCCCCCCACGGGAGATGGTGCACACCACGGGGAGGTGATGGCTTCCGTAGGGGTTGTCCTCGACCTCCCATGTAAAGAGTGGAAGGATCGAGGAGGAGCAGATGGTAAGGTCAATGGCAGTGAAAGAGCGGGTTGGGGAGTGAAAGTAAGTACTGACACCGGTGTTCAACAGGGAGAGAGAAGGATCCAGGAGCCACTGCTCCAGGACCCTGCCCCTCCTGTTGTTGTCATGACTGCCCCAAAGTGGACTGTGTCCGTTGAGGTCCCCCATAATGAGGAATGGGGGACGGCAGCTGCGAGATGAGATCATCTAGGTCTTCCTGGAAGACGGTGCTCCCAGGTGGAAGACATACAGAGCAGACAGTCAGCGAGAACCCCACGAAGAGACGGATGGCTACTGCCTCTAAGTTGGTGGTGAGGGGTACGACCTGGAATGGAGAATGGTTGTTCACGAGGATGGCGACATCCCCGCAAGCTGGACCATCTCCATCCCGGTCCCGGCAAACTAGTGAAAAGTGCCGGATCGTGGGACCTGTGACTGGCTGCAAGTATGTCTCCTGCAGGCACACACAGATGGGCTGGTGTGCCTGAAGGAGGGCCTTGATGTCGTCAAGATTCCTCTGGAATCCATGACAGTTCCATTGTGGGAGTGTGGCCATCTCAGGACTTAGAAGAGTGGGTGGACGACGAATTCCTATTCAACTTAACCACCGCAGAGGATGGTTTAGTGAATAGGGGGTGGTCGGTATCCATGTCCTCGGAATCGTCCGAGGGGCATGGATCGGTGACCGCCCTTTGTGGTGCAGTGATTTTCTTTTTGGGCCCCGGCGGGGGCCCCTTAGGTTTTGAAGGTCTTGCTGTCTGAGGATGGGGAGGAGAAGGCCTTCTGGTGGAGATGGAAGGCTGTGTTGCTGGAATGGAAACCGGGGTTGATGTCGAAGTCGACACCACCCTCAGTTTCGCCTGCGTCAGGAGGTACTTCACAGCTGGCGAGAAAGACTCAGTAGGTGGTACACTGATGTCAGTCTGCACCGCAACTGAAGTCATTGGAACGATGGGCTTTCCAATGACTGCACTGGCATAGGAAACCTTGCCAGGTGGGGCGGGTGGTGCAGCAAGCTTTCTCGCTAAGCGTATGAGATATTGTTGATGACTTTGAGGCGCTGTACCTCCTTTTCCTCCTTCCACTTCGGACAGTCGCGGGAGTACGCCGGATGTTTGGCACTGCAGTTCACACAGCATGCCTTTTCTGCTGTGCAGTCAGGATCAAGATGATCCTTACTGCCACAGCGAGCAAAGGTGGGCTTGCCCCTGCATGCTGTGCGGGCATGACCGTATATCTGACACTGAAAACAGCGCAGAGGGTTCGGTATATACGGCCGTACCTCACAATGTAAATAACCTGCCTTGATGGAAGAAGGCAGGCGTGGTGTGTTGAATGTCACAATCAGCACCGGGGTGGGTGCTAATTTCCCATCACGGCGTGTCGAAACCCGGTGGACCGCTGTTACTTCTTGAGGTGTGAGCTCTGAGAGGATTTCCTCCTCAGTGACATTGAGGAGGCCCCACTCAGTGATCACACCCCGAGAGGAATTCAAAGTTTTATGGGGAATGACTTCAACAGCCACCCAACCAATGTCCTTGACTTTCAGGAGCAGTTCCGAATGTTTGGAACAAGTGGTCTCAACCTGCAAGTCGCCAGATTGTAGGCGCTTCACAGATTTCGGCTATCCCGCAAGACCCTTCAAACCTTTATTCACGAAAAATGGGGACATGTTCCCAAGTACCTGATCGCCTGTGGAGTGGATGATCAGGAATCTCGGGAACGAAGACACAGACAAAGAAGACGACGGCGGTGATAACAAAGACGAGGAAGATGGGGCTCATGTCGAGCCCTCTTGTTGGCAGTGATCGCATTAATTTCTTCATTCTCTCTCATTGTTTGTTTTGTGTGGTTCAGTGCCCGCTGTCCCCACCCTCCACGGAGTCCAACAAGGGGACGCCCAGTCGGGCACCAGGGCTACGCAGGCACTAACCCACACAGACAGTGAGCCAAGCCCTCACAAATAAATAGAAGGAAAATAAAAAGATAAATGTGCAGAACAAAAACATTCTACACAAAAGAAACAAAGCGAAAAATATCAAAATTGTGAATGGTCAGACTGGCCTCACAGAGAAAGGATAATGACAAAAGGAAAATAATCTGCGAGGAAACTTGCAAACCTGTACCCAGACCGTGGGCAAGGGTTACTCACTGCTCTGCACGGTTGACCCTAGCAGGACCTGCCCACCAGCCAATTGCTCCTGGGAGGGCCACCCCAGGAGCTCCCGTTTACCGGAAGCAGAGGCCAAAGCAGTGTATAGCAGAGGCCCCGGAATCCGCTGCCCAGCCCCGCGACAGACAGGCTCCCCAATGGCAAGACAGCCAATGGGGACCATGCCAGTCATGAGCTGAGGAGAGAAGACGGGGACCCCCGAGCAACTACCAGAATCCTGCTTTCCCGGGACATGGGTCTCCGTGCACGGCAAACACGCGGGCAAGCGTTTAGGATCCTGTGAAGGTAACCGAGCCAGCAGAACCTTCACAGGGTGGTCCCCCTCACCATGTACAGGCGCTCACACCGAGGGGGGCTTCAAAGACGCTTTTAATGCATGGGTACAATGATGGCAAAAATATGTGAATTTCAAGGGAGAGTATTTTGAGAAAGACAAATGCCAGGAAGATTCAGAGGATGATATTTAATGTAACTTTTTGCTTCTGTCCACAAATTAGATGATCACGCTATGTATATATAAATGTAAAGTGCTACACTTTATTGAATAATTAAGTAACAAAAAGAACTTTGTACACAAAATGTCAACAAATTCTCAAAGTCTTGTTTTGTGTTCAACAGACTTTAATGGATTGGTGGTTTGATATTCAACTTCTGTCATTACTCAGCATGTTTGGTGTAACATTCCAAATAGTTGCATTGATTCTTTCCTTAAAGTTATGATTAAAAAAAAACTAGGTTTTTAATGTTTCACCCCCCCACCAAAAAAAAAAAAAATAGAAGTACAATGGTGTTGAATTGAGACTACTAAGGGATCACAAAAAATCAGTCCATCTTTACCAATTAAGTGATTCAGAAATTTGGCTTTGGGTTAGGTTGTTTTACCTCTGAGAGACACTTTTTTGCACACCATGGGCTAAATGGCCAGGTCACATGGACCCCGAAGGCTCAGAGAAGGTTGGGGGAGGGACCCACTGGAACAGCTGTTGGGGGACAGATGGCAGCCTCCCATCGAGGTCATCCAGCATGTTCTTTAACATGCACAGGGTATGGCTCCCACGCACAAGGGGTCACGGCTTAATTTCCCATCTGACGGACAGCGGCCTTTCCAAGTCAAGCGGTGTCCCCTACTGACCATAGGCAGGGTGGGGAATTTTGCAGAGATAAATCTCAATGCTGCCCAGCTGGGACTCAAACCTGGGAACTACAAATTATGAGCCTGGCACACTACCGACTGAGCCACCCCCGCTCCAGAGAAATTTGGCATTTAAGACATTAAATGTGATAACACCACACCATCATAACAAGGAAACTGACAGTTTCTTGACATTTTTGTTACTTAATCATTTAATAAAAAAAGACTAAATTACCAAGGAAATAAAAATATAAATATCACTCACTTTGGATTTACATTTACACCTACATTCTCCAACCCTATATTCTTTGTACAAGGCTCCCTTCCAACAGCAAAAAGAACCTAAAATAATAAACAGAGAATCTGTATTCATTACTATGGATACAACTATAAGGTTTTATACACAACTATCACATGATAACACAATGTACATTTTAATTCATTATATATACACAGTCAAATCAGAATAATATGACCACCTACCAAACATATACTATGGTAGGTGGTCATATTATTCTGATACGACTGTGTACATATTAATGTCAGAAGTGCTGCAGCCCTCCATCAGGAATTCAATGACGGTTCTTTGTTTTAGCTTTATATCCATGGTTTATCAGCACTGATCTATTGAAAAGATGATATGAAAGGTATAAGAAAGTGTAATACACCTATCCCTCGATTTACACTGAAGATAGGTTCCGCACAAAACCGTGTAAATCGAAATCTTGGATTTTGCTATGTAAAACCGTGTAAAAACGAAAAAAACACTAAAATGTGCATAATTCAGTTTCAATTTACACAGTTTTGTGCGGAACCTATCTTCAGTATAAATCGAGGGATAGGTGTATACATATCTTGCAAAGTACGTAAACACACAGCTATTGTTATGCAGATAGAGCCCTACAAACATTACTTTCAGTAAGTTTCTCGTATATTTCATATATGTAACTCATTTTCACAATAAAGAAATTATAAAAGTAGAAACAAAAAAATGTCTAATTTGGTTAGTTGATTTTTTTTAAATTTAAAAGTTTTTATTTTAATACATGATACATACAGATGATTGTCAAGTAATGAAGATGACAAACTGTATGTTTACAAATGTTTATACTTAACAAATGCGATGTTTAAATCTTTAACAAATGGGGGGGGGGGAATTTATGTGTGTGTGTGTGTGTATATATATATTGTCATTGGTCAGTGCCCATTTAAAATTCTTATTTCTACAGATATATAAATCTATGGAAATAAAATCAAAATATTTCATTATCAATCATTTAGATTTGTGCAACATAGCTTGATTTCTTTTTTAAACATTGTTTTAGTTTATTTGTTTAATTTTTTTTCATTATTTATTGGTTTCCGTTAACTATCCTAGGGCCAGCCTGAAAAACTGGTTTATATCTAGAGGCCAATTTTTTCATTGTGCTCAGTCGAAAATTCAACTTTAGAACTTTTTTTGTCAAATATCTAAAGAAAGGAATTATGGCATGTTATATATCAAATTAATCAGCATTTAATTTTGGATATTCTGAAAATAAAATATTTAACAAAATAAAAAGACAACTAGTTTTAACAGGGCTCTTTTTGAGTCATGTAGTAAAAAAAATGTACATTGCAATGCCAATAAAAAGTTATTAAAAAACTAATAGACAAATAATTATAATGTATGACTAGAAACACTATTACTGAATAACAAGAAAAGTACATTTTTACCTGAATCAAGAGAATTACTCTTTTTGTAATTTTTTTTCTCGGTACCATACTATGTGAAAAATCCAGGCCTATTGCTAACTATGCTGAGACATACCAACAAGTCTACTTTAGAATTAAAAAAAAATAATCAACTAACCAAAATGGGTCATGTTACATACCAAAGTAAACAGAATTTAGATCCAAATTTTATGAAAATAAAAGATTTAAACAAATTTACAAACACATTGATTTTAATAAGACTTTTCCACTGTAATATAGTGGAAAAATAAATCTGACTATGCAATTGAGGCTTAATTTTTGGAAAACCTGAAGAATAAAAGCAGTTAAATTCTATAATAATTGAAAGGAAATTTCTTAAAAAACAATCCATAGTGAATGCACGGTATTCCCTGTTAAGATAGACATCAAACATTAATTAATAGATTCTGAAAAAAATTCATCGCCGACACGGCAGGAATCGAACCTGCATCTCTCCAGATTCATGCCAGAGCGCCCTACCATTGTACCACACATCGGACAATAAAACTTTTCAGAATAAGAAATTATAAATCTTCTTCACTGAGACGTGGCTGAGAGAGCGCCATCTATACTCAATGAGATGCAACTTTTCCAGTTGCTGTTATTGATTATCAGATGTTAATGAGAAGGTCGCTATCACGTTTATATATAATTAAAAATCAATCTGTAGTGAATGCACAGTATTCCCCGTTAAGATAGACATCAAACATGAATTAGGCGCTGTTTCAGCCACGTCTCAGTGAAGAAGATTAGGTCTTATTCTGAAAAATTTCATTGTCCGATGTGTGGTACAATGGTAGCGCGCTCTGGCATGAATCTGGAGAGATGCGGGTTCGATTTCCGCTGTGTTGGCAATGAATTTTTTTTCGGAATCTATTAATTAATGTTTGATGTCTATCTTAACAGGGAATACTGTGCATTCACTATGGACTGATTTTTAATTATATATTAACATGGTAGCATTAGTGACTTTCTCATTAACATCTGATGAGTTGCATCTCCTTGAGTATAGATGGTGCTGTCTCAGCCATGTCTCAGTGAAGAAGATTTATAAGGTCTTATTCTGAAAAATTTCATTGTCCGATGCGTGGTACAATGGTAGCGCGCTCTGGCATGAATCTGGAGAGATGCGGGTCGATTCCCACTGTGTTGCCGATGAAAATTTCTTCTTAAATAATATAAAAAAATATTTATCTGAAGCATGATTTTCATTTCTTTTAATGATTCTTTTCAATATGGTATATTTTAAAACACGGGCAAGTGTTTTGCAAGTGACTTGGATTGCTCTTATTAATGGGTTGGTTGGTGCATCAGCTCACATTAATGGGATTTTCTGTCCTGTTCATGAAATGGAGGAACACTTTCTTGGTTGCTTATTTTTACTGAACATTGTGAATTTTTCTTTGGGATCTTGCTAAAACATTGAGGAGGGGGAGTAAACTCTTTTAAAACCATTCAATATAAACTTAGAAACTTGCAATTAAAAAAAGGGGGCAGGTTAAAAAAACACTTGCCAAAATTGCCTTTCCACAGGAGGACTGATTTCTGTATCAAGGAAGTCCTTTTTTCCTTCTGCATTTAAGGTCTGTAAATGGTAACTAGGTAGTCACTGGAAGGAGAGCTATGCACCAATCCCCTGTGATGATGCATAGAACCAGCCAGGCCTAGCACCTAATGTCAGACCTCGCCTTCTCATGGTGCAGACCATTAGTACCTTTCAAAAGAGATACTCTCTTCTGGAAGTGAACGGAAGGGGAGGGATGCCAGATTAGTGTGGCCTACTGATCTGGACAACTGTGCTACTTTTCTTTTTTTCTACCCTGCTGAGGAGTGGTCAACCACACAGGGTCCTGATGCTGACCATATAAACCCACTGGACTGGACAGATATATGGTTCTGAGCTTGATTATGGATCCTGATTTTGCTGCACTGGTGGGCTTCTGTGGAGGGAAAATCTTCCACTGTGTTTTCTGTTTGTTTGTGGGTTGACAGCCCCAAGTGAATATATTCACAGGATATGTTTATCAGCTGGTGGATAATCCTGAGCAGAGGTCATCGTAGGCACCTGAACTCTTTGCTTCTATTGGCATCGTCAAATTCTACATTGGAGGAAGTCTTCCAGTGTAGATGGCTTCAGCCTTTAGTAGTGGGGGAACGGGTCTTTGCCCCATGTCTGCGATTAGGGGGCTGTTTGATATTGTCGGCATTCCCTCTCTCAATAAACGTAGTTTCTTTAAACATCCCACTAACCATTTTCTCTCCATAGGTAGTTGGAATGTGAGGACTCTGCACAGAGCTTTTTCTCTTGATGACCTCACACAAGAATTCCACCATTATAATTTTGATATTCTCGGCTTGCAAGAAACCAGATGGACAGATAAAGGTCAGATTCTTAAAAACAATCTTAAATTTCTCTTTTCAGGGAGTAACGACAATAAGCATCACCAAGGCGTGGGTCTGCTTCTCAGCAGACACGCTAGTGATGCTCTTCTAGGATATGAGTGCATTAATGAAAGGTTTCTTACAGCAAAATTTCAGACAAGCGTTAAATACATGAATGTTATCTGCTGTTATGCCCCCACTGAGGATGCTGATGAGAATGAGAAGGATAGGTTTTATGAACAACTTCAGGTTATTTTGAATTCTGTCAAGAAAGGAGATATTACCCTTGTTCTTGGTGACTTCAATGCCAAAGTTGGTACTGACTCTGACCTTTGGGGAGGAGTAATAGGCCCTTTTGGTATTCGTAGCTGCAATGGCAATGGGCAACATCTCCTACAGGTAAGTAAACTCAATGGATTCAGAATAACTAACACTTACTACAAACACCGCGACATACATAAGTACACATGGGTTTCACCTGATGGGCTGCATAAGAATATGATTGATTACATATTAATTAACAGCAAATGGGCTAGTTCTGTTAGGAATACCAGGGCATATAGGGGAGCTGAAATTGGATCTGACCATTACCTTGTTAAAAGTGTGTTGCAACTTAAACTTAAAAAGTGTTGTGTTAGGGTTAAAAAATTTACTTTTAATACTGAAGCTCTGAAAGATCCAGTTATAGCCAAAGCTTACCATGATAGGTTACTTAGTCATTATGACAGTCATGGTTTGCTTACTACTGAAGTTGAGGAAGAATGGGATCATTTTAAACAGGCTTTTTTGGACACTAACAGTACTCTTTTAGGAAAAAAGGAGCAGAAGAAACAGAACTATCTGAGTGATAAGGCACTTGAGCTTATTTCGGAAAGAAAGAGCTGCAGGAATGTCCTTAATCAATACCCTACTAGTCCTAATAGAAAGCATTACAGAGAACTTAATAAACATGTAAAAGATCAGCTAGCTGCTGATAAGAATCTTTGGCTTGATGGTTTGGCTGACAAAGCTGAGGAAGCAGTTAGACAGCACAACAGCAGAGAGCTGTACCAGATAGTTAATGTTTTGTGTGGTAGAAAACGGACAGGCATACAAGGATTGAAGGATAAACAAGGTAAGGTTATAGAAGGGGAGGATTCTGTCATTAGCCATGACAGAATCCTCCCCTTGGTGGGCTGAGCATTTCAGTGATGTTCTAAACAATGTAGTTAGTTCTACTCCCATTGTTTGCAATGATGATAGATGCATTGGTGGCTTTAATGTCGGCCCTATAACACAATCTGAAGTTATTTTGGTTGTTTCTAAACTTAAGCTACATAAATCCCCAGGGGTAGATGAAATTACTGCAGAAATGCTTAGAGCTGGGAACGTTTCGGTTACCACTTGGATGACTGAAATTCTGAATATCTTTTATAATAAAGGCATGGTTCCTAACCATGCCTTTAGAAGTGGTTAGCACGCTTGGCTACTGATCTAAGGGACCTGGGTTCGAGCCCCGGTATTAGGCATGGATGTGTGTGTCGTTTTTCTGCTGAGGTCCTGCCATCCTCTCAGATCTCCTACTGTGGCATATAAACTAACAGGCTCCTGTCAGACCTCTGTGGCAAGCAGCTGCTTGAGGGGGTATTTATTTTTATTTATTTTTTATTATGGTTCCTAAGGATTTTACCAGAGCTATTGTTATCCCTATTTTCAAAAAAGGTGATCGCAGTTCTTGTGATAACTATAGGGGTATCAGCCTACTCTCTGTTCCAGGTAAAGTTCTTTCCATGATTGTGCTTAATAGAATTAAGAATCTGGTTGACAGTCAATTGCGTGATGAGCAATGTGGATTCAGAAGTGGTAGGGGATGTGTGGATCAGATATTTTCACTTAGGCAGATTCTTGAGAAATGTTTAGAATTTCAGAAACCTTTGGTTACTAGGTTTGTCGATTTCAAAGAGGCTTTTGATTCTGTTGATCGTCATAATTTGTGGTTGATTGTGAAATCATGTGGTATACCTGACAAGTTAGTTAACATAATGAAAGCTCTCTATAATAACACTGAGTCATGTGTGAGAGTTGGTAAGGCTTGTAGCAATTGGTTTAGCATTACTTCTGGTGTTCGACAAGAGTACATTTTGTCTCCTTTTCTCTTTAGCTTGGTTATTGATTATGTTATGCGAAATTCAGTTCAAGGGAAAGATTTTGGCCTTAAATGGACTGGAGATACGAAAATTTCTGATTTAGATTATGCTGATGATTTAGCCCTTTTGGCAAATGATGTTGATGAGATGAACTCTTTCATTCGAGCTGTTGATGAGACTGGTAGTAGAGTTGGTTTGGTTATAAACAGAGAGAAAACTAAAGTGATGAAAATTGGTCAGGCAAGCTGTGATTCAGTTAATCTGAATGGTTGCAGTCTTGAGCAGGTGTCACAGTTTAATTATCTTGGGAGCTATGTAACAGATAATGATGATGTGCGGCATGAGATTAACAGACGAATAGGGATTGCTGCCAGGACTTTTAAGAATCTGTGGAGAGTGTGGAGAAATAGGTGTATACACCTAAAGACTAAAATTAGACTGTATAATAGTTTGGTTCTTTCTAGGGTTAGTCATGGTAGTGAAACTTGGACACTTTGTAAACAAGATAACAGGAAACTCGATGCTTTTGATTCCAGATGCTTACGCAGTATCTTGGGCATTAGGTGGTTCAACTTTGTAACTAATGATGAGGTTAGGCAAAGGAAATAATTTTTTTTAAAATCCCCTAAAAAGAAATTACATCAGAAATACTGTTTTCTACTTTAAATAGACAAAGACACTTACAGTGCTGTAGTCATCAATAATTTCCTCATTTGATTTCATTTTGGCAGTAACACGCAATTTTCCAGGCTGTCCAGCTTCAATTTGCTCTATCTTAAAAAAAATATCACAGTTCAACTCAGATTACAAGTAAAATAATACTATGCACAAGTTTAAAAATTAAGTAACTTCCTGTAAAACACTCTTATATTGGGCAATATCCAGTAATTAACACCTAAATTAGGTGTTTATTTTAAAAGAAGTTCTTCTAACATACAATCCTATATTGTAGCAAAGATTCTGGTTGTTTGAGAAACTCCAAGATAAATTTAACTATAATAGGTATCACAGCCTGAACAAAGCTTGATAATTGTCATTACTTAAAAGAAAGTATAGTTCTTTTAACTCTAAGTCAAACATTCAAGGCATTTTTCCAAAAATGTCAAGTGATTTGGGACAATTCAATTTTTTTTAAATCTTCAAAAATTCAGAAAATACTTTGAATGACTTTGTTTAGTCTGTATGGTTTACCACATATTTTGGACAATACCAATTAAAGATTTGTTGCAACATTAGTAGTTTTAGTTAAACTCTATCCATTGTACAAGAATCCCCCGAATATATATATATGGTGTTTCAAAAAGGACACAACCCTAAATATAAGAGAGTAGAACTTATGTGCATGTACATTTTATGCCATAATATTAGTCAGTTTGCATTACTGTACTCAAGGTTAGCAGCCTTTAGAAGTTGAAATGACTTGTCGCACGCTAGTCTCACTCAAGCAATCATTCCTTTATGTTGTGTCAGCTATGTCGTTTCCCAAAAATGAATGTGTATTTATTGTTGAGACTTATTGTGCACACAAATCTTACAAACGTGTGAGAGAGGAGTTTGAATTGAAGTTTCCTCAATCTGCAGTTCCCAATGAGTTGACAATATCTCGTTTGATTGATAAATTTCGTGACACTGGGTCTGTACAAGATCATAAAAGCCCAGGCTGGCCATCACTGTTAACTGCCGAAGTTCTTGATGATGTGTCTCAGCATTTTACTCCCTCACCCAGAAAATCTCTCAGAAAGATATTGTTACGACAGAAGGAATCTGGCAACCGAAAGCAAAGTTTCAGCCAACGAATAAGAACTTTGGGAGAATTTGGAGAAGAAGAGTGGAGCGTTAACGGTCGTTTTGTATTGTAACGGTCGTTGTGTTGTAACGGTCGGAGAGTTCGAAAATGGACGGTGAGCTGTTCTGAGACAGTGCGCGTAAGTATCAAGAAGTAACTTGATGTGTTGTGTATACGCGGAAGGATAAAAGTGGGATCTTTTATCGTTAAGTATCAAGAAGTAACTTGATGTGTTGTGTATACACGGAAGTATAAAAGTGGGAACTTTTATGGCTAACTTCGAATGTCTACACGGACTGTCTTTTTGTTCGGCTAGTGTGTGAACAGTTATTAGCACAGGACGAGAATTGGTTTACGAGTGAAGATCTTCGGGTGACCTGGTAAATCAAGTAAAAGGTAGTATTTAGTAAAATACACAGAGCTGATATTGTGTGCTCTACGCAGGAAGATTGATGACTTGTGCATGTTAATAGTGATTTGTTAATAAGATACTTCATCCATATTTCCTTTGTAACAATTTACCTTGTATTGAATTTGGTTTTGAAATATAGCTTTTAATACTCACGCTCAGTGGCTATCAATTTTTGTGATCCGCAACATTTGGTGTCAGAAGTGGGATAATTTATTGAATGCCGTTAACTAGAAGTAATGGATGAATTAGTAAAGTTGATAAATGACTTGAAAGCCGAAATGGCCGCACGAAATAATGAGTTGAGGACTGAGATAGTTTCTCAAAAAGATGATTTGAAAGCCGAAATAGCGACACAAAATAGTACATTAGATGAAATGATAGCCGAAATGGCCGCACGAAATAATGAGTTGAGGAATAAAAGAGGTGATCTGGCCGCACAAAATACTGAGATTAAAGGTGATATAGCTGCCCAAAGCGATAAAATAGGTGATTTGAAAGCCGAAATGGCCGCACAAAATAATGAGTTGAGAACGGAGATAGTTTCTCAAAAAGATGATTTGAAAGCCGAAATAGCCGCACAAAATACTGAGATGAGAACTGAAGTGGCTTCTCGAGTTGGTAAGATTATTGATCACTTCAAGGATCATAAAACCGAACTCAATAGACAATGCAATAGTTTAAATGTTGAATTTGTCAGTGAAAAAGATGATCTTGATAGTGTTAAGTTAGATTGTAAACATGGAAAAGAGAAAGGCAACGCATATAAAAATGTGGATCTGCTACTGGAAATCAAGAATTGTAGAGATAGCACAGATAATGCCTTTGACCACGCAACTACTGGTAATGCATGGCAGAGTGTCTATGTCGCTGGTGACATGTCTAGGAACTGTGAAGAACAATCACACAGATCAGAGAGCTGTGAGACTATACAGTACGCTTTGCACTTCAAAATACCTAGGTATACAAGTCTGGCACGATCTGAAGAGAGATCCACACGAAAGGTATTCTATTCCTCGCTGTCAACAAAATACGTCATGGACAATTATCGCAAAGGCAGAGTAACGAGTGGTAATGAAGGGGAACGAAACAGAGTTTACGTTTCGCAGAGTGGTCCGAGTAAAGAAGAGGCGTCCATTCATCATAGATACAAAGTGCCATTCGACTTGACCGCGGAAGTCGGAGAGATTTTTCCGAAGCATATAGCCACACTCGAATCGTTTATAGAAAGTGGGGATTTAAGAAAGAAGAATTCCGAAGAATGGCTTAGAAGCGTAACAGGTGATGCTAGTAAAAGAGCTTCAGGCAGAGACAGTACTTCAAAGACTAACTTTCTGGATGAAACTAAGCCTCAGAGTTACGATCAGAGAGAAGTGAATCCCTCAGATAATTTCAACGTAGCCACGCTGAATTTCTTTGAACAGTCAATGTGCAGATTTGGGCATTATAACCATTTAGATTATAAGGATATAGAAAAGTTTTATCACGACTACAAGAGCTCTAAAGTGGACAATATGTTACAAAACTCGTCGCTGATCTCCAGAATGAACAATTTGGCAATCATGACTGATATTTCCCTGGTTAATTACAATGAGAGCTCCAAGAAGGTGAATTCGGAAGAAACAGCAACTATGACCTCCTCGGGTCATGTGTTTTGCTGGAGACCCGAGTGGCGCCATCGGATGGTGGATAAACACAGCACAAGAGGTGTCAGCGACAAAGTGAGTCTTGTCTTGGCTCCTGCACTTGCTGCTTTAGGTCTCAAGGTCCCTATGATCTCCGGTCGTGCTCTCCAATTGAAGGGAGATACTCTGGACAAATTGGAATCCATCCCTGGCTTCACTAAAGATAAAATCGAGCAGATGATGGAAGACGTCGGATGCACAGTCGACTGCACTAAAGATAAAATCGAGCAGATGATGGAAGACGTCGGATGCTGCATCGTAGGACAGACAGAGGAGCTGGTGCCAACAGATAAGGAGATTTACCGCTGCAAGGATCTGACGGCTACCGTAGATAGCGTTCCTCTAAGGAGATGCTCAATTGTGTCCAAAAAGCTGGCTGAAGGAGTGTGCGCTTTGGTTTATGATGTTGAATTCGGAAAAGGAGCTCTTGATCTCATCAGTACAGAAGATGTTGCTGTTGATTTAGTTAAGAAAATGGTTGCAGCATCACAGGCTCGTGGAATGAAGAGTTTGAGTTGTTCAGCTGTTATCAGCAACATGGATTCACCTCTTGAAAACTCTGTTGACAACTCTCTGGAAGTGATGGAAGCTGTTCAGTGTTTCCTTGGTGACGGATCCTTGGAACTGCAAGAGCTCGTCGAAGAGTTAGGAGGAGAACTTCTGCGTTTGGTGAACATTGTGGATAATAGGGTAGATGAAGCATCACGTGTCTGCAAGGTTCTGCATAACGGCAATGCTTTGAACAAGTTTCGTAACATGTTAATAGAACAAGGAGTATCTGAAGATGTTGCAAGCTGGCTATGTGAAGGTAAAACAGAAAAAATATTGCTAGCAGCCCGACACATCACTGATTTCACTTATACAGGAGAAACAGGTAAGGTTGTCGGATTAGAAGCTGCAGTTCTAGCAAGAGTATGGAAGGAGGAGATGGACAGAAGCGCTAAAAAGAATTATGGAGCTGATATTATATTTGTGAAGCACCTTGGGGATCAAATTGAATCAGGTGAAATATGGCTGAAGGTTCATCATGACAGTTCTGAATTAAGTGAAAGTCAACTGACAAAAGGGTCAGATTGCAGGATGAAAATTCTCCCTAGATTTTATGTCACTAATGACTTTCATTCCTTGTTACTGTTGATAGAAGTAAAAATCCAAAGAAGAAAACTTTCGACAAAGAAGAAAACTTTTTACAGGTTTTGCACGAAAACTCTTAGTCGATTCTTCTCCCTGCAGAGACATAAACGTGTTCACAAGGGCTATAGGCCTTACACGTATTATGTTTGTGGACGAGGCTTCAGTCAGAAAAGAAATCTACGTCATAATGAGATTCGCTTTCATTTTGACACAGACGTGGTATATCGCATTCGTCGACGTCCAGCTACAAAGTGCAAGGTGGTTCACGTGGATCGTTTGGCCCCGTTTCATCGAAGAACTGAAGAAACTTTGGAATCCAGAATTGTTCGGGACGAACAAGACCTAGGAAGGGGGCAGTGTTACGACAGAAGGAATCTGGCAACCGAAAGCAAAGTTTCAGCCAACGAATAAGAACTTTGGGAGAATTTGGAGAAGAAGAGTGGAGCGTTAACGGTCGTTTTGTATTGTAACGGTCGTTGTGTTGTAACGGTCGGAGAGTTCGAAAATGGACGGTGAGCTGTTCTGAGACAGTGCGCGTAAGTATCAAGAAGTAACTTGATGTGTTGTGTATACGCGGAAGGATAAAAGTGGGATCTTTTATCGTTAAGTATCAAGAAGTAACTTGATGTGTTGTGTATACACGGAAGTATAAAAGTGGGAACTTTTATGGCTAACTTCGAATGTCTACACGGACTGTCTTTTTGTTCGGCTAGTGTGTGAACAGTTATTAGCACAGGACGAGAATTGGTTTACGAGTGAAGATCTTCGGGTGACCTGGTAAATCAAGTAAAAGGTAGTATTTAGTAAAATACACAGAGCTGATATTGTGTGCTCTACGCAGGAAGATTGATGACTTGTGCATGTTAATAGTTGATTTGTTAATAAGATACTTCATCCATATTTCCTTTGTAACAATTTACCTTGTATTGAATTTGGTTTTGAAATATAGCTTTTAATACTCACGCTCAGTGGCTATCAATTTTTGTGATCCGCAACAATATCTTCATAGATTGGACTGTCACCAGCTACTGTTTTCAGGGCTACAAAGAAGTTAAAATTTCATGCCTACCGCATTGGTGTCATTCATGAACTGAAAGAACCAGACCAAGAAAAACACACAATGGTCATGTTACAGAAATTCTTTGGTGATCATTTGATTTCAAAAAATTTATGGCCTCCAAGATATCCAGATCTTATGCCTCCAGATTTTTTGCTTTGGGGATATCTCAAATGTGTAGTATTTCAAAACAATCCTCATACACTTGAAGACTGACATTGAAAGAGATTTGAAACATAAGAAAAAAAAAATTACGAAAGGTGGCTGCAAATGTCATGAAACGAGTACGAACCTGCATCCAGGTTGCAGGAAATCACTTTCAACAACTGTGGTAAAGGTAGATATATGTCTAATTTGCATCTTTTAAAATTTGTCTTTTGTCAAGATTAAACAGAAAAATACAATACAGGGTTGCATCGTTTTTGAAACACCCTGTATATACTCCTAATCATATACATTACATCATCATCATCATCCTCAAGCAGCCATGGGCTACGGAGGTCCAACCAGACCACATAGTTTAATTCTCCAAGCATATCTGTCCTGAGCTACATCAGTTGCATCCGGCCACTGCACACCAATTCTAACAAGGTCCTGTTTGACATTTGCTGCCCACCACATCCTAGGTCTCCCCCTCCTTCTGAGGCCTCTAGGCACACTGTTCATAACCCTAATCGCCAATCTATAATTATTCATACGGGCAACATGGCCAAACCAACGGAGTCTCTCTCTGCACAATATGCTGCTTAAAGGAGGTTGCAGACTCCTTTGCCTAACCTCATCATTAGTTACAAAGTTAAACCACCTAATACCCAAGATATTGCGTAAGCATCTAAAATCAAAAGCATCTAGTTTCCTGTTATCTTGTTTACACAGCGTCCAAGTTTCACTACCATAACTAACCTTAGAAAGAACCAAACTATTATACAGTCTAATTTTAGTCTTTAGGTGTATACGCCTATTTCTCCACAATCTCCATAGATTCTTAAAAGTCCCGGCAGCAATACCTATTCGTCTGTTAATCTCATGCCACACATCACCAGTATTATCAGTTACATAGCTCCCAAGATAATTAAACTGTGACACCTGCTCAAGACTGCAACCTTCAGATTAACTGAATCACAACCTGCCTGACCAATTTTCATCACTTTAGTTTTCTTTCTGTTTATAACCAAACCTACTCTACTACCAGTCTCATCAACAGCTCGAATGAAAGAGATCATTTGCCAAAGGGCTAAATCATCAGCATAATCTAAATCAGAAATTTTCGTATCTCCAGCCCATTTAAGGCCAAAATTTTCCCCTTGAAGTGAATTTCGCCTAACATAATCAACAACCAAACTAAAGAGAAAAGGAGACAAAATGCACCCTTGTCGAACACCAGATGTAATGCTAAACCAATTGCTACAAGACTTACCAACTCTCACACATGACTCAGTGTTATTATAGAGAGCTTTCATTATGTTAACTAACTTGTCTGGTATACGATATGATCTCACAATCAACCACAAATTATGACGATCAACAGAGTCGAAAGCCTTTTTGAAATCAACAAAGCTAGCAACCAAAGGTTTCTGAAACTCAATACATTTCTCAAGAATCAACCTAAGTGAAAATATCTGATCCACACATCCCCTACCACTTCTGAATCCACATTGCTCATCACGCAATTGCATGTCAACCAGATTCTTAATTCTATTAAGCACAATCATGGAAAGAACTTTACCTGGAACAGAGAGTAGGCTGATACCCCTATAGTTATCACAAGAACTGCGATCACCTTTTTTTGAAAATAGGGATAATAATAGCTCTGGTAAAATCTTTAGGAACCATGCTTTTATCATAAAAGTTATTCAAAATTTCAGTCATCCAAATGGTAACCGAAACATTCCCAGCTCTGAGCATTTCTGTAGTAATTTCATCTACCCCTGGTGATTTATGAAGTTTAAGTTTAGAAATAGACAAAATAACTTGAGATTGTGTTATAGGGCCAACATTAAAGCTGCCAATGCATCTATAATCATTACAAATAATGGGAGTAGAACTAACCACATTGTTTAGAACGTCAATGAAATGCTCAGCCCACCTAGCCATGACAGAATCTTCACCTTCTATAACCTTACCTTGTTTATCCTTCAATCCTTGTATGCCTGTCAGTTTTCTACCACACAAAACATTAACTATCTGGTACAGCTCTCTGCTGTTGTGCTGCCTAACTGCTTCCTCAGTTTTGTCAGCCATTTAGCGTGATTGTCAAAGTTAACAATTTTTGAGCTCATTAGTTATTTGTACTAATCATAGATTTAGCAGCAATTTAAGCTGAAATTTTTGTAAAGGAAAACAGTTAACTTTTTTGCATTAATCAAAGTTACTGAAGTTTCAGTGCAGTTATTGCTGATAGTTAAGATCTTTATTGTACGTTAAGATTAGAAAAGTCAGGATACACAAGATAGATAAACTTTTTGATAAGCAAGTTTATTGCAAGCTTAGTAAAGCTTTAGTATTGTATTGTTATATAGCAGTACCTTTGAGTGCTGATCAAGATAAAAAAAAGCCTCAAAATTTTGGCAGATTGCTAAACATGTCTGCTAGTAATATGGCCAATTCCACCATAATGACTCCCAACTTAGAAAAAGTAAAAGATAGGTTACAGGATGTGATGAAAGAAGCAGAAGTGTTAATGAATTTGATTAAAAATCTTTGGGAGAAAAGGGGAATGACAACAATTAGCTGATAATGCTATGTCAGCTCATGAATGTAGAAACTTTGAACATAAGGTTCCATTTTTTGTTCTGTCAGAAGCAAGTGACAGAACAGAATATTATCAACTGCGCCTCAACAATGAGTTGCCAATTCATTTATTAACTGTAATCCTTATGTTAATTGGTCTTTACCTGAGATAAGGTTCAATGGTTCGAAATGTCATCATAGTGGACATTTTTCAACTCCATGGAAGAGCATTTCCATTTACATGAAGTGCCTAGCAACAAAAAGGTGGTTTTAGCAGTATCTTGTTTAACTGGATGTGCTAAGCAATGGTGGAATAACATAGGATGTCATCATGGAGTAGAGTTTTGGGAAGATTTTAAAAGTGAACTCTCGGAAATTTATCCTCCTTATAATGACTTCACACAGTTAGCTAGCTATAGAACTGTTTTCATGAAGAAAAAGAGGAGATGATATCAAAAAATTCTTCTGAGGCACAGTAGAGTTATACCAGTTGTACGATGCTGATGCCGTCAAAATTGACATTATAAACTGCATTATGTCTAAACTGTTTTTGCCCATTAGAGAATTTTTATAAATAAGAATGTATATTCAATTTCAACTTTAGTCAAATTAGCTTGGCAGTACATTGCAAGAAGAGAATCTGAAAAAAAAAAACACATTAAATCAACAATGGATGCAATCATCGCCAAAGCAGCGATATCAGGTTGAGTCTCACAAAATGACTCCTGCACAACTGGAAGTTACATGGTCGCGACAATTTGTACCAAACGTGCCTACAACGATGCCGAACAAACGAAGCAGGGATTATATTCCACGTCAAACTTCAAACAATGACACTAAACCAAAAACTTTTGCTACAAATACTAGAGAATTTCAGATGTAATTTTTCTGGCAGACTAGGGCACACTGAGCAATATTGCTACAGAAAAAACAGCAATTTGGGAAACTTACTTAGGATATTTGAAGTGAGAGGCCAAAGTTCCTCAAGAAAAGCCCTCTCATGAGTTATGTGTTGCCACTGTTGTTTTTCATCTTTTGTTAAGCCTTGTCACAAAGGAACTGAATTTATAGATCGCAATGATGCAGAAGTTGATCTTTCATGTTCAAATGAGCAAGTTTTAGATATTTATGACAATTGTCAATTGAAATTGTAGCCACGGTCCAGTGGACTTTCTGAGTTATCTTGTGGTGCAAAGCATAATGTTCAAGAACCTATATAAAATGTCCTATTAGTGCAATTAATGTAAATTTAGAGAAACAAGTTGATGATGCAAAGCAAGTTGATAGTGAGTAATGTGTTGAAATAGTTTTTAAGGAAAATAGTACAAAATTAGTTGATTAACGTTTTTGAAGTAGAATTTTTAAAGAAAAATAGTGCTGAAATTGTTGATGAGAAAAATGTTGAAACAGAGGTTGTAAAGGAAAATAATGTTAATAAAGAACTATTAGCTAATGAGAAAAACATCCCAGAAATTGTTCTGAATACAAATAATCCTGATGAATCTAACAAGTTTAGAAATTTAATACTATTGAAGTGTCATTTAGAAGCAGGCAGCAATAAACCTGGAAAGCACAAAGCCAGGCTCTTTAAAGACAAGTATGTAGCAGCGAGATGTCAACAAGACGAAAGCCTGTAGAGCGACAACCAGCAATGAAGTGGTCAACATATATGACATCACCAATGAGACCTTCTTCAAAAGCGCCTACACCTAGCTTATCTATCAATGTGGGAAGGAAGTGCCCAGGAAATGACTAGATGATGATTTATTGCAATGGAGTGCCAACAATGAAAATTTAAGTACATTATTATTCTTCCACTGTGGCACTAATGATTTATAATGTTTTATTTCTTTTCTCTGGAATAGATGAAGACGAAGATGAGAAGAAATATTTATGGTGATTTATACTTGAGATTTTTAAATGTTTAATTTCTTGTTGAAACTTTGGAGTTTCAATATTTATTTTTGAAATGTAAATTTAGTATTCAATTATATAATTTAATATTATTCAATATTATAGTTTGAGTTTATAATGTGATGTGAATAAAATATTTTATGTATTCTTGTTCATCTGAAGTTATAGTTGTTATATTGTATTAATGTGATTTAAAGGGCATTTATGTATTTTTTCAGATTTTTTCCGTTTTAGCTGACTGAAAGCTTATATATTAATATTAAGTTAGAATTTGGGAGCTATAAAATGTTTATGGATGCAAATAATGAGAATGAAAGGGAATTTAGCACAGTGATTAAATATTCTGCATTTTGAGGTGTATTTTGTGTTTTTAAGTGAATTTTTTTTGTATGCAAAGTGTGTTTTCATGTAAAAGTGGATGGAATTGTATTGTTAGCATCATATATTATAAATTATTGATACAACTTTTTCTTTACTCTTAAATAAGATGTATGTATATGTGTTTAAATCTGTTCAGTGTCATCAGTGATATTGATGTGTCAATGATGCATAATTATCGGGATGACATTGACAATATTTGTTTGCATATATATGAGCTGTCCCCAACAACGAAGTATAACTCCAAAAGGAGTCCATGAAGCATAACTCCTTTGGGAGGGGGATGTAAAGCTCACTGAGGGGAGGTAAACAACGCATTTTTTTAATTTCAGCTACCTCGCAATTTATTGTGTTTAGGTGAAGATTTAGCAGATGATTACACTCACACTTGTTTGTAAAGTTTGAAATTTCTTAGCTCTTCGCATTTTTTTTCTTGTAGTTAGGAGGATTTAATGGTGTTCCAATACCCATTTTTTTTTTCATATGGTAGGAAGAAAAAAAATTAGATTTCATGTGTATGATTGTTGTTAGGGGAATAAACAGAAGTTATGTACCACGTTTGATAAGTCTGTAATTATATTCTGTGAAAGAGCAGAATTTGATGCAATTGAATTTTTTATTTAACCTTTTTAGAAGTTAAGCAGGACAGGAGTAATATTAACCAGCTTTTTGTACAGGTGATTTTATGCAACTTCTGAAGTTTGCATCAGAATGTGATACAAGGTAGACTGGTTAATGCTAGCATGCAGTTAACTGCCACAGCCATTGGTATGTATTTACACTAGGTATCCATACACTTTTGATAGGTGGACTGGAAGGAGGTACCTTTGGCTGTGATGGAAAATTGTGTCGAAGTGAGAGTAGATAGTCTTATCAAAATTTACGTAAGCATACTTTTACTTTATTTTATGTTCAACAATGTGTAAATGACATGAGAAGTGTCATATTATTCTAAATTTCCTCATCAAAATATGTTAGGTCAAATTTTGACTCCCTGACATGTGCCAGATTGTATATGTCATGTATACTAATTGATGTTAGGTCACAGAGTTAGTAGATGTAGAATTGGAGATGTTCAGTATGTTGAATTAGATAGGAGTCAGTATGAATTAGTAGGAGGAGAAGTCAGTAAAGAATGTGTTGTTTAGATAGAATGGATTGTTAGTAGAGATTTAGATAGATGTGAGTTGATAGTACTCCAACTTTTTGTATTCATCAACTCCTGGTGTCCAACAAGCTATCCGCAATTTTGAATAAATCTGGATCAGACAAAAGGTCCAACTTGAAAAGTTAATAATCTTTGGAGTGTTACACAATGTATAGGTTTACTTCTCAGTAGGGGCACTACTGATGCTCTTCTAGGATATAACTGCATTAATGAAAGAGTTTACAGCTAAATTTAAAACTAAGAATGAATGTTATCTGTTATATGATCCACAGAGGACCCTGATGAGGATGCTACAAACAACATGACATTAATAAACACATGTAGGCCTCTCTTGATGGGATTGTTAAATCAACTTAAATCAATTTTAATCACTCCATTATCTTGTCAAAAGTATCTTGCAACTGAACTTAAGAAAAATGCTAAGGTTAAGAAAATTAACTTTAACAGTGAAACTCTGTAAGACCAATATATAGCCAAAGCATACCATGATAGGCTACTTAGCCATTATGATAATGGTGGTTCGCTTACTATTGAAGTTGACTGATTCTGTGAATTTAATTAGCACTGGACACGTGACACCAGTTCACCAAGCCCTGCTCGACATTAACCCTCCCAGTGTCCAGGTCATATGTAAACGTTGATAGAATCCAAAATGGGAGGCCAAGGACATATGCATCCATTTTTAGTACAAGAAAAAAAAAATTCGCTTTTTTAAAAATAAAAATTGCAGTTTTAAAATTTTCTTATATAACAAAACTTAGAGTAGAGGAACACAGTGCAGTAATTAAAATTAAAATTTTTAATTCTCTATGACACTGTCAAATGCTTTAAGAACTTCAACACATGGATTATGCTATCAAGTATCAGAAGTTATTAAGGAGAGATTTACATACCATACTGCAGAGGATGTGGAACTTCCGGGATGCTTTCAGTGACAAATTTAATAAACAACATTCTTGCTGGAAAGTGATGTCTGAGTAGAGATTAAAAGAAGGATAACAGATGCCGATGATCTACCTGCCTTGGCGAAGGAAATAACCATTTACACCTTTGATAGAATAGAGTGCTTAAAAAAGTTTTAGATCCATGACACACGATTCGCGTCCTTACTTTGAGCGCTTCAACAGGTGAGAAGTATAAAATGAGAGACAAATGAATGGGTTTTAAAAGGCTAGATCAGATGATAAGTTAGTGCTAAGTCTCAAAAGCTAGCCAGAAAGGAATAGAGGAATGTAGGACTCGAGATTCGGAGACCATGCCAGACTCCAAGATACACCAAGGCCACAACTCAAAGAACAAGCCAAGACACAACCATGAGACCACAACTCAAAGGAATGTTTTGTGATGCCCCCCTCATTCACTTTTACTTTACCTTAACCAGTTTTACTTAATTTACGTTATATTTATCATTTCGGGGATTTTAATTTTATTTTTGGCATCACAGTGCTCGTTTCTGAGAACATAGGAGTTGCTCATGCGCAACTCTGAACTTTCGATTGTCACCTGTTAAAGCATGCGTGTTCAAGGACATACCCTCTCTTGCATCATAGCTTGCACGCTCGTCACTTTATGTAAATGTCTTTCCCGGCATGCAACATGACACGTGCAAGCCTTTTGTACAACAATGATATAGCAGTGACGTGATCACAGAGTTAGTAGGGAGTAGAGTTGGTAGAGGAGTTGTGAGTTAGTTGGAGTAGAAGTGAGTTGTAGCAGAGATGTATGTTGTAAGAGAGTTGTTGTTAGTAGCAGTGAGATAGTGATGATGTAGTCGACTTCATCAACTGTTGGTGAGTTGAAATAATTTTGGAAATAAATTTGTTTGTTATAAAAACTTTTTGAATCTTTGCTATTTTTTCTCTTGAGCAACATTAGTTGATAACTTTTAATTATAATTTAAATTAGATTGACAATCATTTAATTTTGAATTCTTACTCGCTAAGTAACGCCTGCTGGTAATTAATAAGAACCCTAATTTCAACTTATTTGGCAATTTGTTAATTATTGCCTGGCACCCGACTAAGCTATCTGGAGCTTGAATAAATATTGGATCAGACAAAGGGTTCAAAACTTTAAAAGTATTATAATTCTTTGGCCCATTACAGTTTTAAGTGTATACACAGTGTCCCTTCCCAAAACTAATGAACTGATGTAACCAGGGATAGCAGGAGTGACTTCATGCCATCAATGCCACACCCCCACCTGATGCAAGGGATACCAGATTCTCCTCGAGGCATCAGCAATCCCAATGCAAGCTATTGACCCTCTGAAATAATTAAAGGACCCCTACAGCTTTCATTCTTTTATTTTAAAGTGAAGTAACTTCATGTAGAAATTGTTTACACTTGTCTCAATCCTATTTGCAGAATGGCAACAACATGCACAATCCTGTGTACCAATAAAATTTTATTTACAATATAGCCTATGACTTTTATGACCTCAGTTCTAGGGTATACCATGGAATTGTAGCACTCTAAAGCCATTAGTATATTTGGCTACTAATCAAAGGGATCTGTATTTGAGACATTTTGGTGTTTATTTTCTTCTGCTGTCCTTCTGCTGAGGTTTTGCATTCCATGTGGATCTTCTCTATAGAATATTATACTGATAGTTCCTCTGCCTGACATCTCTGGCAAGCAGATGCTTACAGGGAATTTATATTTTATATATAAAGAAGAACTTGATGAAATTAACATTCTTAGTTGTGATAATTACAGAACCATAGTTTAAGCACCTCTGGTATATAATCAAATATCAATTGAAATTTTTAGAATAAAAAATAAACTGACACTAATGGATAATTAACAATTTATTCTGCACTATATCTTCTATTTTTTTTTACTGATTGGGAAAATACCAAAGAATACCTTTATTGGAACACATGGTCGTATAAATTTGATTCCATCTGCTTCCATATAAGCGCCAATTTTTTCAGCCATATCTTGGTCAAATCCTCGTAGCAGAATAGAGCGAACCATAACAGTTACATCCATGCCAATCCCAGCTAGGAAACCTGCACATTCTAAGGCAACATATGATGCTCCAACAACAAGTGTTTTTCCAGGGCAATAAGGTAGTGAAAATAGATCATCACTGCAAATTGATTAAAAATGAATCAAAAAAACTGAATACTTATGCTCTAAAAGTTATTTATTTACATTAAAATTTAAAATGAGTAATATTATTTCTCTTTTCAAAATTCAAAATGTGATAAAATTATTTTTCTTTTCTGTTAAAATATGCAATCACATAGCTTTTTAGAAGTAACTTTTTAATCCTTCCAGGGTCCAGTCTGAAAGACTGGTTTACAACCAGATGTCAAGATATTTTCTGACTATTCCCAGCTAAAAAAAAAATTATTTTAGGACTTTTTTTGTCAAATAACTAATAAAAGGAATTATGGCAATGATAAATTAGTGTTTAATTCTAGATTTAATGAAAAAAAAAAACATTTAACAAAAAAAAAACTAGTTTTAGTTTTTTTAGTCATGTACTAAAAAATGCATCTGTCAATAGAAATGAAAATCTATTTAAAAAAAATAGAAAAAAATTATAAAGCATATGAATAAAAAAGCGAATTTTGAATAACAGAACAATAAATTTTTACTTGGAACAAGAAAATTATTTTTATAATTTGTTTCTCAGCACTATACTTTGAGAAAAGTCGAGGCTTTTTGACAACTGTGCCAAGTCAAATAAAAAAAGCAACTTTAAATTTTTTTTTCAAATTTAACCAATCAACAAAAATAAGTCACGTTACTTACCAAAAGAAAGAGCATTTAATTGGTTAAGAAATTAATGAATTTTTAAACATTTTTAAATAAATAAATAAATACCCCCTCAAGCAGCTGCTTGCCACAGAGGTCTGACAGGAGCCTGTCAGTTTATAAGCCAAAGTAGAAGGTCTGAGAGGATGGCAGGACCTCAGCAGAAAAACGACACACACATCCATGCCTTACCCGGGGCTCGAACCCGGTCCCTTAGATCAGTAGCCTAGCGCGCTAACCACTCGGCATTTTTAAAATATTGCAAAATTTTGTCTATAATTCTATTTTAACTTGATCAAGAAATTAAAACAAATTAATTTTGGCTTATTTTCTAATGTATTTTATTACTTTAATATATATAATTGAAAATATTTCTATCATTACTTATATCTTTCTTTTAATTTTTTCAAAATTTTTTGTCATTTATGCAAATAACCCATAAACATTTTGCCGAATGGCAAACTCTAAGACTAAGTAGTGTTACAAAAATTTATTTTGCTTTAAAAAAGGTAATTTAAAGAAAACCTGAGAAATATATAACTAAAAACGGTAAGAACTGAAATCCCATGGGTAGATACATTACTAATGAAATGTTTAGAATTTAAAATATTTCTGTTGTAGCATGGCTAACTGAAATTTCGAATATTATTATGATAAAAGTGTTATTCCTAAGGAACTTACTAAACCTATTATTGGATCGCATCCACAAATACATATTTTTTCACTGTGCCCATGAACAAAAATTAACTTTAGAACATTTTGTTAAATAAATGATGAAAAGAAACAGATCATGCAACATACCAATTTAAATTGTTACTTCCGGATTTTACAAAAATGAAGAATATAACAAATTTAATAAGATCTTTTCAGAGTGATATATTTAAAAAAATTTTGGCAAAGCAAATAAAAATTTGTTTAAAAAGAACTAATGGATCAAAATAATTGTAATGCATAAGGAGTAGAAAGGAAATTTCCTTCTGAATAACACAAAATTTCATTTTTACTTGAAACAAGTAATTTATTCTTTTCTGCAATTTTTTTTCTCAGTGGTATTCCTCGAAAAAGCTCCAGGCGTTAGGTCAACTATGGTTGAGTCAAATAAAAACTGAACTTCAGAATTTTTTTTTCCAAATAAACAATCAACAGAAATATAGCATGTTACCAACAAAGTCAAATGGCATTTAATTCTGAATTTGAATAAAATATTTAAATAAAGTTGAATAAAAATAATTTACCACTCAATAAACTGCTTGCTACACCATCCTCAAGCAGCCATGTACTAAAAAAGGTCCAACCAGACTATGCAATTTAGTTTTCCAAGCATATCTGTCCTGAGCTACATCTGCTGCATCTTGCCACTGCACGCCAATTCTAACAAGATCCTGTTTGACATTGTCTGCCCACTGCGTCTATGTCTCCCCCTCTTTCTGAGTCCTTTAGACACACTGTTCATAACCCGTTTTGCTAACCTATAGTTATGCATAAGGGCAACATGGACAAATCAACAGTTTCTCTCTGCACAATATGCTGCTCGGAGGAGGTTGCCAACTCCTTTGCCTAACTTCATCATTACTTACGAAGTTGAACCATCTAATACCCAGGATACTGCATACATTTAGAGATGCAAAGCATCTAATTTCCTGTTATCTTGTTTACAAAGCATCCAAGTTTCACTACCATAACTAACCCTAAAAAGAACCAAACTATTATATAGTCTAATTTTAGTTCTTAGCTATATATGTCAATTCTCCACACTCACCATTGATTATTAAAAGTCACAGCAGCAATCCCTATTTGTCTGTTAATCTCATGCTGAACATCACATGTATCTTATGTCCAAGATAATTAAAACTGTGACACCTGCTCAAGACTGCAACCATTCAGATTAACTGAATCACAGCCTGCCTGACCAATTTTCATCACTTTAGTTTTCTCTCTGTTTATAACCAAACCTACTCTACTACGTCTCATCAACAGCATTAATGAAAGAGTTCATTTCATCAACATCATTTGCCAAAAGGGCTAAATCATCAGCATAATCTAAATCAGAAATTTTCATATCTCCAGTCCATATCAGAACAAAATCTTTCCCTTGAAGTGAATTTCGCATGACATCATCAATAACCAAGCTAAAGAGAAAAGGAGACAAAACGCACCTTTGTCGAACACCAGAAGTAATGCTAAACCAATTGCTACAAGCCTTACAAACTCTCACACACAACTCAGTATTATTATAGAGAGCTTTCATTATGTTAACTAACTTGTCTGGTATACCATATGATTTCACAATCAACCACAAATTATGTCAATCAACAGAGTCGAAAGCCTTTTTGAAATCAACAAAGCTAGCAACCAAAGATTTCTGAAACTCTAAACATTTCTCAAGAATTTGCCTAAGAGAAAAAATCTTATCTACACATCCCCTAGCATTTCTGAATCCACACTGCTCATCAAACAATTGTCTATCAACCTGATTCTTAATTCTATTAAGCACAATTATGCAAAGAATTTTACCTGGAACAGAAAGTAGGCTGATACCCCCTATAGTTATCACAAGGACTGTGATCACCATTTTTAAAAATAGGGATAACAATAGCTCTGGTAAAATCTTTAAGAATAAAAAATCCTTTATCATAAAAGATATTCAAAATTTCAGTCATCCAAGTGGTAACCGAAACATTCCCAGCTCTAAGCATTTCCGTAGTAATTTCATCTACCACTGGGGATTTATGGAAGTTTAGAAATAGCCAAAATAACTTCAGAATACGTTATAGGGCCAACATCAGTACTACTACTCCCATTGTTTGCAATGATCTATCATCACTGCAAACAATGGGAGTAGAACTAACCACATTGTTTAGAACATCACTGAAATGCTCAGCCCACCTAACCATGACAGAATCCTCACCTTCTATAACCTTTCCTTGTTTTTCCTTCAATCTCTGTATACTTGTCTGTTTTCCACCACACAAAACATTAACTATCTGATACAGCTCTCTGCCGTTGTGCTGTCTAACTGCTTCCTCGGCTTTGTCAGCCAAGTCATCAAGCCAAAGATTCTTATCAGAAGCTAAATGATCTTTTACATGTTTATTAAGCTCTCTGTAATGCTTTCTATTAGGACTAGTAAGGTATTGAGTAAGGACATTCCTGCAGTTCTTTCTTTCTGAAATAAGCTCAAGTGCCTTCCTTATCACTCAAATAATTTTGCCTCCTCTGCTCCTTTTTCCCCAAAACAGTACTGTTAGTTTCAAGAAAAGTAGACTTTTTCAGAGTGATGTAGTGAAAAATAGGATCTGGCAAGAAAATTAAGGCTCAATTCAGAAAAACCAAAGAAACAAAAACAGTTATATTATTTTTAAATATAAAGGAACATTTTGAATAATAAAATGTAAAAAATAAACCTGAAATAGGTAAGAAAATAGTAGGTCACTTTTTGCATTTTTCTCTATGTAGTAAAATCAAAATAAGAACCAGAATTGCACAGTTACTTCTCAGCTGGTGTTATTTTTTCTTTCAATGACCACCATACATTTTCTGTTTGGATGTTGCACTTTGGAAAACATCCTAGCTAAGTGCCTGCAAGTTAGGTGCATAGTTAGGCTATAAAATTTCTAATATCCTCAGAGTGACATAGCTAAGAGCCTTTTAAAGAGAAGAGTTTTTTTTTAAAACTGTTCAATATAAACTCAAACGATATTTTTTAAATAAAATTCTCCACAGGAAGGGAAATGATTTGCCTTCTCCCAGCATAAAAGGCTGATGAAATTGCATGTTATCCCCCTTCCATCCCATTGCTGGAAGATGAGAGGTGTGCCAAATTTCAATTCAAGGAAATCCTGTTTTGTTTCTGTTTTTATGAACATATTTAATTTTTAACAATGATAAATAATACAAGTTTTGTATTGGAAAATCAAAGAAATATTAATGATAAAATTAATAACCTAAAAAAAGTTTAAAAAAACCTGGAGCAACAAGTTGCAAAACTTTATTAGAAGATAACTATCAAAAATTCAGCCTAACTCTAATAGAATAATGAAGATAAATAAATCTAAAGAAATAAGAACTGAAGTTATATGAGGTCAGCTACATCTCTATGAATTTTATTGGAAACAGAAGTTTCCAGAAATTAAGATTCTTATCAGTTCACTTCCTTTTGGAGAGCAATGCAATGAATGACAAAAATAAGTTTCAATCAGAAATGATAATAAAATTAGAAATAAATAAATAAAATACTTAGTAACTGCTTTTAAATCCATAAAAATAATAAAATGAACAGGAAAAAAAGTTTTTTTGCTAATTTCTGCAAGCATTTCAAAACTTTAACAAGGAAAAATATGTTAGCACAGTTGAGATCAAACTCAGGAGTGAAATCAGGGGCTTCATCATATATAAAATAAATATCCCCTCAAGCAGCTGCTTGCCACAGAGGTCAGTTTTAATTAAATAAAAAAAAGTGTTCATGGAGTGGAACCTAGGTAAAAGATGGTGGTATTTAGAAATGGCAATCATAAACCATAGCAAGAATGATCAAACTGAAACTGCAAACAATATTTTAAGTCTGAACTATATAATATTTTTATAAGATATAAATAATATTTAACCAGAAATTTATACCTTTTTAAAATTGAAGCTTCGTTTTTAAGAGTTCGTTTTTAGAGTACTTCGCTCTAAGAATGACTGTGTTCATTTCCATAGGTAATTTCAGAATTTGCTAATATCTGTAGCTGAAGGGGACCCTGGGTTAAGTAGCGAATTCTCGATTTGCATGTGGTGGGGAAAGTAAATGAAGAGGTGCCACTCCAAAAAAAAATAGCCTTGGGAGGGCATAACATCTTGTTCTCACAAGTGAAGAAAGAAAATAATTTTCAAGATTAACTGTCATTCACTATAGAAATTTGTTGGGTTTTACCTCTGAGTGGCACTTTTGTACACACAATGGGCTAAATGGCCAGGTCACAAGGACCCCGAAGGCTAAGAGAAGATTGGGGGAGGGGACCCACTGGAACAGCTGTTAGGAGACAGATGGTAGCCTTCCGTAAAGGCCATCCAGTGTGTTCTTTAACGTGCACAGGGTATGGCTCTCCCGTACACGGGGCCACGGCTTACATCCCATCCAACAGACGGCGGCCTTTCCAAGCCCATCGGTGTCCCCTACTGACCTTGGGCAGGGAATTTTGCGGAGATAAATCTCAACGCTGACCCAGCTGGGACTCAAATCGGGGAACTGCAGATTACAAACCTGGCGCACTTCTGACTGAGCCACCCCCGCTCCTATAGAAATTTGTGGGGTGGGGTGGTAGTAAGATACAGAAACTTCCAGAATTTTAAATTCAACACTTATTATCTTCTTGTTGAAAAACGTGCTTTTAGATTTTTTTTACTCTTGTTTAAACACTAAAATAGCTTCAAACCATAAAACAATACTTTAGGCAAAAATTGGAGGTTTCGCAATAAAAAACAGATTTTTAAATTTAATTCCCTTTTAATAAAACTGGAATATGCAATTGGACTTTTCAGGTTTAAGCTTAAAAATTAATCTTTTTCCATTTGTTTTTTAAATTTTAATGCAATTTTTCACCTGGTAGAAACTGGATCACCCAAATTAAATACTGAAGATTTTAAGTGAAAGCAATATAGTATGTAAAAAAAAATTGTTGTTCTGGGTTTAATTTATCCCCGAGATATTAAGGAGTAATAATGGGGGGGGGGGGGAACATATTAGCCAAGAATGAATTTTGACTTAAACAGCAAGTAATATTCATACACTTACCTGTTGACTTTAGCATCACTAAATCAATAAATATTTTTGTGTAAAAAATTTTTTCTGACATATGGGATTTGAACCCATATATTGGCAAAATCAGAAACATGTCAGAGCATTCTACTATTGAACTAACGCCAGCTCAGTCTGTTTTCCACTTAATGCTTTTTACCCCTCCCAGATTTTGGCACCTAGACTTGGCGCCATCTATGATACGGGATGGTAACTATTTCTTTAAATGTTGCAGTAAGATATAAATAAATCATTCATTCAAAATCTAATAATCTTTTTATTTGCATCTTACTCATTGCAACATTTAAAGAAATAGTTGCCGTTCTGGGTTATAGATGGCACCAAGTCCAGGTACCAAAATCCCAGAAAGAATGAAAAGTCATATTAAGTAGAAAAGAGACAGAGCAGGTGTTAGTTCAATGGTAGAATACTCTAGCATGTTTCTGGAGAGATATGGGTTCAAATCCCACTTGTTGGCAAAACTTTTTTTCCACAAAAATATTTACTGATGAAATTAAGCCTCTACTATTTCAGGTAATTGTTGCCTAAGGATAATATACATTTTACTAATGATAGAGAACAGTTTTTTTAAATAGGTTTTGAATGGTCTCATCCTTCATAGTTAAAGAGTTTCAGCTCAAGTCACGAAACACTTAGAACAAATTTCTTTTTGTCATCCCCACTCACTTTGGAGGTTTATAACTTCACAAATTTTGGATGCAAAATAAAAAACTTACTTTCCTTTATTCATGGTGCATAAGGCAACTAGGGACATAATCACAAAAATATAAAATGCTATTAAAATCAAATATCCAAAAAAAAAAAATTATGGAATAATTTAAAAACAACCTCTAGTAGAATTTTTAGCAGCATCCAGCTCCTTTCAGATTTACTACTGTTTTATCTTTGCTTCTATTGTTTCACTTGTATGAATCTGACATTGATCTGTAGGTAATGAACCATTTGTTTTCCCTCTTTTATGAAATTTTTTGCTTGATACTGGTATTTGTTTATTATAACAAAATAGTTGCTCAATGAACAGTAAATTAAAACTTTTTTTACTGTTTATGAAAAAATTTCTATTATACATTGGTTTCCACAAATTAAGGAAAAATGAGAAAAATCGCAATAATTTGCCAAAAAATTGTGTGATTCTCACTAAACTTGTTCATGTAATCAGTCAAGTGATGCCAAGTGAGCATATTGTATACAAATTAGTCTAGGTTGGTGTAATTTGCATATTTGCATAATCGGATAGCGGCATAAAAAACACGTTTTGGAGTGGATAATTATTTTGTGTTGTAAATGTGAGTAAAGAAATTCGAAATAGCCATTTTGAAGGAATGGCCTCAAGACATCATTTGCCAAATGAATTGTGGTGGAGAGCTATTGGCTGGCTTGAAGCAGGCCAAAGTCAGTCAGATGTGACACAATGGCTAAATGAGTGTTCTTCTGTGATCGTCCATAAACTGTGGAATCTATTTCTTAGCACGGATTCCACGTCTCGGAGATTTAGCTGAGGAAGGGCTACATTTATGACCGCTATATAAAACTGATATCTGCAATTAACAGCACAAAGGAGCAGGACGTCTACTCTTTCTCAGCTATGATCCTCTCTTGCAGCAGCCACTGGGAAGGTTGTATGTTTCTACTGTGTGTAGAAGGCTTCATGAGGGAGGTCTTCATGTTAGAAGGCCAGTAATTTGTATACCCCTCTCATTATCATATCACAGGAGAGAGCAGTTGAATAGGGCACGCACGTTAACTGGACAGGAGAGCAATGGAGGTCCATACCCTTCACAGATGAGTCCAGATATTGCTTGCAGAGTGATTCCAGACATTGTTTGATATGGAGAGAACGAGGTACTGTTATGAACCGATCACAATCTGTTCATAACTTGAGAAGCATATTTCTTCAAAAACAGTGGATTTCATCAGTATGTTGTGTGAACTTGGCGGGTCCGCTTTTGTTCCTAAGGAGAGGAGGCCACAAGAGTGCAACAATTTTCTTTTCCCAAGACGGAGCTAGAGACATCCATAGGTTTGCTCCCCACCCCACTAGTACACAGTTAAGCACATCGCTTTTTCTCAAGATAACAATGCGAACAGGCCTTGAAACTTTGATCACATCACACGGATTCCCTGTGGAATGATGCCTGCCAAAAACATCCCCAATTAGTGAATGGGAAAGACAAATGCCGGCCGGCCCCTGATATTCAGATGATCCCTTAATGGCCTCCTACGCTATTTCTGGGAACCATAAGTGCACAGAGGAACAAAATTCATAGTTAGGAGCCACGGATGCCGCTACCCCGAAATTCCAGGACCAAATGCAGATCTTTGGAAACCCCCCATTGGACCCAAAGTGAGAAACTTGGAACAGAAGACCAAGGGCAACCAATGAGGAAGAGGGAGGAAAAAGGGTTCGATAAAATTCGACATTTCAAGAGGCCTTTTTTGTCTTCTCATAAACTCTGACATTCAGATGTGAAGCAAGCGCGATGAAGGTCGATGTTTCATCTTGAGCGAGTGTGCTAGAACCCTCTTCAAAAATCAAGATTGCTAGACTGATGAATGATTGTGCTGAACTACAATGGTTGCGTTGTCGAACTAATGCTGCCACGAACTTTAAGTGACTCACTGGTCAACTAAATGTTCATCTCATTGCCGAAGTCATAGTGATCTTTTGTTCCTGCCGCTGTGCAATGTCCCACGTCACCCCCGCCGAGTACTATTGCATGGGACCACGATGCTTCAACCAACACGAGCAAAGTTCCTGATAAAGACAAACGTTTTCCTGCCTTCTGTCTCCTGTTTCCATGATGCTAAGAGTCGCCTAGGACAACGAGATAAGAGGTACGGAATGATCATGTTTTCTTTTGGTAAATCAGAAAGTTTGCATATCAGTTTAAATCAGCTCTGCACTTAGAAAAGATGGTGGGAGTAACTGTTGGTCACTGACTTAATTGATGTGGGCTAGAGAGAAGCTTTCAATGACTTTAACTAGTTTTTATTAAAGAGTAATTCATTTGATTGTAAGAGCAAGCATGTGCTCCAGTACAGGGGAGAAAACGAATCTGTAGTTTTAACACCCCCTTTGGTATTATAACTATATTACATCATTAAATTGTTTCGTTTATAATATAAGAAATAATCAACCTTATTTTGTTAAGCTGCACTAATGGCATTATTTGTATAGAAAACGAATAACTATGGCCAATAAATTCCTAAGAAATCAATGCAATGTACCATAAAATAAAATGTGTGCAAATTTATCTATAGGGAGGAAGTAAACACCTTTTTTCACCCCCTAACAGTACCCGCTATCATCCCAGTAACATCCATCAAAGAGACAGTTACAGCGGAGGTAGTGTGTGTGTGTTTGGAGTGGCATTTCCTTAGGTGGACGCACAGACCTCTATGTGTTGATGAGTGGGAACCTCAATGCTCAAAGGTATAATAGAGTTGACATCCAGGACCCTTATGTAAGTCCTTACGCTGGTGCAATAGATGAAACATTCATCTTACAAGACGATAACGCTCGTCTGCACAGAGCTTGACTAGTGGAACAATACTTTCAAGAGGAGACCATTATGCGCATGGAGTGGCCAGCTCGGTCTGCCGACCTAAGTCCAGTTTAGCATGTGTGGGGTGCTCCAGGGAGATGTGTTGCTGCCCTCAACCTGCCACCTGAAACAAAGAGGGAGCTTTAAAGGAACAATAAAACTTAGTATATTCATGATAAAAGCTGTAAATCATTGTTAAATATAACTATCTTGTCAATTGAGCTAGTTTACTTTATGTAGCTATAAGGTAGCATTTAGAATGGTTGATATATATGTGATTGCAATATAATAATTACAATAATAACTTGTAAGAGCACCTGCACTCCTCATATTTGAGAATAAGTAATTTTAGACTAACTTGTTGTACAGCTTTTATCGTGAATATACTAAGTTTTATCTTACGAGCTGTGTTGAACATTATTTTAAATTTAAAGGAACAATGGTTGTTACTCCCAACTGAGCTGATTCACAACATCATGAACAGCATGGAACATTGCTGTTGTCTGCACTGCTGTAAGGGGTCAACACACTCCTTATTAAAGAACTTTGCTCATTGCATTCTGACACCTCACTTTTGGACAAGTTCCTGTGTTATTTTTTGTTGAAAAATGATTTTAGTGTGAAATATTTTATGACATTCTGAAACTAGCATTGTAATTCATGTTTCCATCAAATTTCATTAAAATCATTCATATAGTTTTTTGTTAATCATAATTTTTCTGAGTTTTCCTTTATTTATGGAAACCAGTGTATTTCTAAAATGTTACTTATAACCGTTTTTCATTTAATTATCTGTCATTATATCATATCATATGTATTCAATACAAATTTTGAAACACGTCCCAACAAAAACAGTTATAAAATTCAAAACTGTAAATTGTGTACTCTTCTTTCAGATTTGGTTTCAGTCTGTCTACCAAATCATTTTGGAATTTCATTACATAATGCATATTATATAATTGAAAGTTGTTAAGTGAAAGAATAGTCACATTCAAATCTACCTAATTTTTAAAATAAGCTTTTTATTGAAAAAAAGTCACTAGACATAAATTGAAGATTTTGGTCAGAGCTCTCTAAATCTCTATTTTCTATAATATTAATCTAATATTTAAAGAGTTACGGAAGCTGAAACGTTTAAGTAAAACTTTTGCTAGTTTTGAAACTTTACTTCAAAAATTTAAATCACAACTATTATAACAAGTTGTTCACAATATAAATGCGATACTTGAATTTTGTGTAAGGATTTTTGAAGTTATCATCAATTTGGGGGGAAAATGTTTTGGAAGTGTGGTATGTGATAACATCTGTTGTAAAATATTATAGCTTCCATAACTCTTTAAATATTAGATTAATATTATAGAAAATAGAGATTTAGAGAGCTCTGACCGAGATCTTCGTTTTTTGTATAGTTACTTTTTTCCGTAAAAAGCTCATTTCCAAATTTAGGTAGATTTGAATGTGGCTATTTGTTCACTTAACACGAAAGTATCCAGATACTTTTCACAATAGGGTGTATATTTATCTTATAAAAATGCATCATTAATGCTTGAAAATAATACTTTTTTTACCATCATCATCATCATCCTCAAGCAGCCATGGGCTATGGAGGTCCAACCAGACCGCGCAGTTTAATTCTCCAAGCATATCAGTCCTGAGCTACATCTGCTGCATCCGGCCACTGTACACCAATTCTAACAAGGTCCTGTTTGACATTGTCTGCCCACCGCATCCTAGGTCTCCCCCTCCTTCTGAGGCCTCTAGGCACACTGTTCATAACCCTATTCGCCAATCTATAATTATCCATACGGGCAACATGGCCAAACCAGCGGAGTCTCTCTCTGCACAATATGCTGCTTAAAGGAGGTTGCAGACTCCTTTGCCTAACCTCATCATTAGTTACAAAGTTAAACCACCTAATACCCAAGATACTGCGTAAGCATCTAGAATCAAAAGCATCTAGTTTCCTGTTATCTTGCTTACACAGCGTCCAAGTTTCACTACCATAACTAACCCTAGAAAGAACCAAACTATTATACAGTCTAATTTTAGTCTTTAGATGTATACGCCTATTTCTCCACAATCTCCATAGATTCTTAAAAGTCCCGGCAGCAATACCTATTCGTCTGTTAATCTCATGCCGCACATCACCAGTATCAGTTACGCAGCTCCCAAGGTAATTAAACTGTGACACCTGCTCAAGACTGCAACCATTCAGATTAACTGAATCACAACCTGCCTGACCAATTTTCATCACTTTAGTTTTCTCTCTGTTTATAACCAAACCTACTGTACTACCAGTCTCATCAACAGTTCGAATGAAAGAGTTCATCTCATCAACATCATTTGCCAAAAGGGCTAAATCATCAGCATAATCTAAATCAGAAATTTTCGTACCTCCAGCCCATTTAAGGCCAAATTATTTCCCTTGAAGTGAATTTCGCATAACATAATCAACAACCAAACTAAAGAGAAAAGGAGACAAAATGCACCCTTGTCGAACACCAGACGTAATGCTAAACCAATTGCTACAAGACTTACCAACTCTCACACATGACTCAGTGTTATTATAGAAAGCTTTCATTGTTAACTAACTTGTCAGGTATACCATATGATCTCACAATCAACCACAAATTATGATGATCAACAGAGTCGAAAGCCTTTTTGAAATCAACAAAGCTAGCAACCAAAGGTTTCTGAAACTCTAAACATTTCTCAAGAACATGCGTAAGTGAAAATATCTGATCCACACATCCCCTACCACTTCTGAATCCACATTGCTCACCACGCAATTGACTGTCAACCAGATTTTTAATTCTATTAAGCACAATCATGGAAAGAACTTTACCTGAACAGAGAGTAGGCTGATACTCCTATAGTTATCACAAGAACTGCGATCACCTTTTTTAAAAATAGGGATAACAATAGCTCTGGTGAAATCCTTAGGAGCCATGCCTTTATCATAAAAGATATTTAAAATTTCAGTCATCCATGTGGTAACCGAAACATTCCCAGCTATAAGCATTTCAGTAGTAATTTCATCTACCCCTGGGGATTTATGAAGTTTAAGTTTAGAAATAGCCAAAATAACTTCAGATTGTGTTATAGGGCCAACATTAAAGCAACCAATGCATCTATCATCATTGCAAACAATGGGAGTAGAACTAACCACATTGTTTAGAACATCACTGAAATGCTGAGTCCACCTAGCCATGACAGAATCCTTCCCTTCTATAACCTTACCTTGTTTATCCTTCAATCCTTGTATTCCTGTCTGTTTTCTACCACATAAAACATTAACTATCTAGTACAGCTCTCTGCTGTTGTGCTGTCTAACTGCTTCCTCAGCTTTTTCAGCCAAACCATCAAGCCAAAGATTCTTATCAGTAGCTAACTGATCCTTTACACGTTTATTAAGCTCTCTGTAATCTTTTCTATTAGGACTAGTAGGGTACTGATTAAGGACAATCCTGCAGTTCCTTCTTTCTGAAAAAAGCTCAAGTGCCTTATCACTTAAATAATTCTGCCTCCTCTGCCCCTTTTTTCCTAAAAGAGTACTGTTAGTTTTCAAAAAAGCCTGTTTAAAATGGCCCCATTCTTCCTCAACATCAGTAGTAAGCAAACCATGACTGTCATAATGACTAAGTAACCTATCATGGTAAGCTTTAGCTATAACTGGGTCTTTCAGAGCTTCAGTATTAAAGGTAAATTTTTTAACCCTAGCACAACACTTTTTAAGTTTAAGTTGCAAGACACTTTTAACAAGGTAATGGTCAGATCCAATTTCAGCTCCCCTATATGCCCTGGTATTTCTAACAGAACTAGCCCATTTGCTGTTAAATAATATGTAATCAATCGTATTCTTATGCAGCCCATCAGGTGAAACCCATGTGTATTTATGTATGTCGCAGTGTTTGTAATATGTGTGTTATTCTGAAACCATTTAGTTTACTTACCTGTAGGAGACGTTGTCCATTGTCATTGCAGCTACCAATACCAAAAGGGCCTATCACCCCTCCCCAAAGGTTAGAGTCAGTACTAACGTTGGCATTGAAGTCACCTAGAACAAAGGTAATATCTCCTTTCTTGACAGAATTCAAAATATTCTGAAGTTGTCCGTAAAACCTATCCTTCTCATCCTCATCAGCATCCTCAGTGGGGGCATAACAGCAGATAACATCTTTAATGCTTGTCTGAAATTTTGCTGTAAGAAACCTTTCATTAATGCACTCATATCCTAGAAGAGCATCACTAGCATGTCTGCTGAGAAGCAGACCTATACTTTGGAGATGCTTTTTATCTTCCCTCCCTGAAAAGAGAAATTTAAGATTATTTTTAAGTATCTCACCTTTACCTGTCCATCTGGTCTCTTGCAAGCCTAGAATATCTAGGTTACAGCACTGGAATTCCTGCATAAGGACATCAAGAGAATAATCTCTATGTAATGTCCTCACATTCCACGTTCCTGCAGAGAGAAAATGATTAGTAGGATTTTTAAAGAAATTAGGTTTATTGAGATTGGTAGGACCAACAATATCAAACAGCCCCCTGATCGCAGGCATGGGGCAAAGACCTGTTCCTCCTCTGCTAAAGGCTGAAGTCATCGATGCTGGTAGGAACTTCAGACACCACCTTTTCAAGTGGACTTTTTCAAGAACCATAATGGCCTGTCTGAGACACATTACTCCAGTTTAGGCTTGACGATGCCCAACTAGCTAAGTAAGGTTCAGGTATCTGCAATGGCCTCTGATTAGGATTATCCACCAGCTGATATAAGGTATCCCATGCCTCTGTTCACTTAAGGCTGGCAACCCAGAAGCAAATAGAAAACACAGCGGCAGATTCTCCCTCAACAGAGAGACACCAGTGCAGCCACTCCAGGATCAATAATAAAGCTCAAATCCATAAACAAGTCCAGTCTAGTAGGTCTAAATGGTCAGCACCAGGACCCTGTGAAGTTGACCACTCCTCAGCAGGGTTGAAAAAAAAGAAAAAAGTGGCCATAAATGACCAGATCAGTAGGCCATACTGAACTGGCAGCCCTACCCTTCCGTTCCCTTCCAAAAGAAAATATCTCTTTTGAAAGGTACTAACGGCCTGCACTACGAGAAGGCGGGGTCGGACATTAAGTGCTAGACCTGGCTGGTTCTGTGCATCATCACTAGGGATCGGTACACAGCTCTCCTTCCAGTTTATGCCTAGCTACCATTTACAGGCTCTCTTTTAATAAAACACGAATAAATACTGTACAATAAGTCTTGATGTCAAATTCTGCCACTATTTACCAGTACACCGCATTGAGTATTACATTTGCTGTATACCTTAATCTGACCATGACAATTCTATGTCACTCACCCAATTTAGGGTGCAGATATTTAATATACTATCATAAATCTCAGATGTCGACATACCTTCTTTATACAATACCACAAACTTAGTACTACCAACTAAATACCTTCTTTAACCCATCTTAAAGAGTACTAGTTAGAAAATACAAAAGGTAATATTACCACACACTTGTAAAAGGCTGGAACAACTGCATCATTTGATGTTAATCTGTTAGTCTCAACAACATTGTTGTGGTTTCTAACACGTGCTACCAGTCCTGTTTCATCAGAGATATCAGCAATGATGGATAAACGGACATCAGATTTCCACTGTAGATCTTAATTTATATTATTAGTCCTGTTATTTCAACACCGGTGACAATAAATATTCATATAGCAGATTTCCACTATCTCTTAACATGGGATTGATCGGACATGAGTTGTTAATGTCCATCGCAATAATGATACAATCGTTTTGCTATTATCTGCTCTCTTTGTAGTGGATTAACATTAAACTGCTGTACATGCTGGTATCACATTTTTCTCTGTTTTCCGTACTCGCTGCCCTGCACTGGTCGCCATGGCACTATTTTAAGTAGACTGCAGTTTATTACCCTTATTTACAACACTATTTATAATATGTTTCATCCCCTTCATTCAATTCTTACACTCTATATTCGATTATGACATCACCACATCCTTCACTCTGATAATAAAATGTTTTCTACTCCCAAGATTTTCAAAGCTAAGTTTGGTGAAATATTTTTTGCCTTTCAAGCAACCTCAACTTGGAACTCTCTACCGAGCAATATCACTTCTTTAAATTCGAAAACAAAATTCAAAATCTATATTACTCCATTCCTATTAGAATATTGAAACATTTGATCAACAACATCTCATCCCTATTGTCATTCCCCCCATCTTGTCCTTTATCTGGATTATCTGCAATCTTTTTTCCCCTGTTTATTTATTTAATATTACTCTGTTGTCTTAAATCTTCCATTTCTTCCCCCTAAGTTTACTGTTTTTTTTTTTTATCATATTTTATATTATGTTTGTCTTTGTCTGTGCAACTTGTCATTTTGTTTATACGTACCAAATAATTATGCAATTCCTGCAAATATGTTTGCATTTTTGTACTATCATCAATATTTCTTTTTAATTTATCAAATATACCGGGGCATCAAGCCACTTGAATGTTTAAATTAATATCCAAAATTACCTGTACCTTGGCTTTACTGTAACCCCCTGCACGAAATAAATTATTATTATTTTATTCTGTTTCAAGAACCGCTATCTTTGTTCAGTTTCCACCTTTCATGACCAGCATTTTTCTGTTGAGAAAATAACAGTTTTAAACATGACTTCACAACTCTCAGTATTTTACTTTTCGACATGTAGTAAAAACCTTTACATAATTTGAAGTCTTACCACATTCTACTCCTCTAATCTTAACAATCTAGACTCTTAACGATCTAGATTTAATATTCTAGTAACTATGAAGAAAGAACTGAGATAAGTTACAGTTTGATGACAATGTGCAAAAAAAAAAATGCAGCCATAGCTGCATACATAATTTTACATCTTTTTCTTTTCTTAAATTTGTGATCAGACTTCCAAAGCTACAAGCTTATCTGTAGGGTATTACAGAACAAATGACCATGCCATTAGCAGGACTTGAACCCAGCCCCCAGTAGTTGCAGTATCATTGCAAACCAACAATATACTACTGTGCCACCAAGGTGGCTTCTTTATACTTCTGGCATCAGAGCACTACTAGAATGCTGGAAAAAATGCACTGATAAGAAGTAATATTAATCTAAAAAATAATATATCTATCACTTGCTTGCTGTCATGTAAAATTTTATTTTCACAATGTCACAGTTTGAACTAACTGTCCTTTCCTATTTGTCCAGTGTTTAAATGTATATTTAATCAAAATAGAATTATTACTGCAAGTTTTGGATTAATATACATATAAAGGCACTGAAGTGGGGAAAAATGAAATAATGAGCTTTAAATTTCATATTCGATATAAAATACTTAATGAAAATATATTAATCCATCTTCTGAAAACACACCTTGTGATTCCATATTCCTTAGCTCCTGCACATTCTGGATACCTAGGTCTCTCACCTGTTGCAATAATGAAGTTTTCTGATGTCATATATGTCTCATTTCCTTTCTTATCTACAGTCTAAAATAGTTTCATTAGAAAATTAAGAAAAAAGGCAAATAATATACTTATCAAAAATAATATTTTATATTTAAATGCAATTTACTACAAACCTTACACACATATATATAATAGATACATACATTAAACAATTAATTTGTGGACTACCATCACCAACAATTAGCAGCTTTTCATATAAGTTATTATATATGTGGAAATACAATGACTCTTCAAGAGTATGGAGCAGAGTGTGCAAGTTGAAACAAGTTGCAAGTAACAAAAGAACAGTAACACAGTCAGTCTACCATTTTCTCACTTTGGAAAGGTGTTCATTTTTGTGTGTGTGATGTTTCGCAGGCTATGGTTGATATGGAAACTGAGCAGCAGTATGTGATAGGTAAATGGGTTTAGTGAGGCTTAAGTGGTGCATAGGTAATCACAGAAGTGATTCCAAGTTTATGGAGAACAGTGAACGAAATGAACATTTTCTGTCTGTGAAGCATCAGTGCCACTGAAAAAATATTGCTTTGTTTCAAGCACTGTGACAAACAAGATAAATAAAAAGGGTAAAAGACATAGAAATCATAACCAAAGTTAATAGCAAATACAAAAAGGATATAAATGACAAAAGCAAAAAATCTAAATGATATAAATAACAGTAAATATGCACATACATGAAAAAAGGCGTAAAATACCCAGGTCAGACACACAAAATACAAAACATTAGAGTAATAAAATTGTATTCTGTTAAAATGCCCAGTAAAATGTAAAAAGGCAAAGACAGGTGCTAAAAAAGGAACGATCAGAAAAACACACGACACAAATGAATCCACAGCCCATCATTGATTTACTATTAAGCTGTTTAATTAACAGGATGAAGATGGGTGTAGAGAAAAAATTATCTTCAGTTGGGTGGGATCTGAACCCATGGCCTCTTGATGATATGTCAGGTATTCTGACCATTGAGCTACCAACTGGTAATCAATCTTCCTGTGATGGTTCACCCATTCACTTTACCTTAACCAGTTTTGCTTAATTTACATTATATTTATCAGTTTGGGGTTATTTCCTTTTTAGTGGATTGTTCTGACCTCCTTCTGAGCTGCAGAAGTTGCACATGCACAACTCTGACCTTTAGACTATCAACCGCTAAAGCGTGTTCAAGGACATGCCCTCTCTTGCATCATAGCTTGCGCAATCATCAGTTTATGTAAATGTCTTTCCCAGCGTGCAACATGACATGTGCTGGCTTTTGTACAACACATGATATATCAGTGACATTAGGTCACAGAGTAGGTAGTGACAAGAAGTAAGCGTAGTAGAAAGAGCAGTAGTAGAAGTTGGTATAGAGATGAGTTGTTAAGCAGAGGAGATTGTTTTAGTATAGAGATGAAGTGGACATTTTCATTTGATGTTGGTGAGTTAAAATTTTGGAAATAAACTTTGTTTTAGAAACTTTTGAATCTTCGCTATTTTTTCTCTTGAGCAACATTAATTTTTGATTGTATTTAATATTTAAGTTTAACAATTGTTTTTTGAATTCTTACTCGCTAAGTAATGCCTGCTGGTATATATTCGAACCCTATTTCAACTTATTTGGCAAGTTATTATTGCCTGGCACCCAATTTAAGTTATCTGGAGTTTGAATAAATTGGATCAGATAAAAAATCCAAAACTTTAAAAAGTATTTAATTCTTTGGAGCGTTACATTACCTCTACTGCTGACGTTATGCTATACACCATAAAGTCAATCACTGTCTTTGAATGCATTTGGGAGCTATTTTTCAGAACCATCCCAGGCATGTGCACATAACCAGCCAAGCTTCAATAGCTTCCCTACTGATTTTTTGTGAGCAAATCTGAATATGCTTCACTTCTCATATGATCACTAGTACCTTGTGTTTACACAAATGAAGTAAAAAGTACATTGATTTACTAAGTATTTAAACACTATTAAGCTATGTAACATGATGAAGACAGGTGTAGAGAAATAATTGCCTGAAGCCAGGTGGGATCTAAACCCATGACAAGTAAAATATATGACATTCAGCATTTAAACAAGGACATTCAATTAAAATGTTCACCAGTGAAACTGGTGTCACAAAACATGCACTTAGGTTGGTCATCCACCTGTAGAAGAAACAAACGTAATAAATCCATGACTTAAGCAGAGCCTAGCAAGTACAACTTCCTCCCTGTGATTCCTACAAAAAGACTGCAAATGTTTCAAAACAGGTTTTATCTCAAAGAGCTCATTATCAATCTGTCCTAATCAGGATCTTTGCCACTGAGCCTAGAGCCTGATGTTAAAACACTGCTGGAAGTCAAGATCTGAATGCAGGAGGAAAAAACCAGATACGAGTTTGGCAGACTTCACACAGTAGCATCTGCCAAGTCATTGTCCCTGGATGCTGACATGACTGGGCACCCAACAAAAAAGGATGGTTGTTCTGGGTGCCAGACAATGAAGCTATTGGCAGATCTTAGACAGAATTGGGTGAAGCCATGGTCGCACCAAGATCAAAGCATGCAGCAAGCTAAGTGAGTTGGTGTAAAGCATACACCAATGATGATGCTTAGTGTACTGTGGTCCAAGACTAGGCTGATAAAATGCAACTCTACAGTAAAGATGGAACATTGTTTTAGGATCTGATCTGCAATGATGACATAGCACAGATTCTGGATGACCCTATTGACATGGACTTCAAGCCATCTGTGAAGACAGGCAAGAAGTCCAGGTGCTTAACACAGTGGCTGTTAAAGAGCTGCTGGTACAAACAGTTGGATGTAAAAGCCTTCCCTGTCCTGCAAAGAGAAAAATCACAGGAAGGGGAAAACATCAAACCATTGTGGAAGTGGCTAAGATGCTGACCAAGAGCCAACAAGAATGGTCTTAATGTACCTGAGGTAACCTCAGACACGCAAACTGAAAAGATAAACGGTAATCAGGTAATTAATATATAGCATTTCCCAGTTAGGACTAAAAATGAAGTCCCAAGTGGGATGGCGTGGCAAGGATCACAATTTAGATGTATATTGTAGGGACAACTGCTGAATGGAGAAAGTGGTGAGCATCCACTACTCTCACCACCAAATCTCAGGCAGAATTGTAAACCATATATTCACAATTTAATTTTTACTGGACAAGTGCATGGTATAGGTAGAGCAAAGAACATCAGTCTGCTCCCCAGGACAGAGAGGAGGAACCATGATGATATCAATGTCTATTCTTCATCATATAACCTTTCCTCTGGAAGGGTTATATGGGTTGGGTGTTGCTGCCCTGTGATTTTTTTGGTCTATTCATTCCCTCCTTCCAGAGGATTCATTCAGTCAAATAAAATGTATTTCCTTTTTCCACTCATAATGCAATGGGCTAATATTCACTAAATTGACAAAAAAAAAAGCAATTCTGTGTCATTAATTACATTTGCACAGTTAAAAGAATGAATGAAGACTGGTTAGAGGATGAATGATAATGGCACACTAACAGATCCCCAACAGGTTGAAGCACGAATCATAACAGTGTTCACGTTTGAGAGACCTCCAATTACCCAGCACCCGCCAATCATAGAGCAGCAAATTAATGAGGTCTACTGTATTTTGTAGTATTTAACCATCATAGCACTTTTTTTATTGCATTTCAGTATGATAAATATTTTTGTGGCCTGCTTGATTTAATTTTACTGACATTTCACTGTAAACCAAATTTACAGCCTTTAATTCTGGTACACAAAATTTTAACAGGAATGAGAAGTATTAATTTTAATAAGAAGTTTTCAGAGTTATACAACATAAAAGACATAACAACAATACAATAAGGACAATAATCTGGTCTGACAAATAAATATTTATTACAAAAAACTAATTGACCAAAATAATCTAATATATTTCAAAGGAAATTTATTTGTGAATAATAGGAAAATATTTACTTGAAACATGAAACTTACTCTTTTCTGTACCTTTCTTCCTCAGTGATGCTCTTTAGAAAGGGTTAACCAGAATGGAATACACCCAATTCTGTTTTTACATGGATTTTGATTTAATATGGTTTAGAAAATAATTCAAATTCTCTATTTACATGATTTATTTTGATCTAACACGGTTCAAACGGCACCTTTTTAAAAATCTACATTTGAATTTAATTCTGAAAAAATATTCCTATTCAAGAAAAAATTCCTAGAATTTACATTTATAACAAAGTGCTGCTTTTATGGTCACATTTTTTGAAGTAGTTTTAACTTTGAAAATGTACTATAGATACACATTTTGTGCACTAAAATCCAAAAATAAAACTACACTAACATAACTACACAACAAGTTTTCTCTATTTCATGGAAATATCGTACAAAACCTACTTCATTCGGAATAAAGTGGCAACTTTGAATTTCAGGAATTCCCTCAATTTTATCTTCAATACATATGTTAGTCTTGGTCTCTCATTTCGTGTTTAAAGTTAGAAGTGTTTAGATGTTTAATAGAAGAAATCAAAAAAAAAATTTTGTTTCATTTTTCTGAAGTTTTGTGTGCATAATATAAATTTATTAAATTTTGCTGACAGGTAATTTACAAATTTTCATCCTCTGATTTATTAACTACAATTCAAACATTGTTTGTAAGCCTTACCACGATGTCGGATAATTCAACTATACAAAAGCAGAAAAGGAAAGCTATCTCTTTGGATACTAAGATCCAAATTTTAGGTTCAACATCCATAGGTAAATATGGTATTGTACTGGGTTTTCACATCTGGAAACAATCTTCTATTTTTTCAAATGCACTGTATTTTTTTTAACAAGTTTTTTTGTACAGTTTTTTCGGAAACCTATCTACCGTGTAAAAACAGAATTAGGTGTATATATAAATTTAAATAAGACTTTTTCAGAGTAATGTAGTGAAAAAAGGATTCGGCAAAGAGAATTAAGGCTTAATTAAAAAAATTATTATTATAAATAGCTATATATGAAAAGGAAATTTCTTTCTCAATAATGTAAAAAAATTCACCTAAAACAATACTTTTTTTTTTCTATAATTTCTTTTTTCACAGTAATACTTTAAAACAAGGCCCAAATACTTCATGATGACTTTCCACTGTTGATGTTGATGCTCATGGGGTTTTTTATCCTGTTTGTGGCAGTACATTAATATTTTCTTGGCTGAATTTTTTTTTAGCAATGAACACCATACATTTTCTGCTTTCTGTTACACTTTGCAGATTTTGACAAAGTGCCAACAAGTTAGTGCACTAAGGCTAAAATTTTTTTAATATTCTCAGTGTCAAAAGCCAAGACTTTTAATGGAAGGTTGAAAGTTTTTCAAAAAACCATTTAATATAAACATGAGAATTAATAATTTCTTTAAAATAAAATTTTATCAGGTGGTGGGGTCAAACTTTTTCAGCATAATGGCAGAGAATGGGGAGAGGATTAAAACATCCTTGATAAAATTGTATTTGTCTCCCTCTACCAACCACTGCAGGATTGATTTCCAAACCAAGGAAATCCTTTTTGTTTTTGTATCCAAAAGCTTTTCATTTATTCTTAGGAAACGATAAAGGATTGTTTTTTGACTGAAAAACAAATAATGAAACATATATTGCAAATAACCTAAAGTGAAGTTAAAAAATATTCACAGCAACAAGTTGCAAGACTTTTTTTGTCAGAAAAAAAACTGACAAAAATGTAGCATAGTTTAAAAAAAAATTAATCATGCTGTACAAATATATTAAAATAAAAATGAAAATTTAATTAAAGTATAAACAAAGTACTAATTGAACAAACATGGATGATATCCAATGTTTATGGAAGGCAGACCAACAGTGCAATCACACAACCACACCAATTAGTGACGCAGGTGTCACTAATTGGACTTTAGTGACGTGTATCACATTCTTGTGACGTCACTAAAATTCAATTAGTGGCATCTATGTTTTGTGTCCTGCTCCACTCTAGCTGAAATAGTATTATCCAGAACCAAGTGGTTTCATTTTAAATCTTGAGCAATAAAGCCATAAATGATGTGATGAATGATAAAAATAATTCTAGAGATTTTAAAACAGGATTAAACAAGAGAGAGAATTGAAAATAAAATAGGATTACTTGATAAATAAATTAAAAAAAAAACTGATTTTGGAAGCAGTTAACTTTCAGGAGAATTTCTAAATTTTGAGAAAAAATATGTTGGCAACAGTTCAGATCATACTCGTGAGTTGAAATCATGTAATACAATAGAGTAACTAAATTGATTGGTTGGTTGGAGTTTTATGGCACAAGGGCAGTTAAGGCTATGATGTGCTAAACAGATGTAAAGGACAAAACTAAAGATATAAAAGTAATGTATATCCACAACCAGTTAAAATCAGATGACAAAACAGGAAAGTGATGAAAATTGGCCAGACAGAAAGTGTAAACAGTATGACAACAAAGGGCATAAAAGACCTGTGTAAAAACAGAAATAAATGTAAAATACAAAAACCAACAATGAGTATATAATATGGGACCATACAAAAAAAGTAACAAGACTCAATATCAGAAAGGTAAAAAACATAAACATGTAAAATAAACAATAAAATACAAAAATTCGAAAACAAGGGTTAAAAATGAGTCATCAGATAAAATGTGCCGGAGTGTAAGAGTCTCAGAGGTAGGTGTCTTTAGTGACAAAAAAAATATTAATTAAAAAATTGCCTATATTTCTATATCCCTAAAAAGTAGAAAATAAACCTAAAACATATCGATAGTGCAATTAGTCATTGAGTTCATATTCACTTCAAAGGAAGATAGTGGGCTGATTTACCTACACAACAAGATTGCCACCATCCTATCTTCCTTTGAAGTGAATATGAACTCACTGACTGACTGACCATTGATATGCTTTAGGTTTATTTTTTACTTTTTAGGGCCATATAAGGATTTGGGTTGTTTTACCTCTGAGCGGCACTTTTTTGCACATCACGGGCTAAATGGCTAGATCACAAGGACCCTGAAGGTTCAGAGAAGGTTGGGGAAGGGGACCCACTGGAACAACTGTTGGGAGACAGATGGTAGCCTCCCATCATGGCCATCCAGCGTGTTCTTTAACGTGCACAGGTTATGGCTCTCCTGCACACGGGGCCACGGCTTAATATCCCATCCGACAGATGGTGGACTTTCCAAGCCCATCGGTGTCCCCTACTGACCGTGGGCAGGGCGGGAATTTTGCAGAGATAAATCTGACCCAGCTGGGACTCTAACCTGGGAACTACAGATTATAGGCCTGGCACACTACTGACTGAGCCACCCCCGGCCATATAGGAAGATAAAAATAAATTAAATTTTTTTTAAAATATCTATTTTACTGTTCTGTCAGTTTGTGGGGTACATAGATCTTTCAGAACTTTAAATGTTGATAAATAATTGTTTCCACACTGCCATTTAAACTTACCTGAAATGTGATGTGCGAGTTTTCTTTAATGAGTTCACAAACAGCAGCGATGGTTCTCTCATTCACAGTATTCTTCGATGTTCCTGAACAAGAGAGGACTTCAAAGCTCTGCCATCCTCCTCTGCACATCCATCCATAACAGTGTCATATGAACAGGCATTATACCCATATACTTGTAATAAATTGGCATGAATTTTTTTTGTATCAACCCCAAGCTGCATCCTTGCGAAAATATAAAATCTTTCCTGTCATAGCAAAAATTTATGAAACAAAGAAAGAAATGATACAGCCTTTGCTTTTAACATGTTTTAGAAAGCTTTCAAACAAGTTGTAGCTTATTAACTTTGTAAGAGTGCAAATCTACAGACAAGTGTCAATAATTTTTTGAACACCCTGCATAAAAGTTCACGCAAAAAAAATCCCCGAGGCATAGGTTTGCATCTCAGCAGATATGTTAGTGATGCTCTTCTAGGATATGAGTGCATTAATGAAAGGTTTCTTACAGCTAAATTTAAAACAAGCATTAAAGACTTGAATGTTATCTGTTGTTATGCCCCCCAATGAGGATGAGAAAGATTAAAACCTATCTTTCGCATCCTTATCCTAAAGATATGCATGTGGAGAGAATCTACCAACACTTTAAAATATGGCTTAAGGATAAAATTTGCAATACTGATTTTACTCCCCCTCAACACCAGGTTTGGAATCTGCTGTTTCATAATTATCAGATTAAAATCTAACTATAGGAGCATTGCTTTGGTTGCAACAGTTTTAATAACTTTTAACTAAATGATTTTAATGCTTTTAAATATTAAGTTTCAAGCTTCAATTGACACTCCTGGGAATGAGTCTTTCTGCTAACTTAATTGTCTGTTCAAACATAACAATGTAGTGGCAGTATCCTGCATTGAGAAACTTGATGTGGATTGGTTTCTTGTGATAACTTCCATTCACCAAAGAGCAAAATTGGCCATAGCAGTGTACAGTAGTTGCAACTAAGCCTGGATTTAAGAAAAATCAGTGGTGTTGGGGGGAGTCCAAGAGACTGGACTCTGATAAGAACGAGAGGGGTAAGTTTTACAAACAGCTTCAGGATAATTTGAATTCTGTGAAGGAGATATTTCTCTTCTGCTAGGTGACTCAATGCTAAAGTTGGTACTGACTCTGACCTTTGGGTAGGAGTTTTAGGTCCCTTTGGCATTGGTAGTTCCAATGGCAATGGGGAACATCTCCTACAGGTAAGTAAACTTAATGGTTTATGAATATATATGGTAATATATATATGGTATGGTTTATGAATATAATGGTAGGAATAACTAACACATACTACAAACACTGGGACAATTATAAATATACATGGGTTTCACCTGATGAGTTGCACAGGAATATGATAGATTATATTTTAATTAACAGCAAATGGGCCAGTTCAGTTAGGAATACCAGATCATACAAGGGAGCTAAAATTGGGTCTGACCATTACATAGTCAAAAATGTCTTGCAACTGAAGTGCCAAGGTTAAGAGAATTACTTTTAACACTGAAACTTTGAATGTATATATGGTATGGTAATTAGTTATTTTGACAATCGTGGTTTGCTTACTGCTGAAGATGAGAAAGAATGGGATCAGTTTAAACAGACTTTTCTTGAGGCCAACATGACTATTTTGGTTAAAAAGGAACAGAAGGAACAAAAATTATTTGAGTGATAAGGCTGTGGAACTTACTTCTGAAAGAAGGAAGTGCAGGATTAATATGAATCAACACCCTACTAGTCCTAACAGAAAGATTACAATGAGCTTAATAAACATGTAAAGGATCAGTTAACAGCTAAGAATCTTTGGCTTGAAAACCGAGCCGACAATGAGAGGAAGCAGTTAGAGAGCACAACAGCAGGGGGTTGTACCATATTGTTAATGTTTTATGTGGGAAGAAACAGACAGGTACACAGGGATTAAGGGATAAACATGGCAAGGTGGTTGAAGGTGAGGATTCTCTGATGGCTAGGTGGGCTGAGCATTTCAGCGATGTTCTAAATAATGTGATTATTTCTACTCCCATTGTTTGTAATGAGAATAGATGCATTACTGGCTTTAATGATGGCCCTACAGTACATTCTGAAATCGCTTTTCAAAAATCCCCCAGGGGTGGATGAAATCACCACTGAAATGCTTAGAGCTTGTGATGCCCCCTCATTCACTTTTACTTTACCTTAACCAATTTTGCTTAATCTATGTTATATTTTGGGGATTTTTATTTCATTTTGACATCACAGCGCTTGTTTCCAAGAGCATAGGAGTTGCGTATGCGCAACTCCGAACTTCCGATTGTCACCCACTAAAGCAGGTAAACAAGGACATGCCCCCTCTTGCGTCATAGCTTGTGAGCTTGTCGTTTTATGCAAATGTCTTTACCGGTGCGACGACCTCATGTTGCTAAGGCTGTACGCTTGTTAAAACCGTGACATGTTAGTCAGAAGTAGTTGAGTTTTTTTGTAGTAGTGAGAAGTAGTTGAAGGAGAAGAGTTGATAGAGTTGTTTGTTAGTTGTTAGTTTGTAGTGAGATTGAAATGATGTAGTATCTTCTTCATTGAAGTTTGGTGAATGTTTGAAATAATTTTGGAAATAAATTTGTTTGTTATATAAACCTTTTTTGAATCTTTACTATTTTTTCTCTTGAGCAATGTTAATTGTTTTGATTATAAGTAAAAATAGAAGTTTGACAATCATTTAATTTTTGAATTCTTACTCGTTAAGTAACGCTCACTGGTATTCGAACCCTAATTGAACTTTATTTTTGGCAAATTGCCTAAATTGCCTTAGCTATCCGGAGCTTGAATAATTATTGGATCAGACAAATGGTCCAAACTTTAAAAGTATTTCAATTCTTTGGAGCATTACAAGCTGGGAACAATTGTGTTGTCACATGGCTGACAGAAACTTTGAATTTTTTTTATGATAAAGGTGTTATTCCTAAGGATATCAATAGAGCTATTATTATCCCACTTTTCAAAAAAGGTCATCACAGTAGGCAGAAAATGTCAAACAGGACCTAGCTAGAAGTGGCATACAGTGGCCAAATGCAAAAGCTATAGCTCAGAGCAGAGGTGTTTGGAGAACTAAACTGCACAGTCTGGTTGGACCTTTGCAGCCCATGGTTGCATGAGGATTTAGTTTGAAATTAGGTACTCAAAAGTACGTACATTTTTATATTATTTTAATCCCATTAAATATAGATCTTGTTCCAATCTCTTATATCATACTAAACAAACCAAGTTACTACCTATACCAGACAGAGGCGAAAAATGGCCAGTATTTCTTTTTGTGTGGCCAGCAAGCTATTGATGCCAAATAAATTTTACACAAGGGGAAAAAGAACATGTATAGGACAATAAGTCCAACTTCAGTGAAGCAAATTCTCAATATTTAAAATAAATAATAAATAGATATCCCCTCAAGCAGCTGCTTGCCACAGAGGTCTGAGAGGAGCCTGTCAATTTATATGCCATAGTAGAGGGTCTGAGAGGATGGCAGGATCTCATCAGAAAAACAATGCAAATGTTCATGCCTTATCCGGGGGCTCAAACCCAGGTCCCTTAGATCAGACTTTAGTAAAATTATATTATTTTTCATTTTAATTTTTTTTGTGTTGGTTAATGTATGTTATTATATATTTCTTTGGAAGTTCACCCTTTCATTTCAGTTTTCCATGTGGCCTTTCAGCTAAAAGATTTGCCCAGGCTATACTTTCCTCAACACTGATTTTTTACCTTTGAGTGGCACTTTTTTTGAGCACAATGTGCTAATTGGTCAGGTCACAAGGATCACAAGAGTTCAGAGAAAGTTGGGTATGGGGATCCTATTAGGAGACACATGGAAGCCCCCTGTCAAAGCCATCCAGTATGTTCTTTAACATGTACAGGGTTGGGTTAGGTTGTTTCACCTCTGAGCGACACTTTTTTGCACACCATGGGCTAAATGGCCAGGTCACATGGAACCCGAAGGCTTAGAGAAGGTTGGGGAGGGGACCCACTGGAACAGCTGTTGGGAGACAGATGGTAACCTCCCATCAAGGCCATCCAGTGTGTTCTTTAACGTGCACAGGGTATGACTCTCGCGCACACGGGGCCATGGCTTAATGCCCCATCCGATGGACGGCAGCCTTTTCAAGCCCATCAGTGTCCCCCTACTGACCGTGGGCAGGGCGGGGAATTTTGCGGAGATAAATCTCGACGCTGACCCAGCTGTGACTCGAACCTGGGAACTGCAGATTACTAGCCTGGTGCGCTACTGATTGAGCCACTCCTGCCCCACATGTACAGGGTATGGCTATTTTGCACACAGGAAGACACCTTAACATCCCATTTAATCTTATTGAGGATTAGTAGAGAAAATTCTCAATGCAGCTCCAGTTGGGACTTGAACCTGGGAACATCAGATTATGAGCCTGGTGAATTGACAGACTGAGCCAACTGCTGCCTTTCTTCAACATTGAAGCTAATACATGGAGTAGAGGAAAAATAAAACCAATTTACTGTCTATGCTTTGCCCCAACATTCAAGCTAAAATAATGCATGGAGCAGGAAGTGTATTAAAACCAATTTACTACGAATGTTTTCTTCAGAATTCAAACTAAAGTTTTTCAAATATTCACTCTGGTAGAAAAGCAAAAGGTCATTATATATATTAAAAAATATATATATATATACGAGGGGTGATCATTTAATTCGTGGACTGACACCATAAGTACTTGTACATAGTGCTTTTTCCAAAGTAACACTAGACTGCTGCAAATGAGGCTACACGTGCCAAGTCATTTGGTGTCGACTGCTGTTGTGTTGACTGATTCAAGTTGCATGTCATAGACATTCATTCAGAATGTCGAAAATTCAGATGGAACAGTAGTATGTCATTCGTTATTGTGTTAGGCGAGGCCTAAGTGCTGCTGTGACTGTTGAAGAGATGAGTGAAGCCTATGGTAATGACTGTCTTCGTAGGTCTGCCATTTTTAAGTGGCATAAGCGATTCAAAGGATACGAATTTGTTGCCGATGACCCAAGACCCGGCCAGCCTTCTTCAATAACTCCTGAGTAAATCGAAAGAGCCCTGGCAATCCTGAATAAAGACAGACAAATAACACTTCGTGAAGTGGTTGTGAAAATGTCAGTTTCATACGGAAGCACTCACGCGATTGTGAAAACCCAGCTGAAAATGTCACGAATTTGTATTCAATGGATTCCACACAGTTTGACTCCAGAACATAAAGAAATAAATGTACGGATGTGCAAGGAGATGCTTAATCATTTTGAAAGTCAGGGTGCAACCTTCATGATCGAATTGTCACATGATGAAACTTGGATCTTTCACTATGATCCCGAAGCAAAACAACAGTCAAGTCAATGAAAGCATCCCAATTCACTGAGACCGAAGAATATTCGGGTTTCTCATTCAGCTGGGAAACAAATGGTTTGTGTGTTTTTTCACATCAAATGTGTTCTCATTACTCATTTTGTGCCTCGTGGAACAACCACGAAGAAGGAAGCCTAATCGAAGGTTCTCAGAACCAAACTTTGGAATGCCATTCGTGAAAAACGTCCTTTAAGGAACTGGAACTTTCTGGTGTGACTTGATTTCTCCATCACAACACTAGGCCCCCATATGGCTAATATTGTGCAGCCAGTTATCACTGCCATAGGTATTGAGGTTCTCCCACATTCTCCATATTCCCCAGACTTAGCACCCTGCGATTTTTTTCCTCTTTCCATGACTGAAGAAAGCCTTGAAAGGAAAACATTTCGCATCCGACAATGAAGCTTACAGAGCCACAATGATAACATTTTGCACGCTTTCGAAAAATGGCTTCAAAGACACTTTTAATGCATGGGTACAATGATGGCAAAAATGTGTGAAGTTCATGGGAGAGTATTTTGAGAAAGACAAATGCCACGAAGATTCAGTGGATGATATTTAACATAACTTTTTGCTTCTGTCCACAAATTAAATAATCATGCTATGTACATATAAGAGGACTTTCTAATGGCAAATTAAAAAAAAAATTAGTTTCATGTGTTATATTTAAACCTGATATAGTCATCCTTGGTCTCTCATTTTGAATTCTGCCAACTTGAATACAAGACATGGGACCTGGAAGGGTTAAATTTCTTACCTATAGGAGACATTTCCCACTGCCATTGCAACTACCAATGCAAAAAGGACCAAAAGTCAGTATCAGTACTAACCATGGCACTGAAGTAATCTAGCACAAAAATAACATCTTTCTTGACAGAATTCAAAATATCTTGAAATTGTCCATAAAGGCTATTCTCATCAAAGTCCTCAGTGTAGGCATAACAACAGCAAGCATTCAAACTATTAATACTAGCTTTAAATTTAGCTGTAAGAAACCTTTCATTTAATCATATCCGAGAAGAGCATCACTGACATTTCTCATCATCATCCTCAAGCAGCCATGGGCTACAGAGATCCAACCAGATTGCACAATTTGGTTCTCCAAGCATATATGTCCTGAGTTACATCTGCTGCATCTGGCCACTGCACACCAATTCTAATAAGGTCCTATTTCATACTGTCTGCCCACCACATCCTAGGTCTCCCCATCTTCCTGAAGCCTTTAGGCACACTCTTCATAACCATATTCATTAATCTATAATTATCCATACGAGTACCATGGCCAAACCAACGGAGTCTCTCTCTGCACAATATGCTGCTTAAAGGAGGTTGCCGACTCTTTTGCCTAACCTCATCATTACTTAAAGTTGAACCACCTAATACCCAAGATCCTACGTAAGCATCTAGAATCAAAAGCATCTAGTTTCCTGTTATCTTGTTTACACAGCGTCCAAGTTTCACTACCATAACTAACCCTAGAAAGAACCAAACTATTGTACAGTCTAATATTAGTCTTTAGGTGTATACGCCTATTTCTCCACACTCTCCATATATTCTTAACAGTCCCGGCAGCAATCCCTATTCGTCTGTTAATCTCATGCTGCACATCACCATTATCTGTTACATAGCTCCCAAGATAATTAAACTGTGACACCTGCTCAAGACTGCAACCATTCAGATTAACTGAATCACAGCCTGCCTGACCAATTTTCATCACTTTAGTTTTCTCTCTGTTTATAACCAAACCTACTCTACCACCAGTCTCATCAACAGCTCGAATGAAAGAGTTCATCTCATCAACATCATTTGCCAAAAGGGCTAAATCATCAGCATAACCTAAATCAGAAATTTTCGTATCTCCAGCCCATTTAAGGCCAAAATCTTTCCCTTGAAGTGAATTTCGCATAACATAATCAATAACCAAACTAAAGAGAAAACGAGACAAAATGCACCCTTGTTGAACAAAGGAAGCAATGTTAAACCAATTGCTACAAGACTTACCAACTCTCACACATGACTCAGTGTTATTATTGATGGATTTCATTACGTTAACTAACTTGTCTGGTATACCATATGATCTCACAATCAACCACAAATTATGACGATCAACAGAGTCGAAAGCCTTTTTGAAATCGACAAAGCTAGCAACCAAAGGTTTCTGAAACTCTAAACATTTATCAAGAATCTGTCTAAGTGAAAATATCTGATCCACACATCCCCTACCACTTCTGAATCCACATTGCTCATCACGCAATTGACTGTCAACCAGATTCTTAATTCTATTAAGCACAATCATGCAAAGAACTCCCTGAAACAGAGAGTAGGCTGATACCCCTATAGTTATCACAAGAACTGCAATCATCTTTTTTGAAAATAGGGATAATAATAGCTCTGGTAAAATCCTTAGGGACCATGCCTTTATCATAAAAAATATTCAAAATTTCAGTCATCCAAGTGGTACATGAAACATTTCCAGCTCTAAGCATTTCCGCAGTAGATTGTGTTATAGGGCCAACATTAAAGCCAGTAATGCATCTATCATCATTGCAAACAATGGGAGTAGATCTCACCACATTGTTTAGAACATCACTGAAATGCTCAGCCCACCTAGCCATGACAGAATCCTCACCTTCTATAACCTTACCTTGTTTATCCTTCAATCCCTGTATACCTGTTCATTTTCTACTATACAAAACATTAACTACGTGGTACAGCTCTCTGCTGTTGTGCTGCCTAACTGCTTCCTCAGCTTTGTCAGCCAAGCCATCAAGCCAAAGATTCTTATCAGCAGCTAACTGATCCTTTACACGTTTATTAAGATCTCTGTAATCCTTTCTATTAGGACTAGTAAGGTATTGATTAAGGACATTCCTGCAGTTCTTTCTTTCTGTAATAAGATCAAGTGCCTTATCACTCAAATAATTCTGCCTTCTCTGCTCCTTTTTTCTTAAAAGAGTAGTGTTAGTTTCAAAAATGCCTGTTTAAAATGGATCCATTCTTCCTCAACTTCAGTAGCAAGCAAGCCATGACTGTCAATGACTAAGTAACCTATCATGGTAAGCTTTAATGATAACTGGATCTTTCAGAACTTCAGAATTAAAAGTAAATTTAAACCTTAGCACACTTCTTAAGTTGCAACACTTTTAACAAGGTAATGGTCAGATCCAATTTCAGCTCCCCTGTATGACCTGGTATTCCTAACCCTTCCATTGTCCAGCCTGAAAAACAGGTTTCTATCCAGGAGCCAAGCTATTTTCTGCCTATGTTCAGCCAAAAAAAAAAAAACTAACTTTAGAACTTTTTTTGCCAAATAACTAATGAAAGGAATTATGTCAAATTAATCAGCATTTAATTCTAGATTTTCTGAAAATATAATATTTAACAAAAAAGACTATATATTTTATTTTAATACGACTTTTTTAGAGTCATGCAGTAAAAAAAGGCATCTGGCAACAAAAATAAAAATTTATTTAAATAAAACTAATAGACAATAATTATTACAATGCACATGAATAGAATGGCTATATATTTTGAAATAACACAAAAATTATTTTTTGGTTTTAAGTAAATATTTTTCTGTTTTTTTAATTTTTTTCTTGGTACCATAATTTGAGAAAATTCCAGGCTTTTAGCCAACTGTGCTGAGTCAGATAAACAAGTCAACTTTAGAAATTTAAAAAAAAATAACCAATCAATGGAAATAAGTCATGTTATATACCAAATTAAACAGAATTTAATTACGAATTTTATGAAAATAAATAATATAAACAAATTTGCAAGCATATTGATTTTAATAAATCTTTTTCAATGTGCTATGGTGAAAAAAAAAAGATCGCACTGTACAATTATTAAGGCTTGCTTTATTTTGGAAAACCTGATGAATAAAAATAGTTAAATTATATATTTATCGAAAGGAAATTTCCTCTCGAATAATATAATATGCAACCTGAAATATGATTTTTATTTCCTTTAATGATTCTTTTCAGTATCATATATATTTTAAACATGGCCAGTGTTATACAAAGTGACTTGGATTTCTCACATTCATGGGATTTTCTAAACTGGTTATGAAATAGAAAAAAACTTCTTTGGCTGCTTTTTTTTTTACTAAACATTATGAAATTTTTTTTTTCAGTGTTGAAGTTTCGCGATCTTGGCTAAGTGCAGAAAGGTTTCTGCACCAAGGACCAGCCCATCCTGAAATTGCCCTCCTAAATGATGGCCAATTTCCGTAGCAAGGAAGTCTATTTTGCTTCCGTATCCAAGATATTCATTTTCAGAAAACGGTACAGCTCAAAATTTTTATTATTAAAAAAAAAGAAATAAATAAATAAAAATTACATATAACCAAATGTGATGTTAAATAAAATATCTGCAACAACTTTTAAGATGACCTCCAACCTAGCATAGCTCGGAAAGATCGATAAATCAGCCGATTGAAGATCGCTAACTAACAAAAATAAACATACAGAAATGAATTTGCTTTCATATCCAAGACCTCATTTATTTTCAGAAAATGACACTATATCGAAGTTTTACTGGAAAAGTAATAAATAATAAAGTAAAAATTAACATATAGCCTAATGCGATGTTAAAATATCCACAGCAACAAGTTGAAGGCAGGTCATAAGATGTAGCATAATTATGAAAAAAATCAATACTTTTCGATCGGCCAAAAGATCACTAATTTCCAAAAATAAAACTACTGAAATGAAAACTAACTAAGGTTTAAATATAAAAAAAATACTAACTTTACAACGAGTATCCAAAATGCTGGACCAAAACTGTAATAAACACTTATAGCACACAGAATGGAGATCGTATGTGTCAGCCATCTGCATCTTGTTTGACTCAGTGAAGCATAACTAATTAAATGCAGGTGCAACCAGAATTTCTAAGAAGGATGTGTTTACTTTCAGTTTTGAATTGAAGGCGAGAAAGATGCATAGAATGCTGGGAAAACTGATAAAAATAACTTGGGAATACTGAAACAGCTTTATGACAGAAAAGAGTGTGAAACAGAAAAAAAAAAAATGGCGGTAGGTATTTGTAATTACTTCCAAAATCTATCGTTTTTAAAAAGTTTTTTTTTATTAATTTTTAGGAGATTTTCGAAAATTTAAGGAAAAATTTGTTGATAATAGCTCAAATCAAACTTGTGAGCTTAAATCAGAAGGTTGCTTAAGCAAATAGGAACGTTAACAAGCAAATCAGCAATAGCGTTTAGTGCTTCTAAAAAATGGCAATCAGATGGCTTTATAACATTATTTATATTGTATATTGTAGTTTACTAAAATATGCATCAAATTAAAAAACAAAATATTATTTTTGAAGCATTAATTACATATTTTTAAAAGATATATATATATAAAATTACAATAGCAATTTTTTTATTTAAAAAAAAATCTTTTTTTGTTGTACTAAAAACGTATGCATATGTCCTCGGAATATTTATTCAGATTCTCCAAACATGTACAGACAATGTGGACACTGGAAATGGCTAACAGAACTAGCCTATTTGCTGCTAATTAATATATAATCAATCATATTCTTATGCAGCCCATCAGGTGAAACCCATGTGTACTTATGTATGTCGCAGTGTTTGTAATAAGTGTTAGTTATTCTGAAACCATTTAGTTTACTTACCTGTAGGAGACTTTGCCCATTGCCATTGCAGCTACCAATACCAAAAGGGCCTATTACTCCTCCCCAAAGGTCAGAGTCAGTACCAACTTTGGCATTGAAGTCACCACAAAAAAGGCTAATATTTCCTTTATTGACAGAATTCAAAATATCCTGAAGTTGTCTGTAAAACCTATCCTTCTCATCCTCAGTGGGAGCATAACAGCAGATAACATTCAAGTCTTTAACGCTTGTCTGAAAATTTGCTGTAAGAAACCTTTCATTAATGCACTCATATCCTAGAAGAGCATCACTAACGTGTCTGCTGAGAAGCATACCCACGCCTTGGTGATGTTTATTGTCTTCCCTCCCTGAAAAGAGAAATTTAAGATTATTTTTAAGAATATGACCTTTATTTGTCCATCCGGTTTCTTGCAAGTTAAGAATATCTAAATTATAATGGTGGAATTCTTGTGTGAGGACATCAAGAGAAAAAGCTCTGTGCAGAGTCCTCACATTCCAACTACCTATGGAGAGAAAATGGTTAGTGGGATGTTTAAAGAAACTATGTTTATTGAAAGACGGAATGCCGACAATATCGAACAGCCCCTTAATCACAGGCATGGGGCAAAGACCGGTTCCCCCACCATTAAAGGCTGAAGCCATCTACACTGGAAAACTTTCTCCAATGTAAAATTTGACGATGCCCATAGAAGCAAGAGTTCAGGTGCCTGCGATGACTTCTGCTCAGAATTATTCACTAGCTAATAATATTGTGCTGTGAATCCATTCACTTGGACTGTCAAAAAAAAACAGTGGCAGATTTTCCCTCTACAGAAGCCTACCAGTGCAGCAAATTAAGGATCCATAATCAAGCTCAGAGCTTTATTCCAGTCCAGTAAGTTTATATGGTCAGCACCAGAACCCTGCATGGTTGACCACTCCTCAGCAGGGTAGAAAAAAGGTAAAGTAGCCATAGTTGTCCACTTAGAAGCAAAACTTGGACTCTTGTAAGCTAGATAACAAACAAAATACATGATACCTTCAAATTTAGATGCTTACAACATCTTGGATATTAGTTGGATATGATGGACTTTGTTCGTAATGATATCAGGCAAAGAAGTCAGCAACTACCTTTGAGTAGTATATTGTGCATACTGCATTGGTTTGGCCATGTTGCCTGTATGCATAACTATGGATTAGTGAATAGAGTTATGAAGGAGTGTCCTAAAGGCCTAAAAAAAGGGAAATACCTAAGATGTAGTGGGCAGACAATTACAAACAGGATCATGTTAGAACTCAGGATAAACAAGCTTGGAGGTCTAAATTATATAGTCTGTTTGACCTCTGTAACCCTGGCTGCTTGAGAATTATGTATGTTTGCATGCATAAATTATCACCTTAAAGAAAAATAGTATGCAATATGTTTACCTTAATTTTGTGATGGTCAACAAATTCTGCATATGCATTTACATATTTCACTTGTTCTACTCTTAGTTGAAGTTTATAATTCCAGTTGAGAGATTTTACATGGGACTGGATTGCTTCTACCATGACTTCCCAATTGTGATTCACTGTTGGGAAAAGGAATAGATATTCATTGTTAAAAATATTGCAAAAATTTTGTAGTTATTAAACAAAATTATTTACAAAAGACAATTTCTTTTAGAGATGCATTGTACTTACCGTCTTCAGCAACATCCCACCCAAATTTTCTGGCATCTCTTAAAGCATGTCCTGGTGAAAAAAAGTTAAATTCAATTTATATCTTTCAAATAACCAAAACTGCAAGTATCTGATAGTTTAAAATAATGTTTTCCAATAAAAATTGATTTTTCACATAATCACTGTTTTTCTGAACTAAGTTGCCCAATGGGCCAAATTTACTTGATTTATCAAACTTGAACTTTATTACAATATAAGGGTGTTGTCATATTGTTATTCTAAACTGAATGGACAAATTATTATATACACTCCACTAACAATATGCAAAGCAGAAGTAGAGCAGGTCTCCACACATTGGAAATCAGTCACAGAAAAGCAATCATGGGTTAAGGTAGTGACATAAGTTAGTTTGACAGTGGCCAGATAGTATGTGCGAGGAAAGCCAGTTGTTCAATCACTGCAACTGCTGAACTGTTGGTATTTCCACGTCAGACAGTCACATGTGTATACCAAGACTATATGAAATATGATTGGATTGTTTTACCTCTGAGCGGCACTTTTTGCACACCATGGGCTAAATGGCCAGGCCACAAGGACCCCAAAGGCTCAGAGAAGGTTGGGGGAGGGGACCCACTGGAACAGCTGTTGGGAGACAGATGGTAACCTCCCGTCAAGGCCATCCAGCGTGTTCTTTAACATGCACAGGGTATGGCTCTCCCGCACACAGGGCCATGGCTTAACGTCCCATCCGACGGACGGCGGCCTTTTCAAGCCCATCGGTGTCCCCTACTGACCGTGGGCAGGGCGGGGAATTTTGCGGAGATAAATCTCAACGCTGACCCAGATGGGACTCTCGAACCTGGGAACTGCAGATTATGAGCCTGGCGCGCTACCGACTGAGCCACTCCCGCCCCTATATGAAATATGACAAAACTTCCAACCATCAGGAGAAATGTGAACATAAACGTGCAAATGACTCTTGAGTGCAGACTGCCCTGCTTCGTTAAAGGAACTGCATGGCTAACATGGAACAGATGTCAGAATTGAATAAGGGCACATCCACAAGCTTATGCACAAAGACTATCTGTCGTACCATAGAAAAAATAGGCTATGGCAGGCGACATCCACATCATCCTCTTGTTGAATGCAAGGCACCAAAAGATTAGGCTTCAGTTTTAAAGTCTATCGCAACTGGAGTGTGGAGGACTGGAAAGACTTTTAATGGTGGGGAAAGACTTTTAATGGTGGGGAAAGACGTCATCTGGTCTGACGAATCACGGTTTCAACTCTTTCATATTGATGGGAGGGTGCATGTGTGGCATAAATCACATGAAGCAATGGACCCAGCTTGCCAAGTTGGGGTCATCAGGTGGAGGCAGTGTAACAGTTTGGGGTGCATTTACATGGGCTTTCTTAGGGGCCCCCTCTTACCCATCAAGACCTCCATCACTGGTACAAGGTATGTGAATATACTTGCAAACCATCTACACCCATTTGTAACGATTCTCTTTCTGCACCACAATGCCATCTTTCAAAAGGACAATGCCACACCGCATACTTCCCGAGTGGCAACCAATTGGCTCTGGGAGCATTCAAGTGAGTTTACCGCACTCGAATGGCCCTTTGATCACCAGACCTCAACCCCATTGAGGATTTGTGGGCTGAATTGGAAAGATCTGTTAGATCTCACCAACCCCCACTGGCAACTGTGTATGCTCTACGACAAGCAGTCCTTGCTTCATGTCCTTGCACCTCACCGAGTCCTTACCAAGATGTCTGGCTGATGTTATGAGGGGAAAAGGTGGAGCAACAGGTTATTAGATAGGTGTATAATAATTTGTCCATTCAGTTTACTTAGCCTATATAAATTTTTTACACCGAATACAACTTTAACCAGTAAAGCTATAACTGTTGTAATGAGAGAGTTTTTAGCAGTGTAAGTCCAGTTTTACAATAGTCCGAATGTTGCTGATGCACTCAGTCAATATTCTCTGCTTGAAGTTTTAAATCTTTTCAAGAGAGGTCTTCACTTTTTTTATGTTGCCTTGATGTTATGGCATATTCACCCTAGTTCTTGACGAATTCTTACTTGCATCGTATTTTACTTCTGTGCATACATAGTTTATTGATAGTAATACAATGGTTTTGTTCTAACATGCCAACTGGTATTCTGCACTTAATTATTATTATGTGCCATGTCATCCAGAACTGCTTATTGCAAGTATGTTGATCAGTGTAATATCATCTCAACATTATTTAAATATTTCTACTTTCAAAACTTAGGATCTTGTATTGAAATATGAAATACATTATACGGTAAAAGAAAAATCTGAATCAAGAATTTATAACTTAAGTGCTACATCTATAAGGTATGAGAAGGAGAACCCCTGTGATTACTTTTTACACAAACTTCTGATGAAAAACCTGCAATACATCTGAATCATCATCATGCAGTTTTATATCTAATAAGCTTGCTATTCATCAACCCAGCATGTTTTCTTTTTTTTTACTGCATACTACACAACATGGAAATTGCAACACCATTACGGCAAATTAATGAGGTAATACGAAAGTATGTAATATATTAAAAACATCACAAGAAACAAGTGATTAAAGTTGAAGAAAGAAAAATACTAGCTTATAGTCAAAAAGCAGTATGCCTACCTCTAGCAGTGATACAGGCATTGAGATGGCAATATTATCAATCATATACTGTCAACTAGACCGCTATAGTCACTCATACTACTGATCATGTCTTGGGGGATATATGCTTGTCTATGAAGCATGAACTTCTGATTGCAGCTCTGTAAGTTATGAAAAGGAGAATCCCTGTGAAGGTATTGTCCAAAGGGATACAGGCGTAGAGATCATGGGGGCAATGACTGAATGTATATGATATATAGACTGTCCAATGTATGTCATTTGAGCATGGGTATTATCCTATTGGCATGTACAGCAGACACACCCAATGCCCATTCTAGACACTGAAACTCCATGTACAGTCAGAGAGTTTCAGTGTCTGGAATGTGCATTAGGGTGTGTCTGTTGTACATGCGACCCCACATCAGTGACTGAAAGGTAATCCTGAACATTAGCTATTGTTATATTTACCATTATGGGAGAACAGTCCTTGTCTGATACACTCGACATAGTTGTTAGTGATGCTGATGCTTTGTTGCCCCCGTGTTGTGATGCCCCATCGTTCACTTTTGCTTTACCTTAACCATTTTTGTTTAATTTACGTTATATTTATCATTTTGGGGATTTTTATTTCCTTTTTGGCATCACAGCGCTCATTTTCAAAAGTTGGGAGTTGCGCATGCGCAACTCCGATCTTCAGACTGTCTCCCACCAAACGCGTGCCAAGGACACGCCCCCTCTTGCGTCATTCGTCATTTTATGTTAATGTCTTTCCGGCGTGCAACATGACACGTGTCTGGTTCTTGTTTTATACCAGTGACTTGCTAGTCACAGAGTTAGTGAGGAGTTGGAGTTCTGTAGAGTGAGAGTGCCTAGTGCACGGAGTTGTAGAGTGAGAGAGGAGAAGAGTGTTGTAGTCTTGGTGAGTTGAACTATTTTGGAAATAAATCTGTTTGTTATTTTAAACCTTTCGAGTCTTTACAGTTTTTTCTCTTGAGCAACGCGAATTTAGATTAATGGTATTTAGACCTTTTGACAATCAATTTTGATTCTAACTATTTACTCATTAACGCTCGCTGGCATTTTGAACCCTACTTTAAACTTAGTATACTTTTTTGGCAATTTGCTAATTATTGCCTGGTGCCCGTATCAGCTATCCGGAGCATAAAACTAATTGGATCAAAAGAAAGGTCCAACTTTAAAGTATTTTGCATATTATTTGGAGCGTTACAGTGTTCTAGCTGTCGGCGGTTTACCAGTCCAATACCATTGCCATATGGTAGCCATCACTGTCCACTGATGTACAGAATGTTTCATTTGCTTAACACATGGAGTCTTTGTTTATCTCTGCATGTTGCAGGATGTCTTACTATGGGGCTCTGCCATAGTTGAAATTTTCATGAAACTGTTTTCATTTAAACTGTTTGATATCAGATTGTAAAAGATCATCTTCTGCTGATACACATTTGACATTTACATTTGAGTATTATACATTTCATTGGTCTGCTTGGCTGATATCTTCATATAGTATCAACTCTTGGCAATAAATATTTTGTGGAAAAAATTTTGCTGACATCCCGTATGTCAGCGAAATTTTTTCCACAAATATTTATTAATATATTGAAGTTAAAATGTCACCCAGGTAACACTGTGATTGTCACATACATTTAAACTCCTTGGCAGATGGAGTTGATATAATGTGGTCCCTCTAGCAGTGCTCCAATAACTTAAACTGGAAATTGTGTAATCGTGATGGTTCACCTTTCACTTTTATGTTCCCAGCCAGCTTAATTTATTTACATTATAATTATTATTTCTGAGGCTTTTCATTTTCTTTGAACCATCGCTTGTCACTTATAGCCTTGCTTTTCGGGATCATAAACTCGGGAATAAGAAAAAGAGATGGAGGAAAACAATTCCCCCAGAGTATTGCCAATGGCTTGGGCAGCAGCATTTGCCTCTCCATTGTGCTCCAGGATAAACAATGAGTGAGGCATGTGTTTCCACACATATTCCAGAATTTATCCCACACAACCCTAAAACTGATTGTGTGAGTGATAGAAGATGTGTACTTGTTCACAGATTCCTTCTGGCTCTGGGCAAAATGAGCTTCACTCTGTGCTTAACAGTGTAAATGCAGCCTAATTCTCACAAGTCATCTTCAAATCATGCTCCTTGGCACAGGTGCATACAGGGACAGTGTTACAATGTTGAAAATCTGGTAGCTTGTGAAAGATCTATCTCCTGTCACTAATCAGTGGATCCATCAATCCACCCATTCAGATGTTCTTTTAATGCCACCAGAGCATTGAAGACCTGTCTGGTCACCAAGATTCCTGTACCCTTTCTTGCCAAACAGCATCCAAATATTCAGGCATCATAACACACACAATTGGCAAATTGGCACGTTGACATCTAGTTTCTGACAACTCAATGATCTGACCCCTTTCATATTCCACAAGATGTACAACATCGCCTTACTCTTGTTAAATGCAATACAAACTTTTCACAGGTCATTTGTTCACCATTTTGTTTGCCACTGATGTTTACCCCCTTCAGATTCTATGTCAGCACGGTACTGGATATTCTCAACTGATCAGTTTGATATGAATATTGCAGGTTAATTGGTCTGCTCTTTCTAGGTGGGGCAATTTCAGTGATGAGCAGTGAACTACAAACTGTTTTAAACAGATGCTAATCAACTGACTAAAAAAGGTTTAATAATTAAAATCTGACAGTAATATTGTTGAAATATAATTACCCTTATATTAGATCAGTGAGTCTCCATCAGGACCACCACTACCCAGTATAGGACATTTTAGAAATTTGTGGAGTTTAATTTGTGAAACTAATAAAAGGGGTCTGTAAATGGTAGCTAGGTAGTCACTGGAAGGAGAGCTATTCACCAATTCCCTGTGATTATGCATAGAACTGGCCAGGCCTAGCACCTAATGTCCGATCCTCCTTCTCGTGGTGCAGACCATTAGTACCTTTCAAAAGAGATACTCTCTTGTGGAAGTGAACGGAAGGAAAGGGCTGCCAGATTAGTGAGGCCTACTGATCTGGACAACTATGGCTACTTTTCTTTTTTTTCTACCCTGCTGAGGAGTGGTCACACAGGGTCCTGGTGCTCACCATATAAACCTACTGGACTGATACATGGCTCTAAGCTTGATTATGGATCCTGAATTTGCTGCACTGGTGGGCTTCTGTGGAGAGAAAATCTTCCGCTGTGTTTTCTGTTTGTTTGTGGGTTGTCAGCCCCAAGTGAATAGATTCACAGGATATGTTTATCAGCTGGTGGATAATCCTGAGCAGAGGTCATCACAGGCACCTGAACTCTTTGCTTCTATTGGCATCATGGTTAGTGAAATGGTTAGTGAGATGTTTAAAGAAACATAGTTTTTTTAAACATCTCACTAACCATTTTCTCTCCTTCGGTAGTTGGAAGGTGAGGACTCTGCAAAGAGCTTTTTCTCTTGATGTCCTCACACATGAATTCCACAGTTATAATTTAGATATTCTTGGCCTGCAAGAGACCAGATGGACAGATAAAGGTCAGATTCTTAAAAATAATCTTAAATTTATCTTTTCAGGGAGGGAAGGTGATAAACATCACCAAGGTGTGGGTCTGCTTCTCAGCAGACAAGCTAGTGATGCTCTTCTAGGATATGAGTGCATTAATGAAAGATTTCTTACAGCAAAATTTCAGACAAGCATTAAAGATTTGAATGTTATCTGCTGTTATGCCCCCACTGAGGATGCCAATGATGATGAGAAGGATAGGTTTTACGGACAACTTCAGGATATTTTGAATTCTGTCAAGAAAGGAGATATTACCCTTGTTCTAGGTGACTTCAATGTCAAAGTTGGTACTGACTCTGACCTTTGGGAGGAGTGATAGGCCCTTTTGGTATTGTTAGCTGCAATGGGCAACATCTCATACAGGTAAGTAAACTCAATGGTTTCAGAACAACTAACACTTATTGCAAACACCGTGACACACATAAGTACAAATGGATTTCACCTGATGGGCTGCATAAGAATATGACTGATTATATATTAATTAACAGTAAATGGGCTAGTTTTGTTAGGAATACCAGGTCATATAGGGGAGCTGAAATTCAATCTGCAATTACCTTGTTAAAAGTGTCTTGCAACTTAAAATTTAAAAAGTGTTGTTCTAGGGTTAAAAAATTTACGATAATACTGAAGCTCTTAATGACCCTGTTATAGCTAAAGCTTACCATGATAGGTTACTTAGTCATTATGACAGCCATGGTTGCTTAATATTGAAGTTGAGGAAGAATGGGACCATTTTAAAGAGGCTTTTTTGGAAACTAACAGTACCCTTTTAGGAAAAAAAGAGCAGAGGAGGCAGAATTTTTGAGTGATAAGCTACTTGAACTTATTTCAGAAAGAAAGAACTGCAGGAATGTCCTTAATCAATACCCTACTAATAATGTCCTAATAGAAAGCATTACAGAGAGATTAATAAACATGTAAAGGATCAGTTAGCTGCTGATAAGAACCTTGATCGCTTGGATGCCAAAGCTGAGGAAGCAGTTAGACAGCACAACAGCAGAGAGCTGTACCAGATAATTAATATTTCGTGTGGTAGAAAATGGACAGGTATACTGGGATTGAAGTATAAGCAAGGTAAGGTTATAGAAGGTGAGGATTCTGTCATGGCTAGGTGAGCTGAGCATTTCAGTGATGTTCTAAACACTGAATGTTAGATCTACTCCCATTGTTTGCAATGATGTTGATGAATGGTTAGATGTTGATGAATGGTTAGATCTACTCCCATTGTTTGCAATGATGATAGATGCATTACTGGCTTTAATGTTGGCCCTATAACACAATCTACTACGGAAATGCTTAGAGCTGGAAATGTTTCATGTACCACTTGGATGACTGAAATTTTGAATATCTTTTATGATAAAGGCATGGTCCCTAAGGATTTTACCAGAGCTATTATTATCCCTATTTTCAAAAAAGATGATTGCAGTTCTTGTGATAACTATAGGGGTATCAGCCTACTCTCTGTTTCAGGGAAAGTTCTTTGCATGATTGTGCTTAATAGAATTAAGAATCTGGTTGACAGTCAATTGCGTGATGAGCAATGTGGATTCAGAAGTGGTAGGGGATGTGTGGATCAGATATTTTCACTTAGGCAGATTCTTGAGAAATGTTTAGAGTTTCAGAAACCTTTGGTTGCTAGCGTTGTTGATTTCAAAAAGGCTTTCGACTCTGTTGATCATCATAATTTGTGGTTTGATTGTGAGATCATATCGTATACCAGACAAGTTAGTTAACATAATGAAATCCATCTATAATAACACTGAGTCGTGTGTGAGAGTTGGTAAGTCTTGTAGCAATTGGTTTAACATTGCTTCCTTTGTTCGACAAGGGTGCATTTTGTCTCGTTTTCTCTTTAGTTTGGTTATTGATTATGTTATGCGAAATTCACTTCAAGGGAAAGATTTTGGCCTTAAATGGGCTGGAGATACGAAAATTTCTGATTTAGGTTATGCTGATGATTTAGCCCTTTTAGCAAATGGTGTTGATAAGATGAACTCTTTTATTCGAGCTGTTGATGAGACTGGTAGTAGAGTAGATTTATTTATAAACAGAGAGAAAACTAAAGTGATGAAAATTGGTCAGGCAGGCTGTGATTCAGTTAATCTGAATGGTTGCAGTCTTGAGCAGGTGTCACAGTTTAATTATCTTGGGAGCTATAAAACAGATGCTGGTGATGTGCGGCATGAGATTAGCAGATGAATAGGGATTGCTGCTGGGACTTTTAAGAATCTATGGAGAGTGTGGAGAAATAGGCGTATACACCTAAAGACTAAAATTAGACTGTACAATAGTTTGGTTCTTTCTAGGGTTAGCTATAGTAGTGAAACTTGGACACTTTGTAAACAAGATAACAGGAAACTAGATGCTTTTGATTCTAGATGCTTACACAGTATCTTGGGCATTAGGTGGTTTAACTTTGTAACTAATGATGAGGTTAGGCAAAGGAGTCAGCAACCTCCTTTAAGCAGCATATTGTGCAGAGAGAGACTCCATTGGTTTGGCCATGTTGCCCGTATGGATAATTATAGATTGGCGAATAGGTTTATGAACAGTTTGCCCAAAGGCCTCAGAAAGAGGTGGAGACCTAGGATGCGATGGGCTGACAATGTCAAACAGAACCTTATTAGAATTGGTGTGCAGTGGCCAGATGCAGTTAATGTAGCTCAGGACAGACTTGCTTGGAGAACTAAATTGCACTGTCTGGTTGGACCTCCATAACCCATGGCTGCTTGAGGATGATGATGATGAATAAAAGGGGAGCTACCAGCATCTATCTAGTTTTCAACCCTTTACATAGGAAAAAAATTAGCTGTATTTCCATCAAGGGAATTAAAAACAATTTCTTGGTAAAATGTGGCATTTTGGCTCAAACAAGTTGGGAAACATTGGTTTAGATAAAGCTAACTAAATAGCAGAAAGTAAAAGTTGCGTACAGAGTATATATAATACCATTATTCAATTAGAACACAACACCATTGCCTTAGTCAACACTAGTGATTATAGTTTATATCTAGTAATGTTGTATTAGTAAACTGTCTCTTTTTTGCAGATACAAAAGTCATAACCAACAATGCTAGCAGCAGAATGCACAAAGAAATGACAAAGCAATGTTCAATATATTATAGTTGAAGTTTCTACTTAATTATGTACGAAATTTGTTAATTTAAAACAAGTGTATTTCCCTTATCCTCCTCTTGGGAGCTACTATTGCATGGTTATGATTGACACTTGCATAAGTGATAACCCTCTATCCTGCTGGCTGGAGTATTCATATAAGGTCAGTTTTCTTCACACTTGACTATGTCTTCATTACGAGAAAGATGAAATGCATCATGCAGTTTTCAACTCATAAAAATTTTAAGACTGCATTTAGATTAGTAGTAAAATGCTTGATGTTAGCATGCTGTATTGTTAAAGCTTATGCTACTGGGCTCGAGGTTTTTAAAGTCTTCAATGTCTATACATTTGAAGTTCACTGAAAATCAACTGTTTTTTACACTGGACATCATATAACTGGCTTTGTCGTATATTGCTACTGACTGTGTGAATATCATCCATTATGCTCTTTGTTGAGCACTAACAGTCATCCTTTGAGTTTATCACATCCCAAAGGTTCTGCACTGCACTAAGGCTGAGTTCCCTTCTTATACTGCAACTATAGCCTTGCATTGAACTCTGCTACACCATTTCTTCCTATAATCTGCTGCTATTGTTAGTATCCGAAATTTTTTTTGTTTGCCAGTACATTATTATATATTAAGTATAATCATTACTGCTGACTGGCACAATGGGATTGTGCTCTAATTGTGTTATGCATATTTTATCTAGATACAGCCTTTCCTTTTCTGCTATATGTTAAGTTAGGCTTATGTAAACTAAGGATAATTATGCTTTAACGGCATTATGTTGAATTTTTATTATGAGTAAATTGTTTTACCTAATAAATATTGAAATCCAATGTAATGCAAAATAATGTGTTAAATGTAATTTCTCACAATTTTTGGAGAAATGCTCAAATAATTATGAATAAAAAAAGTTCAGCTTTTTCAGAGTCCTCACCCACTGGATCAGATAGTGAAAATGGCACAATCACCACTAACACAAATAGCAGGAAAAGTAAGAGATAGTTATTTTGGGAGACAAAGAAGAACCAGTAGATAATTTTATACTCCAAAGGTAAGTCATGGTGAAAATGTGGCTTTTGGATAGTCCCCGTGTTCCAATACACCCACCCCTCCCCCAGTGCCCATGTAACAAGTGAAGTGTCAAGGTTCAGTCAGTGGAAATTAAGTTAGAAAACCGCATGAAAGTGAAGACAATTTGAGGCAGTCTCCAGCTCTTACTACCGTTTCCTTCTTCCATGGCATTAAAACATAAAGCCTAGTATGACTGCACTGCTTGGATGCAACAGCAAACTGCTTGCAGTATGACTAAACTGTGAGTCTGTGTAAAAATAATTGTGTTAGATATTAAAAGTGTGAATTTCAATTAAATTAGCAACATCACAGTAACTTTTTAACACCCATACAGCTATCCTGACAAATCATAAAATGTGGCATTTATGTTCTGATACATGATAGGCAATAATTCCCACAAGCTTTATCGTGTTAGTGGAATTTAAATATATAGATATCAGTGGTGTGTGCAGGGGGAGGGTTCCATGGTCTGAAGCTACTCCCCCCTAAAATAAGCACGTCGTGTATTTTAGTAAGATAAAAAATAAATAAAAAAAATTCTTCAAAATTTCAAAAGATTACTCCATTTGATTACGTATATCAATAAATTTTTACTACCCAATTTATTATCGCTTAGAACAAATATTGATTTTAAATTCCTACTGTACTCTCTAAATTTTGGGTTGGGTTGTTTCGATAGTTTTATGATTCTCTGAGCGGCACTTTTTTGCACACCATGGGCTAAATGGCCAGGTCACAAGGACCCCGAAGGCTCAGAGAAGGTTGGAGGAGGGGACCCACTGGAACAGCTGTTGGGAGACAGATGGTAGCCTCCCGTCATGTCCATCCAGCATGTTCTTTAACGTGCACAGAGTATGGCCCTCCCACACGGGCCAGGGTTTAACATCCCATCCGACGGACAGCAGCCTTTCCAAGCCCATCGGTGTCCCCTACTGACCGTGGGCAGGGCGGGGAGTTTTGCAGAGATAAGTCTCTGATCCAGCTGGGCCTCAACCAGGGAACTGCAGATTACGAGCCTGGTGTGCTACTGACTAAGCCACTCCCGCCCCACTCTAAATTTTGGACCCTCTCCCATAAGAAAAAAATTATATATATATATGTCACTGATATATACAGGGTGATTCAGTTAAGCAGGTACAAACTTCTGGGAGGGGTAAGTTGCACAAAGATGAATCAGAATCATATAGCAATGCAGGATCGGTAAAGGCATCTTCACGCGGTAGATGGCATTGTTCGACACAGTAGATGGCATTGTACAGCTGGGGGACTGCGCAACGCCCTCGCAGGTAACCATCATTCATGAACCACCTGCAGAGGTAGTAGGATGGCCGATTACACAAAGATGGAATTGGCCGATATGCATCTCACATACGGGGCTGCAGACTGCAACGGGCGAGCCGCTGTGCACATGTATCAGGAACGGTACCCAATGAGGAGTACTCCCAACCACCAGATGTTTGCACAGATGCATCAGAGGTTATGTGACACTGGTTCCTTCCAGAGACCTGCCAGGAATCGGGAACGATGGCATGGACCCCTGACATGGAGGAGAATGTGTTACGTCATAAAGAAGCCAAATGCTGATACTTGTATCAGCACTTGGTACTGCGTACTTGTACACGCCAGTACTCGAGCAATCACCCACCGGGTCAGTCTTTCCCAATCCACCGTATGGAGGATTATGCACAATAACCAATTGCATCCATATCATGTGCAGCGCATCCAGACACTGAAGCCTGATGATTACCCCCAGCGCATTGCATTTGCACAATGGTACCTGCAAAAGAGTGCGGCAGAACCCCAATTTCCTGCTTCTGTGCAGTTTACAGGTGATCATGCTTTACACGGGAAAGTAGCTTCAAGTGGAGAACCCCCATGCTACATGAACGTGTGCAGCACAAAACCGTTTTGCTGTAAATGTTTGGTCCGGCATTGTCAGGGACCACTTAATAGGCCCATACCTCATGCCCGTTCGTCTGGACAGAAGGAGTACCGGATATTTCTGGAGGACGTCTTGTCAGAACTTCTGGATGAACAACAAGTCCCTCAGTCACTGAGCCGTGCAATGTGGTTCCAGCAAGATGGAGCCCCTGCCCATTTCAGCCATGAAGTTCATCAACACTTAAACATGACACTTGGACAAGAGTGGATCAGGTGTGGTGGTCCCGTTCATTGGCCTGCAAGATCGCTGGACCTATCATGCCTTGATTACTTCTTCTGGGGATATATCAAAGTACTGGTGTTCGACACCCCTGTTGAAAGTGCTGAGGACCTTGTCGCATGCATCTCCATAGCTGCCTCAGAAGTCCGAAACATGCCAGGAATCTTCCAGAATGTAGTGATTCCATGCGCCGATGATGTCAGGCCTTGTTACAGCTCGTGGTCACAACTTCTAACACCTTCTGTAACCTCTGTGCATTTCACAAATGTACCTATTGTGATTAATAAAAAGAATTTTGTTCACTTACATGCTGCTCTTTCATTCACATCCTCTCTGTACACTAGCACATGTTGATGCCGTTACCGACCCTGCATTGCTATATGATTCCGATTCATCTTTGTGCAACCTACCGCTCCAGAAGTTTGTACACACTTAACTGAATCACCCTGTATATATATATATTCAGAACCCTCAAGCAGTCATGGTATACTTTTACATATATTTTGTTCAAACTGAATATAGAGATGTGCAGCACATAATAGATTAAATGAGGTTATTAACCGTTAGATCAATATATACATTCCATATTTTGAAACTTTGTTGTTTATTGTTTAGACCTAATTAAAAATATATTGGAAAAGATAACCCTTACCCAAGAGAGCAGCTTGGTGCATCAGTTTCTTAGGGATACATCCCACATTGACACAAGTTCCACCCAAACCTTTAAAAAAAAATGCATTCTAAAAAACTTGCACATTTTAAATAAAAATATAAAATTGAATTGTATTCAAATATGTGAATTACAGTTCTCATATGACTACAATAGAAAATGTTTGCATCAGTTATTCACTTAAAAATTTTACTTCTGTGCAGTACCTAAATACAAATTAAAATATACTTTCTGCAGTACAAAACTGAAAATTATTTATTTCACAAAATGTGATATCACTGTTGAAATTTAAAAAAAAAACATCTGCTAACTTCATCAAATAATATCTAAATTGATACATTAGAAATTATTATGAACTTCAATTTAATGAAACTTAGTTGTTTTTCTTTTAAATAATGCTGTTAGTTTTGAAAATGGTTGAGGTCAGTAATTTTTAAAGGTAAAACTACCCAAACTTTCAGCAGCATGTTTTTTGCACACCATGGCTAAATGGTTAATTACAAGGATCTTGGTGGAAGGTGACACACAACATAACTGTTAAAAGACAGATGTAAGTCTCCTGTGAAGGCCATCCAATGTGTTCTTTAACCCTTAAAGTGTCAGGTTTTTCACAATGCATGCAATTGTGGCAAGATAATCTTCAACTTTTTTTCAGCAGAAAAATAACTGCACTTCAGAATTTTATCTGCAGTGACTAACAGATATATATACATATATACATTTTGTTCTGAATAATAAGATAACAGAAATTCAAATTAAAATATAAGCTACTTAAGCCTAATTTTTAAAAAAAAAACATTAAATCCTCTTTGACCACTTTATGGGTTAACATGCATATGGCTCTCCTGCATACAGGCCAAGGCTTAACAGCCTATCTGATGATCAGTGGCCTTTCCAAAATCCATTGGTGTCCCCTTTCTGATTGAGGACATTTAGTGGATAATGTATAGGCTTAGAATTTTGACAGAGATATCTAAGACTAATAAAGCGGTGCCTAATGCATATGCTTGGATGTTTTGGTGATCACAATGCTAAGATTATGGTAGTAGTGTCATAATATTTGTTTTTACCTTAAAAACAAGATAATTTGGGTAAAAACTGAAAAATACATAACTATAGAGATTGAAAAAAAAAATTTAAAAGCATATCAAGAAAATTCAATATTCCAAGACAGCTCTGCTGCTCAAGTTCGTTCTCTGCAACCTGGTGGTGGCCCCTTTGGTTTCGAAGGTCTAGCTGTCTGCAGTCAGAAAGGAGGAAGACCTTCACTGGTGGAAGTGGAAGGCACCATAGCATGTATGCAAACCGAAGTTGATGCTGAGATGGACACAGGTTTGGTTTCACCTCCTGTAAAAGGTACTTTGAAGCAAGCGAGAAAGATTCAGATAGTGGAACACTGATATCAATCTGCATCACCACAGAAGTCATCAGAATGATGGGCTTTCCTATGACTGCACCAGCATAGGAAACCCTGCCAGGTGAGGGTGAATGGTGCAGCAAGCTTTCTCACCTCAGGGTAAGTGATGTTATTTACAGTCTTAAGGCATTGCACCTCTTTCTCCTCCTTCAATTTGGGATAGTCACAGGAGAACACTGGATGATTGCAGTTGACACAGCTTGCCTGTGCAGCTGTGCAGTCTGGATATCTATTATCTACACTGCCACAGTGAGTGCAAGTGGGTTTACCACAGCAAGCCATGCAGACATTGCACAGCTTGCTGTGCAATGTACCTTTGACATTGAAAACATAGAGGGTTGGTGATATATGGCCACACCTCACAATGCAGGTAGCCTGCCTTGATATCAGTAGGCAAGCGAGGCATGGCAAATGCGAAAATTAGTGTCTTGGCGGATCTTTTATGGATAATGGTGAAACACTTTTCTCTATTTTATGCAAAGTTGTCTTGGGCAATAACAGTCATTGTGCAACATACCAAGTAGCTGCTTCCATGTGTGTCAACACTTGCGTGTATCATGGTGGATATCTCTTAATCCTTCCAGGGTCCAGTCTGAAAAACTGATTTACATCCAGAGGTTCAGTCATTTCTTCACTCTGATCAGGCAAAAAAAGATATTAACATTCATCCTCCTCCTCCTCCTCAAGCAGCCATGGGCTACAGATGTCCAACCAGACATGCAATTTAGTTCTCCAAGCATATCTGTCCTGAGCTATATCTGCTGCATCTCCCCACTGCACACCAATTCTGACAAGGTCCTGTTTGACATTGTCTGCCACTGCATCCTAGATCTACCCCTCTTTCTGAGGCCTTTAGGCACACTCTTCATAACCATATTCACTAATCTATAATTATCCATATAGGTAACATGGCCAAACCAACAAAGTCTCTCTGCACAACATGCTGCTTAAAGGAGGTTAATGACTCCTTTGCCTAACCTCATCGTTACTTACAAAGTCAAACAACCTAATGCCCAAGAACTGCATAAGCATCTAGAATCATGTTATCTTGCTTACAAAGTGTCCAAGTTTCACTACCATAACTAACCCTAGAAAGAACCAAACAATTATACAATCTAATTTTAGGTGTATATGCTACTTCACCACACCCTGCATAGATTCTTAAAATCCTGGCCATTAAGCTGTGGCCCTGTGTTCGGGAAAGCCATATCCTCCGCATGTTGAAGAACAAGCTGGATGGCCTTGATGGGAGGCTCTTAGCAGGTGTCCCAGTGGGTCCTTCTCTGAGCCTTCGGGGTCCTGTGACCTGGCCATTTAGCCCATTGTGCACAAAAAAGTGCCGCTCAGAGATAAAACAACCCAACCCATTGACTGTTAGTCCTACTGTACAACTCTATTCCATTATGGCACAGCAAGTTCTAGTGTAACAAGACATAATATCAAAAAAAAAGTTTAAAAAAAAGACAGAGAGAAAAAGAAAATCTATGTTTTTATGATAAACAGTCATATAGTGTATTTAATACCAGCATTGTTAACACTGCGAAAATTCTATACTTTTAAAGATATTAATTTTAGAACTTTTTTGTCAAATAACTAATGAAAGGAATTACGGCATGTTATATGCCAAATTAATCAGCATTTAATTCTGGATTTTCTGAAAATATTTAACAAAAAAGATGACTAGTTTTATTTTAATAGGACTTTTTAGAGTCACATAGTAAAAAAATGCATCTGGCAATACAAATAAAAATTTATTTAAAAAAAAACTAATTGACAGAAATAAGAATGGCTATATATATTTCTAAATAACAAAAAAAAATATTTTCCTGTTTAAAGTAAATACTTCTCCAGTTTCGTAATTTTTTTCTTGGCACCCTACTTTGAGAAAATTCCAGGATTTTAGCTAATTGTGCCGAGTTAGATAAACAAATCAATTTAATAACGAATTTTATGAAAATAAATAATTTAAACAAATTTACAAGTATATTGATTTTAATAATCCATTTTAATGTGATGGGTAAAAAAACAGATCAGAAAATAAAATTAAGGCATAATTTTGGAAAACCTGATGAATAAAAATATTTAAATTATACATTATTCACAAAGAAATTTCCTCCTGAATAATAATATATTTAATCTGAAACATGATTTTTATTTCTTTTAATGATTCTTTCAGTATCATATATTTTAAATGCAGCCAGTGTTATACAAAGTGATTTGGACTGCTCATATTCATGGGATTTTCTGAACTGGTTAAGAAAGAGAAAAAAACTTTCTTGGCTGTTTTTTTTTATTAAACATTATTAATTTATTTCTTTGAATGTCAAAGTTTGGCGATCTTGATTAAGTGCAGAAAAGTTAGTGCACCAAAGCAAAAAAAACAAAAACACACTGTCAGAGTGGCACAGTCAAGATACTGAGCTGGGGGTGTATGTTTAAAATCATTCAATATAATTTTGAAAACTCACAATTAAAAAAAAACGAAATTTTGCTAAAGGGGGGGGGGGAGTAAAACAACCTAAACAAGTTTAGTAGATGGGGGGGAAACTTTCTTGAAATTGCCCTCCCACAAAAGGGCTGATTTCCATGCCATGGAAGTCCTTTTTGCTTTCATATCCAAGACCTCATTCATTTTCAGAAAACGATATATTAAAGTTTTTTTTACTGAAAAAAGAAGTAAAAGAAAAAATGACATATAACATAATGTGATATTAAAAAAAAAAACCACAGCAACACATTGTAAACCAGCTACCTGATGTAGCATAACTCTGCAAGAATTGATAATTATTGATTGACTGAATGATCGAAAATTTACAGTAATGAAAACGAAGGTGTAATCATTAAAAAAAGGAAATAAAATAATAGCTTTATGAAGGGAATTTATAATCCAATTAGTTGGGAGGAAGTACTTGACTTAAATCATCTATGTAAACAACTTGCCATGCCAAGGAAGTCCCATTTGCTTCTGTATTCAAGACCTCATTCATTTCCAGCAAACAATACATAAAAGTTTTTTACTGGAAAATGAAGAAATAATAAAAGAAAAAATAATATATGACCTAATGCAATGTTAAATAAAATATCCACAGCAACAAGTTGTAAGCAGGCCATCCTGAAAATCGATAATTATCGATTGACCAAAAAATGGATAATTTAAGGAAATAAAGTAAATCCATAGAAATGAAAATTAAGGTTTAATTACAAAGGGAAAAGAAATACTAACTTTATGAAGGGGAAGGGAGTGTATATCCATTTAATCCATGTAAACATGGAATGCAGTCACTTAGTAGAATGGCTGGCTCTTTCCACACTTGCATGTGTGAGCAAGTAATTAGAATACCTGCTACTTCCTGCTTCTAATGTGGCTTATGTGTTAAAGTGAGTCTTCAATAAGCTTCCTGTGGAAGCTTTTTTTATTACAGTTTTGATCTGAAGAGCAGGAAGATGCATAGAATGCTGGAATAAATGTAAAGATAATTCTACTAATAGTGAAATAAGTTAAGGCAGAAAAGAGTGTAAAATGGGGGGAAAACAAAAGTTATGTACTATGAAATTACTTCCAAAATTTGTGTTTTTAAAAATAACAATTTTTTTTCTATTTTCCAGGAGATTTTTGTAACTTTAAGAAAATTTTTTTGATGATAGTGAAATAAAACTTATGAGCTAAACTCAGAAGGTTGTTTCAGCAAGGAGTAACATTAACAAACAAATTGGCAATACTGTTTAGAGCTTTTAAGAAATGGCAATCAGATGGCTTTAACAAATTATTTATATTGTAGTTTAAGGGGACATATTTTGGGATACAAGTTTAATCATTGTCATCACTTTTTCACAGGATCTTTTATTTTCATATTGTATATCTCTTTTCTATTTCAGTTGATTTTTCACTTTTTTTTTAATTGCATTTTATTTTCCTCTTTTGTGTCTAAACACATTTAGCAGCAGAGAGAGCTTTTACTCCTTTTGGCGTAGAAACAGACTATAGAGCACCAGTTACTATCCTCTGAAGATGTTGAAAATAAGACATTAAAAATCAAGTCAGGCCAACAAATGCTGTACATGAATGACATTATGTGCTTTTACTTAGTAGGAAACAACCTCAACTATGAAGTCTAGAAATGGAGTACTCAGAAGAACTAAACCTAGCGTGATTGGGAAAGAGGGATTCAACAAATGGCCAGTATGCCAGAGCACCATGAAATGGACCAACAACTAGAACTTGGTAAGTCTGTTTCAGTTTGAATGCTAGAGATTTGCAATACAAAGTAATGGAATTTCATTAAGAAATGATTTCAAGCAAAATACAAAGGAGATAAGGATAATACAGAATTAAAATGGACAGTGTGAATGTCTATGTAGCATAATACTTATTTTACATATGATACAAATTAAAATTTTAAGGTCAATGATCTTAAAATTGATATATTGTGTATATATATACATATTTAAAATTTTTTATTAAAAGTGGTTTTTCAATACATAAAAGAAATACATCAAATTTCAATCAAAATCAAATTAGAATCAAAATTTGCCAGGTTTGAAAATGTTTTTTTTTTTGTTGATCTGACATGGAAACAAATCAAAGTTTATTAGTATATTTAATATCTTAAATATTAAGCAGTTTTCTATATAATAAAGTTCACATATTTACCTATATTCAATGTGAAAGCTGATATGATTATGTTAAAATTTAAGTTTATTGCATATTTACCCCAAGCTGTTCCTACAGGAGATGGAACCACGAAGTCCAATACTGCAACATTTTTACCAAGTTTTGCAGCTTCCTTTATTAAAACAAGATGCACACATATATTGTGACAGAATGCTAAAATCATTCAAAATAAAAATAAAAAATTTATCTATTTATATTTATGGCTGAAATCAAAATTTTGTTTTACACACTGCAATTTTTTTCTAAGTATGAATGATTTGATCCTATTTTTCTTTTATTAACTAGGGAACACATGTCTTTACACTCATTTATTTTTAAATATTTCTGTTAGTTATTAATCAGTTGTTCAAAAATATCTTATATATTTGTTTACGATCATTGATGAAAGAGGTTCAGAATGATATATGCAACTGAGAAACAAAGCCAGATTCCCAATTAAATGCCAATATTTTACTATTTTCAGGTCAACTGGTGAGCCACATTTGCATTTTGTTTGTACCAGTTGTGTGGCAGACAAGGACTTCAATGGGTACCTCTATAGTACATATCACACTAATTAACAGTGTAATGCTTATTTCATTACTTACCAATTTAATTAGGACTTCAAGCAATCTGTAAGACTTTATATAAGAATATCCAATTTTATTAATGACCTGCTGTCTCTACTTCTGTGATATATCATTTCATCTGTTACATTAACATTTAATATCAGTTAAAATGAATTTCTGGAGATTGGTTGGTCGGTTGTTTGGGATTTTATGGTGCATGAATGTAGGCTATGTTGCAGCAAACAAGGGTAAATAAAAATATAAAAGACATCAAAAGCCAACAACTAAAGTTAAAAGAAGCACATAAAGAAAATGAAAATGCAAAACACACAAGAAAGTAAAGTATAGAACACAAAAAGCGAATAAAACCAGGGTAAAGAGAGAATAATTGTGAAACAGAATAATCAACAATGGGTGTATAGAAAGCATAGAATAAGAACAAGTCTAAAGATTAAAAGGAAAAAAAACATTAAATTCGAGTAAAATAGCCAGTAAAATGTAAATATTAAAAAAAAAAACACAAAGGGTTAAAAGTAAGTTATTTGATAGAAGATGTCCGAGTGTAAGAGACTCAGATGTAAAATTGTGAAACATAAAAATGACATTTGAAATTAAAAGCAACACAATCAGTTAAAATGTTTAACGGCTAAAATAGTGTCGCAAAACTCGCACTTAGGTTTGTCATCTGCCTGAAGAAGAAATGAATGCTTAATAAACAAATAACCTAAGCAGAGACAAGCAAGTACAACTTTCTCCTTGTGATTACCGTGAAAACATGACTGCTACATTTTGACAATAGGGTTGATCTTGAACAGTTTTCTTATCAATCTGTTCTGCAGGAAGTCCAAGTATGTAACAGGCAGTGGAGAGATGGACAGAGGTGTAGCAGATTTGGCAGCACCATCTGACAAGTCATTGCTTCTGATCCCGACATGACCAGGCACCCAACAGAAGAGAATGGTAGTTGTAGCTGCCAGATGATGGGGCTGTTGGCAGAGTGAACAGGGTGAGGTCATGACTCAGGGAGATCAAAGCGTGAAGCAAGTTGGTGTAAAGCATACACCAATAATAATGCTTAGCCACTATATGCTACAAGGCCAGACTGATAACGTGCAACTCTGCAATGAAGGTGGAACACTGCTGTGGGATCTGGTCTGCAAAGACAGTATCACAGCAGACCATGGCCTATCCCACAGACATGCCAGACTTCGAGCCATCTGTGAAGATGGGCAAGAAGTCTGCATGCTAAACACAATGGCTGGTACATGCAATCAGGTGTAAAGGCCTTCCCCTTCCTGGAAAGGGAAAAGTCACAGGAAGGGGAAACAGCGAGCCATGGTGGAAGTGGCTTGGCTGTCAACTGGGCAGCACTATTGAGACTGATGTTGATGTCTCTGAGGTAGCCTCCGACACGCAAACCGAAAGGCCAAATGGCAGTCGGGGTGATTCGTGTGAAGTAATTCCCACTGGGGATTGAAAATGCAGTCCCAAGTGGGATGGTCCGGCAGGGATTACAATTTTGATACATACTGTAGGGACAACTGATGATGATGGCAAATAGACAGAGATTGATAGAGATGATGGAGGCAAGGTAAAAAGGTCAATTTCCGGTTGAAAATGAGACATAGAAACGATGTCCAGAATTTCTGGAGAAGGTATACATGTATGACAATAATAGATAATATGAGAAAAGAATTATGTGAGTAGAAGATCCTGAAAATCTATAGGATAACTATAAGAACATACATCAACTCTGGCAAATATAGGAATCTCGCATTTTCAAATGAGGTTTTTGCTTAAATTGCGCAAAAGTATCTTACTTTTGCACAATTTAAAAGTTTTCATTCGAACTAATGAATGATTGGAAAAATGGAAATAGTATTTTACTAGTACTTACACAACATAAAAAGTATTTTTTTAATACATAGTACATCAATACATCACAATGCAATGCAAAATACATATACAGTACAAATACACACACTGGCCACTGAATTAAAAACCTTTATTCAATACAGAGTTGGACCTCCTTTAGCCTGAATTACAGCACATATGCAGTTTGGCATAGATTCCACAAGGTGTTGGAGTGTCTTTACATCTCCACCATACCAGCCATCCACCAGACAGTCCTTTAATTGGCTCAGATTTGACGGAAGAGGACTTTGCTCCCAGATCTGTTTTTCTAACATGTCCCATACATTCTCAATGGAGTTCAGACCCGGGCTTTGTGGTGGCCAGGGAAGATGGTGGAAGTCGTCGTCATGCTCGCTGAACACATCTTGCATGATGGACAGTAGCATTGTTGTCCATGAAACAGCAGTCACCTGCTGGATAAAAAGTCAATATTGCAGGATGGACTTGATCAGCAACAATGTTCAGATAATCAATGAAGGACACCCGACCTTCCAGGAATATCAGGGGACCCATTACATACCAACAGAACATGCCCCACACCATGACACCGCCTCCAGAATTATGAGTTGTGTTTACAAGCAAGCTGGGTCCATTGCTTCATGGAGCTTCCACCAAACTCTCTGCCTATCATCAGTACAGAATAAGGCTTACCGTGACTTGTCAGACCACAACTTTTTTCCAATCTTCCAGTGTCCAATCACAGTGTTCCTGACACCACTGCAAACGAACTTTCTGGTTCTTCACAGAAATCTGTGTTTTCCTTATAGACATGTGACTGCTAATACTGATCCTCTTCAATTCCCTGCACATAGTTTGCTGATATATGGGTCAGGAACAGCTTTTATTGAATGCTTCGGTCAATTGCTGCACACAGGAAGTCCTGTTTCTCTGTATAAGCCTTCTCAGATGATGGCGATCTCGTTCCTGACAGATTGTCGTCACACCACCCTTATGCCTCATAACCCACATTGCTTATATAAGCAATGAGGATTATTTTTCCACTGATTCAAAACCAGAAATATCTCACCTTTTGAGAAACCAGTCAGCTCTGCTGTTTTTAAAATTGTTGCTCCAGCCAGAAAGGCCCCACAATAAGCCCTTTACTGAACCCCAAAAGATTCTTTGTTTTTCACATTGTGATCAACCCATTACAGTAAACAAGATACTGATGATTACTGACAAGCAGCAGTATTAAATAGTTGCCTAGATCACGTGGTGATGCATGTGACAACCTATTTTGCATATATGCTGCACAAGTGATGTTTACATACATCTGCATAAAGGTTTCTAATTCAGTGCCGGTGTGTGTAAAATAAAAAACAACTGATAAAAAAGGAAACCTGAATTTTGGTCATAATTATTTTGAGCCAAGGAGTTTTACAACCAGTCCAGGTTCGAAAGACTTGCATAAATGATGAACAGCAGTTGCAACATATAATTGGCTAGCACTATTTTAAAATCAAAATATAACATGCTAAGTTGTATTCTTAAAACAAAGAAGAAGCTTTTCACACATTCCTCTGAGAAAACAGGCATGACAAAATAGTAAGTGTAATGAAAGTTCTCTATAATAACACTGAGTCCTGTGTGAGAGTTGATAAGGCTTATAGTGATTGGTTTAGCATTGCTAGTGAAGTTAGACATGGGTGCATTTTGTCGCCTTTTCTCTTTAGTTTGGTTATTGAGATGTTATGTGAAATTCTCTGCAAGGGAAAAATTTTGGCCTTAAGTGGTCTAGAGATTTCAAAATTTCTGATTCAGATTATGCAGATGATTTGGCCCTGTTGGCTAATGATGTTGAGATGAATTCTTTCATTAGGGCTGTTGATGAGACTGGTAATAGAGTAGGTTTGATGATAAACAGAGAAAAAAACTAAAGTGGTGAAAATTGGTGAGGCAGATGGTGCTTCAGTTGTTTTGAATGGCTGTATTCTTGAGTAAGTGTCTCAGTTTAATTATCTTGGAAGCTATATAACAGATACTGGTATGTGTGGCACAAGATAAATAGAAGAATAGGGATTGCCACTGTGATTTTTGTAAGCAGGATAACAAGAAACTTGGTATCTTTGATTCTATGAAAAAAAGAAACTTGGTATCTTTGATTCTATCTATCTTTGATTCTATTTTATGGTGCATGACTTATACTAGTGCAGTATAAGTCATGGTAAGTGGTGCTTTAGACTAATACTTGTGCAGTATCTTGGGCATTAGGTGGATTGACTTTGTTAGAAGGAGTCATCAACCTCCTTTGAGCAGCATTTTGTGCAGAGATAGACTTGTTAGTTTGGCCATGTTGTCTGTATGCACAGCTGCAGATTGGTAAACAAGATTATGAACATGTGCCTAAAGGCTTTGAGAAAAGGGGGAGACATAGGATGCAATGGGCAGATAATGTCAAACAGCACCTTACTAGAATTGGCCTACAATAGCCAAATGCAGCAGCTGTAGCTCAGAACAAACATGTCTGGAGAGAAAAATTACACAGTCTGGTAGGACCTCTGTAGCTCATGGCTGCAAGAGGTTTTTGAACACATGTGAATTCCTATATTAATAAAATCGTCATCTGTAGCATGTTATAGTTATATTCTTTAGCTAAAATTATACTCTTGTCATTGCAATGCAATCTGTCTCATGACATCTTAATGAAATGAAGCCAATTTTGAATAGGCAACAATATCTGACTTTTCTACAATGAATTTTTCAGACTAGTAAAAGTTGTGTTTTATCTCATTTCCTTCTATCAAATTTTGTCTTCAAATTCGATAGTGTATGTCTACATTAGCCATCCCGTGGCAGAGTGGTTAGTACACTTGGCTACTGATCTAAGAGACCTGGGTTTGAGCCCTAGGTAAGTCATGGATGTTGTGTTGTTTTTTTGCTGAGGTCCTGCCATCCTCTCAGATCTTCTATTGTGGCAAACTGAAAGGCTCCTGTCAGACCCCTGTGGTAAGCAACTGTTTGATGGGGTATTTATTTTTATTATGTCTACACTGACAAGTATTTTTTGTGACCAAAATGAAATATATGAGAAATTAATCTAAGTTTATCTGAATTAGTGCAAATAAATTACAAAGGAATTTTACATCAATGCTTATTATTACTATTGAACTGAATTTGAGATAAATAAATAAAACTTTAAATTTATGTTTTATATAATACTAGGGATTTCTTTTTAAAATCTATCCCAACTTTTTTCCCCGTAAGTCGATTTGCACAGTTTTGATTTATGCAGTGATTTTCCAGAATCTATCTATCATATAAATCGAGGGGATAGGTGTACATACATATGCAATGAAAACAAGTCAATTGCTCCTTTTTTCAACAAATTACCATTACCTCGAATACTAGTAAACTATTACTATTTGGGACATCTTAGGCCTTACATGGGCCTCTAGGCAAAGTAAAATATTGCACTCTACGCAGGAATTTTCCCTCTTGTCATGGCATGTGGTAATGAAAATGGGCTCCAAAAACCACAGGCCAACAACATTTGCCTACTTTGTCTATGATAAAAGATGGCCCTAATTACTGTTTTCAACTTTCTTAAAGATACTATTTTTATACTAAATATATTATGCAACTATTTTGAAAAACATAACTGGAACATATTTTATGTAGGGTAAAAAGATTAAATCAATGCTTTAGTAACAAAAATGTATACTCTTTCAATTTCATACCTTTGATGCTGCTAGTCCTCCTGACCCACCACCAATTACAATAAGATCATATTCAAAAGTTTCAGATGTAGGATGAAGCAATTCTTGAAGCCTGCCATTTTTGTGTGCAGCCATAGTGTCATCACACCCACCAATATGCTTGCCATTAATAAAAACTTGAGGAACAGTTGTTCGACCTATCTTTGCCCCTAATGTTTGTTGGATCTCCCGCCCATTACCTGAAATCAAATTAATGCTTTCATAATTCATTACTTTGATTTTGATTCATAAAAGAGAAAATCAAGTTTAAAACACTGAGTTTCAGAAATATTTAAGACTGTTGGCTGCTACATTCACATAATGAATATTTTGCACAATAGTAAAAAATTTAAAAAATAACCCTACTTTTGTTATTAAACAATTATTTAAAAGATATATACAAAACTGAATGCATCTTCAAGTAGTCACATTAAGTAACTGCAATTTAATCAAAAACATGATAAATGGTTAACATAGTTAAAAGGCTGTTTTTACAGGAATTAAGCTGGGTTGTTCTGCCTCTGAGTGTCAGTTTTTGGCATACAATGGGCTAAATGGCCATATCACAAGAACCTCAAGGGTTAGGGAAGGGGATTTACTGCATAGCAGTTAGAAGACAGATGGAAGACTCCTGTCAAGGACATCCAGTATATTCTATGCAGAGGGTAGGGCTCTCCTGTGCAATGCATCATGGCTTAGCATCCCATCCAACAGCTTTTCCAAGTCGATTAGTGAGTGCTCTCTTACTGAAGGCAGGGTGTTTATTAGCAGATATAAATATCAACACTGATGCAGTTGGGACTTGAACCTTAGAACTGATTACAAGCCTTTTATGCTACCAAGAGAGAACCTCACCCCTTTACAGGAATAAAAGTTAATGGCAGGAAAAATTCTTACACAGAATTTCATACACGTCAAGATATAACATAACAAAATACTTCCACTACAGCTCCAGTAACAGCTGATACTGTTTTAGTTGATTGATATCTATGTAGAAAACAGATTCACCATAACAAAAATTAATTACACTCAAATTCTATATGCCTTGTCAATCACAAAGTTCCTCAAGTACACATCCAGGACTGGTTACTTACAACATAAATAAATGACAGGAATAAAAAATCTATTTTGCACACATGGTATAGTTTAATGTACTCTGAAATAAGAATCAAGAAGTTACAATATAAATAATGCAAATATATTATATTACAGTCTAGCTCAATCACAACAAAATCTATTTAAAAAGCAAATAAACAAAGTGAACAGTTTGCCACTCACCTATATATATAATTAATATTTAACTTGCATATCAAAACACATAAATTAAACCACATTAATCAAAAAAAAAACCTATATGAAATGATGGCAAAATAGATCATGTAGATAAAATGAAAATATTTCGATTTAATTTACAATACACATCTCTGGAACACAGGTGAAACTCAACTTATGAACATTCTATATTCTCAAGTATTGTTATTCCCTTTTCAATTAAAGAACAATGTTCCCACAATGGTCTGTAAATGGTAGCTAGGCATAAACTGGAAAGAGAGCTGTATACCATGATAGGCTATTTAGTCATTATAACAATCATGGTTTGCTTACTGCTGAAGTTGAGAAAGAATCAGAAGAAGTTGAGAAAGAATAAGTTTAAATAGGCTTTTCTTAAAACCAACTCTACTCTTTTGGGTAAAAGGGAACAGAGGAAACAAAATTTTTTGAGTGATAAGGCAATGGAACTTATTTTTGAAGGAAGTGCAGGATAAATATGAATCAACACCCTACTAGTCATAACAGACAGCATTACAATGAATTTAATAAAAGTGTAAAGGATCAGTTAACAGCTGATAAGAATCTTTGGCTTTACAGCTTGGCTGATAAAGCAGAGGAAGCAGCTAGACAGCACAACAGCAGGGAGTAGTACCATATTGTTAATGTTTTGTGTGGGAAGAAACGGACAGGTACACAGGGACTGAGGGATAAACATGACATGGTGGTTTAAGGTGAGGATTCTGAGATGGCTAGGTGGTCTGAGTATTTCAGAGATTTTCTAAATAATGTGATTATTTCTACTCCCATTGTTTGTAATGAGGATAGATGCATTATGAGCTTTAATGATGGCCCTTTATCATATATCCACTAATAATTTCCACTCTGTAAACTGATTCAAATATTTAGAGGAAAAATTGTCTTGAGCCAGGTGGGATACAAACCCACGACCTCCTGATAACATGTCAGGTGCTCTGGACTACTGAGCTACCATCCGCCGATTGAGATCTCCTCTAACTGATGTTATGAACATTCTCAATATACTTTCCTAATATGTAGGGAGTTTTCAGGCAATCCCGCTTCAAGCGGCTTTTTAATGCCTTTTCTTAGATGGAATGCATGTCTTACGAGTATGCAATCTACAAATAATGATTATTAAACTCAACTCATTAAGTATCCACTAATAATTTCCACTCTGTAAATTGATTCAAATATTTAAAAGAAAAATTGTCTTGAGCCGGGTGGGATCATGAACCCACGACCTCCTGATAACATGTCAGGTGCTCTGGACCACTGAGCTACCAGCCGCCAATCAAGATCTCCTCTAACTGATGTTATGACCATTCTCAACCTACTTTTCTAATACGTAAGGAGTGTTCAGGCAATCCCACCTCAAACGTTACAGAAAATATCATTTAGTTTTTTTTTTAATCATCATCATCATCATCCTCAAGAAGCCATGGACTACGGAGGTCCAACCAGACTGTGCAATTTAGTTCTCCAAGCAAGTCTGTCCTGAACTACATATGCTGCATCTGGCCACTGCACACCCATTCTAACAAGGTCCTGTTTGACATTGTCTGCTCACCGTATCCTAGGTCTCCCCCTCTTTCTGAGGCCTTTAGGCACACTGTTCATAACCCTATTCACCAATCTATAATTATCCATACGAGCAACATGGCCAAACCAACTGAGTCTCTCTCTGCACAATATGCTGCTTAAAGCGGGTTGCCGATTCCTTTGCCTAACCTCATCATTAGTTACAAAGTTGAACAAAGTTGAACCTAATGCCCAATAATTTTTTTAAACAAGATAAAATTAATACTTCCATATCTGAAGTAATTTATCTCAACTCCAAATCAAAACTGCCAATGAATTGTTCCAATGAATTAATGGTTCATTATATACACAAATTAAAACATATATGATGTGCAAAATAATTGAAATTTTCATTATGTATCAGTTTAATTGTTTTCATCTTGCAGTAAACATTGTAGAGTTTCAGTAGTCTTAACAGTGATTTATTTTAGATTTAGACTTTGACATAGGAAGTGAGAGTTAGAAACTAAAATACCAATTCTTTTCCTTGAAGCAGTGGTAAGTGAAAGGAAACTAAACTGAGCATTCCAGAATTCACTGACCAATAAATTTGAATAATTGCTAGTGCTAAAACTAGAAATATTCAGTCTTTTATTTCTTTATTTGTAGTGATAAAAAAAAAATGGTATAATGAATGTATTTAATTTGAAATTTTTGATAGAAAAGTCCTGAAGCACTAAACTTGAAAATCTTTAAAATATGGAATACAGTACAGGCAATAGTATGTCTCATTTCCAGTATACCAAACATCCAGTCTCATGATATACACTGGTATTTGTGATGTCTACCAGACAGAAATATCACCATTCTTTCACTGTACAAAAGCTATTCTGACAGCCTCATGTCAGGCCTTACCCTGAAACCCCAGAAGTGGATCACAACTGGAGTCATTTCAGGAAAAGAAATTAAGCAAAAACATACCACAAGGTTATGACAGAGAGAAAAAGAATGGTTATGTGTGCTGCTTATGAACATAAACAGAAAAAGAGATAGTAAAGAATCAACAAAAAGAATTCTCAATTCAAACATCATTTTGAAAGTATTCAACAAATGTGGTGGAAACATGTCAGGTGATTTTGGCCACTGAATAAGCAGAATCAATTCAAATCAATGTTAAGTTATTAAAGAAGAGAAAAATCTGACTGAAGTTCTAATTGCCATAGAGTAAAAGACTGAAACATATTACAAAAATCTTCCATTCTTGAAAGATGCTATTTTCAACCCTTAAAGTTTCCAAAGTAGTTTTATCATTTTTCAAAATCAGGCTTAATTAACCTTCATTTTAATGTGAATTTTTGTTTTATTATTTAGAATGAAATTTGTTCTTTTAAAGAAAATTGTTCTTTTATTGGTATGTAATTAGACCTATATACAGCATATACACAGTCACATCAGAAAAATATGACCACCTACCTAATAATACAAATGGTAGGTGGTCATATTATTCTGATACAACTGTGTATATCTGTTAGGCATTGCAGGATAAAGTTCAGTTGTTTTTCTACTGAAAAAAAAGTGAGAAACCTAATACTTTAAGGGTTAACTGCCTTATCTGCTTTCACAGCACTGCTAAAACATATTCAACATTAATAACTCCCATCTCCAAAGTAAAATCACTGAGTGACGATTCAAATTGACAAACACCATCAGCTTGATATGCTCCTTCCTAACGACCACTTAACATTGATTTCATTCATTGCTGCTATTTAAAGGTCAGTGCACCTAATATGCTATCAGGAAATCATAAGCTCAAGCTGATAAAAAAGCAAATTAAATTTTTCCATTTGTACAAGAATGTGACTAGTTGTCCTTACACAGAAAACAAGTATTAAACTGCTGGGTAATTATGATGAACAAATTCTGATATCAGTAGTAAAGAATCACAGGATATGTCCTGTAGACATGGATTTTTTCCAGTTTAATATTAAATTCTGAGATATTTTATAATAAATACATTTAAAGCAATAACATAATACATACATATATAAGATAATCCTGCAAAATAATAAATTTCACCTAGTAAATTAACTTGTTGTTCCAGTCATTTTAGTAGTAAGTAAATTGCATCTTAATATTATAAAGATGTAAAAAAATCTGAGTTTTACTTTTTTTTTATGTACATACTCTTGATATTTCCTTTTAAACAAATATCAGCTACATAAAAATTTTATCAATCAAAAAAGATTTCCATTTGACCAAACAAATATTATAAACTAATCTTTTTATTTAAGTAAGCTGTATGTATTTCACTGATTCTCTGACAAAGACAATGTACAAATTAAAGAAATATCAAATGGCAATTATTGTTAAAAGAATCACAAAGTAAAATTTCAGCTGGAGGATAGAATGTATTGTAACTGTAATATAATTACTGAGTAACTTACATAATACTGAGTACTTACATATTACATCCACAGAACAGCAGGATGGGAGAAACCTAGGCATTACAAATAAGTGCACTAACATTGTTGCCACAGCAACAATCTAAAGCATCACAAATGTACAGACCTACTTAATGGAGATCAATATTTTACTACTACAACTGAAATCTAATTTCCTGTTAAGGGAGTTAAAGTGCTTCTAATTACCTGTTAATTGCAAATATTAGCTGTTAGAAAATTACAATGCACTATTTATATTAAAAAAAATATTACTTTAAATTTTTTCAATGACCAAAGCATGGTGGTTTGTTAAACTAGAAACAAAACTAACAATTTAACAGATTTCATTCCAGATCAAAGTCATTAGTGCCAGATTTTTACTAGCTTAATCTAAATCTAACCTATTTATAATTAAAATTAATATGAATTATGAATAAGTTAGATGTTTTACCCATTGAGTATTATTTTCACATTGGGCTAAAGGGGAAGACTAAGATCCCAAACTCAAGACAGGGTTGAAGAAAAAGAACCACTTACCAGCTGTTAGGGATATATTGGAGACTTGTCAAGGCTATCCAATAAAATGCTTTTAACCAAACCATAATAGATATCTTTTCCAGGCAAACATAATTCATTGCCCCACATCACAGATTGCCATCTTTCAAAACCCAGCTCTATGCCCCATTTCTCACATAGAGAAACACAGAGATGGTTGGAGGGCGAGTGGGTAATTACACCTGTCCTGGAGGAATTCATCAAAAAATTAATTTATGTTCAATAACATCAGGTGTACTAAAAATGAATGTTTTTTCCTTAATGGAATGCACTGTCTGGTTGGATCTCCATAGCCCTTGGCTTCTTGAGGATGATGATGAAATGTAATATTGATTTAATTTATGTTTTTGTTTGAATGGTAGTTAGGTATACACTGGAAGAAGAGCTGTGTACCAATCCCTTGTGATGGTGCACAGACCAGTGAAGCCTAATAACTAAAATATGAACCTGCCTTGTCATGGTGCATGCTGTTAGTATTTTCAAAAGAGATATTCTCTTCTGGAAGTGAACAGAAGGGGTTGTGATTTGTGAGTTGTTTTACCTCTGAGCGGCACTTTTTTGCACACCATGGGCTAAATGGCCAGGTCACATGGACGCCGAAGGCTCAGAGAAGGTTGGGGGAGGGGACCCACTGGAACAGCTGTTGGGAGACAGATGGTAGCCTCCCGTCAAGGCCATCCAGCGTGTTCTTTAACGTGCACAGGGTATGGCTCTCCCGCACACGGGGCCACGGCTTAACGTCCCATCCGATGGACGGCGGCCTTTCCAAGCCTATCGGTGTCCCCTACTGACCGTGGGCAGGGCAGGGAATTTTGCAGAGATAAATATCAACGCTGACCCAGCTGGGACTTGAACCTGGGAACTACAGATTACGAGCCTGGCACGCTATCGACTGAGCCACCCCCGCCCCATGTGAACAGAAAAGGAAGGCTGCCAAGTGTGGCCTTTGGTACTGTTCTCCAAGGAAACTTTTTTTTTTGTCCTTGCTGAGGAATGGTCAACCACTCTTCAGCAGGGATTATATAACTTGCCTTTACCTTATATAACTTACGAGACTGGAAATTGAATATGAGCTTGATTACGAACCATGAGCTTGCTGCACTGTGGGCCTTCTGCAGAGGGAAAATTTACTGCTGTGTTTCTTATTAGTTTACAGGTTGATAGCCCCAAGTGAACAGATGTACATTGCACCTTGTATCAGCTGGTGGATAATCCTGATCAGAGACCATCACAGATTTCTTTTTGAGACTAACAAACTGCAGGAACTTTCTCCAACATGGGTAGCTTAAGCCTTTAGCAGTGAGGGAAAATGTCTTTAACCTATATCAGTGATTCGAGAGCTATTTAATATTTAGAAGAGAGTGGCCATATGGGTCATTCAACCTAATTGATCAATCCCAATGTCAGCCATGTTAGTGCCAACTTCTAAAGCCGTGCAGTCTGTAATGCATTGAAAGTGTTTGTACGAAAGTCATTTTACTCTTTTGAATGCAGTAAACTCGTATTTTGTGTGGAAAAGAAACTTCCCTTTGTTCTCTTTTAGCTGGATCTTAAAAAGCAATGTTTTTCACCAATAAGGGATTTTACTTTTTAGTTGTTTTCATTCCTGCTTTAAACTTACCTTTCCACTGAAATCTATTTAATAGCATAAGCCATAAGGTTAAAAAAGTGTTTAGTATGAGGTCTTTTCCATACTTTAAGGTTTCAAATTCAACACATTTACCATAGCCAGTGAATCAAGGTTAAAACAATATATTCTTGGGCCTCATATGTACCTTTCCTTGAAAATTATTGCAATCTAAAATTACAATTATTTTATATCAAATTTTTTAAACTATAATTTTAAATACCTATTCTCAATAATTATAATTATAAATTATTGTTTAAATTCTAGAAACTTTTGAAGTATTTATGCATTCACCAATTTAGATATGCCTAACACAGGAAATGTGATGGAAGTGTGTAAATTGACTTTGTTTAAAAATGAACCTTTATTTCATTTAATATACACTAACCATCAAATTTAACCTATCACCCTCATGATAAACGAAACATAATATATTGTACTTTGCAATTTTCAGTCAAATAGAAAGGTAGTTGGCTCTTGCACTCTCTTCCCCCAAAACTCTAAGATAAGAAATAGAAGATTGAGATATAAAAAATGAACTTTTTATGAATGTTTAGTTGCTTCTAACCAATTTAGCACTGCACTAAATTATATAATAATGTCATGATCATCATCCTCCTCAAACAGTCATGAACTAGAGGTCCAACTAGATTGTGCAATTTAGTTCTCCGATACATCTCTCTCCTGAGCAACATCTGCTGCATCTGATCATTGTACACCAATTCTAACAAGGTGCTGTTTCACATTGTCTGTCCATTGCATTTTAGGTCTTCCCCTCTTTCTGAGGTTCACTGTTCACTTCGTTCTGAGGCACACTGTTCATAACCCTATTCAAAATCTATAATTATGCACACCAGCAACATGGCCAATCCAATGGAATCTCTCTCTCTGCACAATCTGCTGCTTAAAGGAGGTTGCTAACTCCTTTGCCTAACCTCATCATTACTTACAAAGTTGAACCACCTAATGCCCAAGATACTGCATAAACATCTAGAATCAAAAGCATCAAGTTTCCTGTCATCTCGTTTACAAAGTGCCAAAGTTTCAATACCATAACCCTAGAAATAACCCAACTATTATATAGCCTATTTTTAGATGCTTATGCTTTTTTTATACATTTGACATAAAACTATATAATCCCCAGCAGAAATTCCAACTCCTTTGTTTATCTCATGCTGCACATCACCAATATCTTTACCATAGCTCCCAAGATAATTAAACTGAGACACTTTCTCAAAGGTGCAACCATTCAGATTAACTGAATCACAGCACACCTGATCAATTTTCATCACTTTAGTTTTCTCTCTGTTTATTACCAAACCTACTCTACTACCAGTCTCATCAACAGCTTGAAAAAGTTCATCTCATCAACATCATTTACCAAAAGTGCTAAATCATTAGCATAGTCCAAATCAGAAATTTTTTAATCTCTAGACTATTCAACACTTAAAATCTTCCCCTTACAGTGAATTCAGCATAACGTAATCAATAACTAAAGACAAAAGGAGATAAAATGCCCCTGTCCAACACCAGAAGCAATGCTAAACTAAATGCTATAAGTTTTACCAACTCTCACACATGACTCAGTGTTATTATAGAGAGCTTTCATTATATTAACTAACTTGTTTGATATGCCATATGATCTTCATAATCAAGCACAAATTATGACAATCAACAAAAAGCCTTTTTGAAATCGACAATGTTCTGTGTAGATTTTCATATATACGCAGAACGACATCAAAAAGTGTCCCATTGTTCATTGTTTACCATTGTCAGTAAGCACAGGGACAAAACACTCGCAAGCCATTTCCACCAAATTCTGAGTGGCTGGCATTTCATAATTACTTCCAAAATCTTCCCTTTTTTAAACTAGCCATTTTTTGTTAATTTTAAGAGATTTTCAAAAATTTAAGGAAAAATATGTTGATAATAGTTTGAATCAAACTTGTGAACTTAAATCAGGTGATTGCTTCAATACAGTGTCAAGACATCAAAGGCCTACCAAAGATGCCAATCAAGAGAGGCGGTGCCAGATAAAAGTAACTTTTCTATAAGAACTTGATTATTCCAGGGCCATTTGATGGCACATATAAGAAATAGTCTGCCATAAGCAATAAGCATGTGTTCCTTACATTTTTCTAGAAATTTCCACTTTTCATATACTGCTTAGGATGTTAGTTTTAAAACTGAAAAAGGTAACACAATAGTAGATAATTTAAATTTGAATTAAGATTTTAATTTTAGATGAAAATTTGTCTCAAGTTGGTTGTTTGTTTGGAAAGGAAATGGAACAAGACAAGACATGAATGAAAAGTATATAAACAACTAGAGTAAAATATAAACAAATGTAAAATAGAATAAGCAACAATGGGTGTATAGGACACATAAAAGCAATAAGTCTAAAGATGGAAGAGTAAAATAACCAGTAAAACATGAAACAGCAAAAACAGCAGAGGAAACAAAGTCATCAGATAAAAGATGTCCAAGTGTAAGGGGCTCAGACATAAAAATCATGAAAGTTAAAATATAAGCAGCATTCAAGGTTAAAAGCAGTGCATTCTATTAAAATATGTTTAATCGTTAAAATGGTGTCACAAAACTCGCACTTAGGTTCATCGTCTGCCCAAAGAAGAAAAGAATGTGTAATATACGAATGACCTAAGCAGAGCTGAGCAAATACAACTTCCTCCTTGCAATTCCTGCGAAAACATGGCTGCCATGATAATGGGCTTGATCTTGAATAGCTTTATACCAACCTGTTCAGACCAAGATCTCTGCCACTGTACCCGGAGTTCAATGGAAAAACGCGGCCGGAAGTCTGGGTATGGAACCGGCAGCAGAGAGTCAGATAGAGGCGTGGCTGACTGGGTAGCAGCATCTGCCAAGTCATTGCCCTAGATTCCAACATGACATGGCACCCAACATAAGAGAATTGTGGTGGTGGCTGCCAGACGATGGAACTACTGGCAGATCTTCGCGAAAACAGGGTGAGGCCTCACCAAGATCAAAGCCTGTAGCAAGCTCAGCAAGTTGGTGTAGAGGACACTCTGACGATGACGCTTAGCTGCTATGTGGCCCAATGCAAAGCTGATAGCATGCAACTCTGCAGTCACAGCAGACCATGGCTGATCCCACCGATGTGCTGGACTTTGAGCCATCTGTGAAGACAGGCAAGCAGTCTGGTGTTCAGCACAATAGCTGGCAAAGAGTTGCCAATACACACAGTCGAGTGTAAAGACCTTCCCCAACCTGCAAAGGGAAAAATCACAGAAAGGGGAAACAGTGAGCCACAGTGGAAGTGGCTCAGCTATCAATTGTGAGATGCTATTGAGAGTGATGTTAGTGTCTCTCAGGTAACCTTGGACACGCAAACCGAAAGGATGAATGGCAGTCAGCCGATTCTGATATATCATTTCCCACTGGGGACTGAAAATGCAGTTCCAAGTGGGATGGACAGGCAGGGATCGCAACTTTGCTGCATATTGCAGGAACAACTGCTGACAGTGAATAGATAAAGATGGTTCGCTGGTCTCAACATACAGACTCTGGAGCTGTTTCTCCGCAAAATTCCCTGCCCTGCCCACGGTCAGTAGGGGACACCGATGGGCTTGATAAAGGTTGCCGTCTGTCGGATGGGACGTTAAGCCATGGCCCCGTGTGCGGGAGAGCCATACCTTGTGCACGTTAAAGAACACGCTGGATGGCCTTGACGGGAGGCTACCATCTGTCTCCCAACAGCTGTTCCAGTGGGTCTCCTCCCCCAACCTTCTCTGAGCCTTCGGGGTCCTTGTGGCCTGGCCATTTAGCCCATGGTGTGCAAAAAAGTGCCGCTCAGAGGTAAAACAATCCAATCCAATCTGGAGCTGTTAAGTGCGGAAGGCCCCTGTGCAAACATGGAGGGCCTGATGGTGTAGAGGGCCCAGCACCTTCACCACCGAATCCCAGGCAGAGTCATACACCTGGGATTTATAGTCTAGTTTCGACCAGACAAGTGCACAGTAGAGGTGGAGTAATGGACATCGGTCCACCTCCCAAGAGAAGGAGAGGACCTTAAGGATGTTCAAAGCCTGCATGCATCTGAGATATCGAATATGAGGTAAGAAGATCAATTTCTGATCAAAGATGACACCAAGAAATTTGGTCTTCCCCACAACAGGAATGATGTTTCCCCCAAGCCGCACTCTTTCCCCTTCCTTTCGGGGTCCAGATGAAGAGTACGCTTGCGGCAAAAGTGCACGCAAGAGGTCTTCTGTGGGGAGAACCGAAACCCATTTGTTGTCACTCAAACTGAGAGATTGTTCAGAGCAGTTTGCAGTTGTCGTTCAATGACCCTCGTGCTGGACGACGAGCAAAAGATGCTAAAGTCGTCAATATAGAGGGCATTGCCCTCAGTCGGAGGAAGTTGCCATGTAATAGAATTTATCTAGACAGCAAAAAGTGTAACACTCAGGATGTAGCCTTGTGGAACCCCCTCGTTTTGAGGGAAAGGACATGACAGAGTGTTGCCAACACGAACTCGAAAAGTACGAGAAGATAAAAAGTTTGCAATGAAGATTGGCATGTGACTTCTCAAAGTGAAGCTATGGAGGTCACGAAGAATGCCACGTTATCTCCACGTTGTGTTGTACGCTTTTTTGATGTCGAAGGAAATGGACACCAGGTGCTCTCGATGTAAAAAGGAATTCCTGATAACCAATTTAAGGCAGATCAGGTCGTCTAAAGTACACTTGTGTCTGCGAAAGCCATACTGGGTGTTAGAAAGAAGACGTGATGTAATAATGGTAAATATCAGGCCAGCCTGATATTTACCATTCTTTCCAACCCCTTGCAGACACAGCTCATCAATGCAATAGGATGATAATTCGAAGGAACCTTGGGATCTTTGACTGGCTTGGGGAAAGCCAAGACCTCCCACCAGGAGTCCGGAAACTGCTCCTTGATGAAAATATGGTCGAAGAGTCAGAGCAGTCAATCCTTACTCAATGGTGAATGTTTTAGCATAGCATAATGGACATTGTCTGGCCCGACAGCAGATGCACGAGGTGTGCAGAGTAAGGCGAAGCTCCTCCGCTGTGAATGGCCTGTTGTAAGACTCCAGGGCATTCAAATGGAAGGACAGCGGAGAGTGTTCGGCCTCGCTCTTCTGGGCCAGAAACTCAGGAGAGTAGGAGGATAAAGAAAAGATGAAGGAGAATGACTTCCACAGACTGTCAGCAATTGTTCAAGAATCAGCAATTGCCTGTCCATTGTGCTCCAGGATCGATAACGAGTGGGACATGTATTTCCCACCCATCTTCCAGACCTTAGAACTGGTCATGCGGGTGCTGGAAGACGTATATTTGATCCAAGATTCCTTCTGGCTCTGGAGCTGGATGAAATGGGCTTTCGCCCTGGTGCATTTCAATGCTTCAAGGTTAGGGGATGATGGATATCTCCGAATGCCCCTCCAAGCCTTGTTCTGAGCCTAATGAGCTGCAGTGCAGTTGGAATTCCACCATGGTTTTGGGAACTGTGGAAACAGAGTCGAGGTCTTGTGGAATTGTAGAGGAAACTGCATGGACGATACAGTCTATCTCTGCCACTGCAACATTGATTGGCTCTCGGCTGACAGAGTGTCATCGAGATCAGAAAGGAGCTCGAAGCCACTGCAGTCAGCCAGATCAAGCCTCCACCAGGATACACGTGAAGGGCTACAAGGCTCCCTATGGGAGATGGTGCACATCATGGGGAGGTGATCGCTTCCATATCGATTGTCCTCGACCTCCCATGTAAAGAGTGGAAGGATCGAGGAGCAGCAGATAGTGAGATCAATGGCAGTGAATGTGCGGGTTGGGGAGTGGATCTCGACGTGACTGCATGACGTATGTACTGACACAGGTGTTCAACCGAGAGAGCGATGGATCCAGGAGCCACTACTCCACCCCCTCTTCTGTTGGTGTCAGCACTGTCCCAGAGTGGACTGTGCCCATTGAAGTCCCCATGATGAGGTCAAGGTCATCCTGGAAACGATGCTTCCGGTTGGTAGATAGACAGAACAGAGTGTCAACGAAAATCCCAGAAAGAGGCAGATAGTAACCACCTCTAAGTTGGTGGTGAGGGGTATGACCTGGAATGGAGAATGGTTGCTAATGAGGATGGTGACACCCCCATGAGCTGGACCATCACCATTCTGGTGCAGGCGAACGAGAGAGAAGTGCCAGATAGTGGGATCATTGGCTGTCTTGCAAGAATGTCTCCTGCAGGTACACGCAGATGGGTTCTTGTTCCCTCAGGAGAACCTTGATGTCATCAATATTCCTCTGGAATCCATGACAATTCCATTGTAGGAGTGTGGACATCTCAGGTCTGAAGAATTGGTGGATGACTTTCGGCTTAATTTAACCGTCGCCAGCAATGGTTTAGGAAAAATGGGGTGGTCGCTGTCCATGTCCCTGGAGTCATCCAAAGGACACTGATCAGAGACTGCCAAATGTGGAGGTGTTAAATTTTTTTTTAGGCACCGGTGAGGGCCACTTGGGTTTTGAAGGTCTGGCTGTCTGTGGGTGGGAAGGGGGGGGGGGGCTTCCAGTGGTGGAAGTGGAAGGTGTCACTGCAGGAATGGAAACCGAAGTTGTCACGAACTTCGGCTTCACCTGCATAAGAGATACTTTGCAGCAGGAGAGAAAGATTCAGCTTCGTAGCAGGAGAGAAAAGTACGCTTATATCTGTCTGCCCCGCCAAGAAGCCATCGTAACGATCGCTGACCCAACACAGCAGACCTTGCCATGCAGGGCAAGTGGTGCAGTGAGTTTTCTCACCTCTGGATAAGAGATGTTATTCAGCCATTTAAGGTGCTGTACCTCATTCTCCTCCAGCTTCTTTGGACAATCACTAGAGTAGGCTGGATGTTTGCCATTACAGTTTACGCAGCATGCCTTTTCTGCTGTGCAGTCAGGTTCGAGGTGATCCTGACTTGGCAGTCAGGAGAGGTGACAATGAGCAGAGGTGATGAGCTTGGCAATGAGCAGAGGTGGGTTTGCCCCAGCATGCTGTGTGGGCATGACTGAATCTCTGGCATTGAAAACAACGCAGAGGGTTTGCTATATACAGCTGTACCTCACAGTGTAAGTATCCTGCAGATGTGTTGTGTTGAAAGTAATGATCAGTACCCAGGTGGATACTAACTTTCCATCATGATGTTGTGAAACCCAGTGGATTGCTTTCACTCCCTGGGATGAAAACTCCAATAGGATTTCCTCCTCAGAAACCTGGAGGATGCCACACACTGAGATCATGCCCTTGAGAGAATTAAGCATCTTGTGTAGAGAGACTGCGACTGCAAGTCGCCAGATCTTAGGCGCTTGACATATTTCGGTTCTCCCACAAGACCTTTCAAACCTTTGTTAAAAAAAAAGGGGGGGGGGGGGACATGTTCCCAATAACCTGATTACCTGCAGAGTGGATGATCAGGAATATTAGGGATGGAGAAACACACAAAGACAGTGGCAACAATGACAAGGAAAACAGAAGACAGGGGCTCGTGCCAAGCTCTTTTTGCAGCATTCATCGATGAAATTCCATTTTTGAAACTCGTGGTTGTTTTTTGTGGTTCAGTGCCTGATGTCTCCACTACCATGGAGTACAACACCCAATTGGGCACCAGGGCTGCACAGGCACCATACCCACACAGCAAGTGAGCCAAGACCTCACAACCAAGCAAAAATGAAAGGAAAAGTGAAATGTGAGAAACTCACTTGAGTCCTCACATAATAAAATAAACGAAAAAATAAAGAATGTCAGAACCGAAATGGTCTCACAAAAAAAACCTACAAAATTAGTGAATGTGTGGGTAAACTCTCAAACTGTTGTCTGGATGTGGGCAAGGCACTCACCCACTGCACAGTTGGCCATAGCAGGACCAGCCCGCCAGCCAATTAATCCTGAGGGGGCCACCCCAGGATCTTCCATCTACCTGAAGCAAAGGCCAAAGCACTGCATAGCAGCAACCCTGGAATCCACTGTCCAACCCCGTGACGGACAGGCTCCTCAATGGCAAAATGGCCAAAGGGGACCCCACAGTCATGAACTGAGGAGAGAAGACGGCGACCCCTGAGCAGCTACTAGGATCCTCTTTTCCAGGGTAACCATGCACAGCAAACACGTAGGTGAGCATTCAAGATCCTGTGAAGCCACCCAAGACAGCTGAATCTCCACAGGGTGGTCCCCTCACCAAGGACAGAAACTCGCACCGAGGGAAAATTTTGTCTTCACCAAGTTACGGATTTATATTTATTTTACTACAGCAATGCAAACCTTTGTATTTATTTTTAATGTCAATATTAATCATATATTTTATAATCTGGGTAAATTTCCAAGGTAGTACATATACAATAAACAATAACATTTTTACTCCTATTTTTACCCACAACATTAATTTTTTATCCATGAAATGCTTTTAAATGTGGATATCTGCATAGGACTCAACAATTTCCCCTCCCCAAAGATTAGAGCCAGTACCAACTTTAGCACTGAAGTCACCTAGAACAAGGGTAATGTCTTTCTTGACAGAATTCAAACTATCCTGAAGTTGTCTATAAAAACCCCATCTCTCTCATCCTCATCAGCATTCTCAGTGGGGGCATAACATATATCATTCAAGTATTTCAAGTTCATTTAAAATTTAGCTATAAGAACTTTAATGCACTCACATCCTAGAAGAGCATCAGTAGCATGTCTGCTGAGAAGCAAACCTACATCTTGAAGATGCTTTCCATTTTTCCTCCCTGAAAAGGAGAAATTTATTATTATTTTGAAATTTCTGACCCCCACTACTAAAGCTGAAGCCAACTACACTGTAAAACTTCCTCCAATATCAGCTTGACAATGCCCATAGAGGCAAGGGTTTGGGTGCCTGTGATGGCCTCTGATCAGGATTATCCACCAGCTGATAAAACATATCATGTGAATCTATTCATGTGGGGCTGTCAATCCACAAACCAGAAACACATAGGAAGATTTTCCCCTTAACAGAACCCCATAAATGCAGCAAATTCAGGATCCATAATCAAGCTCAAAGTCATTATTCCATTCAGGTTGGTGTACATAGTCAAAATCAGGACCCTGTGTAGTTGACCACTCCTCAGCAGTGTAGAAAAAAAGCAATGCAGCCATTGTAGTCAGATCAGTATGTCACACTGATCTCACAGCTCTCCTCTTCCATTTCCTTCCACAATAGAACATCTCTTTTGAAAGGTATTAATGGTCTGCACCATGAGAAGGCAAGCTTGGACTTGACAGGCCTGGCCAGTTTTGTGCATCATCACAGGGGATTGATGCATAGCTCTCATTCCAGTGAATACCTAACTGCCATTTACAGACCATTAGAGTGAAAGAAAAATAAATTAGATAGTTAATTTTTAAGTTAGATATGAATTTTCATTTCTAGCTTAACTATATCATCTTTAAATGATTTCTAACAATATTGAAAAAAACCAGAATTTATTAAAAATATTATTTCTTATGTTACTATCTAAATTAGTAACTGATGTTACTAAAATATGCAGTATATTATTTTGAAATAAAAAAAAATAAGAACAATCTCAAAAAAAATATGCTTACTTAGCTTGTCTAATTCCAATGTTGTATATGCAACATCTAGGGATGTGAACAACTGCTTTACCTAGAATCAGGGAATTAAAGCAAAATGGCTTATGTCATAAAATACAGATCTAAAAGCAATTTTATACATGAAACTAGTAAGACCTTGCTCAGCACAGCTGAGAAGAATATTACAATCTGTTTTCTTTCAACAAAAATAAAATTTATTCTAAAACATTTCACCATATAAGAATCATTGTAACAATTTCTGGCTTTGTGCACGATGAATCATGTGATCTTACAATAGCTGTAAGTAGCACAAAATAATTTAAAATGAAAAAATAGTTACTTATTATCTACACTGCCCTTCAATAAGTATGGAGTCACTTCTATATCATGTGAATGGAAAATCACATTCAAAGCTCCCTGGGGCAGGGGATGGCTGAGTCAGTAGAGTGCCAATCATGTAATCTGTAGTTCCCAAGGTTCAATTCCCACTTATGCCAGCATTGAGATTTATTTCTGCTTAAACTTCCGCCCTTCCCTCGTCAAAAAAGAGCCAATGACAGGCTTAGAAAGACTGCTATCCATCAGGTGGGGTGTAAAGCCATGGCTCTGTGTGCAGGAGAGTCATACTCTTCACACGTTACAGAATGCATTTGATGGCCTCGACAGGAGCCTTCCATCCGTCTCCTAATGGCTGTCTATAGTCTGTCTTCTTATCCCAACCTTTTCTGAGCTTTTGGGGTCCTTCTGGCTTGGCCATTTAGCCAACTATGAGCATAAAAAAAGTGCCACTCAGAGATAACACAAAACTTAAAATGTAACTTTCTAAAATTACCAGATATAAATCTAATTCTTAAAACTTAAAATGTAACTTTCTAAAATTACCAGATATAAATCTAATTCTTAATGAAATTTATCCAGATCCTGATTTTCTACAATACTTGTTTAATAAAGATTTGTAGAAGATGAAACATTCAGTAGCAGTTAATACTGTGCAATATGATCTGTGTAGTCTTTTCAGCTTGGATGAACATGCTATTTGTTGTACTGAAGTACATTTATTTGTGATAACTTACAAAATATAACTAAAAAGTTAAAATTTTTGACTTGTGTCATCTTCTTGCCAATGTGTGATATGCCTGTCTGTAGTACAAAAAAAAATTAAGATTAAAAAAAGAAATTGCTGTTTCAATGTTTCCTTACATATATCTTATAAAAATACATATTTCACACTGAAAAAATTTTTTTTTCATTTGAAGCATATTTTATTAACTCTTACAGTGTTGGATTTTTTTTCTCTAAAAATGCAACTTCTGGGTCTTATTATGAAACAACTAATTAATAAAATAGTTTACATTACATACTAAAAAAACATAGGTGAGAATCACAGCGAGATGCGGGTTCAAGTCCCATATGTCAACAAATATTTTTCCACAAAATATTTACAAAAATAAGATGCATTTAATTATTAAACAAAAAAAAATTAAAAGGAACAAAAGGAAGGTAAGCAAAACAAAGCATGTTTATTTTTAATGATTTTCACAAAATAATCAGTTTCCGACACTTAAAGTGTTAAGCCAGAATATAAATAAATGAATCAATCAGCTGGGTTGTTTTACCTCTGAGCGGCACTTTTTTTGCACACCATGGGCTAAATGGCCAGGTCACAAGGACTCCGAATACTCAGAGAAGGTTGGGGGAGGGGACCCACTGGAACAGCTGTTAGGAGACAGGTGGCAGCCTCCCATCAAACCATCCAGTGTGTTCTTTAATATGCACAGGGTATGGATCTCTCACACATGGGGCCACGGTTTAATGTCCCATCCAATGAAGGGGTGGGGGTGGCTCAGTCGGTAGCGCGCCAGGCTCGTAATCTGTAGTTCCCAAGTTCGAGTCCCAGCTGGGTCAGCGTTGAGATTTATCTCCGCAAAATTCCCCGCCCTGCCCACAGTCAGTAGGGGACACCGATGGGCTTGGAAAGGCCGTCGTCCGTCGGATGGGACGTTAAGCCATGGCCCGTGTGCGGGAGAGACATACCCTGTGCACGTTAAAGAACACGCTGGATGGCCTTGACGGGTGGGCTACCATCTGTCTCCCAACAGCTGTTCCAGTGGGTCCCCTCCCCCAACCTTCTCTGAGCCTTCGGGGTCCATGTGACCTGGCCATTTAGCCCATGGTGTGCAAAAAAGTGCCGCTCAGAGGTAAAACAACCCAACCCATCCAATGGACGGCGGCCTTTCCAAGTCCAGTGGTGTCTCCTACTGACCATGGGCAGGACGGGCAGTTTTGTGGTTATTATGCAGATGATTTGGCCCTGTTGGCTAATGATGTTGATGAGATGAATTCTTTCATTAGGGCTATAAGTAAGTAAAGTACCCCCTCAAGCAGCTGCTTGCCACAGAGGTTTGACAAAAGCCTGTCAGTTTATATGCCATAGTAGAAGGTCTGTGAGGATAATAAATTACAAGCACAGCTCTAATTATATCATATTTAATTGTCACGATCTTTAGCTGTCATTACATTCTAAAAACCAAAATTTTCCTGATGTGGTCACTAAAGTTAACCATTACTTCGTTATCAGAGGTATGTAGCCTCCTGTGCAATATCCCCAAATATCACATTATGATTTCTTAATACTTTAAATCTACCTTAACCCACAAAGGTGATGAAGTATAAGAAAAAAATTACTACCAGTTCTGGTAATAACTTTTTTTTTACTGATAAATAATTATTTCTGGTAAAAGTAGATTTAAAGTATTAAAGAATCATAACGTGATATTCAGGAATACTGCACAGGAAAATTTTGGCTTTTTAGAATGTAATGACAGCTAAAGATTGTGACAATAAAATTTTATTCGTTACGGCCATTGATGAAACTCATAATAGGGTAGGTTTGGTGATAAGCAGAAAAAAACTAAAGTGATGGAAATTGGTCAAGCAAATGGTGCATCAATTTCCTTGAATGGCTGCACTCTTGAGAGTCAGTCTACTAAAGCACAATATAAATCAAACATAATTTTGTGACTGAAAATGATCTGCAACCTTTTCATGCTCCCAATATTTTTAGAAATTGTAATTCTTAGCCGAGAAACATGAAAACTTGAAGACAATTTATTATGAATCCGTAATCTTAAAATTTTTATTTTATTACATAATTCAACCTTGAAAGTCATTTATGAAGATATTTATTAGCGAAAAATCATTTTACTTTTACAAAAAATTATACCATTAGTTTTATTCAAATTTATATCCATTCTATTATATAACAGCCAGTTATTTATATCCTTAAGTGTATTATTAGTTTCATCAAGTACTTCGAGGTTACCATAGAAAGAAATTATGTTTATATCATCAGCATACATAATCATTTTACATTTACCCTTTTGTGAAACAATACAATTAATGTAAATTAAAAATAACAGTGACCCTACTATGGACCCCTGAGGCACTCCTTTATGCCCAAGAACAGGATCAGACCAAATATTACCAATTTGTACAGTGGTGGTTCTATTAAGTAGGTAGCTCTTTAACCAATTATAAATTTTACCTGTTAATCTAAAATTACTTATTTTATCTAATAAAATACTATGATCAACACAGTCAAAAGCCTTGGATAAATCAAGATAAACAGCCAAAATGTATTCATTTTGTTCAAGGTGGTTAAAATTGTATTCATAGAGATCAATGATTGCAATCTGAGTAGATTTCCCTTTCTGAAAGGGATACTGTGTAGGTGTAATTAATTTGTTTTTGTAATGAACTGAAATATTCTGTTATATATCAATTTCTCCAATATCTTAGAAAAAGGAGGTAACAAGGACATAGGTCTGCAATTTTTCAAACCTTGACAATTTCCACTCTTGTGTATTGGTAGAATTTTTGCCTTTTTTTTTAGCTTATAGAGAAAAGTTTCAGTTTTAGCATATAGGTTAAAAAGATAGCAAGAGATACTGTGCAACAGATTTCACCACATTTATGGAAATATCATCAATACCACAAGATATTTCAGTATCAGTAAATGGCTCAAAGTAAAAACTATTCAGAAATGTATTAATTGGATAATTATATTTACCCTGATATATGTTAGTATAACTAGCCAACAAATCATCAGCTGTAATGCTCCCAAGATTATTAACTTCAAGTTGGACCTTTTGTCTGATCCAAATTTACTCAAATTCCGGATAGCTGTATCAGACGCCAGGCAATAATAACTTGCCAAATAAAGTTGAAATAGGGTTTAAGTATTTGCCAAGTGTTACTTATCGAGTAAGAATTCAAAACTGATTGTCAAGTTAAATACAATCAAAAAATTTACATTGCTCAAGAGAAAAAAATAGCAAAGATTCAAAAGTTTCTAAAACAAAGTTTATTTCCAAAAATTCAACTCACCAAGAGGAATATTAGCAACTCACATCATCTCGGACAATAACTCTGTTTACACTGATTCACAATAACTTTGCTACTACATCTCAACTACTCTGTCTACTACTGCTTCGTCTACTTTCTAATAACTCTGTGACTCTGAGTCACATAGTTATAACAAACAGCATACAAAGCCAGCATGTGTCTCTTGCACGCCGGGAAAGACATGCACATAAACTGATGATTGTGCAAGCTGTGACACAAGAAAGGTCGTATCATGAACAACACACGCTTCAGCAGTTGTCAATCAAAAGGTCAGAGTTGTGCATGCGAAACTCCTGCAGCTCAGAACGAGGATTGAGACAGTCCACAAAATAAAAATCCCCAAAATGATAAATATAACATAAATAAAGCAAAACTGGTTAAGGAAAAGTAAAAGTGAATGGGTGGACCATCACACAGCAATGTTTTTAAAATAAAGATTAAAAGCAGTTGCTTTCTGAAACTCATATATTATGACAATATCATTATATGCAATATCTTCAAGGTCCGTAAAATGGTAGCTAGGTATAAACTGGAAGGAGAGCTTCAGTTTATTTCCCCTTTAATCGGAGGAAAGCTCATTTTATTGCAAGAAATGCAGATACGTTTTATATTCTGTCCCCACCAAAAATTAAATTATATAAAATTTCCTAAAAATTTATAACTGCTATCTTTGTAATTTCCAGAATATTGGTTTTAATCTCATTAAATGTGTGTGCGTGTATTTTTTTTGTAGAATAAGAAAAAAAATTGCTAACATAGGAAACTGTTAGCATGTTGCATTTGTGATTTGTTATTTCAATTCGGTTATTATATATACCAGGTCCGTAATAAAAATAATAAATAAGGAGGGGAGGCAAGAGACTGGATTCCATTGTAATATAACATTTCCCTCTTCGTTTTGTCTTTAAAAATTCTTGAAAAATTCATAAAATATGCACAGTTTATAAATTTTTTTAGCTCCTTTACCCTTAGTAGCATTGTCAAATGAGGGGGGGGGGGGCATAAGCATTTACCCCCTCTAGATCCAGCCCCTATATACTGTGGCATATAAACTGACAGTCTCCTGTCAGACCTCTATGGTAAGCAGCTGATTGAGGAGGTATTTATTTATTATTTTTATTTATAGATCATTAATGTTTAAAGCAGAAACTGTTTTGGAGAGACATATCAGTAAAATTTCAAAAATTATGTAATCATTTCTTTTATTATTGTTCCATTTATTCAAATTTATCTATTTGTATGAAACATTTGTGGTAATCAAAGTAATAGTTATGTAACGGAAAAGGTATACAATACTCTGCTATAGGTATTCGATATAGGAATATTGATTGCCAAAAAAAATATATGTATTAAATCGAAATAATGTAAATGCACTTTTCTTAGAGATAGAATTAATAGTAGAAGTAATAAATATCATACTAGAAGCAATAAATATTGTAGTAGAAACAAGAAAAAGTGTGAAAAGTAGGCTTGATTGTGGCAGTAGAAAATTTGTTTTGGAAGCATCAACATGGCCACTCCCCTTCTGCGGTAGCATCATGACCTTGGACAGGGAAAGAGCATTAGGGAGTCTCCTTTCATTCTTACCTCCATGTTGGAAGCTGGCTATTACAGTTCAGGTTACTATTCTAAATCTACAGAGAGACTTACTACAATGCACTGTTACATAAAAGAGGTGTAACCATACTATTGTATATTACATTAAACTATGCACATTAGGTGTACATGCTATTGCACATTAAACATACTATTGCTAAGTGAGATTGCAGTTTAGGTCACTAGGCAAAACTTGTGTGAGTACTTTACTGCATAACAGAAGAGTGATGCAGTGAAGACATAACTGTTAACCCTTCCAGTGTCCATGACATCTGTATAAGTTCGGAGAATCTGAATTGAGAGGCCAAGGATGCATGTATTCATTTTTAGCACAACAAAAAAAAATCTATTTTTAAAAAATAAATATTGCCGTTGAAATTTATATATATATATCTTATAAAAACATATAATTCAGGCCTCAAAAATAATATTGTTTTTTAATTTTCTGCAAATGGTAGATAGGTAGTCACTGGAAGGAGAGCTATGCACCAATCCCCTGTGATGATGCATAGAACCGGCCAGTCCTAGCACCAATGTCCGACCCTGCCTTCTCGTGGTGCAGACCATTAGTACTTTTCAAAAGAGATACTCTCTTGTGAAAGTGAACAGATGGGGAGGGCTGCCAGATTAGTGTGGCCTACTGATCTGGACAACTCTGGCTACTTTTTTTTTTTCTACCATGCTGAGGAGTGGTCAACCACACAGGGTCCTGGTGCTGACCATATAAACCCACTGGACAGGACTGAATTAAGGCTCTGAGCTTGATTATGGATCCTGAATTTGCTGCACTGGTGGGCTTCTATGGAGGGAAAACCTGCCGCTGTTTTTTTTTTTATGAGTTGACAGTCCAAGTGAATAGATTCACAGGATATGTTTATCAGCTGGTGGATAATCCTGAGCAGAGGTCATCGCAGGCACCTGAACTCTTTACTTCTACTGGCATCGTAAATTCTACATTGGAGGAAGTCTTCCAGTATAGATGGCTTCAGCTTTTAGTGGTGGGGGAATGAGTCTTTGCCCTATATCTCCAATTATGGGGTTGTCTGATATTGTCGGCATTACCTCTCTCAATAAACATAGTTTCTTTAAACATTCCACTAACCATTTTCTCTCCATAGGTAGTTGGAATATGAGGACTCTGCACAGAGCTTTTTCTCTTGATGTCCTCACACATGAATTCCACAGTTATAATTTAGATATTCTTGGCCTGCAAGAGACCAGATGGACAGATAAAGGTCAGATTCTTAAAAATAATCTTAAATTTAACTTTTCAGGGAGGGAAGATGATAAACATCACCAAGGTGTGGGTCTGCTTCTCAGCAGACAAGCTAGTGATGCTCTTCTAGGATATGAGTGCATTAATGAAAGATTTCTTACAGCAAAATTTCAGACAAGCATTAAAGATTTGAATGTTATCTGCTGTTATGCCCCCACTGAGGATGCCAATGAGGATGAGAAGGATAGGTTTTACGAACAACTTCAGGATATTTTGAATTCTGTCAAGAAAGGAGATATTACCCTTGTTTTAGGTGACTTCAATGCCAAAGTTGGTACTGACTCTGATCTTTGGGGAGGGGTGATAGGCCCTTTTGGTATTGGTAGCTGCAATGGGCAACATCTCCTACAGGTAAGTAAACTCAATGCTTTCAGAATAACTAACACTTATTACAAACACCACGACATACATAAATACACATGGGTTTCACCTGATGGGCTGCATAAGAATATGATTGTTTATATATTAATTAACAGCAAAGGGCAAGTTCTGTTAGGAATACCAGGTCATATAGGGGAGCTGAAATTGGATCTGACCATTACCTTGTTAAAAGTGTCTTGCAACTTAAACTTGAAAAGTGTTGTGCTAGGGTTAAAAATTTACCTTTAATACTGAAGCTCTGAAAACCCAGTTGTAACTAAAGCTTACCATGATAGCTTACTTAGTCATTATGATAGTCATGGTTTGGTCACTGAAGTTGAGGAAGAAAGGGACCATTTTAAACAGGTTTTTTGGAAACTAACAGTTCTCTTTTAGGAAAAAAGGAACAGAGGAGGCAGAATTATTTGAGTGATAAGGCACTTGAGCTTATTTCAGATAGAAAGAACTGCAGGAATAGATGAAATTGATCCCTAGGGTTGGATGAAATTACTACAGTAATGCTTAGAGCTGGGAATGTTTCATGTACCACTTGGATGACTGAAATTTTGTATATCTTTTATGATAAAGGCATGGTTCCTAAGGATTTTACCAGAGCTATTATTATCCCTATTTTCAATAAAAGTGATCACAGCTCTTGTGATAACTATATGGATATCAGCCTACTCTCTGTTCCAGGAAAATTTCTTTGCATGATAGTGCTTAATAGAATTAAGAATCTGGTTGACAGTTAATTGTGTGATGAGCAATGTGGATTCAGAAGTGGTAGGGGATGTGTAGATTAGATATTTTCACTTAGGCAGATTCTTGAGAAATGTTTAGAGTTTCAGAAATCTCTGGTTGCTAGCTTTGTTGATTTCAAAAAGGTTTTCGACTCTGTTAATCATCATAATTTGTGGTTGATTGCGAGACCATATGGTATACCAGACAAATTAGTTAACGTAATGAAAGCTCTCTATAATAACACTGAGTCGTTTGTGAGAGTTGGTAAGGCTTGTAGCAATTGGTTTAGCATTACTTCTGGAGTTCGACAAGGGTGCATTTTGTCTCCTTTTCTCTTTAGTTTGGTTATTGATTATGTTATGTGAAATTCACTTCAAGGGAAAGATTTTGGCCTTAAATGGGCTGGAGATCCGAAAATTTCTGATTTAGATTATGCTGATGAAATATGGTAGTAGAGTAGGTTTAGTCATAAACAGAGGGAAAACTAAAATGATGAAAATTGGTCAGGTAGGCTGTGATTCAGTTAATCTGAATGGTTGCAGTCTTGAGCAGGTGTCACAGTTTAATTATCTTGGGAGTTATGTAATAGATACTGGTGATGTGCAGCATGAGATTAACAGACAAATAGGGATTGCTGCTGGGACTTTTAGGAATCTATGGAGAGTGTAGAGAAATAGGCCTAAGTATACACCTAAAGACTAAAATTAGACTGTATAATAGTTTGGTTATTTCTAGGGTTAGTTATGGTAGTGAAACTTGGACACTTTGTAAACAAGATAACAGGAAGCTAGATGCTTTTGATTCCGGATGCTTATGCAGTATCTTGGGCATTAGGTGGTTCAACTTTGTAACTAATGATGAGGTTAGGCAAAGGAGTTTACAACCTCTTTTAAGCAGCATATTGTGCAGAGAGAGACTACGTTGGTTTGGCCATGTTGCCCGTATGAATAATTATAGATTGGCGAATAGAGTTATGAACAGTGTGCCTAGAGGCCTCAGAAAGAGGGGGAGACCTAGGATGTGGTGGGCAGACAATGTCAAACAGGACCTTATCAGAATTGGTGTGCAATGGCCAGATGCAGCAGATGTAGCTCAGGACAGACTTGCTTGGAGAACTAAATTGCACGGTCTGGTTGGACCTTCATAGCCCATGGCTGCTTGAGGATGATGATATTTTATTAAACTACAATATAAATAATTTGATAAAGCCATCTGATTGCCATTTCCTAGAAGCACTAAACGGTATTACCGATTTGCTTGTTAACATTCCTATTTGCTGAAGCAACATTCTGATTTAAGCTCACAAGCTTGGTTTGAACTATTATGAACAAATTTTTCCTTAAATTTTCGAAAATGTCCTAAAAATTAACAAAAAAAAACTGCTATTTTTAAAAACAATAGATTTTGGAAATAATTACAAAATACCTACTGCCATTTTTTTTTCCATTTCACACTCTTTTCTGTCATAAACCTATTTCAGTATTCCTAGACTATTATCATTTTTTCCAGCGTTCTATGCATCTTTCCTGCTCTTAAAATGGAAACTGGAAGTAAACACATCCTTCTTAGAAATTCTGGTTGCAGCTGCATTTAATTAGTTATGCTTCACTGAGACAAGATGCAGATAGCTGACACATGCAATCTCCATTGTATGTGCTATAAGTGCTGTTTACAGTTTTGGTCTAGAATATTGGATACCCTATGTAAAGTTAGTATTTACTTTTTTATATTTAAACCTTAGTTTTCATTTCAGTAGATTTATTTTTGGAAATTAGCGATCTTTTGGCCGATCGATAAGTATTAATTTTTTCACAGTTATGTTATATCGTATGGCTGGCCTACAACTTGTAGCTGTGGATATTTTAACATTGCATTAGGCTATATGTTAATTTTTATTTTATTATTTATTACATTTCAGTAAAACTTTGATAATAGTATTTTCTGAAAATAAATGAGGTCTTGGATATGGAAGCAAATTAATTTCTGTAGATTTAATTTACTTCTGTTAGTGATAATTCAATCGGCTGATTTATCGATCTTTCCAAGTTATGCTAGATCAGAGGCTGGCTTAAAAGTTGTTGTTGATATTTTATTTAACATCCCATTAGGTTATATGTAATTTTTCTTTTATTATTTCTTGTTTTTTAGTAAAAAACTTTAAGCTTGTACCATTTTCTGAAAATGAATATCTTGGATATGGAAGCAAAATAGACTTCCTAGCTACAGAAATCAACCACCATATGGGAGAGCAATTTTGGGAAGAGGTGTTTTGAAATGTTTAATTTAGTGTTTCCTTGGTGCACAAATCTTTCTGCACTTAGCCAAGATCATGAAACTTCAACACCCAAAGTAAAAAATTCACAATGTTTAGTAAAAAAAAGCAGCCAAGGAAGTTTTTTTTTCTATTTCATGACCAGTTCAGAAAATCTCATGAATGTGAGAAGGCCAAGTCATGTATATAACACTGGCCGTGTTTAAAATATACGATACTGAAAAGAATCATTAAAAGAAATGAAAATCATATTTCAGGTTAAATATTATTCGGGAAGAAATTTCTTTTTGATAAATTTATGATTTAACTATTTTTATTCATCAGGTTTTCCAAAATAAAGCCTTAATTGTATAGTGCAATCTTTTTTTTTCACCATATCACATTGAAAAAGGCTTATTAAAATTAATATGCTTGCAAATTTGTTTATATTATTTATTTTCATAAAATTCATAATTAAATTCTGTTTAATTTGGTATATAACATGACCTATTTCTGTTTATTGATTATTTTTTTTAATTCTAAAGTTGACTTGTTTATTTGACTCAGCAGTTTGCTAAAAGCCTGGAATTTTCTCAAAGTATGTTACCAAGAAAAAAATTTCAAAACGAGAAAAATATTTACTTAAAAAAAAAAATTTTTTTTTGTTTTTCAGAAATGTATAGTGATTCTATTCATGTGCATTGTAATAATTTCTGTATATTAGTTTTTTGTTGCCAGATGCATTTTTTACTACATGACTCTAAAAAAGTCCTATTAAAATAAAACATATGGTCTTTTTTGCTAAATATTATATTTTATATATCCAGAATTAAATGCTAATTAATGGCTACTAATATCCAGAAAAATACAATCTATAATAATAATCCAGATAACATAATCCGGAATTAAATGCTGATTAATGGCTATTAATCTAAGGGACCTGGGTTCGAGTCCCGGGTAAGGCATGGATGTATGTTTCGTTTTTCTGCTGAGGTCCTGCCATCCTCTCAGACCTACTCTGGCATATAAACTGACAGACTCCTGTCATACCTCTGTGGCAAGCAGCTGCTTGAGGGGATATTTATTTTTATTTATTAATTTGGCATACATGTCATAATTCCTTTCATTAGTTATTTGGCAAAAAAGTTCTAAAGTTAGTCTTTTTCTAAAGTTAAAACCATGGTTCTGTAAGCAGGAGAGCCATACCCTCTGCACAATGAAGAACAAGCTTGTTCATTTAAGGGGAGGTTTCCCTCTGTCTCTTAACAGCTGTAGGTTGGGTCCCTTCCTTGCTGTACAGTGATACCTTGTTTCCTTGATTTTTTGTGACCTGGACATTTAGCCCATTGTGTATAAAAAAAATGCTGCTCAGAGGTAAAACAGCCTAATATTAATATCAAAAATATTCACTAGTGTCAAAATTTAAGATTTCCTTTTGAGTCTGAGGCTAGACAAAATGACCCATCTGGTCCTTTCTCTTGAAAGGCCCTTATCAGATATGCCCAGACTGAGTGTTAGCGAAAAAAATTGTTCTCCCACTCATATTCCTGATGAGAATTTCATAGAAATTAGCAATTTCAATCATACATCTGATTTCCAAGTACCACCACCACAAAATGGTTTGAATTTGAACTGATTTAATCTAGAGGCAGTTAAAATTACATCATCATCCTCAAGCAGCCATGGGCTACGGAGGTCCAACCAGACCGTGCAATTTAGTTCTCCAAGCAAGTCTATCCTGAGCTACATCTACTGCATCTGGCCACTGCACACCAATTCTAACAAGGTCCTGTTTGACATTGTCTGCCCACCGCATCCTAGGTCTCCCCTTCTTTCTGAGGCCTTTAGGCACACTGTTCATAACCCTATTCACCAATCTATAATTATTCATACGGGCAACATGGCCAAACCAACGGAGTCTTTCTCTGCACAATATGCTGCTTAAAGGAGGTTGCAAACTCCTTTGCCTAACCTCATCATTAGTTACAAAGTTGAACCAACTAATGCCCAAGATACTGCGTAAGCATCTGGAATCAAAAACATCTAGTTTCCTGTTATCTTATTTCCAAAGTGTCCAAGTTTCACTACCATAACTAACCCTAGAAAGAACCAAACTATTATACAGCCTAATTTTAGTCTTTAGGTGTATATGCCTATTTCTCCACACTCTCCATAGATTCTTAAAAGTCCCGGCAGCAATCCCTATTCGTCTGTTAATCTCATGCCGCACATCACCATTATCTGTTACATAGCTCCCAAGATAATTAAACTGTGACACCTGCTCAAGACTGCAACCATTCAGATTAACTGAATCACAGCCTGTCTGACCAATTTTCATCACTTTAGTTTTCTCTCTGTTTATAACCAAACCTACTCTACTACCAGTCTCATCAACAGCTCGAATGAAAGAGTTCATCTCATCAACATCATTTGCCAAAAGGGCTAAATCATCAGCATAATCTAAATCAGAAATTTTCGTATCTCCAGCCCATTTAAGGCCAAAATCTTTCCCTTGAAGTGAATTTCGCATAATCAATAACCAAACTAAAGAGAAAAGGAGACAAAATGCACCCTTGTCGAACACCAGAAGTAATGCTAAACCAATTGCTACAAGCCTTACCAACTCTCACACACGACTCAGTGTTATTACAGAGAGCTTTCATTATGTTAACTAACTTCTCTGGTATACCATATGATTTCACAATCAACCACAAATTATGACGATCAACAGAGTCAAAAGCCTTTTTGAAATCAACAAAGCTAGCAACCAAAGGTTTCTGAAACTCTAAACATTTCTGAAGAATCTGCCTAAGTGAAAATATCTGATCCACACATCCCCTACCACTTCTGAATCCACATTGCTCATCACGCAATTGACTGTCAACCAGATTCTTAATTCTATTAAGCACAATCATGGAAAGAACTTTACCTGGAACAGAGAGTAGGCTGATACCCCTATAGTTATCACAAGAACTGCGATCACCTTTTTTGAAAATAGGGATAACAATAGCTCTGGTAAAATCCTTAGGAACCATGCCTTTATCATAAAAGATATTCCATTTGGATGACTGAAATTCTGAAATTCTAAAATTACATACTGTTTTAAAATCAAAATTGGTCTTTAGTTGTTAGCAAATTTTTCCAATAATTAAATAAATACCCCCTCAAGCAGCTGCTTGCCAGAGGTCTGAGAGGTGCCTGTCAGTTTATATGCATAGAAGTAGAAGGTCTATGAGGATGGCAGGACTTCAGCAGAAAAACAACACAAGCATCCATGCCCTACTGGGGCTCAAACCCACATCCCTTATATCAGTAGCCAAGAGTGCTAACCACTCAGCCATGGGCTAAGAAAGCAGAAATCTAAGTCACAATAGTTCTCTTCAACTTAACTTCATCATCTGTGTGACCTAAATTTTCTTGGGTTTTGTTAACAGCAAATATGCTGCCAGATATAAATTCATGGACCAGTCTATTTGATGTATCAAAATCAAAGTAAGGTTTGTCTATCTCGATCTGGTTTATGATTATAAATGGAACAGCCAACACAGCAAGAAGCAATAATGAATTTTTATAATTATTTTGATATTGTCTTACAATTATGAATTCTTGTTTCATATGAATCCATCGAGGCATTATAAAAAAGCCCCCTAAAAATATATGCTCACAGAGCGAGATCAGATCAAAATCACGAGAGAATCTGTGACGTATGAAATCAAATAATCACCTTATCCCATTATAGAACCAAGAAATACATAGTTTCTGGGAACAAAACTAAAATTTTTCTTTTTTTCCTTAAATTTTGGCCACTGCAGGCGAAAATTAATTTTATAATTTTGCACATAAAAGAAAACAGAATTAAATTCACGATTCACACATACCTTATTACAAAATGGACATGTTGTTTTACTAAAGATCATCACTTGGTTTGATTTCACATAACGTTCTACCATTTTAGCCAAGTCTTCGTTCTCCGAAACAGGTGCCATGTCTTTTTCAGGTCACTCTAAACGTTTATTTACTACTTTAAATCACAAAGTACTCTATGCTATTTCTGTTTAAAACTAGATAACTTCAAGTTATGTAAATCTCATTCAAAACACTCCACGAACTTTTCATTCAAACGGTACAACTCCGCGTCAAAACAAGTCTTACAACTGTACTTACTACGAGTGCTACGAGCATGACTATGAAAGAAATTAGCGCCACCTGCCACAAGGAAAGAATTTTGATAGCGAATGTTGGCCTTAGCATAAACTGCAAGTCATAGTAATCGGGAAATTTACGCATCAATGAATCGTAATCATTTTATTTCTTCGAAGTTTTGTCATTATATTTATAAATGGTGAGCTTAGTAATAACGAGGAGATCAATGACAATTACCAAATTGTTTAAAAACTCAATTTGGGGCAAATTTACCTTAAGCTTAATTTTGAGTCATTCTCTACTCTCCATTCAGTCGGCTTGCACCTTATTTATACCTAAATGCTAGCAAAGTGCAGGGAGAGTCAGGCTTTGCTCAGTGTTTAGCATCGAAGTAGGAAGAAAAGAGGAGGGTGCCCTAAGCACATGAATCGTCCTTCAAAAAAGATACAAGGAATTATCTTTCATCGGTCAGTTTGTCATTTTTATAAAGTTTAATTAATTATATAATGATACAAGTATCTTTGCGTTCTAATTACGCCACTATGAAATCAGTTTTATTTCGAGTTACAAACCTCGATTCTTCAACAGATTTTTTTTTATTTTCTTAGGATTGTACTCAGTGATAAATGTCAAGATGTACTTCTTATATTGATTGATTGATTGATTTTACGTTACACTTATTTGAGAATTCCTTCTGCAGGTTTGTTGGCTGTAATTGAATATTAGTGTGTATTCTATTTAATGGATAATGGAGCCGTCCCATGGCCGAGTGGTTAGCGCGCTTGGCTACTGACCTAAGAGACCTGGGTTCGAGCCCCGGATAAGGCATCGATGTATGTATCGTTTTTCTGCTGAGGTCCTGCCATCCTCTCAGACCTTCTACTATGGCATATAAACTGGCAGGCTCCTGTCAGACCTCTGTGGCAAGCAGCTGCTTGAGGAGGTTTTTTTTTTATTTAATTTACTTACTTTTAAATAGAGGTGATTAAAATATCAGGGAGTTTCTTTTTTGTTTTTTATTTTATTTTAGGTGGAAGTATTAGATATTATTATTTTGTTTAAATGTTTCAGTGTTTAAATTCCTCTCTCTTCCTGATTTAATAGTTCAGTGTAAAAAGGGAAAAGTAAATTACAATAAAGTATTTTCATAAGGTGAGATATATAATCTTTTTTTTTTAATTTGGGTAGCACTTAAGGGTTTTGTTTAAATGTCCTCTTTTTCTTTTGGATTGGAGTCTATCTTTTTAAATTTCTTTTTAGATTAACTTAATGTGTCTGGTGTAAATTGTCACAGGTGAGTGACAGCGATCATTAGTTAGGGTGAAAATTTTTCAAATTGTTTAAATAATTTTAGTTAAAAGAGGAGAGGAGAGTGTAATGCTTTTCTCCTTTTCGTTAATTCTTTTGATAGGGTTCTAATTTTTCCTTTTAAGGTGAATACTGAATTTATTTAATTCTGTATGGATTTTAAATAGAGCGAGTGTATTGCTTGTAGTTATTTTATTTTTACTTTGATTGAGGGGTAGGTTAGGCGTACATAAAGGGAAGTATGAGAGACTGAGGAGTGAGGCAATGAGATGTTGCGTTCGAGCTACTGTCTGGAACGTTTTTTTTTTATTTTATTTTTTTTAAATGGATATTTTATTCCCTTCACCCTGTGGATATATTTTTTTCTTTTTTTTATATACTTTTTTATTTTTTATTATTTTTGCTTAGTATAATTTTTAGTTGCTTTGTTTTTCATATAGTTTTTTTAGATATTATTTTGAAATTTTCCTTTGTGGCAGAGGAAGGATGTATTTCAATCCTTATGGGATTTTTTTTGAGAGAGAGATTGTAAGAATTGTGTATTTTGTATTGATTGTTAACTCTGGTTGAGGGAGGAGAATGAGCATGAGATGGGGGAGAGATGTGAAGCTGAGGGTACAGAGCTGGTGGGTTCGAGCCACCATCTGGGTTATTATTTTTTTTTAGCTAATTTTCTTTTGTATATATTTATTTTTAGTTTTCTTTTTTACTTCTTATATTAGCAACAGCAATATATTTATAAATAAGCAAAAATTCAGGGGTGTAGCTACCTCTAAAGATCGGGAATGTCATCACACCAGAGATTTTTTTCCTTTTACGAATTTATAGGTGTGTTACAAATTTTGCATATTTATTTCAAACTTAATTCTATGGTTTACTGTTTGGTACTGTTTTATTTAAATAAATTTCTTGAAAAGATGCTTTTTTTTTGCACTGTAAACTAAAATGCACTGTCAGCTTATGGCCAATACATAGAAATCATCTTTTATTTCAGCTTTCCATTAAATAAAGAGAGATGAGAAGCATTATAGATAACAGTTTTGCTAATGTTTCTGTTTGATAAGTTTCATGAATTTTTGAATTTATCACAAAACAAAGAATTTTGATGATAACACACTTTGTCTGTAGAAGATGTAAAGTTCCTTATCTATCAAAAAATATCTTGGATAGATGTGATTGTACCTTTTTCCATTATCTGAAATATTAGAAAATTTTAAACAAAGACACTACAAAGTTTTAAAAATGTCTAATCAATACTAAAAGGTTACTTATGTGGTATAGATGAAACCCTGAGATCTTGGTGCTTCATATCAAAACAACACACATATTGCTACATTCAAACAGTGAATATGAATAGTATAACTGCAATTTAAGGTTTTTAAAAATGATGCAATACAAACTAGGTTACAAGTGATTTCCAGCAGTTAAAATTTAAGAAGTTATAACTAAATGTTATAAATCATAATTTTAAGCTAATTTGCATCACTTTCTGCACTTTGTTGTCAGAGGAGGAAACAGTTAACAGAAAAATTCTCCAAATAAAACAGTAGAATTAATTTATCAATAAATAGTAAATCCAGAGCTACCTGTTGACTTTGAAGTCAAAATGAAAATTCAGTACACTCATAATTGTCTTAATATTGAGTGTTATAACTTATTAACATATTTTTGGAGTTGAATCTTTACTATTGCGAAAAATCACTGGAAAGCATTTTAATGTAGATGTGTTATACATGATTTCTCCACCAAAGTTTAAAGTGTTTTTAAAATCTACCATTTTGACTCCTACACTATTGGCTTTATTTAGTTTTGTTAGGCAAATTTTTTTATTCTTGTGGAATCAGAATTTTTTTTAACATAAAATGGCTATTTTCTGAATCTTACAAATGTGATTTTTTGCAGTTTAAATGCTGCTATTGCACATACCTTTTATGTTTTATCCATAAAATGTTTTCTACTCTTATCAGTGCGGTATAAATAAACTTTAGAAATCTTGTAATTGTTTGTTATTTTCGTATTCAACGAAATACATAAATAGTTCTGCTATACAGTAATTCTGTATGGAAATATTCATTGCATTGAAAAAAAGCAATATAAATTCCAAATAGCTTAAATGGGCTTTCTCTTAGTCGTAAAAAAATTTTTTCCCGTACATAATGCACAGTAAAACTGAGTATAGCACTTGAAAAGTAGGCTTGATTGCAGCGGCAGACGATTTGTTTTGGAAGCAACAACATGGCTACCACCCTGCTGTGTCAGCATCATGACTTTCGACAGGGAAAGCGCGTTAGGGCGTCTCTTCTCATTCATACCTCTGTGGTGTTTAGTCCTTAGGTTTAGTCAGGGTCAGAGGCGGATCAAGCAGGTGTCGGACCTGGAGGCCGCCATGGGCCCTGAGCTGGAAGGGGGCCACCCGCAATCGTTCGGGGCTGCAAGCTTTTCTCTAATTAAAGAAAGATGATCAATCAAATTGTTTATTAAAGTAACGCAAAAAAAAATGCTATCTGTCAGTCTATTTTGCTTAGAAATAACAAATCGAGAATGAAAATGATTACACTATTTAATTTTGTTACTTTCTTTAAAAGAATATAATAAAATTTAAATCCTTTCTCCTTTCCTTTTTCATTTCTTTAGAATTTGATATGTTTTGTGTTTGACGGCCGACCAAACACAAACCTTTGTCTTTCACCACAAACACGAAAGCCGTAAATGACAGCTAGTGCTATAGTCAGTATTCTGATAGACTCCGTCACTGCAGCTTCTGCTCGTGTCGCGTGTGAATTTAATCAATTTTTGTTTTTTGTGGAAAAAATTAAAGTTCATTGTTTGTTGTTTCTATTCTATATTTCTGAATTTTTTTATTGGTAATATAAAAAATCGTAATAATATTTAAATATTATTTGTGAATGAGATAAAGTTTCAATATAATTTAAAATTATCAAACATATGGGGCTATTTTTTACGGGAAAATAATTTCTAACTCTGATATTTAAACGTTCCTTCAATTTAGTTTATTTTTTGCTTGCGGAAGGAAATATTCTTTATAGATTTATCCGTTGGCGAAAGATATTTTGCATTCTATCAATTTTACATAATAAAATTTTTTATAAATAAAAAAACAATTTGTGCTCAACTAGATGGCCACCGGTTACGGATTTGCGACGGGGATGATGAGGGTTGAATGGGTTACCGGAATGTCAACACTTCCTTTTAGAGAGGTAAAAAGAAAAATTCTACCTCGTGACCATCGGGAATTGTCCCATTTATTTTTTTTTTATTTTTTTTACAACTATTGATAACAGAGGCAGGCTTAAGTTTTTTGTTCCCTGCCTGACTGAATACAAGGATATAAGGTCCCAAAGGAAGTGAATGGTTGAATCGATTTGTTGCTGGCTACCTTCACTTTTACCCAATGTGGGACAATTACCGAGTAACGAACAGGTAGAAATTTCCTTTTTATCTCTGTAAAGTACAAAGATGGTAAAGGAATCGTTGGTATGCCACAAACCGGTTCAACCTTCATCATCTCCCGGTCGTAAGCCTGGTGACCATCCAGTTAAGCACAGAAGTAACCTTACTATTATTTTTTTTCAAATTTTTTTGCAATTCATATTTATTTATTTTTTAATTATTAATATAAAGATAATATTTGATGAAGTATGAGCTTGATTATTTATTTGTTTTATTTTTTATTTTATTTGGTTAGTGCGCTTGGCTACTGATCTAAGGGACCTGGGTTCGAGCCCCGGGTTAAGGCATGGCTGTTTGTGTCGTTTATCTGCTGAGGTCCTGCCATTCTCTCAGACCTTCTACTATGGCATATAAATTGACAGGCTTCTGTCAGACCTCTGTGGCAAGTAGCTGCTTGAGGGGGTATTTATTTTATTTTATTTATTTTTACTACTACTACTATTATTATTATTATTATTATTATTATTATTATTATTATTATTATTATAACTATTGATTATTTGAAAAAAAAAAATAAAACGAATCCAAGAAATTATTGAGGACCAGAAAAATGCTATGCATAGATATTTCGTCGTCAATAGAGATGAGCATTCCCATCTGCATCACGCAACCCTATCGTCGAAAAGCTATCTACAGAAGCAAACAAATATAAATCTGAAACTGAAACGGTGTGCAATAATACAGAAAAAAAATGTGAAAAATGAAAATACTGAAAATACCACATAAGAATATGATTTTAAAAAATCCGAAGATAGTTCTAGAGAATTTACCAAATTAGAGCTTTGCATAAATGATGATATAGCTCTTTGGCCTACAGTGCTATCTGATGCAATGATTGATCATATAATATTTGTAAACAAACCAAAAAATATTGGAAAGATAGAAACTTTAACAAAGGTCATTCGTACGAATCATTTCATTTTTACCGTATAAAAACAAATGGAATTAAAGAAAAGAGAAATTGGCTTGGATTTTCAGAAACGAGCAAGTGTGTATATTGCTACCCTTGAAAAATTTCTTCCACATCGAAATCCAAATTAAATATGGTTTCCAAAACTGGAGAACTATTAGTACAACTTTGTCCGACCATGAACTTTCAAAAGAACGTATGTCATCTATGTGTATTTTACATAAAAGATCTTCAACTTTAAACAGAATCGATATTAATTTATTGCAGCAGAGAGAACACGAAGAGAGTATTGGAAAGAAGTGTTGAGAAGAATAATATCAACTATAAGATTAATAAGTCGAGTAAGACTATCATTTAGAGAGGTCATGACGAAGGTCAAAACTCAAATTGAAAAGGACTTGGTATGCTTGGAATACCTAAGTAAATATGTCAATTTTTTGAAATTACCTTTACAAAAATATGGTAATCGAGGACAAGGAAATATTAATTATTTACCACATAATATTTGCGATGAATTCATAAGCACCATTATAAAACATGTAACAACACTTATAGTAAAAGAAATTATATCTGCAAATTATTAGTTTTATACTCGACTCTACACCTGATATTTCACGTATGGATCAACTGACACTTGTTATAAGATATGTATTGCCAAATGATGATATAAAAGAAAGATTTCTGGGCTACATACCGAATGAAGAACATACATCATCATATTTGGAAGAACAAGTATTGCTCATTTTAACAAAATTAGGTACAGATATTAAACTTTGTCCAGGACAAACATATGGCAACGCTGGGAACATGTCGGGAAAGTACTCAAGATTACAGGCACGCATTAAAGACTACAGTCCGAGTGCAGTCTACATCCCTTGCGCTAGCCACTCTTTAACTTTAGTCGGCAATTTTGCTGCAGAAAGTTGTAGTGCTGCACTTCAATATTTTATGTTTGTGAAAAAATTATTTGCTTTTTTTTTCTGCATCCACTCATCGCTAGCAAATTTTGTATAGAAAGCTGGAGAAGTGTAAAAATGCTTTAACAGTAAAAAAATTATCTGACACCAGATCAGCGAGAGCAGATGCCGTACTGGCATTAAAAATTGGTTATAACAAATAAAAGAGGCCTTATCCGACATCTGTGCTTCAAATTTGGGGAAAAAACTGTAGTGGAAGCTACATTTTTGTTAAAGAAAATGAACAAATATGAAACGGCACTGATGACAGTAATTTGGAACACTGTTTTACGGAGAGTGAATGTTAACAACAAATCACTACAATCGAGTGTACACTATTTAAAGGATCTGGTTTATTAAAATCGTTAGAAAAGTTCATTAAACAATGCCGTGATGAATTTTTTATTGTAGAAAAAGAAGCAACTTATATGACATCTTTGACTTTTGAGGAACAGGATGAAATATGTAGGCCACAAAAAAAGAAATTTTTTTGATGAGAGTAATGAAGAAAATCATTCATTTTCATCGCGAGAAAATTTAATTTTTAAGTCTTTTAACGTTATTTGTGACAATATGATAGCACAACTTGCTTGTAGAAATAAAACCTATAAGGATAATGTACAGAATTTTGAAATATTCTTTTGTTTAAGCTTGCATAATCCAAAAAGAAAAGAACTATGTCAAAAAATTAAAAGAGAACTTTAAGAATGATATAGATATTACTCATTTTGATGATGAATTGGCATAGTGCCTATTATTTTTAAAAGAAGATAAAGACAAATTCAATTTTGCCACACAAGTATACCAGGCTGCAAGAAAAATGCTGTCAACTTTTCCAAATGTAGAAATTATTTTAAAATTTTTTTGACTATTCCTATTTCCAGTTCATCGGGAGAAAGATCTTTCTCTGTCTCAAAAAGGGTAAACTTTTTTTTCTTACCTAAGAAGTACATGTCAGAAAAAAGATTAAACAGTATGGTGCTCTTGTACATGGAACAAGAAGTCTTAAATAACATCGATACTTCGAAAACAATTGATGTATTTGCTAGAGAAAAATTGAAGAAAAAAATAATTTAACTTTTCTCCAACTTAAATATATTTCTTTCTTTTTTTCTTAAAATATTTTATCATTTTGTTGTAATTTTCATTTTTATATTTTTTTATATATTTTTTGCATGATGTTATAAAGAAAAATTTATTGCAATGTTTTGAAATAAAAATATTAAATCACATATTATGTGTGTTTAATTTTTTGTTATAGTGAAGCCCTAATTCTCTTCATAGTATATACATACGTATATAAACACGTTTTTTTACGGGGTCCCGTAAATTTTCCCGCCAGGGGTCCCCAGCCGGCTTAATCCGCCCCTGGTCAGGGTGAATGAGTATAGGGTGGTGTTCCTAAGCGATGGATCGTTTCTTGATGTTCATTGCTAGTAGAGGTCGGCAATGTATATAGGTAGAGGTTGGCCATCTCAAAATTGGACGCCATATTTTGTCTTCGCTCGGACTGTTTTGCGTGCAAAGTACAATGGTATTGCACAAATACTTATGGATTCCTGAAAAGAGTAGGGTAATATTTGGTACAGATTTCAGTTCTCACGATTGGAAGCACTTTAGAAAACAGCTAAGAAGGAAAAGTAAATTTTAAGACTTTTTTTAGAAAAGAAAATAATTTTTGTTTTGCCTTCTGTTCGTCTGTAGAAATCGACTTTTTCGTTTATAGAGATAAAAAAAAAATTATTTTTGAGTTGGATAGGTATTAATGATATGTTACGATTTGCATTTTTCGAATCTCCCAAAAGTTTTAACTACATCATTAAGGTAGTAATACTAGAGACAGGACTCCGATTCCCGTAGCATTGACCGCCATGATCACAGACGGCTGTGTCTGCCGACTGCTTAGTGAGGCAAGATACCCATGATGCCTTGCGAATTGGCTGCGAACAAAGATGAAGGCTAATTAAAAATGCTTAACAAATGATTTAAATGAGGCAGAACTTTTCTGTTTTTTTATTTTTATTTCAATGAGGTAATTCCAGTGTAGTAATTAAAGCAAAATAGATTACTACTGATGATTACATATTGATTTATATCGGATGAAAGGCGAAGACGCTGGAAACTGCTTCTCTTTCAAATCGAGGTTTTGTATGAAAATTAAAAAAAAATTCGATATGTTCTTAATACGTGATTAAATAAAAAAAAATAATAAATACCCCCTCAAGCAGCTGCTTGCCACAGAGGTCTGACAGGAGCCTGTCAGTTTATATGCCAGAGTAGAAGGTCTGAGAGGATGGCAGGACCTCAGCAGAAAAACGACACGAACATCCATGCCTTATCCGGGGCTCGAACCCAGGTCCCGTAGATCAGTAGCCAAGCGCGCTAACCACTCGGCCACGGGACGGCACGTGATAAAAGCTGAACTAAATTGACTGTAAACTTAGCAGACTTTAATTTGAGTCCGTTTAAAACAGGAACAATGGTAAACATATTTTAAAATCTAATACATGATCAAATCATTCAGCTTAAGCGAAAGCCCTCAAAATTTATAGACCTTAATAGTGCAAATCCGCGTCGTCTCGCTTAAAAAAACATGAAAAGTCACATTTATTTTCTTCTTTCATTAAAAAATATTAAGCCTTATTAAAAATTGAAAGAAATAATCAGAGAGTGTAAACTTTTTTTAATTCAGCTGAGGCAGGAAATCAAATCTCCTCCGAAAAAATGACACAATTTAATTTCATGCTATAAAAAAACCAAAATATTATAAGCTTGTTATTCAGCTGAAGCATAAAGAAATTCAAGCCCCCCTCCCACACAAACAAACAAATGAAATAACTGAAATTTGATGCTATGAAAAAACAAATATTGTAAACTTTTATATCAGCTAAGGCAGAAGGAAATCGAAGGTCACACACACACACAAATGAAATAATTGAAACTGCATGCAATTTATATAAAAAATAAAATAATTTACACTTTCTCTCATTTCAACTAAGGCAGAAGGAAAGGCAAGACACCTCCCCCCCCCCTCTCACACACACAAATGACATGATTGAAATTTAATGGAACAAAAACCAAATATTCTAAAATTTTACATCAGCTAAAGCAGAAGGAAATCCAAGGTCACACACACACACACACACACAAATGACATCATTGAAATTGCATGCTATATATATATAAAACAATAATATACACTTTCTCTCATTTCAACTAAGGCAGAAAGAAAGACAAGCCCCCTCCCACAAACACACAAATGACATGATTGAAATTTCATGCAACAAAATACAAATATTGTAAACTTTTATATCAGCTAAGGTAGAAGGAAAACCAAGGTCACACACACACACAAATGTCATAATTGAAATTTCATTATGACATTTAAAAAAAATTTATAAAAAAAAGAAAACAAAAATGCAAACTATTTTAATTTCAGCTGAGGCAGTAGGAAATTCATATCACACACACACATAATATAAGAAATGAAGTTACTGCAAAGTATATTTTTGTCACTGTGTTTTGTGCAAATTTAGATGCTTGCTCTAATATGATGCTTTTTAATTTTTCCGTGATTTGTGTCTCTAAATGGTGAAGTCTAATTTTAGCATATGCTTTTGCAATGTTCCTTTTTCATATTAAATGCATGATTGTCAACTTCCACACCCAATTCCGTACTAATGATATGACTCTCTAGTGATAAGAGCACAACATGCATTGAAGCCTAAGTAGGATATTAACCTGAATTTTTTAATTAGGTATGAAATGGTTGTTGTTGAGAATATAAAGTTTTCTCCTGGAAGACACTGTTCAGTAATTTTTGCAATTGCATACACATACAGTGAGAAGGGTGAGAAACCTCAATTTTTAATATTAACCTTTAAAATGACAGAAGTTGATTAATCAGTTTCCAAAAATCCCTATAAAACAACCTGCAACATGCTTTTTTGTGCTTCCCTACCATTTTTTCCAGAATTAAATGCTTTTTCTTTTGATATGTAATATGGATTATTTCATTAATTAGGTTTTCATAATAGGACTCAAAAGTTGTTTCTTAAACAAAAAAATTGTCTTTGTAAGGATTAATAAGTGCAGACACAGAAGACTGCATTAGGTCAGAGTTTATTAATGCTAATTTACATTCTATGCAAGAAATTTTTAATATTTTTTTTGCTATAAAGACAGCTTATAATAACATTTTCCAATTTCAGAGAAAAGAGACACAACGACCTTCATTGCTTTACTGTGATTGCTTGATATTATCCACATGTGAGAAACACCTAAAATGTCCCTGGACATTTCATTATTGCTGCCAATAATTTTAATTTCATTGAAAGTTAAACAATTGCCATTTTTCTTATTAATTATCAGCCGGTTAATTATTAACTGCATGTGTGCACTTTGGAACTAAAGATCATTAGATTATTATAGTTTTCCTCTTTTGCTCTTATAGCTTAAAAAATTAAATATGGTCCTGGCGGAATTTGTAAGTAAAAGTATATTTTGAGCCATACAAACCAACTGTTAAAAAAATAACCTATGGGGATTTTCCAGCTACGTAAAACTGAAACAAACATAAATATTAGAGTTTCAGAAGCTATATATGAATTTTTATCATTAGCATTATTACCGTAATCTACATATCCCCAATATCATTTGCCATTGAACAGTATTTGTTTACTAATTGACTTCTCCTCAAATAATAAAGTGAATATCATATGCTTCTGCTTAATATCAGTAAAATTTTCCACGCAGAAAACTTTAATAAATCCAGGAAGGCCATCTAGAGATCTGCACAAGTTAAAATTGTTAAGCTTTTGGGAAAGAAGATTTTCTCTTAGAAATTCATAAGCCTTTTTAAAAAAAATAGAACCTCAATTTTTAATGCGCCTTTGGAGAATGAAATTATCATGGTAAACCTATTTAAATCTTGGCAATAAAATATGCCTTTGCTTCTTTCGGTATTTTGCTGTGAATTTCTGAACAGGTTTAAAGTTATATCTAGAAACACAGACTTTAGTGTCTCAATGCCATCTTGATGTGCTTTTGAGCCATAAACAAATATATCTTTTAAAATAGAAGAGTCTGATTGTTTGGCTCTTAGCTGGCAGTAATTTCACCATAGCATTTTCTTTAAGCTCTGGATTTCATTCTGCACTGACATCAACTCTCTCTTAAATTTTCTAGGACTCTTCCCTCTTTCATAGCATGAGTGATCATTTTTATAGGCAATATCTGTTCTCATTGCAAGTTCTATCATATCTTCTACAAGTGTCTCTCAATACAGGCATCTGTTACAAATGTGAATAAAGTTGGCACAGCATCATTAATTAATCCTACTGTGCCATTTTCTGCAGCTTTATTTTTAAAACAGTAAAATGCTGGGAACAGATAGTACTAGCTACTGTTTAAAGAGAGACAGTGGAGCTTCAACCACAATCGACAAGCCTTAGCATTTCAACTCATAAAATTTTTTATAAAATATGAAGAGCAAATTTTTAGGCTTCATTTATTACATACAAAATTATAAAATCCCTATTTCAGGGGTTTCGTTTGAGGAAAAAAAAAACAATTTGTGTTATTTTGGCAAAATAAAAATGCAAAGCAGAAGACTCATAAAATTGATAACTAAGTTCAATATTTCTTTTAGAAATAAAATTCAAGAAAATATTCTATAAATTCCATGCTGTTTGAATCTATAAATCGCCTTCTTTTCATATGTAAATATTATTAGTTTCATTTATGAAAAAATCACATCTGATATTATACTAGGACAGAACGGTATTTTAAAATGCTTTATTTATTTTTAGGCCTCTCTGCTTTAACAATTTAAATTTAAAAGCATTTCACAATATTCGTAAATTGCTAACCTATGAAATGTCGAATTGCTGCTTTTATAGTACTTTTCAGTAGTAAGTACACAATTCATGTAAATATAAGAGAGTGGCTCTCTGCCTCACTGAGGAGTAGGCTTAATATTTTGTACATGTTCATGGCGTCCGTTGCCAGTCCCGTCTCTAGTAATATTACCTCAATGACTACATCCTGTAACGGTGGAAATTTTTGAAACAAATATTCCAAACGATACAGTTACGTTAGAAACTTGAAATTTTGATATTGAAATGTGAAGGTAACGAAATTACAATTGGAAACAATCACTTGACCTTTTAGACGGGGGGGGGGGTATGCAACTTTTTTTGTTTTAGCAGAAAATTGTATGTTATTAAAGATTAATTAAAAAATCTTTTTGGGTTGGACAGGAATTGATGAAATATTACAATTTGCATTTTCCGAATATCCCAAAAGCTATAATTGCGTCCTCTAACGGTAAAAAAAAAAATCAAAAAATTCCAAAATTTAAAACGAATATTGAAAACAATGCACTTATTGTAAAATTTGAAATTTTGGTTCTTAAATATGACAGTCTTGAAGATTCGTTGACAACAAAGAGTTGACCCCTACACCCAAGGTAGGTAGGAAAGGAGCGGTTTTGTTTTAAGAGATAATTGGAAATCTTTTTTAGGTGGTACTAATGAAATATAATTGGCATTTTCAAAGGTAGTTTTAATTTATATTATTAGAGATCAGGGGCATAGCGAAGGATTATAGTTGTGGGGGGAGAAATCGAAAATTTTTCAACTCAAAAATCAAATTTTGCCAACTAAGAAAATAATGCCTCTGTCTGGTTCGTACCTAGATTTTCGCTCCGTGGGTGGGTGGAGTGTGTGGGGTTTGAGGCAATTTTCACAACTCTCCAGCATTTCGCCATTTGACTTCCAGTTTTGCCAACTAGCCATAATTTCACAGAAATAATACCAATATTTACATCTAGCCTGAATTGTAGCAAGTCAGTGTGAATTTTCCCAACTCCCCTTAATTTGGCCAACTCTCCTTAATTTCACAAAACCAATCCCAATCTTTACATCTCTCCTAAATTTGCCAAGTGACTTCAAACGAAACTCCCCAAGATTTTGCCAGGTTTTCTCAATTTTGTCAACTCTCCTTAATTTTACAAACCCAATCCCAAATATCATAACTTGCCTCTATTTTTCAAGCCGATTCGAATTTTGATAACTGCCCTATATTTTGTTAAGTTTCCTCAATTTGTCCAACACTCCTTAATTTCACAAAACAACTCACAATTTTTCACAACTCGCATATATTTTACCAAGTGGATTCGAATTTTGCCAACGATCATAGATTTTCCCAAAACGCCGTAATTTTACGGAAAAAAATCGTAATATTTACATCTTCACTGAATTTACCAATTCACTTCGAATTTTATCAACTCTCCTTAATTGCACAAGAAAGGCACAATTTTCACAAATTTCCTGTATTTTACCATGTGCCTTAGAATTTTGCCAAATCCCCTAGATTTTGTCAAGAGTTCTCGACTCTCTCAACTCTATTTAATTTCACAAAAACAATTCCAATTTTCACAACTTGCCCGTATTTTACCAAGTGAATTCGAATTTTGCCAACTACCCTAGATTTTACCAAGTTTCCTCAATTTTTCCAACTCGGCAAAATTTACAGAAAAAAATCCCATTTTTACATCTCACCTGATTTTTGCAAAGTCACTCTGAATTTTGTCAAATTTCCCAAGATTTGTCAACCCTCCTAGATATTATGAAGTTGCCTCGATTTTCCCAACATGCCATAATTTTACAGAAAAAAGATTGCAATTTTTACATCTCACCGAATTTTGCAAACTCTCCACTATTTTGCCAACTCACTCCGAATTTTGCAAACTGCCCCTAGATTTTGCCAACTCGCCATAATTTTACAGAAAAATTTTTTTAAATGTCACCTGAATTTTGCCAACTCTCCACGATTTTGCCAAGTCAATCCGAATTTTGCTAACTGCCATTAGATTTTGCCAACTCGCCATAATTTTATAGAAAAAAAATCACAATTTTTACATCTTACCTGAATTTTCTCAAGTTCTTTCTCTGAATTTCTCCGACAATATCAAATAGCCCCGCCGTTAGTACCTTTCAACAGAGATACTCTCTTGTGGAAGGGAACGGAAGGGGAGAGTTGCCAGATCATAGTGGCCTACTCATCTGGACAACTACGGCTACTTTTCTTTTTTTTCTACCCTGCTGAGGAGTGGTCAACCACACAGGGTCCTGGTGCTGACCATATAAACTCACTGGACTGGACAGATATATGGCTCTGAGCTTGATTATGGATCCTGATTTTGCTGCACTGGTGGGCTTCTGTGGAGGGAAAATCTTCTGCTGTATTTTCTGTTTGTGGGTTGACAGCCCCAAGTAAATAGATTCACAGGATATGTTTATCAGCTGGTGGATAATTTTGAGCAGGTCATCGCAGGCACCTGAACTCTTTGCTTCTATTGGCATCGTCAAATTCTACATTGGAGGAAGTCTTCCAGTGTAGATGGCTTCAGCCTTTATGGTGGGGGAACGGGTCTTTGCCCCATGTCTGCGATTAGGGGGCTGTTTGATATTGTCGTCATTCACTCTCTCAATAAACATAGTTTCTTTAAACATCCCATTAACAATTTTCTCTCCATAGGTAGTTGGAATGTGAGGACTCTGCTAGAGCTTTTTCTCTTGATGTCCTCACACAAGATTTCCACAGTTATAATTTAGATATTCTCGGCTTGCAAGAGACCAGATGGACAGACAAAGGTCAGATTCTTAAAAATAATCTTAAATTTCTCTTTTCAGGGAGGGACGACAATAAGCATCACCAAGGCGTGAATGTCCTTAATCAATACCCTACTAGTCCTAATAGAAAACATTACAGAGAACTTAATAAACGTGTTAAAGACCAGTTAGCTGCTGATAAGAATCTTTGGCTTGATGGTGTGGCTGACAAAAGCAAGGAAGCAGTTAGACAGCAGAGAGCTGTACCAGATAGTTAATGTTTTGTGTGGTAGAAAACGGACAGGTATACAGGGATTGAAGGATGAACAAGGTAAGGTTATAGAAGGTGAGGATTCTGTCATGGCTAGGTGGGCTGAGCATTTCAGTGCTGTTCAAAATGATGTGGTTAGTTCTATTCCCATTGTTTGCAATGATGATAGATGCATTGGTGGCTTTAATGTTGGCCGTATAACAAAATCTGAAGTTATTTTGGCTGTTTCTAAACTTAAACTACATAAACTCCAGGGGTAGATGAAATTACTACAGAAATGCTTAGAGTTGGGAATGTTTCTGTTGCCACTTGGATGACTGAAATTCTGAATATCTTTCATAATAAAGACATGGTTCCTAAGGATTTTACCAGAGCTATTGTTATCCCTATTTTCAAAAAAGGTGATCGCAGTTCTTGTGATAACTATAGCGGTATCAGCCTACTCTGTTCCAGGTAAAGTTCTTTGCATGATTGTGCTTAATAGAATTAAGAATCTGGTTGACAGTCAATTGCGTGATGAGCAATGTGGATTCAGAAGTGGTAGGGGATGTGTGCGTCAGATATTTTCACTTAAGCAGATTCTTGAGAAATGTTTAGAGTTTCGGAAACCTTTGGTTGCTAGCTTTGTTGATTTCAAAAAGGCTTTCGACTCTGTTGATCGTCATAATTTGTGGTTGATTGCGAGACCATATGGTATACCAGACAAGTTAGTTAACATAATGAAAGCTCTCTATAATAACACTGAGTCATGTGTGAGAGTTGATAAGGCTTGTAGCAGTTGGTTTAGCATTACTTCTGGTGTTCGACAAGGGTGCATTTTGTCTCCTTTTCTCTTTAATTTGGTTATTGATTATGTTATGCGAAATTCACTTGAAGGGAAAGATTTTGACCTTAAATGGGCTGGAGATTTTAAAATGTCTGATTTAGATTATGCAGGTGATTTGGCCCTTTTGGCAAATGATGTTGATGAGATGAACTCTTTCATTAGGGTTGTTGATGAGACTGGTAATAGAGTTGGTTTGGTTATAAACAGAGAGAAAATTAAAGTGATGAAAATTGGTCAGGCAGGCTGTGATTCAGTCAATGTGAATGGTTGCAGTCTTGAGCAGGTGTCACAGTTTAATTATCTTGGGAGCTATGTAATAGATACTGGTGATGTGCAGCATGAGATTAACAGACAAATAGGGATTGCTGCTGGGACTTTTAGGAATCTATGGAAAGTGTAGAGAAACAGGCCTAAGTATACACCTAAAGACTAAAATTAGACTGTATAATAGTTTGGTTCTTTCTAGGGTTAGTTATGGTAGTGAAACTTGGACACTTTGTAAACAAGATAACAGAAGCTAGATGCTTTTGATTCCGGATGCTTATGCAGTATCTTGGGCATTAGGTGGTTTGACTTTGTAACTAATGGTGAGGTTAGGCAAAGTTCTGTAACCTCCTCTAAGCAGCATATTGTGCAGAGAGAGACTCCGCTGGTTTGGCCATGTTGCCCGTATGAATAATTATAGATTGGCGAATAGGGTTATGAACAGTGTGCCTAGAGGTCTCAGAAGGAGGGGGAGACCTAGGATGCGGTGGGCAGAAAATGTCAAACAGGACCTTGTTAGAAATGGTGTGCAGTGGCCAGATGCAGTAGATGTAGCTCAGGACAGACTTGCTTGGAGAACTAATTTGCATGGTCTGGTTGGACCTCCGTAGCCCATGGCTGCTTGATGAGGATGATGATGATTGTGATGAACGGCGTACACCACGAGAAGGCGGGATCGGACATTAGGTGCTATGTCTGGCCGATTCTATGCATCATCATAGGGGATTGGTGCATAGCTCTCCTTCCAGTGACTACATAGCTACCATTTACAGACCTGATAATAAAAAAGCCTAATTAATTTTGCATTTGAATGCAAAAAGCAAATGAAGAACAAAATTACATTTATGCAATAAGAGTAAAATTCCCTTGACGATTTTCATCCATTTGTCAGCGTTTGTTTTCGGAAGTAAATATGTTCCTTTTGTTTTCGCAGGTTTCAAATTCTGCATAAGTCCATAGAAATATATTTCATAGTCTTCGGGGAGTTGTTTTAATGACTCGGATATAGGCTAAAATTTGAAATTAAGATAACATGTCGTAGGGAGTGATCGAGGGGCGTGGCAGGGGTCCGTGTATCCTTTTGAGAATGCAGTCTGGCTAATGGAGGCAAAAATTATTCAACTTATGTTTATGTCGTGCATTTTTCAAGAAATTTTTAAAGACCTCTAAAACTAAAGTGAACATGTATCCTGCTAAGAAGATCCAGTCTCTTGCCCCCTCTATTTTGCTTTTCTTCCGGTTAGATCGAGTCACTTCCCCCCCCCCCTCAATATATTTATTCATTTTTAAATTCGGGCCTGACCTTGGCTATGAACTTCTTTAACCTAATAAGACCCCGACAGTGGATGTGTGCGACGTCGTTGTTTCTGTCCGACAAGCGATTTTTCGCGATAAGTCCAATCTCCTGTTTAACTCTTAAAACCGGAAATGTTTTCAATATTTTCACAACTTTTGTCTTAATTTTCACTTCTACCCTCCGCTGCTCTTACATTATTTTTAGCTCGTTTCCAGAAGGAAAACTAGCTAATATTTTCTCTTTGTCGTCTGTCTGCCTCTAGACATCAAACTTTTTTCCGTTTTAGAGATAAAATAAAAAATAAATACCCCCTCAAGCAGCTGCTTGCCACAGAGGTCTGACAGGAGCCTGTCAGTTTATATGCCGCAGTAGGAGATCTGAGAGGATGGCAAGACCTCAGCAGAAAAACGACACACACATCCATGCCTAATTCCGGGGCTCGAACCCAGGTCCCTTAGATCAGTAGCTAAGCGTGCTAACCACTCGGCCACGGGACGGCAGAGATAACTTAAAAAAATTCTTATTTTGTTCGACAGGTATTGACGAAATATTACCATTCGCACCTTCCAAATCTCCTAAAAGCCAAAATTGCGCCCTCTAATGATGGAAAAATCGAAAATTGCGAAATTTCAAAACTAACATTGCAAACGATATAACTGTGGTACAAATTTTAGATTTTCGGTTGTGAGATTTTCAATCTTACCAGCAGAGTGGGTGGAGGGGGGGGGGACGCAATATTTTTGTTTTATGCGATAATTGTTTTTACAGATAAATTTAATTTTTTTTGTATTTAATAGGTATTAATAAACTATCGTAATTCACACTTTTCGAATCTCCCAAAAGTTTCTATTCCACTCTCTGACGGTGTAAAAATTTCAAACGATATATGATCTCTTTTGGAGTGTTACGATCAAAGAGGTTTTCTCTGGCAGCAATAATTTCTCAGTTGAGCACCAGGGTGAGTGGGGACAACGCAACTTTTGGTTTTGAGTGAAAAAAAAACTTTTTCAGTTTGAATAGGTACTAACGAAATATGACGAGATTCGTAGTTTACAAATCCTACAAAAGACATTAATTTACCATCGTTATCATGTGAAATGAAATATTGTACACGATTACTTTAGAAATTCTGGTGAATGCGTTGAAAAGGGAACAGTTGAGTCATTTGTGTTTTAATTTAATAGAAATTGGTTAAAATTCTTGTCGAGCAGCTTATAACACATTTGACACATAAATCTTTTTTTTTTCGAGTAAATAATTCCCTGCCCTATTTTTCTTTTATTTGCGACCTATAGGACATGGAAGAATCCTAGAAGTCACTGCTGGCTGTTTCAGCCCTTCTCAGAAGAGGCCCTGCCGTACTAAGAGTGAAGTCACTGCTGGCTGTTTCAGCCCTTCTCAGAAGAGGCCCTACCCTACTAAGAGCGAAATCACTGCTGGCTGTTTCAGCCCTTCTCAGAAGAGGCCCTGCCCTACTAAGAGCGAAGTCACTGCTGGCTGTTTCAGCCCTTCTCAGAAGAGGCCCTACCCTACTAAGAGCGAAGTCACTGCTGGCTGTTTCAGCCCTTCTCAGAAGAGGCCCTGCCCTACTAAGAGCGAAGTCACTGCTGGCTGTTTCAGCCCTTCTCAGAAGAGGCCCTGCCCTACTAAGAGCGAAGTCACTGCTGGCTGTTTCAGCCCTTCTCAGAAGAGGCCCTGCCCTACTAAGAGCGAAGTCACTGCTGGCTGTTTCAGCCCTTCTCAGAAGAGGCCCTGCCCTACTAAGAGCGAAGTCACTGCTGGCTGTTTCAGCCCTTCTCAGAAGAGGCCCTACCCTACTAAGAGCGAAGTCACTGCTGGCTGTTTCAGCCCTTCTCAGAAGAGGCCCTGCCCTACTAAGAGCGAAGTCACTGCTGGCTGTTTCAGCCCTTCTCAGAAGAGGCCCTACCCTACTAAGAGCGAAGTCACTGCTGGCAGTTTCAGCCCTTCTCAGAAGAGGCCCTGTCCTACTAAGAGCGAAGTCACTGCTGGCTGTTTCAGCCCTTCTCAGAAGAGGCCCTGCCCTACTAAGAGCGAAGTCACTGCTGGCTGTTTCAGCCCTTCTCAGAAGAGGCCCTACCCTACTAAGAGCGAAATCACTGCTGGCTGTTTCAGCCCTTCTCAGAAGAGGCCCTGCCGTACTAAGAGTGAAGTCACTGCTGGCTGTTTCAGCCCTTCTCAGAAGAGGCCCTACCCTACTAAGAGCGAAGTCACTGCTGGCTGTTTCAGCCCTTCTCAGAAGAGGCCCTACCCTACTAAGAGCGAAGTCACTGCTGGCTGTTTCAGCCCTTCTCAGAAGAGGCCCTGCCCTACTAAGAGCGAAGTCACTGCTGGCTGTTTCAGCCCTTCTCAGAAGAGGCCCTACCCTACTAAGAGCGAAGTCACTGCTGGCAGTTTCAGCCCTTCTCAGAAGAGGCCCTGTCCTACTAAGAGCGAAGTCACTGCTGGCTGTTTCAGCCCTTCTCAGAAGAGGCCCTGCCCTACTAAGAGCGAAGTCACTGCTGGCCACTGCCTCAGTTAGTGCTAAAACAACACACAAAGACGTATATACACACAAAAAAATATATGTTTAATAACGCACAAAGAATATCTTTCTTTGAAGTGAATCCGAACTCAGTGGCTGATTGCACCATCGATATGCTTTAGGTTTATTTTCTACTTTTTATGGCCCGATAGGAAAATAGGTAATTTTTTAATTGATTTGCATTTTTTGCTGTCTTTCTGTTGCTTTTCGCTCGACATCTGTCGGTTTGTGTGTTTGTCAAAAGAGTTGTTCACCTTATCTTTCGAAAGCGATGGACACACCAAAATGATTTATGTGTCAAATGAATGCTTATGACGCGGAGAGTGTCACGGGCTATAACGAATCGACCCCTCATGCTTTTTTCCTCCTAGAAAATGAGAAATATGAAAACAACTGTTCCACTACATCTCAAGAACCGAGAGGTATTTTTTTTTTCATTTTTTAATTATTTATATTTTTTCATTTTCACAACACTGTGTGACCCGATCGTAAACGACATCAGAGTCGGTATCGGAACCCGCGAAGTTCTGCTCTCTCCAACGGAGGGATTCTGTCACGCAGAGCGCGTCATCACACCTGGAGAGGATTTTTTTCTGGCCCATCGCCAATTCATTACGGATGTCGAAAGGTGCACGGAAACGGAATTTCCCTTCTGGCGCACGAGAAGGGCAAACCTCGCATTTGGCCCTCTTGCCTTTCTAGGTAATTAACTTCCGGGTTGATACGATCTGTCGGTTTTCCACTTATCGGGATATGGCATCAGTTATCGGAATGTGACGTCACTTGCCGGGTGGAATGCGAATCCCATTGGGCTCTTTCCCTCAGAGCAATAACGGATGCAGCGATGGGGTCGTTTACGATGCAGGAACATTTCACTTTTCTCTCGCGAAGAAGACGAAAGGGAAAAGGAAGAGATTCTTCGCTCGTCGCGGAGGTCAGACACATCTCGAGACAAAAACAGTGAAGGGGCTTACACCCTGGGGCTCTGAGCAAAGTAGAGAAGAATGCCTCCTCCTCCCATATAAGGGCTGAATTAGATATTTTTGGGCAGCCACCGCAAAACAGAGACTTAAGCCCCCCCCCACCAGTGGCGTAACTAAGGGGAAAGGGGAGGGGACACATTGAAATAAATTGACACCTTTTCAACAATTTTTAAGGTAATATGTTCCCACTATGATGAAAAGACTTTGGAGGCAACAGTCTGAAACCCAGAATCAGTCTGTTCAATACGCGACTGAAACATCATCGGTGAGCTCAGGGCTGAATTTATAATAAGGAGTTAGTTAAAGGGCTCATTCACTTATTAATATCATCTAATTAGGAACATAAACTAAAATTATAAAAACTGCTACATGATAAGCATAAATTGATGTTGTTAATATAAATGGAGTTGTTAAGTTTTGCCTCTGTGACAGAGCACAGATCTGTGGGCTCCATTGCGCTGCTTTCCATGAACAACATGCATCAAGCCAAAAGCAGCCCCGCACTTCGCGAGGAATTTCACTGCAAGCAATTGTTTAAGCCTCCCTTCTTCGAATTAGTGCTCAGGGAGATGATGAGCAGCGTAGCCAGATAAATTTCTTAAGAGGGGGGGGGGGGCACGTTAACAAATGGTGCGACCTCAATTGTCGGATCGCTGTTTTAGCCGGTCGGTGTGTTGAGCGTCGAATTTTGTGCAGGTACCACACATTGATAGATATACGCTTCTTAGCATCCCCCTCCCCTCCACAAACTCCTTCAAGATAGTGTTTAAAAAGAGGAAAAACAGATTGTGGTTACTAAATTTTCCAATTTTAGCATTAATTTTCTCAGTAAAATTGTATATATTTACTTACACATAGTGGCGCCCTCCTCCTTTTTTCCTGATTAATGTAGCCTAAAATGTTTTGTGAAAGCTTTCACCGTGAACTGAAAATTATTGAGGATATTTACAGCGGAAATCACTGTTTTATAAAAGGAGAAATTTTGAATTATATTACGCTTCTTTGCAGCAGCTCGTTTACAGTGTTATGATGATGTTAATTCTCTTTGACAGCTAAATACTGTGTGTAGCAGTGCTATCGATATAATTTTATAATTACCAATATGCCTTATTAACACGGTGTTCTTGTTTCCATTTCCTTTATTTTTCATAATTAAGCTGTATTTAAATTTTTTTCCAGCCTTAATTACTTCCATTTCCTCTCAGATATCCGAGTCATACAGAGGCATATTAATCGAAATTCTCCTGTACTCGGATGACCGCACCCGTATCATCAAAAACCACCTGAAGGATTTTGTCGCCTGGCAATGGCCTCAGGTAATACTATCCTTTTTTCAAAGGGAAAGAAGTTTCTCCCCTACACAAAGGACGGAGATAATCCTTTTTTCAAAGGGAAAGAAGTTCCTCCCCTACACAAAGGACGGAGATAATCCTTTTTTCAAAGGGAAAGAAGTTCCTCCCCTACACAAAGGACGGAGATAATCCTTTTTTCAAAGGGAAAGAAGTTCCTCCCCTACACAAAGGACGGAGATAATCCTTTTTTCAAAGGGAAAGAAGTTCCTCCCCTACACAAAGGACGGAGATAACCTAAAAGCTCTGTTGGGCTCGTCCTCATTTCCCATCCACAAGAATGTGCCTGCTGGTTTAGCAGTCAGCTACGATAATCATTACTCCAGGAATCGGCTAAATGGGAATTTAGGGAAGAACATTTCTTAGGTATAAGAACGTCTAAAATGCGGTTTTAAGATTTTCGCGCCTTGGGCATATTGTGTTATATTGGTTTCTCCGAAATATTTTCTTGGAAAGGACACACAATCCCATCACACTCATCAGTTACAATACAACAGGAATCCTATGTCCGGAAACTTCCTAGACTGACGGTATAAACATGAGCAGGGCTGCACTTACACATAAGCTATAGCTTAGGGCCTCGCAATTATGAGGACCCTCAAAAATTTATATTTAAGTTTACTGTGTCAGAATTTTTTTGTATTCAAATTAATCTATTGTGCAAACACAGTTTATCTCAACTTTACACAGTCATCATTGTATATGCCAGTGATGATGTTCATCAGTTTCATATTTATTTTTTATTGAGAATAACGAATATGCAAATATTTTTCAACTTTCCAAATTTTTGGGCCTCTTAAACTTATATTAGCTTAGGGCTTCAGAAGGTGAAAGTCAGGCGCTGAACATCAGTACGGTGTACTTGCACTCTCGAGTAAACGATCCCCTTCGGAATAGGTTCCTTCGGCATCAATCCACCGATTCCAACGTTTCTGGAGGTGTTCGAAGCAGTCCCGGAAAGCACTTTCTGCAATGCTGCGGAGCTGTTCTCTCACGACTCTCTGAATATCGAATGCCACGTAGTCACTAGAAGGAGAACCAATCCCTTGTGATGATGCACAGAACCGGCCAGGCCTAGCACCTACACGGAATGAAAATCCAGAACGCCTTCCACCCCCTCCCCTCCCCGATGCTCCACTATACTCGATAGCAGTAATCATACAGAGGGCGCCCCGTTTGACCCATCTACTGTCTAAGAAATCCTTCTGTAAAATAATTCCTATAAGCTGTACAGCTGAGAAAGGACCTGTTATAATGAGCATGACTTTTAAGGCTGAGAGACTCAGGTTTCCTCTGCTTGTAAGATCATTGAGGTGCGGTGCGAAAAAAGCCTTTAGAATTATCAGCATTGCCGAAACAATTAGAGCCAAAACTTAAAACGTAAACGTTTAAGTCAAATATTAAACCAATCTTTTGGAAAACTCCAGAATCTAATTTTGAATTTCAAACTTAAGTATATACTACTACACTTTGAAAACTTCGCTTTTTCTTAAAATTACGGAAGGAAAGGTTCTTAGGAAAGATGTGAAAAGAGCATTTGCCAGGGACGGTCAGACGAGGTGCTGTGCAGAGAAGACCGCACTGGACCTCGTGGGCCTGCGAAATTAAAAAAGCCAACGGATGACCGTGATCTACAAGGGTGGGGGGGAAGAGAGAGAGGTAGAACCGGGCTTGGGAACTGTGATGCTGGTCAGGGCTCTCACCCCCAACACTCACCAGGGCAGGGGAACAGGCCGGAGGAAAGCAGAGCAATGTAGACCCAGCACCCCACCCCACCCCCCGCCACCACCACCAGTCCTCACGAAGCACGTGACGTGGCTAGTGGTAGACAAGATCACAATGAAAGAATTCGGTGGAGGGGGGGGGAGGTGAACGTATGAAAAGAAAAAAAGAAACGGAGGGAAAATAAGATAACAATAGAATGAAAATAATGAGAAGAAGAAGAAAGAGATTGGGGGGGGGGAAGAAACAAAGAGAAGAAGAGGGGAAAAGGGGAAAGGGGGGGTAATAAGAAAGAGAAGGAGAGAAAGAATAAAAAAATGGGGGAGAATAATAATAGTAAGAGATAAAAGAGAGGGGGGAAAGAGAGTAAAAAGGGGGGATAAAAGATAAAAGTAAAGTAGAAGAAATAATGAAAAAAAGTAAAAATATAAATAGGGGAGGGGAAAGTAGAAAAAAAATTATAGAGGGGAGGGGAAGTGAAATTAAAAGTTATGGGGTTCAGACCCAGAGGGAAGCTGGGAGAAGGAAAAGAGTTGGGATTGGGTTGTTGTTGTTTTTACCTCTGAGCGGCACTTTTTTGCACACCGTGGGCTAAATGGCCAGGTCACATGGACCCCGAAGGCTCAGTGAAAGTTGGGGGAAGGGACCCACTGGAACAGCTGTTGGGAGACAGATGGTAGCCTCCCGTCAAGGCCATCCAGCGTGTTCTTTAACGTGCACAGGGTATGGCTCTCCCGCACACGGGGCCACGGCTTAACGTCCCATCCGACGGACGGCGGCCTTTTCAAGCCCATCGGTGTCCCCTACTGACCGTGGGAAGGGCGGGGAATTTTGCGGAGATAAATCTCAACGCTGACCCAGCTGGGACTCGAACCTGGGAACTACAGATTACGAGCCTGGCGCGCTACCGACTGAGCCAACCCCGCCCCCGAAAAGAGTTGGGATCAGGTTCAAACCATTGCATTTAAATCTTATGACGTTACTATTGAGGTAGAGTTCCCTATAGAATTTAGTTGGGATTGATAATCTTGTAATTTCACAATCCTCAGGTGTTTGATTTTTATCTTTAAAGAATTATCGAGAGACGGGAAAGGTATTAGATGAAGGAAAAGAAATTAAGAGGAAAGGAAAGCGTATTTTGGTAGCACATGGAATTATATTTTCTTTGAACCTGGGATGGAAGCGCCATTCGAAAGAATCAGATAATTTGGTCTATCCTTATCAGTGGTAGGGAGGGGGAGGGGGAGGGGGAGGGCAGGGAACGAGTGAAGCGAAATGGGAATGCCAGACTTGGTAGAAATTCTGAGCTCAGAATTCCTTCATTACTGAAGGGAAGAAGCGTTTGCAGAGCTAGTCTGGACTTGGATACGAGCGGACCTGAGTGGAGCCCACCTTCTCGTGGTGCAGGCCGTTAGGACCTTTCAAAAGAGATACTCTCTTGTGGAAGGGAACGGAAGGGGAGGGCTGCCATGATCAGTGTGGCCTACTGATTGGATCATTTAGGGGCACTTTTTCTTTCTGCCTTGCTCAACCACACAGGGTCCTTGTGCTGACATATATGTCAACCTAAACGGAATTATGACTCTGAGCTTCATTATAAATCCTGATTTTGCTGCACTGGTGGGCTTCTGTGGAAGAAAAATTTTCTGTTTTCTGTTTGTGGATTGACAGCCCCAAGTGAATAGATTCAGAGGATATGTTTATCAGCTGGTGAATAATACTGAGCAGAGGTCATCGCAGGCACCTGAACTCTTTGCTTCTATTGGCATCGTCAAATTCTACATTGGAGGAAGTCTTCCAGGGTAGATGGCTTCAGCCTTTAGTAGTGGGGGAACGGGTCTTTGCCAAATGTCTGCGATTAGGGGACTGTTTGATATTGTCAGCATTCCCTCTCTCAATAAACATAGTTTCTTTAAACATCCTACTAACCATTTTCTCTCCATAGGTAGTTGGAATGTGAGGACTCTGCACAGAGCTTTTTCTCTTGATGTCCTCACACAAGAATTCCATCATTATAATTTAGATATTCTTGGTTTGCAAGAGACCAGATGGACAGATAAAGGTCAGATTCTTAAAAATAACTTTAAATTTCTCTTTACAGGGAGGGAGGATGGAAAGCATCACCAAGGCGTGGGTCTGCTGCTTAGCAGAAATGCTAGTGATACTCTTCTAGGATATGAGTGCATTAATGAAAGATTTCTTACAGCAAAATTTCAGACAAGTGTTAAAGACTTGAATGTTATCTGCTGTTATGCCCCCACTGAGGATGCCGATGAGGATGAGAAGGATAGGCTTTATGAACAACTTCAGGATATTTTGAATTCTGTCAAGAAAGGAGATATTACCCTTGTTCTAGGTGACTTCAATGCCGAAGTTGGTACTGACTCTGACCTTTGGGGAGGGGTGATAGGCCCTTTTCGTATCGGTAGCTGCAATGGCAATGGGCAACGTCTACTACAGGTAAGTAAACTCAATGGTTTCAGAATAACTAACACATATTACAGACACGTGACATACATAAATGCACATGGGTTTCAGCTGATGGGCTGCATAAGAATATGATTTATTATATATTAATTAACAGCAAATGGGCTAGTTCTGTTAGGAATACCAGGGCATATAGGGGAGCTGAAATTGGATCTGACCATTACCTTGTTAAAAGTGTCTTGCAACTTAAACTTAAAAAGTGTTGTGCTAGGGTTAAAAAATTTACCTTTAATACTGAAGCTCTGAAAGACCCAGTTATAGCCAAAGCTTACCATGATAGGTTACTTAGTCATTATGACAGTCATGGTATGCTTACTACTGAAGTTGAGGAAGAATGGGATCATTTTAAACAGGCTTTTTTGGACACTAACAGTATTCTAGTAGGAAAAAAGGAGCAGAAGAGACAGAATTTCTGAGTGATAAGGCACTTGAGCTTATTTCAGAAAGAGAGAACTGCAGGAATGTCCTTAATCAATACCTTACTAGTCTAATAGAAAGCATTACAGAGAATTTAATAAACGTGTAAAGGATCAGTTAGCTGCTGATAAGAATTTTTGGCTTGATGGCTTGGCTGACAAAGCCGAGGAAGCAGTTAGGCAGCACAACAGCAGAGAGCTGTACCAGATAGTTAATGTTTTATGTGGTAGAAAACGGACAGGTATACAGGGATTGGAGGATAAACAAGGTAAGGTTATAGAAGGTGAGGATTCTGTCATGGCTAGGTGGGCTGAGCATTTCAAAGATGTTTGTAAATAATGTGATTATTTCTATTCCCATTGTTTTTAATGAGGATAGATGCATTATTGGCTTTAATAATGGCCCTATATCACATTCTGAAATTGCTTCCGCTATCTCTAAAACTGCATAAATCCCCAGGGGTGGATGAAATTACCACTGAAATGCTTAGAGCTGGGAACATTTGTCACATGGCAGACTGAAATTTTGAATTTTTTTATGATAAAGTGTTGTTCCTAAGGATTTTACCAGAGCTATTATCATCCCAATTTTTAAAATAGGTGATCGCAGTTCTTCTGATAATTAAGGGGAATTAGTTTACTTTCTGTTCCAGGTAAAGTTCTTTGCGTGATTATATTTAATAGAATTAAGAATTTAGTTGATGAACAAAGGGCGTATCTATGGGAGGGAGTCTGCCCCCCCCCCCCCCCCCCCCGCCAAAGTAACTCTGAGTTGGCAAAATTCGAAACGACTTTGTAAAATCTAGGTGAGTTGTGAAAATTTGTAATTTTTTTTTGGAAAATTAAGGGGAGTTCTCAAAATCGAGGCAACTTGGGAAATCTAGGGCAGTTTGGAAAATGGAGAGACGGAAAAATCTAGAGCAGTTGGCAAAATTCGGAGTGACTTGATAAAATGTTGGGGATTTAACAAAATTCGGAGTGACTTGGCAAAATTTAGGTGAGATGTAAAAATTAGGATTTTTTTCTGTAAAATTATGGCGAGTTGGCAAAATCTAGGGGCAGGTAGGAAAATTCGGAGTGACTTGCCAAAATCGTGGAGCGTTGATAAAATTCAGGTGAGATGCAAAAATTGCAATCTTTTTTGTGTAAAATTATGGCGTGTTGGCAATATCGAGGCAACTTTGTAATATCTAGGAGAGTTGGCAAAATTCAGGGTGGCTTTGCAAGAATCAGGTGTGATGTAAAATTGGGATTTTTTTTCTGTAAAATTGTGGCGAGATGGCAAAATCTACGGCAGTTGGCAAAATTCGAATCCACCTGGTTAAATACGGGTGAGTTGTGAATATTGTGATTGTGTTTGTGAAATTAAGGAGAGTTGGAAAAATCAAGAACTCTTGGCAAAATTTAGAGCAGTTGGCAAAATTCGAAGCCACTTAGTAAAATACAGGTAAGTTGGCAAAATTCGGAGTGACTTGGTAAAATCTTGGGGAGTTGGCAAAATTAGGAGTGACTTGGCAAAATCGTGGGGAGTTGGCAAAATGTAAGGAGTGATGTGAAAATTAGGATTTTTTCTACAAAATTATGGCAAGTTGGCAAAATCTAGGAGAGTTGGTAAAACTTAGGGAGTTGGCAAAATCTAAGGGCAGTTGGCAAAAACTAGGGGCAGTTGGAAAAATCATGGAGAGTTGACAAAATTCAGGTGAGATGCAAAAATTGCAATCTTTTTTGTGTAAAATTATGGCGTGTTGGCAATATTGAGGCAACTTTGTAATATCTAGGAGAGTTGGCAAAATTCAGAGTGGCTTTACAAGAATCAGGTGTGATGTAAAATTGGGATTTTTTTCTCTAAAATTGTGGCGAGTTGGCAAAATCTAGGACAGTTGGCAAAATTCGAATCCACCTGGTTAAATACGGGTGAGTTGTGAATATTGTGATTGTGTTTGTGAAATTAAGGAGAGTTGGAAAAATCAAGAACTCGTTGCAAAATCTAGGGGAGTTGGCAAAATTCGAAGCCACTTGGTAAAATACAAGGGAGTTGTGAAAATTGTGTCTTTTTTCTGCAATTAAGGAGAGTTGATAAAATTCGAAGTGAGTTGGCAAATTCAGGGAAAACGTAAAAATTACGACGAATTGGCAAAATCTAGGATAGTTGGCAAAATTCGAATCCACTTGGTAAAATATGTGCGAGTTGTGAAAAATTGTGAGTTGTTTTGCGAAATTAAGGAGTGTTGGAAAAATTGAGGAAACTTAATAAAATGTAGGGCAGTTGGCAAAATTCGAATCCACTTGGAAAATACGGGCGAGTTGTGATAATTGGGATTGGGTTTGTGCAATTCGGGATAGTTGACTGAAATCGAGAAAACTTGGCAAAATCTAGGAAAGTTGGCAAAACTGGAAACCACTTGGTAAAGTACAGGTGAGTTGTAAAAATTGGGATTGGTTTTGTGAAATTAAGGAGAATTGGGAAAATTCACACTGACTTGCTACAATTCAGGTGAGATGTAAATATCGGGATTATTTCAGTGAAACTCTGGCTAGTTGGCAAAATCCGCAACAGCCTGCTTCTCGACTGCCTGGAGATCTACCGACCCTCCGGGGTCAAGGTCAGCTCTTGTGGCTCGATCGTTTCTCCCCCGTACTGGGGGAAGTACTAACTTGTTCTACTGAGTTATACAGATATCCTGAGGCTTAGCGTACTGCTCTGCCAAAGGAAGTTTACCCCTAAAATGTTCAATGAAAGTGAAATGGCAAAATGCAGGAGAGTTGCGAAAACTGCCTCAAACCTTCCACCCATTCACCCACGGGGCGAAAATCTACGTATGCACCAGATAGAGATATTATTTTCTCAGTTGGCAAAATTTGTTTTTCGACCCCCCCCCCCCCTCAACCATAGTCCTTTGCTACGCCCCTGGATGGACAACTGCGTGATGAACAGTGTGAATTCAGAAGTGGTAGCGGATGTGTTTAAGAAACCTTTGCTTACTAGCTTTATAGATTTCAAAGAGGCTTTTGACTCTGTTGCTTGTCATAACTTGTGTGAGGTCAATATGTTTTTGATCACGAGACCTTATGGCATACCAGCTGGGCTGCGTTTAGACATTTTCAGGCCCTAGGCACAAAATCATATCCAGCGACCTGCACTGTAAATCACTTTACAGATATAAGAAAATATTAAATATGGGCTTTAAATTTTATACATATGTCAAAATCATTTTATTAAACTTAAAAATTTTCTTACACAAGAAAAACATTTAATTTCTATATTTTGACTCACGAAAATCATTAATTGACTCAGCATGATTTGATTTTGTTATGTATGCACAAATTTTCCAGAACATTCGATTTTTGCTCTATGAACGCGTTTTTTTAGTAATTTTCAGTACTGAAAATTAACTCTCTTCCACGTGGTTACTCATTTTCAAAACAGAAAATATTTCAAAAATGAAGAAATGATTTGATTATTAGGAACAAGTTCAAGTTCCTATAAAGGCAGATTTTAGACCTTCTGATTTTGACAAAATATCAAATTGTTCAATTACACCTCCAATTTTTCGACGTTTAAATCGCTATTATAAGATTCTGCAATATTCTAATATAATTTTTATACGTTACTGTATTATAATTAGACAACACATCAATTTCTTATTTATGTACTTATAAACTTGGCTTCTTCCTCTATCAAAAATTATTTTATCACTACAATAAAAAAAACCCCTTGAAATCAGCAGCAAATAATCCCAGGATAAGTCCTGTAGACATGTAACTCATGAAATGATGAGCTGAAAAAAATTTAGTTTTGCCATCAGTGGGATTCGAACTGTGTTACATAAATTTGGTAATGAATTATTGATTTCATTAAATTGGTGTGATTGAGATAAGACATCAGAATATTGAGATTGAACATTTTCATTTGGAATTCTCTTTTGGAAGGGAACGGAAGGGGAGGGCTGCCAGTTCAGTATAGCCTACTGATCTGGTCATCTATGGCCACTTTTTTCTTTTTTTCAACCCTGCTGAGGAGTGATCAACTTCACAGAGTCCTGGTGCTGATAATTTATACTTAATAGACTGGACTTGTTTATGGATTTGAGCTTGATTATGGATCCTGGACTTCCTGCACTGGTGGGCCACTGCTGAAGGAGAATCTGTCGCTGTGTTTTCTGTTTGCTTCTGGGTTGCCAGCCCTAAGTGAACAGAGGCATGGGATACCTTATATCAGCTGGTGGATAATCCTAATCAGAGGCCATCGCATGTACCTGAACCTTACTTAGCTAGTTGGGCATCGTCAAGCCTAAACTGGAGTAATGTGTCTCAGGCAGGCCATGTGGCTCTTGAAAAAGTCCACTTGAAAAGGTGGTGCCTGAAGTTCCTACCAGCATCGGTGACTTCAGCCTTTAGCGGAGGAGGAACAGGTCTTTGCCCCATGCCTGCGATCAGGGGGCTGTTTGATATTGTTGGCCCTACCAATCTCAATAAACCTAATTTCTTTAAAAATCCTACTAATCATTTTCTCTCTGCAGGAACATGGAACGTGAGGACATTACATAGAGATTATTCTCTTGATGTCCTCATGCAGGAATTCCAGCGCTATAACCTAGATATTCTAGGCTTGCAAGAGACCAGATGGACAGGTAAAGGTGAGATACTTAAAAATAACTTTAAATTTCCCTTTACAGGGAGGGAGGATGGAAAGCATCACCAAGGCATGGGTCTGCTGCTTAGCAGAAATGCTAGTGATACTCTTCTAGGATATGAGTGCATTAATGAAAGATTTCTTACAGCAAAATTTCAGACAAGTGTTAAAGACTTGAATGTTATCTGCTGTTATGCCCCCACTGAGGATGCCGATGAGGATGAGAAGGATAAGTTTTATGAACAACTTCAGGATATTTTGAATTCTGTCAAGAAAGGAGATATTACCCTTGTTCTAGGTGACTTCAATGCCGAAGTTGGTACTGACTCTGACCTTTGGGGAGGGGTGATAGGCCCTTTTGGTATTGGTAGCTGCAATGGCAATGGGCAACGTCTCCTAAAGGTAAGTAAACTCAATGGATTCAGAATAACTAACACTTATTACAAACACCGCGACATGCATAAGTACACATGGGTTTCCCCCGATGGGCTGCATAAGAATATGATTGATTATATATATATATTAATTAACAGCAAATGGGCTAGTTCTGTTAGGAATACCAGGGCATATAGGGGAGCTGAAATTGGATCTGACCATTACCTTGTTAAAAGTGTCTTGCAACTTAAACTTAAAAAGTGTTGTGCTAAAGTTAAGAAATTTACCTTTAATACTGAAGTTCTGAAAGACTCAGCTATAGCTAAAGCTTAATATGATAGGTTACTTAGTCATTATGACAGTCATGGTATGCTTACTACTGAAGTTGAGGAAGAATGGGATCATTTTAAACAGGCTTTTTTGGACACTAACAGTACTCTTTTAGGAAAAAAGGAGCAGAGGAGGCAGAATTATTTAAGTGATAAGGCATTTGAGCTTATTTCAGAAAGAAGGAACTGCAGGAATGCCCTTAATCAGTACCCTACTAGTCCTAATAGAAAGGATTACAGAGAGCTTAATATACGTGTAAAGGATCAATTAGCTGGTGATAAGAATCTTTGGCTTGATGGTTTGGCTGACAAAGCCGAGGAAGCAGTTAGACAGCACAACAGCAGAGAGCTGTACCAGATAGTTAATGTTTTGTGTGGTAGAAAACGAACAGGTATACAGGGATTGAAGGATAAACAAGGCAAGGTTATAGAAGGTGAGGATTCTGTCATGGCTAGGTGGGCTGAGCATTTCAGTGATGTTCTAAACAATGTGGTTAGTTCTACTCCCATTGTTTGCAATGATGATAGATGCATTGGTGGCTTTAATGTTGGCCCTATAACACAATCTGAAGTTATTTTGGCTATTTCTAAACTTAAACTTCATAAATCCCCAGGGGTAGATGAAATTACTACAGAAATGCTCAGAGCTGGGAATGTTTCGGTTACCACTTGAATGACTGAAGGGGGCGGGGGTGGCTCAGTCGGTAGCGTGCCTGGCTCGTAATCTGCAGTTCCCAGTTTCGAGTCCCATCTGGGTCAGCATTGAGATTTATCTCCGCAAAATTCCCCGCCCTGCCCACGGTCAGTAGGGGACACCGATGGGCTTGGAAAGGCCGCCGTGCGTCGGATGGAACGTTAAGCCATGGCCCCGTGTGTGGGAGAGCCATACCCTGTGCACGTTAAAGAACACGCTGGATGGCCTTGATGGGAGACTACCATCTGTCTCCCAACAGCTGTTCCAGTGGGTCCCCTCCCCCAACCTTCTCTGAGCCTTCGGGGTCCATGTGACCTGGCAATTTAGCCCATGGTGTGCAAAAAAGTGCCACTCAGAGGTAAAACAACCCAACCCAAATGGATGACTGAAATTTTGAACAACTTTTATGATAAAGGCATAGTTCCTAAGGATTTTACCAGAGTTATTATCATCCCTATTTTTAAAAAAGGTTATCGCACTTCTTGTGATAACTATAGGGGTATCAGCCTACTCTCTGTTTCAGGTAAAGTTCTTTCCATGATTGTGCTTAATAGAATTAAAAATCGGATTGACAGTCAATTGCGTGATGAGCAATGTGGATTCAGAAGTGGTAGGGGATGTGTGGATCCGATATTTTCACTTAGGCATATTCTTGAGAAACGTTTAGAGTTTCAGAAACCTTTGGTTGCCAGCTTAGTTGATTTCAAAATGGCTTTCGACTCTGTTGATCGTCATAATTTGTGGTTAATTGCGAGACCACATGGTATACCAGACAAGTTAGTTAACATAATGAAAGCTCTCTATAATAACACTGAGTCATGTGTGAGTTGGTAAGGCTTGTAGCAATTGGTTTAGCATTACTTCTGGTGTCCGACAAGGGTGCATTTTGTCTCCTTTTCTCTTTAGCTTGGTTATTGATTATGTTATTCGAAATTCACTTCAAGGGAAAGATTTTGGCCTTAAATGGGCTGGAGATACGAAAATTTCTGATTTAGATTTTGCTGATGATTTAGCCGTTTTGGCAAATGACGTTGATGAGATGAACTCTTTCATTCGAGCTGTTGATGAAACTGGTAGTAGAGTAGGTTTGGTTATAAACAGAGAGAAAACTAAAGTGATGAAAATTGGTCAGGCAGGTTGTGATTCAGTTAATCTGAATGGTTGCAGTCTTGAGCAGGTGTCACAGTTTAATTACCTTGGGACCTACGTAACTAATACTGGTGATGTGCGGCATGAGATTAACAGAGGAATAGGTATTGCTGCCGGGACTTTTAAGAATCTATGGAGATTGTGGAGAAATAGGCGTATACACCTAAAGACTAAAATTAGACTGTATAATAGTTTGGTTCTTTCTAGGGTTAGTTATGGTAGTGAAGCTTGGACGCTGTGTAAACAAGATAACAGGAAACTAGATGCTTTTGTTTCTAGATGCTTACGCAGTATGTTGGGCATTAGGTGGTTCAACTTTGTAATTAATGATGAGGTGAGGCAAAGGAGTTTGCAACCTCCTTTAAGCAGCATATTTTGCAGAGAGAGACTCCGTTGGTTTGGCCATATTGCCCGTATGGATAATTATAGATTGCCTAATAAAGTTATGAACAGTGTGCCTAAAGGCCACAGAAAGAGGGGGAGACCTAGGATGCGGTGGGCAGACAATGTGAAACAGGACCTTATTAGAATTGTTGTGCAGTGGCGAGACGCAGCAGATGTAGCTCAGGACAAATATGCTTGGAGAATTAAACTGCACAGTCTGGTTGGAACTCTGTAGCCCATGGCTGCTTGAGGATGATGATTATGATGTGTGGTTGTGGGTAAAAGAAATCAGTCAAATGGTCTATTATTGACAAAATATTAACTGAAAAAATTACTATGATAAAAAAGCCTGTATTTCAGAAAAATATGCTATGCGAAATATTAGACCACTAGAAGGATAACATATATACCCTGCTGAATGAGATGCCTATTCCCAAAAAAAGTGAAGTTTTTCATTTTCGGAATTTTGCATCTCTGAGTGGAAATTCGTACTGAGGTGATTGGCAAATGTAAATAATATATTTATTCGCTATACAAAACGAAAAAAGCATATCTCATTTATTCCTAAAACTAAAAATGCTGGATTTTCTTAATTAAGAGGTAAATTTTTCGATGTATATAATATTTATTACTGTATTAAAAAATTTTAAAAGTAATAAATTTATAAAAATAAGGAGCAATCTGTCAAATTTCAGCCAATTGTAATTTAATTAAAACACACGATTATCAATTTTTCCGTTCTTTTTCAACCAATGACCAGAATTTCTAATTTATGGCATAACATTGATTTCCATAAATTAAGGAAAACTCAGAAAAATTATGATAAACAAAAAACTATATGAATGATTTTAATGAAATTTGACGAAAACATGAATTACAATGCTAGTTTCAGAATGGAATAAAATATTTTACACTAGAAACATTTTTTGTCAAAAAATAACACAGGAACTTCTCCAAAAATGAGGTGTCAGAATGCAATGGACAAAGTTCTTTAATAAGGAGTGTGGTCGCCCCTTACAGGAATGCAGGCATGACAGCGATGTTCAATGCTGTTTATGATGTGAATCAGCTCACTAGTGAGTAGTGATAATTGTTCCTTGAGAGCAGTAATAAGCTCCCTCTTTGTTTTAGGTGGTGGGTTGAGAGCATCCAATACGATTTAGGTCGGGAGATCGAGCTGGCCACTCCATGTGCATAATGGTCTCCTCTTGAAAGTAGTGTTCCACTGGTCGAGCTCTGTGTGGAAGAGCATTATCGTCTTGTACGATGAAAGTTTCATCCAGTGTAACGATGTACATAAAGGTCCAGGATGTCATCTCTATACCTTTGAGCATTGAGGTTCCCACTCGTCAACACATAGAGGTCTGTGTGTCCACCTAAGGAAATGTGCCACCCCAAACGACATGCTACCTCCGCCGTAACTGTCTCTTTAACGGATGTTAGTGGGATGATAGCGGGTACCTTGTTCTCTCCATATCAATGTCCGGAATCACTCTGCAAGCAATATCGGGACTCATCTGTGAAGAGTACGGAACTCCATGGCTCTTCTGTCCAGAAACACCCCCTTCATCTGTGAAGAGTACGGAACTCCATGGCTCTTCTGTCCAGAAACACCCCCTTTGCTGGCGCCCCCACCCCCTTCCTCTGGGCGCGCAGTGGCGCACCCAGAGGAAGGGGGTGGGGGCGCCAGCAAAGGGCCCTGGCACCCTCCAAAGAAAAAGGAAAAAAAAAGAGCAATAGAAAATTTCCAAAAATCTTTTCTTAATTAAAATTCATTTTTTATATTTATGTTGTGTCATGTCTTCTATTTCTATACTACTTATGAATTAGAAGTCACATAAGGTGGGAATATCCTATAGCTCTCGGGAATCATGGCCGCTGTGAACACAGCGAACGAAGTAGTGCTGGGGCGGACTGAGCGCTACTTCGAATACCGAAGCCGGGCCAGCAGACCCCTCGACTCCCCCCAAGATTAAATCCTGAGTGCGCCACTTAACATGCGTGCCCAATTCAACAACTCTCTCCTGTGATGTGACATGTATACAAATTACTGGCCTTCTAGCCACAGGCCTCCCTCGTGCCTTCTATGCACAGTAGAAGCTGATAAAACCCTCCCAGTGGCTGCTGCAAGAGAGGATCATAGCTGAGAGGGAGTAGATGTCCTGCTCCTTCGTGTTGTTTTGCAGATATTGGTCTTGAACAGCGGTCATAATTCTAGCCCTTCCTCAGCTAAACCTCCAAGACGCGGAATCCACGCTAAGGAATTGATTCCACAGCCTATGGGCCACAGGACTTGCATTCAGCTATCGTGCCACATTCTGACTGACTTTGGTCTGCTTTCAGCCGGCCAATAGCCCTCCACCGCAGTTCATTTGGCAAATGATGTCTTGAGGTCATTCCTACAAAATGGCTATTTCGAATTTAGTTCTAGTTCTGAATTTTAAATCCAAATAACTGTTAAAGCATAAAATAAGTTATGTTTAAACTTTTTTAATGTTAAACATTTATGGTTTTATATATACTCCAAATCACTATACAATTTGGAGTTTATATAAAACCCACCTACATTTCTGAATAAAAATTTCGAACTTCTTTACTCACTTTTACAACACAAAATAACGATCCACTCCAAAACACGTTTTTATGCTGCTGTCCGATTATGCAAATTGACGCAACCTAGACAAATTTGCATATGATATCTGACTCAGCATTACTGGTTACATGACCAAGTTTGGTGAGGATCGCACAATTTTTTTGAGAATTATCGCGAATTTTCTAATTTTTCCTTAATTTATGGAGACCAGTATATAATCGTTCACAATTTTTTTTTATGCATTTTCTACATTTAGCACCCTCAAATGGTTAATTTCAGACATTTGAAAACTGTAACTCACGTTACCATTCACGGTAACGTCATGAGTTTGCTAATTGTTACACACGTTATCAATAATTCCCTCCCCCCCATTCCGCATTCTTTTACCCCGACGCGAGCTTTTAAATGCGGATATCCATATCCATGCAGGGCTGCAGCTATGAATTACAGAAATGTTAGGGGGCAGTGGGGCTCAGAGGATAGCCCCAGTTGGGTCAGCGTTGAGATTTATCTCTCCAATTTCCCCCCCTCCTCCTGCCAATGGTCAGTAGGGAACACTGATTGGTTTGGAAAGACAGCTGTCCGTCGGATGGGATGTTAAGTTGTGGTTCCGTGTATGTGAGAGCCATACCCTCTGCACGTTAAAGAACACGCTGGATAGCACTGATGGGAGGTTACCATCTGTCTCCCAACAGCTGTTCCAGTGGGTCCCCTCCCCCAACCTTCGGAGTCCATATGACCTGGCCATTTAGCCCATGACGTGCAAAAAAGCAACTGCTCAGAGGTAAAACAACAAAGCCCAAAAATGTTTAGCTTCATAGGCGATGTGGAACAAAGATAAGCGATTGCCATTTCGCTCAATACATACGAAAGATCCCTAGAAAGCAATACACATTCATATCAGAATAAAATGACCATCCAAGGAATGGGTGTTTATGTTATTCTCATACGATAGTACCCGCCCAGGCGCATCACAAAGTGTACATGACAAGGTCGACCACATGGAGATATAAGTGACTGGCCAGGGCAGATGGGCCATAGTGCGTAATGTGAGCACAATGGGCAGAGGTATTGATTTGACGGACGTTCAAAAAGGAACGGCCACCATGCCAAGGGTGGAAGCATCTTGGAAACGGTACTCTTTGTGGACTGTTCACGAGGTGCTGTAGTATGGGTGTACAAGAATGGATCGCTGTCACACCGAGTACCTCCAGACGTCATAACTGTGAAGCCCCAAAAGCCACTGACCCCAGAGAACGTCGCCTCCGTCGACTGGTAATCAACGCGCAACAGTGCAGCAATTGGCCACTCAGATGACAATCCCGATAACAGTAGAGTGAACCCTGTTACGCATGGGTCTCCGCTGTGTAAAGGTGTCCATGTTAACCAAGGTACATTGGCAACGGGTTGAGTTGTTTTACCACTGAGCGGCACTTTTTTGCACACAATGGGCTAAATGGCCAGGTCACAAGGACCCCAAAGGTTCAGAGAAGGTTGGGGGAGGGGACCCACTGGAACAACTGTTAGCCTCCCATCAAGGCCATCCAATGTGTTCTTTAACGTGCACAGGGTATGGCTCTCCCACACATGGGCCACGGCTTAACGTCCCATTCAACAGATAGCAGCCTTTCCAAGCTCATTGGTGTCCCCTACTTACCGTTGACAGGGTGGAGAAATTTTGCAGACATAAATCTCAACACTGACACAGCTGGTTGAACCTGCAAACTACAGATTACGAGCTTGGCACGCTACCGACTGAGCCACCACAGCCCCCATTGGCAACGGCAGTTTGCACGGGACTACCGTCATTGGACAGTGGAAAATAGTTGCCTTCCCCGACGAATCGAGGTTTCTACTTCACAGAAGTGACGGGCGGTAGCATAAACACGAGAACCAACACCCGGACACGCTTATCAGTCAAGTACAGGACAGCGGTGGCAGTGTGCATGCCATGGAGATGTTTTCCTGGTATGACCTGGGACCGCTGGATGGGTCCGTGAATGCCAATGACTACCTGTACATCCTTGCTGACCACATGCATCCCTTTACGTTGGACGTTTACTCTGGTGTCTACCAACAGGACAATGCGCCCTGTCATGTCGCAAAGGTGGTGCGCAACTGGTTCCACACGACAGCAATGTCTCCATTCTCCCTTAGCAGGCGAAATCGCCAGACCTCGATCCCAGAGCACTTGTGGGACCATTTAGATCGACAGGTTCGGCGTACGGACCCACAACCATGTCATCTTCAGAACCTCCGTGCTCTGCTGGAGTCTGAATGGGTACGTGTGCCTCTGACAATTTTCCAGGGCCTCACTGTGTCAATGCACGGTCTTGCCACTGTCATCCTGTCAAGGGTGGTTATTCCATTAAGTAGGTAGTCATATTATTCTGATATGTACATTATGAGCTACAAGTGACATAGCGACGCAGCATATCCTTGTCTTTGTTCCTAGTTTAGCCGCTAGAGCACACATTTCTAGCATTTAGAAAGTACATAGAGATATTTGGTTTGTTCGCAGGTTGTTAGCATTTAGAAAGTATATAGAGATATTTGGTTGGTCGTATAATAATAAGAGTGGGGTTGCTTCGTCCATGATTTATTTTTAATTATCAGCTCTAAATTGACTTCTCGCAAAAAAAACTATTCTTCCGAGCAGATTTACGGCCCTAGGTACTGCCCAGTTCGCCTTTGGAAAGACGCGGCCCTGCATACCATAGAAGTTATTTTAACATAATGAAAGCTCTCTATAATAACACCGAGTTGTGTGTGAGATTTGTTAAGGCCTGTACCAATTGCTGATGTTCTACAAGGGTGCATTTTGTCTCCTTTACTCTTTGGTTATTATGTAAAGCGAAATTCACTGCAAGGGAAAGATATTGGCCTTAAATGGTCTGGAAATCTGAAATTTTCTGATTTAGCCCTTTTGGCAAATGATGCGATAAGACTGGCAGAGTAGGCTTGGTTATAAACAGAGAAAACTAAAGTGATGAAAACTGGTCAGGCAGGCTGTGGTTTAATCTGAATGGTTGCACTCTTGGGCAAGTGTGTTTTTCTTGAGCTATGTAACAGATACTGGTGATGTGTGGCATGAGATAAGACGAATATGGATTGCTGCTGGGACTTTTAATCCATGGAGAGTGTGGAGAAATAGGCATATATACCTAAAGACTAAAATTAAACTATATAATAGCTTTTTCTTTCTAGGGTTGGTTATGGTAGTGAAAGTTGGACACTTTGTAAACAACAGAAAAATAGATGCTTACGCAGTATCTTGGGCATTAGGTGGTTCAATTTTGTAAGCAGTGGCGGCTCGCATATAGGCACTGTGGAACTGCAGCACCCCCAATTTCAACTTGATATTATCGATAACATTTAATGTAACGAGTCCTTTTTTCTTTAATTCTTTCTTTATACTTGTACAATATATAATCCTTAAGCTTAATGTCAGTAGCCATCCCCCAGTTTGTGAAAAAGATACAAAAATCTTTGTATGGAACTGTGCACTTCACAGTACTAGGTTGGGTTGTTTTACCTCTGAGCGGCACGTTTTTGCACACCATGGGATAAATGGCCAGGTCACATGGACCCCAAAGGTTCAGAGAAAGTTGGGGGAGGGGACCCACTGGAACAGCTGTTGGGAGACAGATGGTAGTCTCCCGTCAAGGCCATCCAGCGTGTTCTTTAACGTGCACAAGGTATGGCTCTCCCGCACACGGGACCACGGCTTAACGTCCCATCCGACGGACGGCGGCCTTTCTAATCCCATCAGTGTCCCCTACTGACCATGGGCAGGGAGGGGAATTTTGCAGAGATAAATCTCAATGCTGACCCAGCTGGGAACTACAGATTACGAGCCTGGCACGCTACCGACTGAGCCACCCCTGCCCCACTTCACAGTACTAGCGGCAGTTTGACTGTTGTGTGCATGCGCACATAGCAAGCTACACGCGAGGCTGCAAGGGAGAGAGCACTGTCGTTCCCACAGTGCCGACCTTGGCGTACTGGTTGAAGGTAGTTTTTTTTTTATTTCGCGTGTGTTGTGCTTAAAAACAGTGTACCATATTCTTGAATGTGATATAGTGTAGAATTAGATTATTATCCTGCTTCCAGCTATTCTATTTGATTCATTTTTTTTCGGTTCTTTTATTTAACAGAAAACTTTAACCATGGCCTTGCATTGGTTAAAGTAAGTAAAAAATGTTTGATTTTGTTCTTTTAGGATTTTATCAAGTTTCTGAATAAATTTTCCTTTTATACATGTTTTGTTTCCTTTTACACAATTTTAAAACAAAGGCTAAAAATTTTCTAGAGCAGCACCCCCACTAATTTTAGCTACGAGCTGCCACTGTTTGTAAGTATTGAACAGGTTAGGCAAGAGTACAATCTCCTTTGAGCAGTATTTTATGCAGATACAGTTATCATCCTCCTCCTCCTCAAGCAGCCATGGGCTACGGAGGTCCAACCAGACCGCACAGTTTAATTCCCCAAGCATATCTGTCCTGAGCTACATCTGCTGCATCCGGCCACTGTACACCAATTCTAACAAGGTCCTGTTTGACATTGTCTGCCCACTGCATCCTAAGTCTCCCCCTCCTTCAGAGGCCTCTAGGCACACCGTTCATAACCCTATTCGCCAATCTATAATTATCCATACGGGCAACATGGCCAAACCAGCGGAGTCTCTCTCTGCACAATATGCTGCTTAAAGGAGGTTGCAGACTCCTTTGCCTAACCTCATCATTAGTTACAAAGTTAAACCACCTAATACCCAAGATACTGCGTAAGCATCTAGAATCAAAAGCATCTAGTTTCCTGTTATCTTCCTTACACAGCGTCCAAGTTTCACTACCATAACTAACCCTAGAAAGAACCAAAATATTATACAGGCTAATTTTAGTCTTTAGGTGTATACGCCTATTTCTCCACAATCTCCATAGATTCTTAAAAGTCCCGGCAGCAATACCTATTCGTCTGTTAATCTCATGCCGCACATCACCAGTATCAGTTACGCAGCTCCCAAGGTAATTAAACTGTGACACCTGCTCAAGACTGCAACCATTCAGATTTACTGAATCACAGCCTGCCTGACCAATTTTCATCACTTTAGTTTTCTCTCTGTTTATAACCAAACCTACTGTACTACCAGTCTCATCAACAGTTCGAATGAAAGAGTTCATCTCATCAACATCATTTGCCAAAAGTCTAAATCATCAGCATAATCTAAATCAGAAATTTTCGTATCTCCAGCCCATTTAAGGCCAAAAGTTTTCCCTTGAAGTGAATTTCGCATAACATAATCAACAACCAAACTAAAGAGAAAAGGAGACAAAATGCACCCTTGTCGAACACCAGAAGTAATGCTAAACCAATTGCTACAAGACTTACCAACCCTCACACATGACTCAGTGTTATTATAGAGAGCTTTCATTATGTTAACTAACTTGTCTGGTATACCATATGATCTCACAATCAACCACAAATTTTGACGATCAACAGAGTCGAAAGCCTTTTTGAAATCAACAAAGCTAGCAACCAAAGGTTTCTGAAACTTGAAACATTTCTCAAGAATCTGCCTAAGTGAAAATATCTGATCTACACATCCCCTACCACTTCTGAATCCACATTGCTCATCACGCAATTGCCGGTCAACCAGATTCTTAATTCTATTAAGCACAATCATGGAAAGAACTTTACCTGGAACGGAGAGTAGGCTGATACCCCTATAGTTATCACAAGAACTGCGATCACCTTTTTTGAAAATAGGGATAATAATAGCTCTGGTAAAATCTTTAGGAACCATGCCTTTATCATAAAAGTTATTCAAAATTTCAGTCATCCAAGTGGTAACTGAAACATTCCCAGCTCTAAGCATTTCCGTAGTAATTTCATCTACCCCTGGGGATTTATGAAGTTTAAGTTTAGAAATAGCCAAACTAACTTCAGATTGTGTTATAGGGCCAACATTAAAGCCACCAATGCATCTATCATCATTGCAAACAATGGGAGTAGAACTAACCACATTGTTTAGAACATCACTGAAATGCTCAGCCCACCTAGCCATGACAGAATCCTCACCTTCTATAACCTTGCCTTGTTTATCCTTCAATCCCTGTATACCTGTTCGTTTTCTACCACACAAAACATTAACTATCTGGTACAGCTCTCTGCTGTTGTGCTGTCTAACTGCTTCCTCAGCTTTGTCAGCAAGGCCATCAAGCCAAAGATTCTTATCAGTAGCTAACTGATCCTTTACACGTTTATTAAGCTCTCTGTAATCCTTTCTATTAGGACTAGTAGGGTACTGATTAAGGACATTCCTGCAGTTCCTTCTTTCTGAAATAAGCTCAAGTGCCTTATCACTTAAATAATTCTGCCTCCTCTGCTCCTTTTTCCCTAAAAGAGTACTGTTAGTTTCCAAAAAAGCCTGTTTAAAATGGCCCCATTCTTCCTCAACTTCAGTATTAAGCAAACCATGACTGTCATAATGACTAAGTAACCTATCGTGGTAAGCTTTAGCTATAACTGGTCTTTCAGAGCTTCAGTATTAAAGGTAAATTTTTTAACCCTAGCACAACACTTTTTAAGTTTAAGTTGCAAGACACTTTTAACAAGGTAATGGTCAGATCCAATTTCAGCTCCCCTATATGCCCTGGTATTTCTAACAGAACTAGCCCATTTGCTGTTAATTAATATATAATCAATCATATTCTTATGCAGCCCATGTGTATTTATGTATGTCGCGGTATTTGTAATAAGTGTTAGTTATTCTGAATCCATTGAGTTTACTTACCTGTAGGAGACGTTGCCCATTGCCGCTACCAATACCAAAAGGGCCTATTACTCCTCCCCAAAGGTCAGAGTCGGTACCAACTTTGGCATTGAAGTCACCAAGAACAAGGGTAATATCTCCTTTCTTGACAGAATTCAAAATATCCTGAAGTTGTCTGTAAAACCTATCCTTCTCATCCTCATCAGAATCCTCAGTGGGGGCATAACAGCAGATAACATTCAAGTCTTTAATGCTGTCTTCAAGTCTTAATCTGCACAATGTTATATAAATTTATATTTTATATACAAAATTATAGTTATGCATACGGCAACATGGCCGTTAGTTTGGCCATGTTGACCGAATACATAATCGTAGCTAGCAAATACGGTTATGAACAGTAGGCCAAAAGGCTTTAGAAAGGCCTACGATGCAGGGTAATGTCAAAACGGGGCCTTTTTAGAATTAGTCTACAGCGACTAGATGCAGCAGATGTAGCTCAGACGTGTCTGAACTAAATTGCACAATCTGGTTGGACCGCCTTAGCCCACGTCTACTTGAGGGGGATGATGAAAACGCTTATGGGATTCAAACACATGCCCCTTGATAACACTCTGTAATTTAAGTTTCAGTGTCAAAGTTTAGGTTCAAAATTAAGAACTCATGTCGTTTTATGTTACATTGCCATTCAGAAATAAAAATTCTTAATAATGACATAAAATGAAGCTAAATCTTATAAATTTAATTAAATCCTGATTTAACGATTTTCAATTTTTTTCAGTTTTTAAATGAAAATACAGCAAATAACTTGTATCAGTATAATGCGTCACAAAGGTCTGTGAAGAAATCAAGAACTCAGTAGAAAGCCAATATATGAAAAGAAACATCCATTCCTTATGCATGGGCTCGAATCAGTCCCTTTTGAGTTGTTTTACCTCTGAGCGGCACTTTTTTGCACACCATGGGCTAAATGGCCAGGTCATATGGACCCTGAAGGCTCAGAAAAGGTTGGGGGAGGGGACCCACTGGAACAGCTGTTGGGAGACAGATGCTAGCCTCCCGTCAAGGCCATCCAGCGTGTTCTTTAACGTGCACAGGGTATGGCTCTCCCGCACATGGGGTTGGTTGGTTGGTTGTTTGGAGTTTTATGGCGCATGAGCTACTAAGGCTATAATGCGCCAAACAAGGTAAAAATATGTTAAAAGACAAATACTCCTCAACCAAACTTAAAAAACAAATGCTGGAAAAGGTAAAAAATAAAACCAACAAGATATATATATAACAGAAATAAAAAGTAAAGTGTAAAACAAATGTGTAGATAAATAAATACAGTAGAGACAAAGGATAAAACTAGCTCAGGTGTAAATGACCTAGGTCAGATGGTGAATAAATTACAAATGAATAAAATTATAATCTGGTAAAATATCCTGTATACTGTAAAAAGGCAAAAATTGGAGATAAAATGGTACTATCAGATAAAAGATGTCCGAGTGTAAGTGGCTCGGACATAAAATTGTGAAAATTAAAATACAAACGTCGTTCTAGGTTAAAACATGGACATTCAATTAAAATATGTTTGATTGTTAAAATGGTGTCACAAAACTCGCACTTAGGTACGTCGTCCGCCCGTAAAAGAAACGAATGAGTAATAAACGAGTGACCTAAGCGGAGCCGAGCAAGTACAACTTCCTCCTTGCGATTCCTGCGGTAACAAGACTGCCATGGTTTGATGATAGGTTTGATCTCAAAGAGCTTGTTCGTGAGCTGTTCCGACCAAGATCTCTGCCACTGTGCACGGAGCTCGGTGGTAAAACGCTGCCGGAAATCCAGATAGGGAACCGGCAACGGAGAGTCGGACAGGGGCGTGGCTGACTTGGCAGCAGAATCTGCCAAATCATTACCCCTGATTCTGACGTGACCGGGCACCCAACAGAAATGGATTGTGGTTGTGGCTGCCAGACGATGTAGTTGCTGGCGGATCTTAGTAAGAACAGGGTGAGGCCGATGCCTCACCGAGATCAAAGCCTGTAGCGAGCTAAGCGAGTCGGTGTAAAGCACACACCGACGATGATGCTTAGTCGCCACGTGGTCCAAGGCGAGGCTGATAGCGTGCAACTCTGCAGTGAAGATGGAACACTGCAGTGGGATCTGGTCTGCAATGATTACATCACAGCAGACCATGGCTGATCCCACTGAAGTGCCGGACTTCGAGCCATCTGTAAAGACAGGCAAGAAGTCCGGGTGCTCAGCACGATGGCTGGCAAAGAGTTGCCGGTACACACAGTCGGGTGTAAAGGCCTTCCCCGTCTTGCACAGGGAAAAATCGCAGGAAGGGGAAACAGCGAGCCATGGTGGAAGTGGCTCAGCTGTCAACTGTGCAGCGCTATCGAGACTGGTGTTGATGTCTCTGAGGTAGCCTCGGACTCGCAAACCAAAAGGACGAATGGCAGTCGGCCGATTTGTGTAAAGCATCTCCCATTTTGGACTGAAAACGCAGTCCCAAGTGGGATGGCCTGGCAGGGATCGCAATTTAGATGCATATTGTAGGGACAACTGCTGACGGTGAAGAGATAAAGAAGGTTCGTCAGTCTCAACGTAAAGACTCTGGACTAGTGAAGTGCAGAAGGCTCCCGTGCAAACACGGAGGGCCTGGTGATGGATGGGGTCCAGCACCTTCACCACCAAATCCCAGGCTGAGTCGTACACCTGGGATCCGTAGTCCAGTTTAGATCGGACAAGTGCACGGTACAGGCGGAGCAAAGAACATCGGTCCGCCCCCCAAAAAAGGGAGGAGAGGACCTTGACGATGTTCAATGCCTGCGTGCACTTGGACCTGAGATGATGTATGTGAGGTAAAAAGGTCAATTTCCGATCGAATATGAGACCGAGAAATCTGGTCTCCGCCACAACTGGAATGATGTTACTCCTGAGCTTCAGCTCAGGATCCAGATGAAGATTATGCTTGTGGCAAAAGTGCACACAAGCGGTCTTCTGTGGGGAGAACCGAAACCCGTTTGCCGTCGCCCAAACCGAAAGATTGTTCAGGGCAATTTGCAGTTGTCTTTCAATGATCCTCATGCTGGACGAAGAGCAAAAGATGCTAAAGTCATCAACATAGAGGGCATTGCCTACTGATGGAGGAAGTTGTCTAGTAATAGAATTAATCTTGACAGCGAAAAGCGTAACACTCAGCACGCAGCCTTGTGGCACCCCATTCTTGGGGGTAGGGCTGCGACAGAGTGTTACCGCCACAGACATGAAAAGAACGTGTCGATAAGAAGATGGAGATGAAGAATGGCATGACCTCTCAAGCCGAAACTGTGGTGGTCACGAAGAATGCCAAATCTCCAAGCCGTGTCGTACGCTTTTTCGATGTCGAAGAAAATTGACACCAGGTGCTCTCTACGTAAAAATAAGTTTCTGATAGCCGATTCGAGGCGTATCAGATGGTCAAGAGTTGACCGTTGCCTGCGAAAGCCACACTGGGTGTTGGAGAAAAGGTTGTGATGTTCTAAATACCAGATGAGTCTGGCATTTACCATTCTTTCCAACACCTTGCACACGCAGCTCGTCAATGCGATTGGACGATAATTGGAAGGAATCTTGGGATCTTTGCCTGGCTTGGGGAAGGCCAAGACGATGGCCTCCCGCCAGGAGTCCGGAAACTGCTCCTGGAGAAAAATGCGATTGAAGAGATGGAGCAGCCAATCCTTACTCGATGGTGAAAGATGTTGGAGCATGGCATAATGGACATTGTCTGGCCCGACAGCAGATGCACGAGAAGTGTGCAGAACAAGGCGAAGCTCCTCCGCTGTGAATGGCCTGTTGTAAGGCTCCAGGCCATTCGAGTGGAAAGACAGCGGAGAGCGCTCCGCCCTGCCCTTCTGGGCCAGAAACTTGGGGGAGTAAGAAGAAGACGAAGAGATGGAGGAGAACGACTCCCCCAGAGTGTCGGCAATTGCTTTGGGATCAGCAATTGCCTGTCCATTGTGCTCCAGGATCGATAACGAATGGGACGTGTAGTTCCCACTCATCTTCCGGACTTTATCCCACACGACCTTAGAAGTAGTCGTGCGAGTGATGGAAGACGTATACTTGATCCAAGATTTCTTCTGGCTCTGGCGTCAGCCGAAACGAGCTTTCGCCCTGGCGCGTTTGAAATTTTCAAGGTTGGGGGACGTCGGATATCTCCGAAACACCCCCCAAGCCTTGTTCTGAGCCTTACGAGCTGCGGTGCAATCTGGATTCCACCACGGTTTCGGAAAGCGAGGAAACCGTGTAGAAGTTTGAGGAATTGTTGATGCAGCTGCATCTACGATACAGTCCGTTATCTCCGCTACTGCCACATCGATTGGCTCCTGGCTGACAGAGTGGTCATTGAGCTCAGAGAGCAGCTCGAAACCACCCCAGTCAGCCCGATCCAGCCTCCACCGTGAGACACGTGAAGGGCTGCAAGGCCCCCCATGGGAGATGGCGCACACCACGGGGAGGTGATCGCTTCCGTACGGGTTGTCCTCGACCTCCCATGTAAAGAGTGGAAGGATCGAGGAGGAGCAGATGGTGAGGTCAATGGCAGTGAAAGTGCGGGTTGGGGAGTGAAAGTAAGTGCTGACACCGGTGTTCAACAGGGAGAAAGAAGGATCCAGGAGCCACTGCTCCAGGACCCCGCCCCTCCCGTTGGTGTCAGCACTGCCCCAAAGTGGACTGTGTCCGTTGAGATCCCCCATAATGAGGAAGGGAGACGGCAGATGCGAGACGAGATCATCAAGGTCTTCCTGGAAGACGATGCTCCCAGGTGGAAGATATACAGAGCAGACAGTCAACGAGAACCCCACGAAGAGACGGACGGTTACCGCCTCCAAGTTGGTGGTGAGGGGTACGACCTGGAATGGAGAATGGTTGCTCACGAGGATGGCGACACCCCCACGAGCTGGACCATCTCCATCCCGGCGTACTAGTGAAAAGTGCCGGATCGTGGGATCTGTGACTGGCTGCAAATATGTCTCCTGCAGGCACACACAGATGGGCTGGTGTGCCTGAAGGAGGGCCTTGATGTCATCAAGATTCCTCTGGAATCCACGACAATTCCATTGTAGGAGTGTGGCCATCTCAGGACTTAGAAGAGTGGGCGGACGACGTGTTTCTATTCAACTTTACCGCCGCAGAGGACGGTTTAGTGAATAGGGGGCGGTCGGTATCCATGTCCTCGGAATCGTCCGAAGGGCATGGATCGGTGACCGCCCTTTGAGGAGGAGTGATGTTTTTTTTAGGCCCCGGTGGGGGCCCCTTCGGGTTGGAAGGTCTTGCCGTCTGAGGACGGGAAGGAGGAGGCCTTCTGGTGGAGGTGGAAGGCTGAGCTGCAGGAATGGAAACCGGGATTGATGTCGAAGTCGACACCACCCTCGGTCTCGCCTGCGTGAGGTACTTCGCAGCTGGCGAGAAAGACTCAGTAGGTGGTACACTGATGTCAGTATGCACCGCAACTGAAGTCATTGGAACGATGGGCTTTCCAATGACTGCACTGGCATAGGAAACCTTGCCAGGTGGGGCAGGCGGTGCAGCAAGCTTTCTCGCCTCACCATAAGAGATGTTATTTACGACTTTGAGGCGTTGTACCTCCTTTTCCTCTTTCCACTTCGGACAGTCGCGGGAGTACGCCGGATGTTCGCCACTACAGTTCACACAGCATGCCTTTTCTGCTGTGCAGTCAGGATCGAGATGATCCTTACTGCCACAGTGAGCACAGGTGGGCTTGCCCCTGCATGCTGTGTGGGCATGACCGTATATCTGACACTGAAAACAGCGCAGAGGGTTCGGTATATACGGCCGTACCTCACAATGTAAATAACCTGCCTTGATGGAAGACGGCAGGTGTGGCGTGTTGAATGTCACGATTAGCACCCGGGTGGGTGTTAATTTCCCATCACGGCGTGTTGAAACCCGGTGGACCGCTGTTACTCCTTGAGGTGCGAGCTCTGAGAGGATTTCCTCCTCAGTGACTTTGAGGAGGCCCCACTCAGTGATCACACCCCGAGAGGAATTCAAAGTTTTATGGGGAGTGACTTCGACAGCCACCCCAGCAATTTCTTTGACTTTCAGGAGTAGTTCCGAGTGTTTTGAACAAGCGGTCTCAACTTATAAGTCGCCAGATCGTAAGCGCTTTACGGATTTCGGTTCTCCCGCAAGACCTTTCAAACCTTTATTAACGAAAAAAGGGGACATGTCCCCAAGTACCTGATCACCCGTGGAGTGGATGATCAGGAACTTTGGGAACGAAGACACAGACACAGAAGATGACGGCAGAGATAACGTAGACAACGAGGAAGATGGGTGGCTCACGTCGAGCCCTCTTGTTGGCGGCGATCGCATTATTTTCTTCATTCTCTCGCACGTTTGTTTTTGTGTGGTTCAGTGCCCGCTGTCCCCACCCTCCACGGAGCCCAAGGGGACTCCCAGTCGGGCGCCAGGGCTACGCAGGCACTATACCCACACAGACAGTGAGCCAAGCCCTCACAAATAAATAGAAAGAAAATAAAAAGAGAAATGTGCAGAACAAAAACGTTCTACACAAATGAAACGAAGCGCAAAAATAAGAATATTGCGACTGCCAAACTGGCTGCACAAAGAAAGGATGACAAAAGAAAAATAATCCGAGAGAAAACTTGTAAACCTGTACCCGGACCGTGGGCAAGGTTACTCACCGCTCTGCACGGTTGACCCTAGCAGGACCTGCCCACCAGCCGATTGCTCCTGGGGGGCCACCCCAGGAGCTCCCGTTTACCGGAAGCAGAGGCCAAAGCAGTGTATAGCAGAGGCCCCGGAATCCGCTGCCCAGCCCCGCGGCAGACAGGCTCCCCAATGGCAAGACGGCGAATGGGGACCACGCCAGTCACGAGCTGATGAGAGAAGACGGGGACCCCCGAGCAACCAGGATCCTCCTTTCCCGGGACACGGGTCTCCGCGCACGGCAAACACGCGGGCGAGCGTTTAGGACCCTGCGAAGGTAACCGAGCCAGCGGAACCTTCACAGGGTGGTCCCCTCACCGCGTACAGGCGCTCACACCGAGGGGGCCCGCACACGGGGCCACGGCTTAACGTCCCACCTGATGGACGGCGGCCTTTCCAAGCCCATCGGTGTCCCCTACTGACCGTGGGCAGGGCGGGAAATTTTGCGGAGATAAATCTCAACACTGACCCAGCTGGGACTCGAACCTGGGAACTACAAATTACGAGCCTGGCACGCTACCGACTGAGCCACCCCCTAGTCCAGTGGTTAATTTTTAAAACTATTAACAAAAAATATGCAAACTGAAATCATCCAATAAAGGAATTTGAGAGAAGACAGATGAAGCTCAACCTTTTATACTCCTACGCATGTCAAGATGCACCACTGCATAGTCCATCTGCTAGAGAAAACTACTACTTCAAGACTTACAAGGGCCTCGTGGTTACTTTCCTACTATTTTATTTCCAAATTCAGTTCGTGGTCCCCCCCCCCAAAAAAAAATCTACTGTTTGCAGAACGTTAACTCCCGTTAAGCCCTCTCATAGGTCCAAAGACCAGGGGCACTTCAAAATTCTCCTCTAATCAATGTAAAAACTGTCATTAATATTTACCTAAGTTTCTAATTCTACATCTATTTTATCCACCAAAAATATTAAGAGGTCCGGGAATAGCTTCTGTAATAGGCCATGGAGATCTGTAAGGCGACTTCAGCAGAACCACACCAGACAAAAACCGATCCTAACAATTAAAAATATAAAATGTCTCTGATAAACTTCCAATCTTTCAGTTGCAAAGAGTACATCGATTTACTCCAAAAGACGACCGTCTGTGGTATGGAACATAAAACCGTGGCCCCTCCCATGCATGTTGAAGAACATGCTTGATCGCTTTGATGAGAGGTTTCCCTATCTCCCAACGACTGTACAGTGGGTCTCTTACCAAACCTTATCTGATCCCTTTGTTCCTTGGACATTTAGCCCATTGTGTATGGAAAAAATGCCCTTCTGAGGGAAAAAAAACGTTAAATTTAGACACTTCTGGATTTTTATATATTAAGATGTTTTGAATCTGAGGCCACCAAAAAAATGACCTTTCTCCTGAACGAGTTTAAAAAAAAGTTCTCCCACTCGTTTAAGGTTGGTCTGATAATAAGGACCTTTCAAGACCCGAGTATTACCGATACAAAATGTTTCAATTTTGAACTGATTTAATCGAAAGACAGTTGAAATTAGTACTGGTTTAGAATTATAATTGGTCTTTAGTTATTTGCTAATTTTTCTACCACACTTTATTTTCCTTTAATGCAAAAACTGCACAAAATGCCCCTTAAATGAAATGTCACCTAAAATTTCACCAGGGTAAAAAAAAAACACAGATTAATGAATAAACCAAAACCACTATTCTAACTTTTTGTAACAAGTTGTGTTACTGTTCTGATATTTCGAGTTAGCTGTCTATTTTAGATTTGCAGTTACCTACATAAAAATAATTATGTATTTCCACTAGATTTCTTGAGAAGCTCGCATACGCCCTGGCTGCTGGCATCAGAATCGAAATCTTGCTTTTAAGACCCATGAAAAAGGTAACTAAGATCAACTAAAAAAGTATTGGGAAAAAATTATGTTAGTCTAATTTTTTACATATAGTATAAATATCCGAGACCTTAATCTCAAGCAATTTCAACCACGTTCGATTCCTAAATACCAACGAGTCAAAATGGTATCCAATTATTTTATTCAGGTTTTGAACTAAACGAAAGGCAGTTTCAATTAGAGATACTGTTTTAGAATCACAATCGGTCCAGTTGTTCATCATCATCCTCAAGCAGCCATGGGCTACGGAGGTCCAACCAGACTGCGCAGTTTAATTCTCCAAGCATATCTGTCCTGAGCTACATCTGCTGCATCAGGCCACTGCACACCAATTCTAACAAGGTCCTGTTTGACATTGTCTGCCCACCGCATCCTAGGTCTCCCCCTCCTTCTGAGACCTCTAGGCACACTGTTCATAACCCTATTCGCCAATCTATAATTATCCATACGGGCAACATGGCCAAACCAGCGGAGTCACTCTCTGCACAATATGCTGCTTAAAGGAGGTTGCAGACTCCTTTGCCTAACCTCATCATTAGTTACAAAGTTAAACCACCTAATACCCAAGATACTGCGTAAGCATCTAGAATCAAAAGCATCTAGTTTCCTGTTATCTTGCTTACACAGCGTCCACGTTTCACTACCATAACTAACCCTAGAAAGAACCAAACTATTATACAGTCTAATTTTAGTCTTTAGGTGTATACGCCTATTTCTCCACAATCTCCATAGATTCTTAAAAGTCCCGGCAGCAATACCTATTCGTCTGTTAATCTCATGCCGCACATCACCAGTATCAGTTACATAGCTCCCAAGGTAATTAAACTGTGACACCTGCTCAAGACTGCAACCATTCAGATTAACTGAATCACAACCTGCCTGACCAATTTTCATCACTTTAGTTTTCTCTCTGTTTATAACCAAACCTACTCTACTACCAGTCTCATCAACAGCTCGAATGAAAGAGTTCATCTCATCAACATCATTTGCCAAAAGGGCTAAATCATCAGCATAATCTAAATCAGAAATTTTCGTATCTCCAGCCCATTTAAGGCCAAAATCTTTCCCTTGAAGTGAATTTCGCATAACATAATCAATAATCAAACTAAAGAGAAAAGGAGACAAAATGCACCCTTGTCGAACACCAGACGTAATGCTAAACCAATTGCTACAAGACTTACCAACTCTCACACATGACTCAGTGTTATTATAGAGAGCTTTCATTATGTTAACTAACTTGTCTGGTATACCATATGATCTCACAATCAACCACAAATTATGATGATCAACAGAGTCGAAAGCCTTTTAGAAATCAACAAAGCTAGCAACCAAAGGTTTCTGAAACTCTAAACATTTCTCAAGAATCTGCCTAAGTGAAAATATCTTATCAACACATCCCCTACCACTTCTGAATCCACATTGCTCATCACGCAATTGCCTGTCAACCAGATTCTTAATTCTATTAAGCACAATCATGGAAAGAACTTTACCTGGAACAGAGAGTAGGCTGATACCCCTATAGTTATCACAAGAACTGCGATCACCTTTTTTGAAAATAGGGATAATAATAGCTCTGGTAAAATCTTTAGGAACCATGCCTTTATCATAAAAGTTATTCAAAATTTCAGTCATCCAAGTGGTAACCAAAACATTCCCAGCTCTGAGCATTTCTGTAGTAATTTCATCTACCCCTGGGGATTTATGAAGTTTAAGTTTAGAGATAGCCAAACTAACTTCAGATTGTGTTATAGGGCCAACATTAAAGCTGCCAATGCATCTATCATCATTACAAACAATGGGAGTAGAACTAACTACATTGTTTAGAACATCACTGAAATGCTCAGCCCACCTAGCCATGACAGAATCCTCACCTTCTATAACCTTACCTTGTTTATCCTTCAATCCCTGTATGCCTGTCCGTTTTCTACCACATAAAACATTAACTATCTGGTACAGCTCTCTGCTGTTGTGTTGCCTAACTGCTTCCTCAGCTTTGTCAGCCAAGCTATCAAGCCAAAGATTTTTATCAGTAGCTAACTGATCCTTTACACGTTTATTAAGCTCTCTGTAATCTTTTCTATTAGGACTAGTAGGGTACTGATTAAGGACATTCCTGCAGTTCCTTCTTTCAGAAATAAGCTCAATTGCCTTATCACTTAAATAATTCTGCCTCCTCTGCTCCTTTTTTCCTAAAAGAATACTGTTAGTTTCCAAAAAAGCCTGCTTGAAATGGCCCCATTCTTCCTCAACTTCAGTATTAAGCAAACCATGACTGTCATAATGACTAAGTAACCTATCATGGTAAGCTTTAGCTATAACTGGGTCATTCAGAGCTTCAGTATTAAAGGTAAATTTTTTAACCCTAGCACAACGCTTTTTAAGTTTAAGTTGCAAGACACTTTTAACAAGGTAATGGTCAGATCCAATTTCAGCTCCCCTATATGCCCTGGTATTTCTAACAGAACTAGCCCATTTGCTGTTAATTAATATATAATCAATCATATTCCTATGCAGCCCATCAGGTGAAACCCATGTGTATTTATGTATGTCGCGGTGTTTGTAATATGTGTTAGTTATTCTGAAACCATTGAGTTTACTTACCTGTAGGAGACGTTGCCCATTGCAGCTACCAATACCAAAAGGGCCTATTACTCCTGCCCAAAGGTCAGAGTCAGTACCAACTTTGGCATTGAAGTCACCAAGAACAAGGGTAATATCTCCTTTCTTGACAGAATTCAAAATATCCTGAAGTTGTTCATAAAACATATCCTTCTCATCCTCATCGGCATCCTCAGTGGGGGCATAACAGCAGATAACATTCATGTCTTTAACGCTTGTCTGAAATTTTGCTGTAAGAAACCTTTCATTAATGCACTCATATCCTAGAAGAGCATCACTAGCATGTCTGCTGAGCAGCAGACCCACGCCTTGGTGATGCTTTCCATCCTCCCTCTCTGTAAAGAGAAATTTAAAGTTATTTTTAAGTATCTCACCTTTACCTGTCCATCTGGTCTCTTGCAAGCCTAGAATATCGAGGTTATAGCGCTGGAATTCCTGCATGAGGACATCAAGAGAATAATCTCTATGTAATGTCCTCACGTTCCACGTTCCTGCAGAGAGAAAATGATTAGTAGGATTTTTAAAGAAATTAGGTTTATTGATATTGGTAGGGCCAACAATATCAAACAACCCCCTGATCGCAGGCATGGGGAAAGACCCGTTCCTCCTCCGCTAAAGGCTGAAGTCACCGATGCTGGTAGGAACTTCAGGCACCACCTTTTCAAGTGGACTTTTTCAAGAGCCACATGGCCTGCCTGAGACGCATTACTCCAGTTTAGGCTTGACGATGCCCAACTAGCAAAGTAAGGTTCAGGTACCTGCGATGGCCTCTGATTAGGATTATCCACCAGCTGATATAAGGTATCCCATGCCTCTGTTCACTTAGAGCTGGCAACCCAGAAGCAAACAGAAAACACAGCAGCAGACTCTCCCTCAACAGAGGCCCACCAGTGCAGGAAGTCCAGGATCAATAATCAAGCTCAAATCCATAAACAAGTTCAGTCTAATAGGTATAAATGGTCAGCACCAGGACCCTGTGAAGTTGACCACTCCTCAGCAGGGTTGAAAAAAAAAAGGAAAAAGTGGCCATAGACGACCAGATCAGCAGGCCATACTGAACTGGCAGCCCTCCCCTTCCGTTCCCTTCCAAAAGAGAATATCTCTTTTGAAAGTTACTAACGGCCTGCACCACGAGAAGGCGGGGTCGGACATTAGGTGCTAGACCTGGCCGGTTCTGTGCATCATCACTAGGGATTGGTACACAGCTCTCCTTCCAGTTTACGCCTAGCTACCATTTACAGGCCTAGTTGTTCACCAGTCTTATTTTACCATATTGCAAAAACTGCACAAAACACTCCGTAAAAAATGTTCTTTACATTCCCCAGGGAAAAAAACTTTTATAAAAAGATTACTCAATCTGACGCTGACAATTGTCCCAAGGAGAATGAACCTAAAATGCCATTTAGTAAATGGCATGTATCATCCCAGGTGAGCAATAGAAGGTGGAGCAATTGATTGTGACTATTAGTTGTTATACAGAATTAAAAACTCTTAATCGGATTTATTACGACAGTTCAAAGCAAACCAAAACACGCGACTATTTTAAATTATTGTAGCTAGGTATATAGTAATATTAATTTTATTTTCTTTATCAGTTTGCAATAAACCTAAAAATTTATTTTTATAATGTATATATAAAATCATCATCCTCAAGCAGCCATGGGATACGGAGGTCCAACCAGACAGTGCAATTTAGTTCTCCAAGAAAGTCTACCAAGCTACATCTACATCTGGCCACTGCACACCAATTCTAACAAGGTCCTATTTGACATTGTCTGCCCACCGCATCCTAGATATGCCCTTCTTTCTGAAGCCTTTAGGCACACTGTTCATAACCTTATTCGCCAATCTATAATTATTCATACGGGCAACATGGCCAAACCAAAGGAGTCTCTCTCAGCACAATATGCTGCTTAAAGGAGGTTGCAAACTCCTTTGCCTAATCTCATTATTAGTTACAAAGTTGAACCACCTAATGCCCAAGAAACTGCGTAATCATCTGGAATCAAAAGCATCTAGTTTCCTGTTATCTTGTTTACAAAATGTCCAAGTTTCACTACCATAACTAACCCTAGAAAGAACCAAACTATTATACAGTCTAATTTTAGTCTTTAGGTGTATACGCCTATTTCTCCACACTCTCCATAGGTTCTTAAAAGTCCCGGCAGCAATCCCTATTCGTCTGTTAATCTCATGCTGCACATCACCATTATCTGCTACATAGCTCCCAAGATAATTAAACTGTGACACCTGCTCAAGACTGCAACCATTCAGATTAACTGAATCACAGCCTGCCTGACCAATTTTCATCACTTTAGTTTTCTCTCCGTTTATAACCAAACCTACTCTACTACCAGTCTCATCAACAGCATTAATGAAAGAGTTCATTTCATCATCATTTGCCAAAAGGGCTAAATCATCAGCATAATCTAAATCAGAAATTTTCGTATCTCAAGTCCATTTAAGGCCAAAAACTTTCCCTCGATGTGAATTTCGCATAACATAATCAATAACCAAGCTAAAGAGAAAAGGAGACAAAATGCACCCTTGTCGAACACCAGAAGTAATGCTAAACCAATTGCTACAAGCCTTACCAACTCTCACACACGACTCGGTGTTATTATAGAGAGCTTTCATTATGTTAACTAACTTGTCAGGTATACCATATGATTTCACAATCAATGACAAATTATGACGATCAACAGAGTCGAAAGCCTTTTTGAAATCAACAAAGCTAGCAACCAACTATTGAAATTGATTGGTTTCTGAAACTCTAAACATTTCTCAAGAATCTGCCTGAGTGAAAATATCTGATCCATACATCCCCTACCACTTCTGAATCCACATTGCTCATCACGCAATTGACTGTCAACCAGATTCTTAATTCTATTAAGCACAATCATGGAAAGAACTTTCCCTGGAACAGAGAGTAGGCTGATACCCCTATAGTTATCACAAGAACTGCGATCACCTTTTTTGAAAATAGGGATAATAATAGCTCTGGTAAAATCTTTAGGAACCATGCCTTTATCATAAAAGTTATTCAAAATTTCAGTCATCCAAGTGGTAACTGAAACATTCCCAGCTCTGAGCATTTCTGTAGTAATTTCATCTACCCCTGGGGATTTATGAAGTTTAAGTTTAGAAATAGCTAAAATAACTTCAGATTGTGTTATAGAGCCAACATTAAAGCCACCAACGCATCTATCATCAATATATACAATGGGAGTAGAACTAACCACATTGTTTAGAATATCACTGAAATACTCAGCCCACCTAGCCATGACAGAATCCTCACCTTCTATAACCTTACCTTGTTTATCCTTCAATCCCAGTATACCTGTTCGTTTTCTACCACACAAAACATTAACTATCTGGTACAGCTCTCTGCTAACTGCTTCTTCGGTTTTGTTAGCCACACAATCAAGCCAAAGATTCTTATCAGCAGCTAACTGATCTTTTACACGTTTATTAAGTTCTCTGTAATGCTTTCTATTAGGACTAGTAGGGTATTGATTAAAGACATTCCTGCAGTTCTTTCCGAAACAAGCTCAAGTGCCTTATCACTCAGATAATTCTGTCTCTTCTGCTCCTTTTTCCCTAAAACGAGTACTGTTAGTTTCCAAAAAACCCCGTTTAAAATGATCCCAGTCTTCCTCAACTTCAGTAGTAAGCATACCATGACTGTCATACTGACTAAGTAACCTATCATGTTAAGCTTTAGATATAACAGGGTCTTTGAGAGCTTCAGTATTAAAGGTAAATTTTTTAACTTTAGCACAACACTTTTTAAGTTGCAAGACACTTTCAACAAGGTAATGGTCAGATCCAATTTCAGCTCCCCTATATGACCGGGTATTCCTAACAGAACTAGCCCATTTGCTGTTAATTAATATATAATCAATCATATTCCTATGCAGCCCATCAGGTGAAACCCATGTGTATTTATGTATGTCGCGGTGTTTGTAATAAGTGTTAGTTATTCTGAATCCATTGAGTTTACTTACCTGTAGGAGACGTTGCCCATTGCAGCTACCAATACCAAAAGGGCATATTACTCCTCCCCAAAGGTCAGAGTCAGTACGAACTTTGGCATTGAAGTCACCAAGAACAAGGGTAAAATCTCTTTTCTTGATAGAATTCAAAATATCCTGCCTTCTCAACCCCATCGGCATCCTCAGTGGGGGCATAACAGCAGATAAGTCTAACGCTTTGCTGAACATTTGCTGTAAGAAACCTTTCATTAATGCACTCATATCCTAGAAGAGCATCACTAGCGTGTCTGCTGAGAAGCAGACCCACGCCTTGGTGATGCTTATTGTTGTCCCTCCCTGAAAAGAGAAATTTAAGATTATTTTTAAGAATCTGACCTTTGTCTGTCCATCTGGTCTCTTGCAAGCCGAGAATATCTAAACTATAATGGTGAAATTCTTGTGTGTGGACATCAAGAGAAAAAGCTCTGTGCAGAGTCCTCACATTCCAACTACCTATAGAGAGAAAATGGTTAGTGGGATGTTTAAAGAAACTATGTTTATTGAGAGAGGGAATGCCGACAATATCAAACAGCCCCCTAATCGCAGACATGGGGCAAAGACCCGTTCCCCCACCACTAAAGGCTGAAGCCATCTACACTGGAAGACTTCCTCCAATGTAGAATTTGACGATGCCAATGGAAGCAAAGAGTTCAGGTGCCTGCAATGACCTCTGCTCAGGATTATCTACCAGCTGATAAACATATCCTCTGAATCTATTCACTTGGGGCTGTCAACCCACAAACAGAAAACACAGCGGAAGATTTTCCCTCCACAGAAGCCCACCAGTGCAGCAAAATCAGGATCCATAATCAAGCTCAGAGCCATATATCAGTCCAGTAGGTTTATATGGTCAACACCAGGACCCTATGTGGTTGACCACTCCTCAGCAGGGTAGAAAAAAAAAGTAGCCATAGTTGTCCAGATCAGTAGGCCACACTAATCTGGCAGCCCTCTACTTCCATTCACTTCCACAAGAGAGTATCTCCTTTGAAAGGTGCTAGCAGTCTACACCACGAGAAGGCGGGGTCGGACATTGGGTGCTAGGCCTGGCCGGTTCTATGCATCATCACAGGGGATTGGTGCATAGCTCTCCTTCCAGTGACATACCTAGTTACCATTTACAGACCTATTATAAAATAGTTTTCACTTATTAGAAACAAATATGATTTCTTGATGTGTTCATAATAATCAGCTGCTACATGGTTGAGTGGTTAGTGAGCTTGGGTACTAATCTAAGGGAGCTGGGTTCAAGCCCTGAGTAAGGCATGGATGTTTGTGATTTTTCTGCTGAGGTTCTGCCATCCTCTTAGAACTTCCATACCATATAAACTGACAGGCTCCTGTCAGACATCTGCTTGAGGGAGTATTTATTACCGGCATCAACTACAACAAACTAAATAAGCATATTGCAATATTTTTCAGAGTAAAATTATCATACTGATACAAGTTTAGTTCAACTAATCGATTTTTTTACGTTTCAGCTTTATTAATCATGAAATACCTATAATATGTAAATATGAAATACTTGCAATAAAAACTGATCATGACCTTTAAGGGGGGAAAAAATTTCCATGGAAATGATCTGCTCTTTGTAGCAAGAACTATAAAAGTCTTGAATAAAACACAATGTAAATAATAAAAAAAACACGCATAACTTGCATTCCTTTATTAGTCAAATGTGGTAGTGATTTAACACCACAGTATTGTCCCTAAAGACTGAATTTACTCCTACAAGTGCTGATGTACCAAGCCATTTCTTTAAGAACGTTGAAATAAATATAAAACTCCTGGATTATAAAATGTTAATTTAATAAATGTGGCAAAAACATTACGAAGTGTCTACTCAATTCCACAGGAACATGGTTAATGCTTGAAACTGATGAAGTGTTTTTGGTATATGAAACCATGGATGGCAATAGCTGTACTTCTCAACCCATAAAGGATCTGAAAGAAATTAAATTGGATTAATTAACCTAATAAACTCGTATTAAAATTTCATGTTAATTTTAATTGTTGCAATTCAATGAACATATACTTTCTCAATGTCAAAACCAGTAGCATACTCAATGGGATGTAAGTCCCCCAGAGAAACTATTAGAAATATAAAGGGATAAGACATAACAATTATTTCAGTGGAGAGGCTAATCTGATGCTCTGCAACTTCTAAAATAAGCTTTCTATGGAAAATTTTGTTTAAACCTCGAATTACAACAACATTCATTCTATAGAGTTATGGAAATCAAGCCATTCAATATTTTGGAGGTGTGTGCAGGGGCGTAGCTATGGGGGGAGGCTCCCCCCAAAGTAACTCGGAGTTGGCAAAATTCGAAGCGACTTCGTTAACTCTAGGTGAGCTGTGAAAATTTGCAATTTTTTTTTTTGTAAAATTAAGGGGAGTTGTCAAAATTGAGGCAACTGGCCAAATCTAGGGCAGTTTGGAAAATGGAGAAACGACAAAATTCGAAGCCACTTAGTAAAATACGGGTGAGTTGGCAAAATCGGGACAACTTGGCAAAATTCAGGTGAGATATAAAAATTGGGATTTTTTCTGTAAAATTATGGCGTGTTGGCAAAATCGAGGCAACTTTGCAATATTTAGGAGAATTGGCCAAATTCAGAGTGACTTTGGAAAAATCAGGTGAAATGTAAAAATTGGAATTTTTTTTCTGTAAAATTGTGGCGAGATCGAGGAAACTTGGCAAAATCTAAGGCAGTTGGCAAAATTCGAATCCACTTGGTAAAATACTGGCGATCTGTAAAAATCAGAACTGTTTTTGCGAAATTAAAGAGAGTTGGTGAAAACCAAGAACTCCTGGGAAAATCTGGAGGAGTTGGCAAAATTCGAAGCCACTTGGTAAAATACTGGCGATTTGTAAAAATTAGAATTGGTTGTGTGAAATTAAAGAGAGTTGGGGAAAACCAAGAACTCTTGGGAAAATCTGGAGGAGTTGGCAAAATTCGAAGCCACTTGGTAAAATTGTGCCTTTCTTGTGCAATTAAGGAGAGTTGATAAAATTCGAAGTGGCTTGACAAATTCAGGGAAGATGTAAAAATTGCGATTTTTTCTGTAAAATTACGGCGAGTTGGCAAAATTCGAATCCACTTGGTAAAATATAGGTGATTTGTGAAAATTGAGATTTGTTTTGTGAAATTAAGGAGTGTTGAACAAATCTAGGAAACTTAAAATGTACGGCAGTTGGCAAAATTCGAATGCACTTGGAAAATACGGGTGAGTTGTGATAATTGGGATACGTTTTGTGAAATTAAGGAGTGTTGACCAAATCAAGGGAAAATTCACTGATTTGCTACAATTCAGACGAGATGCAAATATTGGGATTATTTCTGTGAAATTATATTCTTGTGAATTATGGCTAGTTGGCAAAATTGTTAAGCCAAACGACACAATGTAGGATAATTGTGAAAATTGCCTTACCATCCCCCCCCCCCACGGTGAAAAAATCTAGGGTTAAAATGTGACATAGTATCTGATCAGTTGGCAAAATTTTGGATTTCTTCCCCCCCCCCCAACCGTAGTCCTTCACTACTCCCCTGGGTTTGTGAGTAAATAATTCTTTGAATATTCATCCATTTTATGTGTTCTTTAGATCTGGTACAGCAGCTAAATATTCCAGCTTCCATAACTCTGTAAATCAATCATGGGCATTTTTCAAGTGGCTCATGGATATTGCAGTGCAAAATAATATACAGGGTTATTGTAAACTCTTTCAACAAAAAAAGAGGGGTGATAGTACACATCAAGACGACCAATTTTTGCAATGGAACCTAGGGTCGCATTCCACTCCTTCCGCCAGAAAAGAGTACTTTCGAAAAACGTCACGGATGCACAAGTATTTACAACCGGTGCATGAAAATCACAAGATGCAAATCAGGTGCACTGGGCAAGTGCGTAGACGATTGAGAACAAACATTTAAAAACGCGGCCGAACCCATTCATCGACATTATCGTATAACGTCACACGATAAGTGACGTATTCGTGAAGGACATGGAAGACTACACATACGAGGAATTAGCGGATATGCATCTGATGTACGGCCAAGCAGGTGGTAATGGACGTGAAGCACAAAGATTATACCGTGAGAGATTTCCGAATCATCGCATTGTGATTTTCATGCACCGATTGTAAATACTTGTGCATGCGTGGCGTTTTTCGAAAGTACTCTTTTCTGGCGGAAGAAGTGGAATGCGACCCTAGGTTCCTTTGTAAAAATTGGTCATCTTGATGTGTACTATCAGCACTCTTTTTTTATTGAAAGAGTTTACAATCACCCTGTATATATATCTTTTTACACATGAAAGAAAATGAAAAGTTTTATCAACTGGGTATTTAATCACTGATTATTAAACAATTTTTATATTATCTTTACATGTGAAATATAAACACTAAGAATGAGAATGTAATGAAAAAGATAAAATATTGCAATATTTTTATTACCGCAACTTTATGTAATTACCAAATTAATAAACCTAGAATTATCTTCAGATTTGACACAAAATATAACGCAATCTGTTCTTTTGTTTGTAAAATGAAACTGCAGGAATTCAATTTATATACTGCTTAAATGTAATAATACATGAAGCTTTTTCTCAATGATATATAGTTTAAGTGTAACTTGCATAGTAAGCTAAATTTAAGGATTAATAACAGAAAGAACAGATTATTTCAAAATTACCCATAAATCTTGGATTTATAAAGAAATGTTCCAGTGGCCGAGTGGTTAGTGCGCTTAACTAGTGATCTAAGGGACCTGGGATCGAGCTCTGGGTAAGGCATGTAAGCTTGTTTTTTCTGTCATCCTCTCAGACCTTCTATGGCATATAAATTGACAGGCTCCTGTCAGAACTCTGCGGCTGGGATATATGAAATACGGCTGTTTTTTATGTCAATGGGACAGCCGAGGAAAGACTCTGCACTACATGAAGAGAAACTGGCCACAGAGGAAATCGCTGAAGGTCGGAAAGAATGTGGAACACCTAGCACTGGCAGAAATGCACACAATCCTGCTACCGTCCCTACACATCAAACTCTGTGTGATGAAAAACTTCGTAAAAGTCATGGACCAGACTGCATCAGCTTTCAAGTACTTGGCTGACAAATTCCCAGGACTCGGCAAAGCAATAATTAAAGAGAGAATTTTTGTGGGTCCTTAATTCTGGAAGCTGTTCAGAGACCAGATGTTCAACAACCTGTTTCAGGGTGACAAGAAAAAGGCTTGGGACACGTTTTGTCTGGTGTCAACTAAATTCCTCAGGAATGTCAGGGCAGACAACTACAAGAAACTGGTTAAGGACATGTTGCCTCTCTATCACAAACTTGGCTGCAATCTGTCCTTAAAGATCCACTTTCTCCATTCCCAATTAGATTTCTTCCCAGACAACTGCAGCATGGTTAGTGACGAGTGCAGAGAACGTTTTCACCAGGACATTGCAACGATGGAGAAATGATACCAGGGAAACCGGTTCACGTCAATGTTGGCTGACTACTGTTGGACGCTTGCCAGAGATCATCCTGAACAGCTGTACAAGTGATGGACAAAGCAATGTCGGAAGTAGGAGTTTTACCAATACATGTCATATGTACATAATACTATGTCATACATATATAAAACTATTGCAGATTTCTCAGAAATTGTAGCCAATTTTGCACTTTCATTGTCATATTTGTGTTCAGCACATTGAAATCTTTAAGAAATGGCTTTTATCCCAGAGAGATGACTTAAACATTGCAATCATATTGTGTAGTACTTATCCTATGAGTAAATAGAGTCTAAATCGAATATTTTTCTATTCATTATAACTATAATATCACACTAAGAACTACTTATACATTAGTATAGGTTTTTTTAAAATTTCAATATACACCAAAGAGCCAAAACATTATGACCAGTGAGTCTTTATGCAAATCGAGGAAACTGCAGGTAAAGGTATACGGTATAAATAACACTTGATACTGAGCTCTGTTAATCAGTTTTTTCTTGTTCTTCAGATGGGAAAGGCAGTGGACTTAAGGGAGTTTCACAAAGGCCAAATTGTAATGGCCAGACGACTGGGTCAGAGCATTTCTGAGATGGCAAGGCTTGTGGGGTGCTCATGGTCAGCCATGGTTAGTACCTTCAAAAAGTGGTACGAGGAGAGAAAAGCCACGAACTGCCGGCTAGATGTGGGCTGACTATAGCTCATTGATGTTAGAGGTGAGTGAAGGCTATCCCATATGGTACGAGCCAACAGAAGGGATACTATGGCACAACTCGCCTATAATTTGAATGCTGGTAATGGGAGTAATGTGTCACAACACACAGCACACCGAACTGTACTGAAAATGGGGCTGTGTAGCCACAGGCCGCTCTGAATGCTTATGCTAACCTAAGTTCACTGTCAAAAGTGCCTATAATGGGCACACAAGCATCAAAACTGGATCTTGAATAATTGGAAGAAGGTCATCTGGTCTGATGAATCTCATTTACTGTTGCACCATGTGGACAGCCATGTATGTGCATGTCATTTACCTGGAGAAGTGTTGGCACCGTGGGCTGAAAACAAGACGGTGGAGGAAGTGTAATGCTTTGGGCAATGTTCTGCTGGGAAACCCTGCATCCAGTCATTCATGTGCAGGAAACTGTCATCTCTACCTACCTATATATCATTGCAGACCATGTACATCCTTTCATGGCATACCCCTCAAGTAGTGCCTTCTTTCAGCAGGATAAAGTGCCATGCCACACTGCCTGGATTGTTCAAGAATGGTTTGTGGAACATGAGAAAGAATTCCAGGTATTGTCCTGGCCTCCAAATTCCCCAGACATCAATCCAATTGAGAATATGCAGCAGCTCAACCACATAACTTCCAAGAGTAAAAGGATCTGCTGGCAATGTTGGTACCAGATACCACAAGACATCTTTAGTAACCTTATAGCATCCATGCTTCACTAGATAAGAGCTGTTTTGGCAGCTTGTGGAGGTCCAACATCATATTAGGCATGTGGTCATAATATTTTGGCTCTTTGGTGTATATATTCATTTATAAATATTTATAATAATGTGATATAATTAATCATGAAGAGAATCAACTTCTCAAAGTAGCTAAAACAGTGTATTTTTCATTTCTCTGTAGCAATAGGAATAATAGACTAAACAATTTAAAGAAATTAATATTAAAAACTTCTACTCAGCAGAAGTATACCTTACTGCCAAAGTAAGAATCAGAGAATCTTACAAGAGAAAATTTGCTTCAATTTGAGCAAAAGAAACCTGAAAAATTCACTGTAATATCACAATGAGATTTACTGTAACACTAGTATAGATTAAGATTTCAATATAATAACATATAATTTGAATCGTCTTATGATAATCATTAAAAGAAACAACTATTCAAAGTAGCTACACAACAAATTATTCCCAAACTGTTAGAAATGAAATATATATGTTATTTCATTCCTTACAGTGTGAAAATAAATTAGCATGACTTACTTTTTAGAGTAACAATTATGGTTGCCAATGAGTGAACATTATTTATATGTATTGAAAATTGGAAACCTAAATATTTCTTCATATTTTACAACCACATTTCCTTTACATTCAAGTTTATGTAACATTTTTAACTGTTAATTATGCTTGCATTAAATGCAAAACTGCTATCACTTTATGTACAATTGTTTAGCAATTTTTAAATATATTCAGTTTTGAGAGCTTCAATAGATAAATTGTGAAAAAGAGAAGAAAAAAACTCTTAATATTTGTACATTTCCCCAAAACGGATTCATTTACACAGAACTGGTATAAATAACAGCCAGAGATATATATTTAAACATGCTAGTAACTTTTATCTCTGATAAACTGTCTATATATATTTCAAAAGCAAAATTTTATTAAGTAAATTTAGTTATACAAAAGCTGATAACTTCTTTCAATTTCTTTGTTGGAAAAAAATCTTTTCTAATAACTGCATATATCCACATTTTTTACAGCTGCAAATTATTCCAAATCATTTGGATATTTCATCCCTTATATCAAGGGGGCGATAATCCATAGGAAATATTGAATATTGTACACCATTTGAACTTCCAAATAACATTACAATATGATTAAAACACAAAGGAATTTTGTTGCACCTGTTGGACCTGTGTTGATACTGCAGTTGCCAGCACAAACCTTGCACTAAAATTTTAATATTTTTCTTTAGCTCCCGATGGAAGTACCAATGTTCCAAACACAGCTCAGTTATCAATATTTGATTAGGGTGACCAGATTTAAAGAATATCAGGTGGTTTTTGATTTGGGTTGGTTTTTTTTTTTACCTCTGAGCAGCACTTTTTTGTACAAAATGGGATAAATGGCCAGGTCACAAGGACCCCAAAGGCTAAGAGAAGGTTGGGGGAGGGAACCCACTGGAACAGCTGTTGGAAGAGAGATGGTAGCATCCTGTCAAGGCCATCCAGCATGTTCTTTAATGTGCACAGGGTATGATTCTCCCGCACATGGGGCCACGGCTTAATGTCCCATCCGACGGACAACGACCTTTCCAAGCCCACCGTTGTCCCCTACTGACGGAATTCTGAAGGATGGACTTTTTATGAAATTATTGTTAAGAAGTAACACAATCTTTGCCATTTAGAACATATGCTATACACAACTGCACATAATAACAGCATTAATATCTAGTAGCAGAAAATAGAAACTTGAAAAACATAAGTTAATAAACAAAATCAGTTATTGTGCACATTTTTTCACAAATATTGATTTTTTGTAAAATATTTTCATTTTCAACAAGTTTTGCACTAAAGATTTCACAAGAACCCTGAAAATTAGTTTTCACTTGCAACACAGCTTCAATGCTATCTAATTAATACAAAATTTCATTCGGATGGAAAAGGAAACTCTCCTCTGGCAGTTTTCACTGATTTCTTCATTCACAAGCTGAAAAAAATCACAGCAGTGAGATGCCACACACCACTGCAAGATCTCTGGCATTCACAAAGACATTTGGGTTTCAAAATCACGTTCCGTTATATGATGGACTCAATTTGTTAAACCAAACACAGCAATACATAGGGGGAACCTATCAGTCAAGTATAAGAATTACAGGACAATGAAGCCTGTTACAACAGAGATAGAATGTAACTTGCATAGTAATAAGCCATTATCAACCATGTGGCACATGTTAGTGTCAGCAAGTAGAAGACACACATGAATTCTCATCTGGTGTGAGTATGGATACCACTATCATTATGATAATGATTCTAGCCTCAATTTTTCAGTCGACTGCTTTGCAACTGAATTTTTTTTATAACCATCTCGCCACTCTAGTTTATAAATAAAAATCTACTCAAGCGGTACAAGTCAATTTAATATTAAAAAAATATTAAATTATATATAATTTGTATATTTATCCAATTTTAATTAAATATATATATATATTTTTTTGTAAAAGTACATACATTCAGTGCTCACTGAATTATGACCACCTCCCTCCATGTTATGTCAGTGGAAGCTAACTTTGAAGCTCTATAACTTCAAAACTAAGCATTTTATGCAAAAATGCCCTTCTGGTGTGCTATCTGTTTGTGTGTCGACAGCCTCAAGTGAATAGATTCACAGGATATGTTTTATCAGCTGGTTGATAATCCTGAGCAGAGGTTATCGCAGGCACCTGAACTCTTGCTTCTATGGGCATTGTCAAATTCTACATTGAAGGAAGTCTTCCACTGTAGATGGCTTCAGCCTTTAGTAGTGGGGGAACGGGTCTTTGCCCCATGTCTGCGATTAGGGGGCTGTTTGATATTGTCGGCATTCCCTCTCTCAATAAACATAGTTTCTTTAAATATCCTACTAACCATTTTCTCTCCATAGGTAGTTGGAATGAGAGGACTCTGCACAGAGCGTTTTCTCTTGATGTCCTCACACAAGAATTCCACCATTATAGTTTAGATATTCTCGGCTTGCAAGAGACCAGATGGACAGATAAAGGTCAGATTCTGAAAAATAATCTTAAATTTCTCTTTTCAGGAGGGAAGACAATAAGCACCACCAAGGTGTGGGTCTGCTTCTCAGCAGACACACTAGTGATGCTCTTTTAGGATGAGTGCAGTAATGAAAGGTTTCTTGCAGCAAAATTTCAGACAAGCATTAACCCTTCTAGTGTCCATATCATCCATATACATTTGCAGGTTCTGAAATGAGGCCAAGGACATAAGCATACATTAAAAAAAAACCATTACCATTTTAATTTATATATATATATCTTATAAAAATATTTAATTCAAGCTTGAAGAATAATTTTGTCAACCCCCCCCCCCCCCAATTTCACACTTTTCTGTCATAAACCTATTTCAGAATTCCCAAAATTATATTTATCACTTTCCCCAGCATTCTATGCATCTTTCCTGCTCCTAAAATCGAAACTGGAAGTCAAAACATCCTTCTTAGAAATTCTGGTTGCAGCTGCATTTAATTACTTTATGGTTCACTGAGGCAAACAAGGAGCAGATGTTTGACACATACCATCTCCATTCTGTGTGCTACAAGTGGCTTCCACATTGTTTAGTTTTGGCCCAGGAAATTGGATACCTTTTGCAAAGTTAGTGTTTTACTTTTTTTATTTAAACCTTAGATTTTTTAGACCTATGATTTTTCATAGTTATGCTATATCAGGTGACCAGCCTACAACTCGTTGCTGTAGATATTAATATCACATTAGGCTATATGTTAATTTTTTTATTAATTACTTTTCCAGTAAAACTTTGATCTGGCATCATTTTCTGAAAATAAATGAGGTCTTGGATATGGAAGCAAATTCATATCTGTAGATTTATTTCTGCAAGTTAGCAATCTTTCTATTAGCTGATCTATCGATCTTTCTGTGTTATACTACATCAGAGACTGGTTTAAAAGTTGTGGATATTTCAACATCTCATCAGGTTACATGTAATTTTCTTTTATTTCTCTTTTTTTTTCAGGAAAAAAATCTGAGCTTGTCACATTTTCTGAAAATGAATGTCTTTGATACGGAAGCAAAATAGACTGCTACAGAAATCGGCGTTCATGTGAGAGGGCAATTTCAGGAAGGCTTGCCTTCTGCTAAACTCACTGTGAACCCCCCCCCCCCCTTAAAAAATTATATATTTTTTAAATTACGAGTTTTTACGTTTGTGTTGAATGATTTTAAAGACCCCCCCCCCCCCACCTACACACAGCACCTTGGCTGTGCCATACAGACGATATAACACTTTTTTTACTTTGGCGCACAAGCTTTTCTGCACTTAGCCAAGATCACCAAACTTCAACTTCCAAAAGTTCCCCCCCCCCCCATTTCACAACCAGTCCAGAAAATTCCATAACTTTGTTCACTTTGTATAACACTGGCAGTGTTTAACCCTTTGCACTCCATAGGCACCACTACAGCGGCATAACTAATACTATTTAACAATCATACTAAAAAAAACATCTGGAATGCAAAGGGTTAAAAATATACATATTGAAAAGAATCATTAAAAGAAATAAAAATCACATTTCAGGTTGAATATATTATTCAGGAGGTAATTTCCTTTCAATTAATATATAATATACCTATTTTTATTAATCAGGTTTTTCAAAATGAAGCCTTAATTGTATAGTTCGATTTTTTTTCTCACCACATCTCATTGAAAAATGTTTAAAATCAATATCATTGGAAATTTGTTTATACTTTTTATTTTCATAAAATTTGTAATTAAATTCTGTTTAATTTACCTGACCTATTTCTATTGGTTTTTTTTTTTTATTTTTTTTTAAGTTGACTTGTTTATCTGACTCAGCACAACTGGTTAAAAGCCTGAAATTTTCTCAAAGTATGGTACTGAGAAAAAAATTACAGAACAAGAAAAATATTTACTTAAAACTAATTTTTTTTTATTTATTCAGAAAAAAAAATAGCCTTTCCATTCATGTGCATTATAATCATTTCTGTCTTAATTTTTTTAATTTTTATTTGTGTTGCCAGATCCATTTTTTACTACATGACTAAAAACAAGAACTATTAAAAACTTGTCTTTTTCATTAAATATTTTATTTTTAGAAAATCCAGAATTAAATGCTGATTAATTTGGCATAAAACATGGAATAATTCCTTTCATTCAGTTATTTGGCAAAAAAGTTCTAAAGTTAATTTTTGCTTTGCCAAGCATAGGGAGAAAATAGCTTGGACTCTGGATGGAAACCAGTTTCTCAGGCTGGACACTAGAAGAGTTCAAGACTTGAATGTTATCTGCTGTTATGCCCCCACTGAGGATGACAATAGATTTTACAGACAACTTTATGATATTTTGAATTGTATCATGAAAGGTGATATTACCCTTGTTCTAGGTGACTTCACTGCCAAAATTAGTACTGATTCTGATCTTTAGGGAGGGGTGATAGGACCTTTTGGTATTTATAGCTGTAATGGTAAGTAAACTCAATGGTTTCAGAATAACTAACATTTATTACAAACACCGCAACATACTTAAGTACATATGAGTTTCACCTGAAGGGCTGCATAAGAATATGATATAATTCAATTTCACGATTAATTATTGTACAGAGTCTAGTCAATATCCAGAGGAGTGCTATACAAATTGTAAGAGTCTAGTAACCATTATTTAAGAGCGTTTATGCTCTGATCTTAAGATCCTTAATTGGCATATTCTAAAAGCTTGCCTTTTCCTCATGAAGGTGCTATAGAAAAGTAAGGACAACCATAGTTACCAGTTCATAATATGAAGCGATGCGTTTCACCAGATCTCGCATACTAGCTTCCTCAGGCTCCCGTACTACAATGTTGTGCAGTCTTAAATACGAGTCATTAATATCAGATATTTATTGCACATGTTCTTTGAGCATCTGCTCACGCAACAGGAGATTCCATGCCGCCAGAAGGTGTGGAATCTCCATGTTGCAAACAATCGTTAAGTAATTCAGCACGAAATTGAGAGAAAAGTGAGACTCTCCAATGTGGAATACAAGAGCTTGCTTAAAAGGACTGGTATACAGAAGTGGATAAAGAGGTACAAGCATACCAAAAAATAACATCGCTTTACAACAGACAGTAGCAACAAGTGCAGGAGCACCTTGCAGAAGTTGACTTGGGTACTTTCAAGATCGGCCAAATACTTCAAACAACAACAGAAGAAAATCTAGCCACTTGTAGTTGTGCTAGCAACTAATAACATCTTCATATTATAAACTGGTAACTATGGTTTTCCTTACTTTTCTATAGCACCTTTACAAGGAAAAGTCAAGCTTTTAGAATATGTCAATTAAGGATCTTAAGATCAGAGCATAAACGCTCTTAAATAATGGCTACTAGACTCTTACAATTTGTATAACACTCCTCTGGATCTTAACTAGACTTTGTACAGTAATTAATCATGAAATTAAATTATATTTACATTACTGTGATTTGTAACTAATTGATAAGAATATGATTGATTATATACTAATTAACAGCAAAAGGGCTAAGTTCTGTTAGGAATACAGGTCATATAGGGGAGCTGAAATTGGATCTGATCATTGCCGGTTAAAAGTGTCTTGCAACTTTTTTTTTGTGTGCTAAGGTTAAAAAATTTACCTTAATTCTGAAAGACCCAGTTATAGCTAAAGCTTACCATGATAGGTTACAGTAATTATAAGAGTCATGGTTTGCTTACTACTGAAGTTGAGGAAGAATGGGATAGTTTTAAATAGGCTTTTCTTGAAACTAACTGTACTCTTTTAGGAAAAAAAGGTGCAGATGAGGCAATATTATTTGAATGATAAGGCACGAGCTTATTTCAGAAAGAAAGAACTGCAGGAATGTCCTTGATCAACACCCTACTAGTCCTAATAGAAAGCATTACAAAGAACTTAATAAACGTGTAAAGGAAAAGTTAACTGCTGATAAGAATCTTTTGCTTGCCCCACCCCCTCCACTAAAATTCACTGAGAACATTTTACTGCTTCACCAATCGACAAAGTTTCATTAAAGAAGAGTTAAGCTTATATTCAACAATTTTAAAATATTTTTACCAACCTTCAGTAACTTGGCTAGGCCACTCTGACAATATACTTCCCCCCCTCCTCCTCCTTTGGTTGTTTGTTTGGGGTTTTATGGGACATGAGCTACTGAGGCTATATGTCAAATGAGGTAAAAAAGAAGCTAAAAGACAAAACCAACAAGATGTATATAACAGAAACAATAAAGAGGACACCCACCCACCCACCCATCCATCCATCCATACACACACATACACACACACACACACAGTATAGACAATGGATAAAACTAAACCAGGTGTAAATGACCTACATCAGACAGCAAATAAATAAATCCATAAAAATCATATCCTGGTAAAAGAATCTGTATACTGTAAAAAAGCAAAAAATGGAGGGATAAAAATATTATCAGATAAAAGATGTCTGAGTGTAAGTGGTTCAGACGTAAAAATCACAAAAAGTAAATACAAATGATGTTCGAGATTAAGACAAGGGCAATGAATTCAAATATAATTGATAGTTAAAATGGTGTTGCAGAACTCGCACTTCAGGTTTGTCGTCCACCAGAAGAAACAAGAGCAGAGCAAGTACAACTTCCTCCTTGTGATTCCTGTGGTAACATGACCGCTGTTTTATGATAGGTTTGATCTCAAAGAGCTTGTTTGTAAGCTGTTCTGACCAAGATCTCTGCCACTGTGCACGGAGCTCGATGGTAAAACACAGCCGGAAATCCAGATATGGAACCGGCAAAAGAGCCGGACAGGGGCATACCTGACTTGGCAGCAGCATCTGCCAAGTCATTGCCCTTGATCCCGAAGTGACCAGGCACCCAACAGAAGAGAACGTTGGAGGTGGCTGCCAGATGATGGAGCTGCTGGTGGATCTTAGAACTGGGTGATGTCAATGCCTCACCGAGATCAAAGCCTGTAGTGAGCTAAGAGAGTGTGTAAAGCACACACCGACGATTATTAGTTGCCACATGGTCCGAGGCAAGACTGATAGCATGCAACTCTGCAGTGGGATCTGGTGTGCAATGATTACATCACAGCAGACCATGGCATATCCCACTGATATGCTGGACTTTGAGCCATCTGTGAAGACAGGCAAAGTCTGGGTACACAGCACAATGGCTGGCAAAGAGTTGCTGGTACACAGTCAGATGTAAAGGCCTTCCTCATCTTGTACAGGGAAAAACCACAAAAGAAGGGGTAACCGCGAGCCACAGTGGGAGTGACTTAACTGTTGATTGTGCAATGCTATTGAGACTGGCGTTGAAGTCTCTGATGTAGCCTCGGACTCGCAAACCAAAAGAACAAATGGCAGTCAGCCGATTAATGTAAAGCATTTCCTACTTTGGACTGAAAATGCAGTCACAAGTGGGATGGCTAGGCAGTGATTGCAATTCAGATGAGTATTGTAGGGACAACTGCTGACAGCAAAGAAATAAAGATTGTTCATCGGTCTCATCATAAAGACTCTGGACCAGCGAGGTGACCATCTGGACTGTATAGCACTCCTCTGGATCGGTCTGGACTGGGATCTGTAGTCCAGCTTAGACTGGACAAGTGCATGGTACAGGCAGAGAACATTGGTCTGCTCCCCAGGAGAGAGAGACCTCGACAATGTTCAATGCCCGCGTGCACTTGGACCTGAGATGACACGTGTGGTAAAAAGGTCAATTTCAGATCGAAGATGAGACCGAGAAACTTGGTCTCCCCAACAACTAAAATAATGCTACCCCTGAGCTGTAGCTCAGGATCTAGGTGAAGATTATGCTTGTGGCAAAAGTGCATGCAAGCAGTCTTCTGTGGGGAGAACCAAAACATATTAGCTGTTGCCCAAACTGAAAGATTGTTCAAAGCCATTTGCAGCTGTTTTTTAGTGACCCTCATGATGGACAAGAGCAAAAGATGCTAAAATTGTCAATATAGAAGGAATTGCCTACAGATGAAGTTGTCGAGCAATAGAATTAATCTCGACAGCGAAAAGCATAACACTTAGAATGCAGCCTTGTGGCACTCCCTGTTCTTGGAGGTATGGCAGTGATAGTGTTGCCGAGACACGTACACGAAAAGAACATAAGAATTTGGAGGTGAAGATCGGCACGTGACCTCTCAAGCCAAAGCTATGGTCATGAAGAATGCTGAATCTCCAAGTCATGTATGCTTTTTTGATGTTGAAGAAAATTGACACCGGGTACTTTCGATGTAAAAAGGAATTTCTGACAGCAGATTTGAGAAGTATCAGAATGGTCAAGAATTGACCGTTGCCTGCAAAAGCCACACCGGGTGTTGGAAAGAAGGTTGTGGTATTCTAAATACCAGATGAGTCTGGCGTTTACCATTCTTTCCAACACCTTGCACACACAGCTCAACAATTGCAATGGGACGATAATTAGGAGTCTTGGAATCCTTTCCTGGCTTCGGGGAGGCCAAGACAATGGCCTCCCGCCAGGAGTCCGGAAACTGTCCCTCAAAAAATAAAATGTGTTGCTGTGTATTATAGGGCCAACATTAAAGCCACCAATGCATCTATCATCATTGCAAACAATGGGAATAGAACTAACCGCATTGTTTAGAATATCACTGAAATGCTCAGGCCACCTAGTCATGACAGAATCCTCACCTTCTAGAACCGTACCTTGTTTACCCTTCAATCCCTGTATACCTGTCCGTTTTCTACCACACAAAACATTAACTATCTGATACAGCTCTCTGCCGTTGTGCTGTCTAACTGCTTCCTCGGCTTTGTCAGCCAAACCATCAAGCCATAGATTCTTAGCAGCTAACTGATTTTTTACATGTTTATTAAGTTCTCTGTAATGCTTTCTATTAGGACTAGTAGGGTATTGATTAAGGACATTCCTGCAATTCTTTCTTTCCGAAATAAGCTTAAGTGCCTTATCACTCAGATAATTCTGCCTCTTCTGCTCCTTTTTTCCTAAAAGAGTACTGTTAGCGTCCAAAAAAGCCTGTTTAAAATGATCCCATTCTTCCTCAACTTCAGTAGTAAGCAAACCATGACTATCATAATGACTAAGTAACCTATCATGGTAAGCTTTGGCTATAACTGGATCTTTCAGAGCTTCAGTATTAAAAGTAAATTTTTTAACCCTAACACAACACTTTTTAAGTTTAAGTTGCAACACACTTTTAACAAGGTAATGGTCAGATCCAATTTCAGATCCCCTATATGCCTTGGTATTCCTAACAGAACTAGCCCATTTGCTGTTAATTAATATGTAATCAACCATATTCTTATGCAGCCCATCAGGAGAAACCCATGTGTACTTATGTATGTCGCGGTGTTTGTAATAAGTGTTAGTTATTCTGAATCCATTGAGTTTACTTACCTGTAGGAGACGTTGCCCATTGCCATTGTAGCTACCAATACCAAAAGGGCCTATTACTCCTCCCCAAAGGTCAGAGTCAGTACCAACTTTGGCATTGAAGTCACCAAGAACAAGGGTAATATCTCCTTTGACAGAATTCAAAATAACCTGAAGTTGTTCATAAAACCTATCCTTCTCATCTTCATCGGCATCCTCAGTGGGGGCGTAACATCAGATAACATCCAAGTCTTTAACGCTTGTCTGAAATTTTGCTGTAAGAAACCTTTCATTAATGCACTCATATCCTAGAAGAGCATCACTAGCATGTCTGCTGAGAAGCAGACCCACGCCTTGGTGATGTTTATTGTCATCCCTCAGTGAAAAGAGAAATTTAAGATTATTTTTAAGAATCTGACCTTTATCTGTCCATCTGGTCTCTTGCAAGCTGAGAATATCTAAATTATAATGGTGGAATTCTTGTGTGAGGACATCAAGAGAAAAAGCTCTGTGCAGAGTCCTCACATTCCAACTACCTATGGAGAGAAAATGGTTAGTGGGATGTTTGAAGAAACTATGTTTATTGAGAGAGGGAATGCCAACAATATCAAACAGCCCCCTAATCGCAGACATGGGGCAAAGACCTGTTCCCCCACCATAAAGGCTGAAGCCATCTACACTGGAAGACTTCCTCCAATGTAGAATTTGACGATGCCAATAGAAGCAAAGAGTTCAGGTGCCTGCGATGACCTGCTCAAAATTATCCACCAGCTGATAAACATATCCTGTGAATCTATTTACTTGGGGCTGTCAACCCACAAACAGAAAATACAGCAGAAGATTTTCCCTCCACAGAAGCCCACCAGTGCAGCAAAATCAGGATCCATAATCAAGCTCAGAGCCATATATCTGTCCAGTCCAGTGGGTTTATATGGTCAGCACCAGGACCCTGTGTGGTTGACCACTCCTCAGTAGGGTAGAAAAAAAAAGAAAAGTAGCCATAGTTGTCCAGATCAGTAGGTCACACTAATCTGGCAGCCCTCCCCTTCCACAAGAGAGTATCTCTTTTGAAAGGTACTAACGGTCTGAACACGAGAAGGCGGGGTTGGACATTAGGTGCTAGGCCAGCCGGTTCTATGCATCATCACAGGGGATTGGTGCATAGCTCTCCTTCCAGTGACTACCTAGCTACCATTTACAAACCTTCAAAATTCACTTGCATAAAAAAAAAATCTAATTTTAGTAGGGGAAAGAAAAGCAGGTAAGGCGGTATTCCTCCATTTCATAAACAGGACAGAAAATTCCATTAATGTGAGTAATCCAAGTTACCTTGTATAATGCTGGCCCATATTTTAAAACATACACTGAAAAGAATAAATAAAAGAAAAATTATGTTTCAGGTAAATATATTATTCAGAAAGAAATTTACCTTCAATTAAAATATAATTCAACTGTTTTCATTCATCACATTTTCCAAAATTAAACCCAGGGATGCTTGAAATGCAAACAATGCCCTGTGGGTGGCACATGTTTTCATGCCATATCTGCTCTCATATTTCTACACTAAAATGGCGGGGACATAAGAGAAATTTCATACTTTCCATATGATTGCAGACAATAATAATTTACTATCAGATTATAGAAATTAACATTTAGAAAGAGGTAGTACGTTAAAAGTTTTAATATAAGCATTACATAGATTATCTGCAAATCTATTGTTATCAGTTAATTTTTTTTATTTTGCAGTTTATCACTAATCTACGAACTGATGTATAAGTACAACCATAACAAAAGGAGCAGCGTCAAACACCAGTGTGTCAAGGTTCTCCTTCATGACAATGCCAGTGCTCACAAAACACAGCAAGTTACAGCCTATCAAGGGCAGGAAAAAAATTAAACTACCCCATCCTGCATATTCACACGATATTTCAACATTCAATTTTTGGCTGTTTCTAAAAATTAAAAAGGAACTTGCTGGGAAGGCTTTTTCAATGGTGCAAGACCTTGCAAAATGCATTCATTCAGAGTTGTAGAGTATTCCCCACAGTAGTACCACCAAACACCCCAGAATTGACATCTGCAACTTTTCATAGATGCTGGAGGGGAGTACTTTGAAGGACAGTAAAAGTTTTGTTGAAGTAAGTGCAATGGCAAGTTCTGCAGATAGATGTCAATAACGTTTTGAATGCTAATTGTCAATGAAATGCATAATGCTCAAAAATAAATGTCAAATGTGTAATGGCAGAAGGTGATCTTTTACCAAATATCGACCAGTTTCAAGCTAGATGAAAAAACTCCACTACAGCTGAGCCCCATAACAAGACATCCTGTTGCACATAATCTATTAGAAGGTTAAGAGTGCACCTCTTCAATATACTTTTTAATATTCTATTTTTTTCTTTTTATTATTCTTATAAAACACATTGAAAGTTATTACTACAAATGTTACTCACTTTTAATATGAAATACATGCTGGCTCTATTAGTCATTTTGGTTGCTCTGGGGTAGCAGGTACCGTACATAGGGCACTTCAACATCCCCACCATCAGCATCATTACAACAAAGCTCAAATACTAATGCTCTAATATGATTTTCAATTCTTCTCCTGGACACCCTTCTCACCACTTCAGACATTCTAAAATTAAAAGTATTAATTTATGTAATAAAATGTTATCACACTACAGATTTGCCTGCTGAAATAGAAGATAGCTTCCTAACTACAATCCAGTTAAAATCTTTTAAAGTGGGATGTCTCATTTAAATATTCAGTAACAAATTAAGTTATATTAAAAATATATATAATAATTAAATCTATAAGAATATTATACTTTACTAACAAATTTCCTGTTGAAATTCAAGTTTGTGAAGAAATAATGCAATGGGGTAAAACGTGACAAATTCAGGAAATTGGGGGGGGGGGGGGCACTAAAAATCTGTTTAAAACTAGAGGAAACTGTACAACACTGAGTGTGCTGCATTTTGGAAAATTGCTAAGTTATGTGCATTGCAGCAGACACAAAATGTTGCTCTAACCCTTCTAGTGTCCAAGCCGTCTGTATACGCATTTTGTACAACAAAAATTTTGATTTTTTAAAAATTTTCATTTTTTAAAAATAATGTAATTTATTTTATATATATATATGTTACAAAAATATATAATTCAGACTTCAAAAATAATATTGTTTTCTAATTTGATGCATATTTTATTAAACTACAATATAAATAATTTTATAAAGCAACCTGACTGCCATTTCTTAGAAGCACTAAACGGTATTGCCGATTTGATTGTTAACATTTCTATTTGCTGAAGCAACCTTCTGGTTTATAAGCTCACAAGTTTGATTTGAGTTATTATCTACAACTATTTCCTTAAAGTTTTGAAAATCTCCTAAGAATTGACAAAAAAACTGTTGTTTTTAAACAATAGTTTTTGGAAAAAATTACAAAATACGTATGGCCATTTTCCCCCCTCATTTCACACTCTTTTCTGTCATAAACCGGTTCACGGCCAAGTCATGTTGTGTAACACTGACCACGTTTAAAATATACAATACTGAAAAGAATCATTAAAAGAAATAAAAATCATTTCAGGTTGAATATATTATTCGGGAGGAAATTTCCTTTCAATAAATATATAATTTAACTATTTTTATTCAGCACGTTTTCCAAAATGAAGCCTTAATTGTATAGTGAGATTTTTTTTTCACCATACAACAATGAAAAAAGGCTTATTAAAATCAATATGCTTGCAAATTTATGTTATTTATTTTCAAAAAATTCGCAATTAAATTCTGTTTAATTTGGTATAACATGACCTATTTCCGTTGATTGGTTATTTAAAAAAAAAATTCTAAAGTTGATTTGTTTATCTGACTCAGCACAGTTGGCTAAAAGCCTGGAATTTTCTCAAAGTATGGTACCAAGAAAAAAATTACAAAACCAGAAAAATATTTTACTCAAAACCAAAAAAGGAACTTTTTTTGTTATTCAGAAATATATAGTCATTCTATTCACGTGTTTTGTAATCATTTCTGTCTGTTAGTTTTTTTAAAATAAATTTTTGTGTTGTCAGATGCATTTTTTTACTACATGACTAAAAAATTTCGATTAAAAAACTTAGTATTTTTTGTTAAATATTTATTTTAAGAAAATCCAGAATTAAACGCTGGCTAATTTGGCATATAACACGCCATAATTCCTTTTGTTAGTTATTTGGCAAAAAAGTTCTAAATTTAAAGTTTTTTTTTGGCTGAACATAGACAAAAAATAGCTTGGCCCCTAGATAGAAACCCGTTTTTCAGGCTGGACACTGGAAGGGTTGATTGACCAGATCACAAGGACTCAAAGCAGGAGGAGCAAGGGGATCCATTTTGGTGTAGAAGTGCTTGCACTAAACATACCAAGGTGTGTCAAGTGTTAAATAAATAAGGGGATATATTGGACGGCTATTTGAAGACAGATGGAAGCCTCTGATCAGGATTTTTCTTTAAACGTACAGAGTAAGACTTTCTTGTACAAGGGGCCACAGTTTAGAATCCAGCATCCCATCCAATGGACAGCAGTATTTCAAAAACACATTGATGTCACTTTTCTCATTAAGGACAGAGTGGGGGAAAGCAAAGATACATCTTTACACAAGGACAGTTTGCATTTGAACTTGGGCAACTAGAAAAGAAAACAGGGTAGCAGTTAGGGGTGCAGTTGGACAAAGTTCAAATAAATGGTTTCAAAGTACTGCATTGCTTATCAGCATTTTAAATAGTTTCATTCTGATGTATATAGTTAACACTTAAGTGTATATAACTTGAAATAAAAATATTCAGAGAGGAATTATGGTAAATCTAGCCAATATTTAAAGTGTTAAATATAAATTAATAAATAACTTACGTTAAATCTATTCTTTCACGTTTCCTTGCTTCTGGTAAAAAGAAAGAATACAGCATGCACACTCCTTGGGACAGCATAGTGATCTCCAAGTTGTATTCATTCTGAAAAATATACTTTTTCATTCAATATTAAAGAGATACAACACAGTAATTGATACTGAACTCAGTCATGGTCACCTTAACACTGATTAGAATACTATCACAGTGCGATAACAGAGGTAATATACCATTCTTTGTACATGTAAGCTAAGTACCATTACCTCAGCTAATAGACTGAAAATATTTTATCACTCTGTATGTATGCCACTTCATCTTGATGGTATCTGTATTTTAAATCTATTTAAATTGCCTGCACTTTGTACGATGAGTATTAGTGTGACCATACCAGATTTTGCTCATTTATATATCATAAATTATACAGTACACCTATGATGAGTTGGGTTGTTTCACCTCTGAGTGCACTATTTTTTGCACACAATGGGCTAAATGGCCAGGCCACAAGGATCCTAAGGGCTCAGAGAATGCTGGGGGAGAGGACACACTGTACAGCTGTTGGGAGACAAGATGGTAACCTCCTGTCAAGGCCATTCAGTATGTTCTTCCCACACATGGGATCATGGCTTAATGTCCCATCTGACGGACACTAGTCTTTATAAACCCATCAGTGTCCCTTATTGATCAAGGGTAGGGAGTTTTGTGGAGATAAATCTCAACACTTGCCCAGCTGGTATTCGAACTTGGGAACTACAGATTATGAGCTTGGCAAGCTACAGACTGAGCTATCCCTGCCCCTTTTTCACTGGGATAGAACAATAAATGAAAACTAGCTGTATAGTATTATGTTAAGAAAATAAAAAAAAAATTTACCGAGAGACTTTAACAAATTGAAATCAAAAATTATCAGCTGATTCATTTATTAAATCTGTTAATTAATAATCCCATAATAAAAATAATAAACATTATTAATTGACAATACTAGGCTTTTTTTTACAAATGGAAATGTTTCTAAATGAAAGTATTAATTAGAAATGTGATCTGAATTATTGCTATTTTTTTCCAAAAGCATTAGCAGTTTGTAAAATTGAAAAAAGTTTCTTTTTAAGACAAATACATATCATTCAGCAAAAGTAGTTTGGTTTTACCTTTACATTAATTACTCTTTAGACTTTAAACTTTCTAATTATTTTTATTCATTACATATGTATTGGTATCTCTTTCTAATTGTAATTGCTGCAAAATAAAAAGAAGTTGGTTCTGAAATGTATGGTGTTAAGTGAAAGGTGTCACAAGAACATATAACAGCTGGGCTAGTTTCCTTAAGAGTTATGGCTACAACTGTCCAAATTATTTCTAACAAGGAAGTCTTATAACATTTTTGCAGCTGTAAACTGATTTAAAATACCACACTTAATTAAGGATTATTCATTGGTTTTCTTTCAGTAAAAAAGCCAATATTTTAGTATATCCTCAAGATCTCTCTTCTCGTAAAGAACAAGGTGTTAGTTATGAAGGATTTCCTTGGTTCAAAAGTAAGTAACAATGATGGGAGAAAATAATTTCATCAGGAGGGCATGAAACTCCTCTCTGGTGAAATGTGAAGTACTTGAGAAGATGTCAGAGGAAGGTGGCTTAATCATTATGCTCATATCAGCATAATGTTTAGCGATTTTCTTTTATAACAGTCACAACTCCAGGTCAAATTCATTTGCTTTAATAAATAAGCCAGTGTTTACACATGAGCTATTTATACGCTGTCTAAAGCTAGCTTTCAGCAGCATCAAATTGAAAGTGATTCTGTTAGATCATCTTTGATCCTTTGAATACGATCACGTTTTATATTACCAGCACTCACTAGCACACTCTTCAAAAGTTCATAACCCAAAGTCATAATGTGATTGATTTGATAACTGTTCATCACAGAGCCTGTAAAATATTTTTTAAATTCAAATCACTAATTACAATATTCATTTATGGGTCATTCCATGTCAAATCACCAAAAATTTTCAAAAACATTTACCACCAATCACAAATTTCAATGATCTTACGCAAAAATGTTAGTACACATAAGATGTCTAATTGTCCAAAATATTTTGAGTCAAAAAATGTTTTGTAGGGAATCGATCGTTTCATCATCATCCTCAAGCAGCCACGGGCTACGGAGGTCCAACCAGACCGTGCAGTTTAATTCTCCAAGCATATCTGTCCTGAGCTACATCTGCAGCATCTGGCCACTGCATACAAATCCTAACAAGATCCTATTTGACATTGTCTGCCTACTGGGTCTCCCCCTCTTTCTGAGGCCTTTAGACACACTCATAACCCTATTCACTAATTTTAAATTATCGATACGGGCAACATGGCCAAACCAATGGAGTCTCTCTCTCTGCACAATATACTGCTCAGAGGTGGTTGTCGACTCCTTTGCCTAAACTCATCATTATTTACAAATTTGAACCACCAAATTCCAAGATACTGCATAAGCATCTAGAATAATAAAATCAGTTTCCTGTTATCTAGTTTACAAAGGTCCAAGTTTCACTACCATAACTAACCCTAGAAAGAACCAAACTATTATACAGTCTAATTTTAGTTTTTAGGTGTATATGCCTATTTCTCCACACTCTCCATATATTCTTAAAAGTCCCAGCAGCAATCCCTATTTGTCTGCTAATCTCATGCCGCTCATCACCAGTATCTGTTACATAGCTCAAGATAATTAAACTGAGACACCTGCTCAAGAGTGCAACCATTCATATTAACTAAACCACAAGCTATTTGATCAATTTTCATCACTTGTTTTCTCTGTTTATCATCAAACCTACTCTACTGCCAGTCTTATTTATTAACATCATTTGCCAAAAGGGTTAAATCATAAGTATAATCTAAATCAGAAAATTTCAGATCAGACCATTTAAGGTCAAAATCTTCCCTTGCAAAATTTCGCACAATAACCACACTAAAGAGGAAAAGGAGACAAAATGCACCCTTGTCGAACACCAGAAGCAATGCTAAACCAATTACTATAACCCTACCAACTCTGACACAGGACAAATGTTATTATAGAGAACTTTCATTATGTCAACAAACTTGTCTGGTAAGCCATATGATCTCACAATCAACCACAACTTATGATAACGAATAGAGTCAAAAGCCTTTTTGAAATCAACAAAGCTAGTAACCAAAGGTTTCTGAAACTCTAAACATTTCTCAATATTTGGCCTGAGTGAAAATATCTGATTTACACATCCCCTACCACTTCTGAATACACATTGCTCATCACACAATTGCCCATTAACCAGATTCTTAATTCTATTAAACACAATTATGCAAAGAACTTTACCTGGAAAGAAATGTAGCTGGAACAGAAAGTAGGGCTGATACCCTACTTTCTGCTCGGCGACAATGGGGCTGGAACAGAAAGTAGTTTGAATGGGGCGACAATGTGGCTGGAACAGAAAGTAGGCTGATACCCCTATTATTACAAGAACTGCGATCAACTTTTTTAAAAATAGGGATAATAGTTCTGGTAAAATCCTTAGGAAGAATGGCTTTATCAAAAAAGATATTCAAAATTTCAGTCACCATGTTAACCGAAACATTCCCAGCTCTAAGCATTTAGTATTAATTTCATCTGCCCCTGGGGATTTTTATTGTTTAAGTATAGAAATAGCCAAAATAACTTCAGACTGTGTTATAGTGCCAACATTACAGCCAGTAATAGATCAATCATCATTAAAAACAATGGGAGTAGAACAACATTGTTTAGAACATTCCTGAAATGTTCAGCCCACCTAGTCATGACAGAATCCTCATCTTCTATAATCTTACCTTGTTTATCTGTCTGGTCTATAAATAGTAGCTAGATAGTCACTAGAAGGAGAGCTATGCACCAATCCCCTGCAATGATGCATAGAACACAGGGTCCTGATGCTGACCATATAAACCTAATGGACTGAAATAAGGCTCTGAGCTTGACTATGGATCCTCAATTTGCTGCACTGGTGGGCTCCTGTAGAGGGACAATCTTCCACTGTGTTTTCTGTTTGTGGGTTGACAGTCCCAAGTGCATAGATTCATAGGATATGTTTTATCAGCTGGTGGATAATCCTTAGCAGATGTCACCATTTCCTCTCCATAGATAGTTGGAATGTGAGGACTCTGCACAGAGCTTATTCTCTGGGTGTCCTCACAAAAGATTTTCACTATTATAATTTAGATATTCTCAGCTTGCAAGAGACCAGATGAACGGATAAAGATAAGATTCTTAAAAATAATCTTAAATTTCTCGTTTCAGGGAGGGAGGATAATAAACATCACCAAGGCGTGGGTCTGCTTCTCAGCAGACACGCTAGTGATGATCTTCTAGGATATGAGTGCATTAATGAAAGGTTTCTTACAGCAAAATTTCAGACAAGCGTTAAAGACTTGGATGTTATCTGATGTTACGCCCCCACTGAGGATGCCGATGAAGATGAGAAGGATAGGTTTTATGAACAACTTCAGGATATTTTGAATTCTGTCAAGAAAGGAGATATTACCCTTGTTACTGGTGACTTCAATGTCAAAGTTGGTACTGACTCTGACCTTTGGGGAGGGGTGATAGGCCCTTTTGGTATTGGTAGCTGCAATGGCAATGGGCAACGTCTCCTACAGGTAAGTAAACTCAATGGATTCAGAATAACTAACACTTATTACAAACACCGCGACATACATAAGTACACATGGGTTTCACCTGATGGGCTGCATAAGAATATGATTGATTACATATTAATTAACAGCAAATGGGCTAGTTCTGTTAGGAATACCAGGTCATATAAGAAAGCTGAAATTTGATCTTGTTAAAAACTCAGTCATTATGACAGTCATAGTTTGCTTACAACTGAAGTTGAGGAAGAAGGAGCAGAGGAGGTAGAATTAAAGAACTGCAGGAATGTCCTTAATCAATACCCTAGTAGTCCTAATAGAAAGCATTACAGAGAGCTTAATAAACGTGTAAAGCATCAGTAGGCTGCTGATAATCTTTGGCTTGGCTGACAAAGCCAAGGAAGCAGATGATTAATTATATATTAATTAACACCAAATGGGCTAGTTCTGTCAGGAATACCATTGTCGGACAGCACCACTCCCTCTATGACACATGCTAGAACCTTTATTTCGCCACTGTTGCCAACAGCATCCAACAGTTTATGCATCCCAACAAACATGGGCAGTGACACAATGTGTAGTCCATCCAGCTTCATATAAGCCTATAATTCCTCCTCTCTCAAAAGCATCCATATGGCAATAAACCTGCCGACGACATGTACCAGGAAATTTCAGCATTTGCTGAACTATTTCCAAGCAGAACCACCTAATCTCAACCGTTCACATGACTTCCACCTGCATAAACACAATACCATCCCTGTTCCTTCTTGAACCTTTTTTCTCTTGAGCCACACATCATTGGCTCCGGATTATCGTCATTTGCATATCTCAACTGCGCACACCCACCCTTCTATTTGCATGTTTGTACATGTCCTTCTGGTGGGTCACTTTCAATGTCAAGCACAGTATATATACTATACTATAAACAGTGTAGATTGTGATTAAATATTTGATTTTAATATAACCTATCACTGTGAAATTAATCCCCCTTTTTTTACCTTAGCACAACACTTCTTAACTTTAAGTTGCATGACACTTTTAACACTGTAATTGTCAGATCCAATTTCAGCTCCCCTAAATGACCTGGTATTTCTAACAGAAATAACCTGTTTGTTGTTAATATATAATCAATCATATTCTTATGTGGTCCATCTGGTGAAACCTATGTGTACTTATGTATGTCACGGTGTTTGTAATCCATTGTTGTCCATTGCAGCTACCAATACCAAAAGGGTCAATCACCCCTCCCCAAAGGTCAGAGTCAGTACCAACTTTGGCATTGAAGTCACCAAGAACAAGTGTAATATCTCCTTTCTTGACAGAATTAAAAATATCCTGAAGTTGTCCATAAAACCTATCCTTCTCATCGACATCCCCAGTGGGGACATAACAGCAGATAACATTCAAGTCTTTGAATGGCTTATCTGAAATTTTGTTGCAAGAAACCTTTCATTAATGCATTCATATCCTAGAAGAGCATCACTGACGTGTTTGTTGAGAAGCAGACCTATGCGTTTGTGATTTTATTATTGTTCCTCCCTGAAAAGAGAAATTTATGATTATTTTTAAGAATCTGGCCTTTATCTGTCCATCTGATCTCTTGCAAGCCGAGAATATCTAAATGATAATAGTGGAATTCTTGTGTGAGGACATCAAGAGAATAAGCTCTGGGCAGAGTGCTCACATTCAAACTACTTATGGAGAGAAAATGGTTAGTGGGTTGTTTAAAGAAACTATGTTTATTGAGAGAGGGTATGCCAACAATATCAAACAGCCCCCTAATCGCAGACATGGGGCAAAAGACCCTTTCTCCCACCACTCTAAAGGCAGAAGCCATTTATACTGGAAGACTTCCTCCGATGTTGAATTTGATGATGCCAGTAGAAGCGAAGAGTTCAGGTGCCTGTGATGACCTCTGCTCAGGATTATCCACCAGCTGATAAACATTCTGTGAATCTATTCACTTGGGGCTGTCAACCCACAAACAAACAGAAAACACAGTGGAAGATTTTCCTTCCACGGAAGCCCACCAGTGCAGCAAATTCAGGATCCATAATCTAGCTCAGAGACATAATTCTATTCGGGTTTGTATATATGGTCAGCACCAGGAACCTGTGTGGTTTACAACTCCTCAGCAGGCTAGAAAGAAAAAAGTAGCCATAGTTGTCCAGATCAGTAGGCTACATTAATCTGGCAGCCCTCCCCTTCTGTTCACTTTCACAAAAGTGTATCTCTTTTGAAAGGAACTAATGGCATGTACCACAAGAACGCGACATGGGACATTAGGTGCTAGGCCTGGCCGGTTCTTTACATCACAGGGGATTGGTGCACAGCACTCCTTCCAGTGAATACCTAGTGTGAATTATAATTTTCTTTTGTACTTTTCACACAAATTTTTGCATTTAAAGCATGAACTCTATTGGTGCACATACTTACACCATATAATTTATTCCATTGACATTTCAGGATTGTTCAGTAGAAAGCTAATACTCTAGTAAAATTCACTTATAAATATATGTATAGAGTAAGAACAAATTAAAATATTTTGCAGACATTAAAGGTTTTCAATTCCATCTTACCTTGAAGTGGTTTAAAAATTCTCTTAATGTCATTTCTCCCTTAACTTCAAATCGGTCCCACAAAGTAAATTCTGTATCATAATACTACGAAAGAAATCAAAACAAATTGTTATTTACAAATTATGAAACCATTAAAAATTACATGAAACACTTTGACCTTATTTGTAATGTAAAGTATACTCTTTTTCGTGAATGTCATCATATTTCTATGACGAGGTAAACACGTCAAAAGTTTTGTGCAAAACATATGTCCATTGACTAGAGTTCATTCACAGCTCACAACTTAGTACTCCATTCACATGTGATGGCAATGCTCCCCAGAAATTTCAGATGCTTTTCAATGGATCATTCCTGACCCATGCAACTAGGAATCTAATCTGTTACCCCAACAAAGCTAGAGCAAACTGCAATCACCCCATGAAACTTGGGACTAATCACTCAAGTAGCAGTGGAACCACACGAAAACTGCCCATTACTGCCACCGATGACATCACACATCAGCCCAACCGCTAGTGTGCCAATTGGAATTAGGCTATTTTATGATTAATAACTACAGTAAAATCAGGTCTGATACAGCACCAAAATATTTGAAGGCCCAATAGAACTTTAGACTAATCATAAAATGATGAAAATTGAACCAAATGACAAAAATGAATTCATATTCACTAAACATCTCCAATATAAATCTTATGAAAAGATCACACCATTTTTCACAAATGTTTACACCTTTTTCCCCCGTGTCTCAATTATAAATCTTATAATTTTTTGGTGTTTCATTAATATTTGGTGTTTTTGGATTTTTTTCAGAATGCTGCTTTCTTGAAATTAATTTTTTTCTTTCAGCTTCTCAGTGCAATCTTTTTGTTCTAGCTTTAAAATAGGTTTCCCTTACTTGCATATCTAATCTTGTTTTACCTTTAATGATTCCTGTTTTGCATTCTTTTTAGATTCCAATTGAGCCCTGCCACAAGTACAATGTGAAAATGCAGTTACTTCTCTTGGAGAAAAAAAGAAAAAAAAAAATCTGCATGAGCCATATTAAAATGGTTGAAAGGATATATTTTATGTTTAAACAAAGTTTTATTACCTGATATCTATTAAACCTAAGTAGTGCCAAACATAAGACTGTCCCAGTTGATTAGGCCTTTGAGTGGCATTTTATTATTCTTAAGACACAGATTGCACTTTCATAAAGAAATTTTTTGGACATTTCAGTAAAATATGTATGATATGCCATCACAAGTTTAAACAGTATAAAAAGTTTAGAAAAAGATTCAGAAACTACAAAAAAATTTTAGGAAGCAAAAAATAACTTTTTTAATTAACATTAACATAGTTAATGTTTCATTTTCTTGTAATTCAGTTTATATAATTTATGTTACCTGAAAGTTAATGTTGAGCTAAAAAGGTTAAAACTTAAGAACACTTATCACCACTGGTGAATATGGGATGCTTGTTTTCAAGGGAATAATTTTTATTTTTAACTTTTGCTCCCTTAACAGTGGAATTTGCACTAAGGGATGATCAAGAAGTTTTAAAATGATTTTTCTATTATAGTGAGGGAAAGTGTAAGCAAGCTAAATAAATTTCTCACCAAGTTCAGATAGTTTTTGCCAATATGCAATTTTGAATTCATTTTTATCCCTTAACACTGCTCTTGGTATAATGAAAAAAAAAAAGCTCTTTCGAAATGAAATATTGTCTCTATGATTTTATTTACAAAACGTCTTTAGAGTAACCTTTGTGCATTAATTTTTGCTTTTTATGCCTATTTCATATTGTAGCATATTCCATACTGTATTTTGCATTTTTTTTACTTTCATGGGAAGAGTGAATTGTCAGAAACATACCAGATGGGAGTGAAATTCCAAAATATCCATTTTTTAGTCACCCAAGCTTTACCTGGTATAGTGGTTAATGTACCTGACTGTTAAAAGTTAGTGGGCATGTTCTTGTGTGTTTGTATCGTATGTTGTATGAGAAACCAGGACAAGTCTGAGATAGATCCTTTGTATAAAGGAATACCTTTTCCCTTAAAAAAACATACAAATGCAAAATGAATACCTTTCCAAAAAGAGAAGAGTGAATTATTTAAAGAGGGGGGGGGGGGACAGACCATTCTCAGAACAGTTTAGAACATGCTCTCATTGGGCATCAAACACTGGGGTGTGTGGATAAATTTTGAATGGTGTAACATGAATGTTAATTTTTTTTTTACAGTGCTTATCATCACCATCAGGCAGTCATGGGCTATGGAGGCCCAACCAGACTGTGCAATTTAGTTCTCAGAGCATAGCTGTCCTGAGCTACATCTGCTGCATTTAGCCACTGCACACCAAATCTAACAAGGTCCTGTTTGACATTGTCCACCACATCCTAGGTCTCCCCCTCTTTCTGAGGACTTTAGGCACACTGTTCATAACCCTATTCGCTAATCTATAATTATTCATACGGGCAACATGACCGAATCAATGTAGTCTCTCTCTGCACAATATGCTGCTCAAAAGAGGTTGCTGACTCCTTCACCTAACCTCATCATAGTCAAACCACTAATGCCTAAGATACTGCATAAGCATCTAGTCAAAGGTGTGAAGTTTCATATTAACTTGCTTAGACAGAGGTTCCAGGTTTCACTACAACAGCAAATTTAGAAAGGACCATACAATTATACAGTCTAATTTTAGTCCTTAGGTGTATACATCTATTTTTGACAATATCCATAGATTCTTGGAAGTCCCAGCAGTAATATCTATTATTTTATCTCATGTTGCACATCAGCATTATCCGTTACAAAAACTCCCAAGATAATTAAACTGAGAATCCTGTTCAAGGGTGTATATCATTAAGAAGACTTCAAAGCTTAACCTGTCTGACAAATTTTAATCATTTTAGTACCTCTGTTTATCACAAAATCTATTCTATTGCTGGTCTTGGGGTTGGGTCAGTAGGTAGCATGCTAGGCTTGTAATCTGCAGTTCCAAGGTTCAAGTCCCAGCATTGAGTTTTTTCTCTGCTAAACCCCCAACCTGCCCTTGGCTAATAGGGGACATTGATGGGCTTGGAAAGGCAGCCATCTGTAGGATGTGATGTTAAGCAGTGACCTCGTGTGTGGGAAAGCCATACCCTGTACACATTGAAGAACATGCTGGATGGCATTGAAGGGAGACTACCATCTGTCTCCCAACAGCCCGACTCTCCTATTGATGCCCAGACATTCAGTGGGTTCCTCCCCCACAACCTTCACTGAGCCCTTGTGACCTGGCCATTTAACCTATTATGTGCAATAAAGTTCCACTCAGAGGTAAAACAACTCAATCCAACTATTGCTAGTCTCACCAAGTCAAATATCTACACCATTTACACATTACATTTTCATACATAATTTACACATTATGTATGAATAAGAAATAAAATGCACCCTTGCCGAACAACTATAGTAATGCAAAACTGATAGCTACCAGCCTTAGGAACAACACCTTTATCTTATCAAATATTCTCAGCTTTAAGCATTTCAGTAGTAATTTCATACCCAAAGTAACTTCAGATTGTGATAAAGAGTGAAAAATAAGACCAAATACGTATCTATCCTCATTTACATTACATTGTTAAAAACATCTCTGAAATGCTCAATCCCCTACATTGACAGCATATTTGATGAAGTAAAATCTCAATTACATGACAAAAACTAATAATAATCCCAGTTCTCCATATCCTATAATGGAATCTAAGAACAATACAACAAGGCAGTATTGCAACTCGCAAAATATAAAAATCATTTAAAAACAACTTAAAATTCTCTGTCGTTGAGCTTTAAAATTTATGTAAAATCCAACTTTGCACAGCACCACATAGTATCATTTCACTGAAGACAGTTCTGTCCTAACTCCAAAAGCTTCCGAATTTTCTCCTAAAAACTTTTAACATGCAAATGGTTTGAAGGATTAACTTTAAAATTTCATTGTTCAACAATAGAGAATTTTAAGTTACTTTTAATTAATTTCTGAGCAAGGTCCTTTTAAATGTGCATAAAAATCATGCTACTGCAAGAAACCAAAACTACAAAGCCAATAAAGATATCACCTTTTGTTACCTATCAGCATAACAAAACCAACAGAGCTGGAGAAATTGCAATAACAATACATTATTTCATACCCTAAGCAGAAATAAAATTGAACTACAAAGAAGAAATCCTACAAGCACTGGCTACCAAGATCGAGATACAAAACAAAGCCTAACCACACTCAGCGTACACTGCACAACACTGAAATTGCCCCACCCAGAAGGAGTGAGGGGACAGGGTTGAAATGTAACACACACACACACACACATAGCAATACATACTGTCATAACATGATTCTATTTGCAGCCACTTACAGTGGTTAGAAGATGAGATAATGCAGCACAATTTGACTGCCTCAGTAGGTGGTTGCACAGCAATACAAGCAGCAATACAGGGTGGCATGGAGTTGTACAGTTGACGGATATGGTCCTGAGGAATTGCACACCAAGCAATGTTGACTTGCTCCCATAATTCAAGATTCCGCATTGGCCAGTGAGAGGATTGCACACGTCATCCAATGTGGTACAACAGATTTTCTATCAGGGATAAATCTGGAGATTGTGCTGGCCATGGTAATATTTGAATATGTTGCAAACATTGCCTGGAGACCTAGCAGTGGGTACACAAGCATTGTCATGCTGGAAAATAGGCTGCTGTATGCCTCAAGGGAACCATAACAAAATGGGCTGCAGAATCATGCAGCTGTCAGTGTTCTTGGAATGCGGAGAAGAGGTGACCTGCTGTCACATCCAATAGCACCCCATACCATTATGCCTGGCTGACAGGAGGTGTGCCAGTTGCGAACGAAAGCTGTATCTGTCCTCTCGCCAGGTTGCTGCCATACACTGACCCATCAATCGTCAGCACCCAGACAGAAATGGGATTCATCACTAAACACAACAGTGTTCCATTTGTGACCCCAGTTCGCATGACTTCGGCACCAAGCCAGACAAATGCTGTGATGGTTTGCAGTCAATGGCAGTTGACATAATGGTTGCCTAGAGCACAGGTGTGACTCATGCAACCTTCGGTTTACCGTTCGGGTTGTTATAGGGAAGTCCATGACTGCTGATAAAGTCCATCAAATATTGCCTGCAGTGCTCTGTGGTGACGAATGAGCATCACCACAGAGATGTCGCTACTATTGAACAATGCGCCTATCAAGCCATGCTGACGTTTGTTGGACGGCACCACTCAACCTATGATGCATGCTAGAACCTTTATTTCGCCACTGTTGCTAATAGTGTCAAACAGTTCGTGTATCCCGACAAACATGGGCAATGACACAATGTATAGTCCATTCAGCTTCACATAAGCCTATAATTCTTCCTTTCTCAAAGGCATCCATATGGCGATAAACCTGCCGATGGCATGTACCAGAACCACCTAATCTTAACCATTCACATGACTTCCACCTGCATAAACACAATACTATCTCTGTTCCTTCTTGAACCTTTTATCTCTTGAGCCACACACATCATTGGTTCCGGATCATTGTCATTTGCATATCTCAACTGCACACACCCACCCTTCCATTTGCATGTTTGTACATGTCCTTCTGGGTAGGGCACTTTCAATGTCAAGAAGTGTAATACTAATTATGAAGCAGTGATTCAAGGGAGACTATTAGACTGCCATTCCAAAGTGACAATCATCTAAATGGTTTCAGTTTATAAAATTTATTTTCAAGAATAAATATATGACAGCAAATTCTTATAGTAGTAAAACTCACCTGTAATAAGTTTTATTTATATTCTTTCATGAAATATATTCTTGCCATTTTAATTGCAATCTATCAGAGAGTTGGGTTGTTTTACCTCTGAGTAGTACTTTTTGCCCCTAATGGGCTAAATGACCAAGTCACAAGGACCCCAAAGGCTCGGAAAAGGATGGGAGAAAAAACTATGCATGACAAACACTACCAGATACAATGGGTAGTGATCATTTTCCAATCCTTATCACACTAACATGAGAAAACAATACAAAACCATCAATAAATAGAAGATATCAATTTACAAACTAGAAAAAATACAAGACACTATGGGAAGAAATTTTAAATATTTATGACTACCAAACCTTTAAAGAAAAATTTAAACAGAATTATGAGACCTCCACAACACACAATAAAATATACCATCAAAACCTGCCATGTCAATAACCCTTGGGAGACGAAGAAAATAGCTGTAAGAAGAATTAAAGGCTAAGATATCCAGAAACGTCTTCCATATACTGTGTGCAAAGATCAATGCCAGAACCCAAAGAAAAATTATAGAAAATTACAAAAACTATTGGAAAAAGTTCACATAAGAACTCACTCCCTTCACACCTACATCAAAAAACTGTTCAACTTAAAAAAACAATGATTGGGAATCCATACTTATCTATAATAACATCTCCACAGAACAACTGTCAAATAACTTCCTAGACATGTATTATCCAGAAAAAAAAAAAAAGCCCGATTTCACTCAAAGAGACCAAGATACACTTCAGAAACAAAAGAAATTAATAAAGAAAAAAAAAGATTTAGAGAACCTCAACATACCTATAACAAAGTCTGAACTAACCTATGCTCTACAAAAAAAATGCAAAAAAAATCAGCTCCAGGACCAGATGGAATTAAATATCAGGCCATACTAAATCTTCCACAAGCAGGTAAATAAAATTAACATGTTCAACCTCTATAAGGAATGGGATCCCTATACCAGATGATTGGAACACTGATTAAAAAACCCCAAACAAAATGGCTACTAACATGGAAGCATACAGACCTAGCACATATCATGTATCTTGAAAACATTTGAAAAAAAAAAATGAAAAACAGGCTAAATTGGTATGTGAAAAAGCACAATATACTGAGTGACTAGACATCTGGCTTTAGAAAAGCTAAGAGCACACAAGATAATCAACTTAATCCTACTCTAGATCTCCAAAATGCTCTTAGTTACGATTTGCCATCTTGCAGTTATATTCCTAGACCTCAAGGGAGCTTTTGATGGCATTTGGCAGGAGGGTCTTCTACACGAAAATCGATAATTTAAGCATACACGGAAATATAAAGAACATGAGCAAATCATTCATCATTGAGCAAATCATAAAAAAATGCATAAAATAAAATTGGGTAACCACTTCTCAAAGAAAAGAAATATCACTACATGTATTATCCAAGGAAGCCTGACATCTCCTCTACTATTTAATTTATATCTGAATGACCTCCTCTCCCTTCTACCTGAGCATACAAAAATTTTACTTTACGCAGAGATGACCTGATTGCTTGGTGTAGTGATCCTTCATTCTACAAACTAGAAGATAAATTACAGGAATCCTTCAACATCATACAAGATTATTGCACCAAATGGTACATCAAAATTGCTGCTGAAAAAAGTCATAATGCCAGTGGTCAAACACAGAAGAAAAATTCCCAGCCTTATTGTGAAAGCAAAAGGAAACCTACAAGACTTCCACAAGTAACCAAACACAAATTTCTTGGTATTATTTTCAACTCTCACCTTACATCGACAGATCATATATCACAAGTACTTATAGCCTGCCAGAAACATAGCCAACTGATAAAATGCACAGCAGGAACCACATGGGGCTGTAGACCAAAATGCTTGATCACATTGTGATGGTCCACACATTCACTTTTACTTAAACATAACTTAAATTAAGCAAAACTAGTTATCATTTTGGATGGATCACAATTCTCGCTTCCGAGCCATAGGAGTTGCGCATGCACAACTCAGACTTTTGATTGCCAGCCACTAATGTGTGCATGTAGGACACAACCCCTCTTGCACCATAGCTAGCGCGATCGGCAGATTATTCAAATGTTTTCCTGGTATGCAACAGACGTGCTGGATTTGTATGTTGCATAACTAAGTGACATTAGGTCACAGAGTCAGTAGAAGAGAGCATAGTTAGTGGAGAATGAGTAATGTGAGTAGTAGAGATGTAGGAGTCAGAATCAGTATTGTAAGGAGAGAGAGTTGGTATTGTTAGTTGGGTTGTTTTACCTCTGAGCGGCACTTTTTTGCACACCGTGGGCTAAATGGCCAGGTTACATGGACCCCGAAGGCTCAGCTGTTGGGAGACAGATGGTAGCCTCCCGTCAAGGCCATCCAGTGTGTTCTTTAACGTGCACAGGGTATGGCTCTCCCGCACACGGGGCTACGGCTTAACGTCCCATCCGACGGACGGCGACCTTTCCAAGCCCATCGGTGTTTCCTACTGACCGTGGGCAGGGCGGGGAATTTTGCGGAGATAAATCTCAACGCTGACCCAGCTGGGGGTATTGTTAGTAGTATGTCTTATGCAGATAGGAGTTTTATGAATAGTTAATAGTATGTGTTGTGTAGATAGGAGTTGTGAGTAGAGATTTAGATAGATGTGAGTTGTTAGTACTCAACTTTTGTATTCATCAATTGAGAGCGAGTCTTTGAATTTTTTTTGGAAATAAACGTTTTTCTCTTGAGCAAAGTAAATTATTATTTTTTTATTAGATTTAAACTTTAATTAAACTTGACAATCCTTTTTGAATTCTTACTCGATAAGTAACGCTAAACAAATACCTAACGAACCCCATTTCAACTTTATTTGGCAAATTAATAGTGCCTGGTGCCCGACAAAGCTCTCCGGAATTTTGAATAAATTTGGATCAGACAAAAAGTCCAACATTAAAAGTAAATAATCTTTGGAGTGTTACATTATATAAATCTATCCTCAGGCCAAAAATAGAATATGGAATGTTTCTAACCATTGATAAAAATGAACTTCAAAAAGCAAAAATTGAAGCAGCACAACACAATCTTAAAATTGTGTGCATGTCAACTACCCTCCTGTCCAAACATATCCATCAAAGCAGAGATCCATGTCTGACCTGGAAACCAGAATAAAAGAACCACTCAACAACATTCTCAGAATCGTAGCTAAACAGAACCACTCACTTACACAGAAAATAACAGAAGCTCCACTTAACTGATAGGACAACTGATAGAAACTACAAGGAGAGCTATACCTACCAAAGAAATCCTACAACACAGAGGAAAATACAATTGGATAACTAAATACCCCCCCATGAATATTATCTTACCCACAAGTAATAGCATCAAAAACCTACATTACTAAAAAAAAATACTTGCGGGAAGAAATACTGCAAATCACACTGGAACATCTAGAAGAAAACTACAAAGAACATAGAGAAATATACACAGATGGAGCCCTCAACAGAGAGTTAGGTGAAGCTGCAGGGGCAATACATAACCCACAAATTAATTACAGGCACAGTTCAACATTGAAAACTGTGACAGCTTCATGGACACTGAACTTGTAGCCATTTTGAAAGCCCTGAAATGAGCTAAAGGAGACCACCCCAACCCCGCAAAAAAAAGCCTGACTCACAGATAGCAAAGCAGCCCTAAAATCTATAATCAAGGATCCAGCTAATTCTCACTAACCCAAACTTATCCAAGAAATCCTTTGGTTCTGTATATTAACACAATTAAGAAAAAAAAATGCAATCACATTCCAGTGGGTCCCTAGCAACATTGCACTCACTGGCAATGAGAAAGCTGATGAGTCAACTAAAACATTAGATGCATAGATACAAACATAATTAGCTATATAGGTCAACCCTTACTTTCAGTACAAAAAATAAATTTCAACTAAGGTCACTAGCAGAACTGCAAAATTTTTTTGAAACTCTTACAAATACAGGAAACAACCAAAGAAGATTAATAACTTTAAACAACTCTAAAACAAGAGATGACTTTAATAACAGGCAAGACAATATTATAATCACAAGACTCAGATTAGGCCACTCCAAATTGAATGATATAATGTACCTGATGAAAGAAAACAAACTCTGACAAATGCCAGTATTGTAACCTAAAACAACACCACACATTCTTCTTAACTGTGAAGAATATAGCACTGAAAAACTTTTTGAAAACGTATATGAATTTGGAATTAACCCTTCCAGTATCCATGTAGTCTACATTCACAGAATCTGAAATGAGGGGTTAAGGATGTATGTATCCATTTTTAGCACAAAAAAAATTCTTTAATTTGATGCATATTTTATTAAATTACAATATAAAGAATTTGATAAAGCCATCTGATTGCCATTTCTTAGAAGCACTAAACGGTATTGCTGATTTGCTTATTAACATTCCTATTTGCTGAAGCAACCTTCTGATTTAAGCTCACGTCTCATTTGGACTAGTATCAACAAATTTTTCATTAAATTTTCGAAAATCTAAAAATTAACAAAAACTGCTATTTTTAAAAACGATAGATTTTCGAAGTAATTACAAAGTACATACCGCCATCCCCCCCCCCCATTTCACACTCTTTTCTTTCATAAACCTGTTTCAGTATTCCCAAATTATTTTTTAGCATTTTTCCCAGCATTCTATGCACTTTCAATTACAATCGAAACTTCCATATGCTATAAAGTTTTTTACAGTTTTGGTCTGGTATATTGGATACCCTATGTAAAGATAGTATTCACTTTTTTTTATATTTAAGCCTTAATTTTCATTTCAGTAGACTTGTTAATTTGTGATCTTTTGGCCGATCGATAAGTGCTAATTTTTCATAGTTATGCTACATGCATGGCCTGCCTAAAACTTGTTGCTGTGGATATTTCAATTTTGCATTAGGCTATATGCTAATTTTTATTTTATTATGATCTACGGGACCTGGGTTCGAGTCCCGGGTAAGGCATGGATGTATGTGTCGTTTTTCTGCTGAGGTCCTGCCATCCTCTCAGATCTTCTACTGTGGCATATAAACTGACAGGCTCCTGTCAGACCTCTGTGGCAAGCAGCTGCTTGAGGGGGTATTTATTTATTTTTTATTTATTCATACTTTTCCAGTAAAACTTTGATCCAGCATCAATCTTTGAGCTTGTACCATTTTCTGAAAACGAATGTCTTGGATATGGAAGCAAAATAAACTTCTTTGCTATGGAAATCAACCATCACGTGGGAGGGCAATTTCGGGAAGGCGTCCCCTCCACTAAACTCATGGTGAAACTCCCCCCCCCATATAATTTTGGTTGGTTGTTTGGAGTTTTATGGTGCATGACCCCCCCCCCCCCATAGAAAAATATAAGTTTTTTTTTTATATTGAATGATTTTAAAGCACCCCCCCCCCCAAATACCTTGGCAGTGCCACATAGATGATATAACGCTGTTTTTTTTTTTGTTTTGGTGCACAAACCTTTCTGCACTTAGCCAAGATTGCCAAAACTTCAATACACAAAGAAAAAATTCCTAATGTGTAGCAAAAAAAGCAGCCCAAGAAGTTTTTTCTATTTCATAACCAGTTCAGAAAATCCCGTGAATGTGAGAAGTCCAAGTCACTTTGTTTAGCATTGGCCTTGTTTAAAATATACAATATTGAAAAGAATCATTAAAAGAAATAAAAATCACATTTCAGGTTGAATATTACATTATTCGGGAAGAAATTTCCTTTCGATAAATATATAATTTAACTATTTTTATTCATCGGGTTTTCCAAAATGAAGCCTTAATTGTAGAGTGCAATCTTTTTTTTTCACCATATCACATTGACAAAGACTTGTTAAAATCAATATGCTTGTAAATTGGTTTATATTTCTTTTCCATAAAATTCGTAATTCTGTTTAATTTGGTATATAACATGAACATGACCTATTTCCATTGATTGGTTATTTTTTTTATAAATTCTAAAGTTGACTTGTTTATCTGATTCAGCACAATTGGGTAAAAGCCTGGAATTTTCTCAAAGTATGGTACCGAGGAAAAAAAAAAACAATCACAAAATGACAGAAATATTTACTTGAAACCCAAAAAAATTTACCAAAGGTCCCACAGACGTCCAAATGAAAACACCTCAGGCCATCACTGAGCCATCACCAGCTTCTACTGTTCCAACCTGATAAGCAGGATCCATGGCTTCATGGGGTTGGGCCATACCTTCAATCTCCCGTCGGTGTGATGATGATTAAATTGGGATTCATCACTCCAGGCTATCTGTTGACAATTTTCGATGGTTTTTTTCATTATTCAGAAATAGTCTTTTTATTCATGTGAATTATAATCATTTCTGAAATAGATTTTTTAAGTAAATTTTTATTTGTGTTGCCAGATGTATTTTTTTTTACTACACGACTCTAAAAAAGTTGTATTAAAATAAAACTTATTTAGCAAAAAGGACTATATTTTATTTTCAGAAAATCCAGAATTAAATGCTGATTAATTTGGCATATAACATGCCATAATTCCTTTCGTTATTTGGCACAGAAGTTTTAAAGCTCATTTTTTTTTGGGCTGAGCTGAACATAGGGAGAAAATAGCTTGGCCTCTGGATGGAAACCAGTTTTTCAGGCTGGACACTGGAAAGGTTAAAGATCTCCAAACTTGATACCATACTAAACTAACATAACAAAAAGATCAAAAACAAATCATATCAAGAAATAATTTTATTCCTGTAATCTGCTGGACTTTATCACAGTATATAGCCATTGATATAACCTTTCCAACAGAGAAAAAAAAAAAACTTATTTCACAAAATAAGGATACAGAAACTCAACAAAAAGTCAAACATTACAAACCAGAAATATAACTCATAGAAATAGAGGAAATGCAAAATACCAATATGAAAGATCTAAAGTAAAAAAAAAAAAGTTGTTTTGGGGTTATTACTATACTACAGGAACTATATTAGTATAGTAATAACCCCAAAACATCACATTGCTTAGAACAAGCAAAAGAAGATCTAATAAGATACTGGAAAACAAAACAACGTGAAAGAAAAAAAACTATACAAAATATTTTTAATTTTCTCACAACAGTTACATCCTTGTCTTTGTCTACTTTGTCTTTACCTATCCTAAATCTATTTAAACTTAAGGTACTTAAACTACACTTCACCTTAATTGCTGTTAATACAAAATCTATCATACTTCAATGCAATTTATCATATGCCAATCCTTGTAGCCATTTGAGCTGTGCCTGTAATTAAATTGTGGGTTATATACAGTCCTGCAGCTTCATCTCTCTGTTGAGGGCTACATCTGGGTATATTTTTTTATGTTCTTTATAGTTTTCTTCCAGATGTTCCAGTGTGATTCGCAGTATTTTTTCCTGCAAGTATTTTTCTTGAGTAATTTAGGTTCTTGATGTTATCATAACCTATCAGCTGAGACCTGTGTGCATAAAATTACAAATACCCCCCCCCCCCCCCCCCCCACACACATTTACTAGACCTGGGCCTATTTTTAGTGTTAGTTATTCTCAAATAACTAATATTAATATATACACTAATAAAATAATACTAACATATACAAATAACTAATAAATTCTCAATCATTAAGTTTACATACCTGTAAGAGATACTCTTTCTATTGCTATAGCAACTATCAATGTCAAAAGGAACTATCACTCCTGCCAAAGATCAGTTTCAATTCCAACTTTGGCACTGAACTCACCCAGCACAAAAGTAATCTCTCCTTTATCAGAATTCAAAATATATTGAAGATGTCAGTAAAATCTATCATTCTCATGACAGTTCTCAGTGGGGGCATAACAAGTAACATTAAAATCTTTAATTGTTGTTTTAAATTTAGTTGTAAGAAACTTTTCATCAATGCAGTTATACCCCAGAACAGCAATACTTGGCATTTCCATTGAGAATAAACCTATGCCCTGTTTTTCCCTTTCATCCTTAGAAGAGAAATTTATTATTTTTTATCCCACTTTTATCTATCCATCTGGGCTTTTGTAAGACCAGAATGTCAAGGCTATAAGGCTGGAATTCCTGTGCAAGTAATCTAGAGAATAATATCTATGTAGAATCCTCACATTCCATGTACCTATGAAAATTATTACATTTTATTGTTTATATTAAAATACTACTAAATTCCATTCAAAAAACTAGCTATCTAATCTTGAAGATATTTTTAACAGTTGTTAAATTTATAAAGATTATGATGGTAAAGAATATCATTGCTTGCAGAAGTTCCTACTAACACAGTGACTTCAGATTCTAGCAGATTCATAACAGGTCTTTGTCCCATACTTGTGATTAGGAGATGGTTTGATATTTACCATACGTCACTACATAAACAAAGTTCCTTTGAAAAGCCTACTAACCATTTTCTTTTTACAGTTTCTGGAACTTGAAGGCTCAATTCTTTAGATCAGACATGGTCAACCTGGGGTCCATTGACACTATTCAAGTGGCCCACAAATATTGTTGCACAAATCATTAAATTTCTTTTTATCTTATTCTTAAAGTACTTTCTGGAATACAGATTTTTCTTTACATTGCTTTTGAAAGTGCTCTTTAGTAGCCTAAATTGAATTTACAACGACATCAAGTCACATGGCAGACTTTGCACATAGGAGTAGATCGGGTTTTCTGAATATAATGTTCAGTTCCTGATTAAAAGCTTAATATTTATGGCAGCATTAAACGCACAAAAGATTTATCTATCCCAATGCTGTCCCATGGTCAAGTAATTAGCACACTTTGCTACTGATCAAAGGAAACCGAGTTCGAGCCCTGGATAAGGCATGGATGTTTGTGTTGTTTTTCTGCTGAGGTCCCACCATCCTCAGACCTTCTTTGGTTTGTTTTACCTCTGAGCAGCATTTTTTGCACACAATGGGTTAAATGGCCAGGTCACAAGGACCCCAAGGGCTCAGAGAAGGTTGGGGGAGGGGACCCACTGGAACAGCTGTTGGGAGACAGATGGTAGTTTCCCATCAAGGTCATCCAGTGTGTTCTTTAATGTGTACAGGGAATGGTTCTCCCACAGATAGGATCATGGCTTAACGTACCATCTGATGGATGGCTGCTTTTCCAAGCTCAGCGGTGTCCCCTACTGACCGTAGGCAGGGTGGGGGAGTTTTATGGTCACAGACCTACTATGACATATAAATTGACAGTATCCTGTCAGACCTCTATGGCAAGCAGCTGATTGAGGGAATTTGTTTTAAAAGCTCTCAGTACTCCAATGGTATTGTGTGCGCAAGTTTTGTTATTAGTGAGAAAATTGCAAAATATTACCAAAAATATGATGGTAATTTGTAAAGGAGTGCCTGCAAACAGTTTTTGTATGTTTTGCCAATATAGAAAATACCTTTATAGAGCTTGCATAGAAATTTGAGCATTTTTCTTTGGCTCTTAATGAATGTACCGATGTTTCTGCCACAGCTCAATTAGCAGTATTTGCATGCGGAGCCATTGTTAATTTCCACTAAATTGCATTCCATTTTTATCTAATTAGGTGTTTACTTTCAATTAATTATTTTTTCATTAATATTATAAAAAGGCATTTTTTTTTGTAATAAATAGGTATATGTGAAAATTTAATGCAATAAGTTAGGACTCATCTAGTCCACTGATGAGAAAAGATTGACCATCCCTGCTCCAGATATCCTCACACAGGTATTCTGGCAAAACCTGGACATTTTAGGCTTGCAAGAGACTAGATGGAAAGGTTAAGATCAAATACTTAAAACTGGTCTTAAAGTTAACACTATATAAAATTGTTTAAAAATAAGCCGCCTATTATAAAACTTCGGCTATTGTTATCAATTGTTGTAAATTACACTTGCGGGCAAATGACAAGAATTCTTAGAAAATTTGTAAAGAGATCTTTTGTTCGAAACTTACTTTTACCTGAAGCATACCCTTTATCTTTTCAAAACATATCAAGACCATTATTGCAGTGAGTGGGGATAAACATGTGCATCATATGTATTCTCTTGTGATTTCTCTAATTTAATTTTGTGCTCTGTTTTGTTAAGAAGACTTTATAAAGTGCTCTATAAAAGAACCCTTTGGATCATGGCAGAAGCAAAACAAAAGAGTAGCGATGTCTCTTCAAGAAAAGCAAAGAATTTTAGAGTGCTATGAGAAGTTGCTCAAAATGAGTCAATGTAGTGTGGCTGTGCATTTAAAAATTTCACAACCACTCTTGTGTAAGATCTTAAAAAAAAAACAGATCAAAGAAATTTCTGCACTTTCTAATGAGAACATGGATCGGAAGAGAGAACGGTCTGGGAAGGATAGGCGAGTCAGCATTAAAAATTTGGTTTAGTAAATGTTTGTGAAAAAAATGCTTCGGTTAATAGACCTCTTATGCATCAAAAAGCAGAACTTGCAAAGAAGATCTAATTGCAACTGATGGATGGTTCAACAGGTGGAAAAAGTGAGACAATATCATGTATAAATGTCTTCATGAAGAAAAAAGTGCCGATTTGTTAGCAGTTAATGAGTGGATAAAGACAGAGCCAAAGATTATTGCTGAATATTCACCCCAGAATATTTATAATTCAGATGAATGTGGACTATTTTCATGCAATGTCTGAGCATATTTATTTGTTTAAAAATAAAACTGCTAAAGGATTTAAATTTTTTGAAAGAGCAAGTGACAGTTCTTTGTTGTGCTAATATGAAAGGTGAGAAATAAGACCTTATGGTGATTGGAAAAAGTAAAAATCCTTTGTGTTTCAAAAGTTTGCCTGTTTACTTTTCTAGTGCAAATGCTAGGAAGACAAATATCATTTTCAACAATTGGTTAATTAAGTGGGATCTTGAATTAAAGCGAAAAATCATCTTGTTAGTAGACAACTGCATGGCACACAAACATTTTGTCATTAAAGAACATCAAAGTGATCTTACCTTCGAACACTACATCATTAATTCAGTAATGTGAACAAGGCATCATACGAGCTTTTAAAGCTTATTACCACAGGCAAATTTGTGCGCAAATTATAGCTGAACTTGATGAAATTCAAGATCAATCTGATGCAAGTGCAACTGCAAAAAAAGATTTCCCTTCTTGAAGCATTGCATTTGCTAGCAATGTCTTAGAAGCAAGTCTCAGAAAACTATCGAAAACTGCTTCCGAAAAGGCGGATTTTCTACAATAAATGCTGAAACTTCTGCTTCTGAAGAATCTGATCTTACAGCTAAAATTTTCGATCAAATTCCAGGCGATATGTCTAAAGAAGAATTTGGTTGTCTGGGGTTTAATGGCACATCAGAAACAAGGCCAAAAAGAAGAATTTGAAAATTGGTTGGATATTGATAGCAATATTGAAGTGGTGGCTACAATGACTGTATTGGAAATATATCAAGCTGTTGCCGATGATAACTCCAGACTATCAGAAGAAAATGGACCTAACCCATTTATTGAGGAAGAAATTTTAGAAGCTCCTCCAACTAATGCACATATGCAAGAAGCGCTACGAATTCTTCGTCATGGTGTGCAATATAGAGCAATAAACTTCCAAAAGCATTATGAGTATGAGAATTATATTCAGGAACTAACAGACGCAAACAACGACAGACAACACCTGATAAGTTTTTCAAATAAATTTTATGTTGCTTCCAAAAAAAGTTGTTTATAAGAAATGTAGTGCATTTAAATGTGTAAATATAATGTTGTATTAAAGTACTGTTTGTGATAAATATAAATTGTATAAATGTCATAATTGTTTGAGTAATAGAGTTCAATAATGAAAATTTTTTAATCCTCTGTTTAATGTTATCAGCTGATTATTGTTATCAAAAAGTGCAAGTCCCAAGTCCAAAGTCATTTCCCCTGATGCAGACATGACTGGCATCTAACAGAAAAGAACAGTCAACATGATTGCTAGATCTCAGAACAGGGTGAGACCAGACTGAAATCAAAGCCTGTAGTGAGCTATGTGATTTGGTGTAAAGCACACAATGATGCTTACCTGCCAAACGGTCAAAGGTAAAACTAATAAGCATGCAACTATGCAATGAAAATGGAACACAGTAGTGGGATATGGTCTGCAATGATGACATCACAGCAGACCATGGCAGATCACCACCAACATGCAGAACTTTGAGCTACCTGTGGAAACTGGCAAGAAGATTAGGTGTTCAGAGTAGTGGCTGGCAAAGAATTGCAGATACACGGTGAAAAAGCTTTCCCATTCCTGCAAAACAAAAACTAGGGGAAACACTGAACCTTGGTGGAAATGGTCAGCTGTTCACTCGGTCACACTATTGATACTGAGGATGTCTTGCAGGTATGCAGACACAAATGGAAAGGATGAATGGCAGTTGGGAGATTTGCATTTAAATATTGCACATAATGAGCTAAATGGCCATGTCACAAAGGGCCTCAAAGGCTCAGAGAACATTAGGGAAGGTGACCCACTGGGCAGCTATTAGAAGACAGCTTGTAGTCTCTCATCAAAGCCACCCAGCTTTAATGTGCATAGGGTATGGCTCTCATGCACATAGCACCTGGTGGCCTTTCCAAGCCCATCTATATTCCCCTTCTGATGGTGGGCAGAGTGGGGTTTTAGTGGAGATAAATCTTAACACTAACTCATGTGGGACTGGAACCTGATGTCATGTGAGACTGGAGCACTACTGATGGGGCCATGTCCACCCCATTTTGTGCAAGGTATTTCACACTTAGGATTAAAAATTCAGTAGAAGTAAGATGGCCCATCAGGGATCACAATTTAGATGCAAACTGTAGGGAAAACTGTTGGTAGGAAATAAAGATTCATCGGCCTCAATATAAAGACTGAACAAGTGAAGTGCAGAAGGCCTCTGTGTATAAACAGAGGACCAAACTGAGAGGGCCCAGCAGCCTCGCCATCCAATCCTTGGCAGAATCAAACCTGAAATCCATAGTGCAGTTTCAGCCGGAACATACTTCAGAATTCTTGTTGATATTCAATGCCCACGTGCACTTGGCCTTGATATGTTGCATATGTGGTAAAAAGTTCAATTTCTGCTTAAAGATTAGACTGACAAACTTTGTCACAACAGGAAAAAGGGTCAGATCTCTGTAGCAAGCAGCTGCTGCTTGAAGGGTCATTTATTTTTAGATTTTTAAAAAATGTTTCCTGATGAAATAATAACATGCACATAGATCAAATTTAACATCATATGCAGTATCTTTAATTTCAGTGCATATATTTTTAATGCATGCACAAGAAAAATGTCCCCCATATATATCCACTGGTATATATGCCTTTGCTCTGGACTTGTGGCAAAAGATGCTGGCTATATTTTTCTAATTTCCAACCCTGATGGCATCCTTTTGGCATCAATAGTTGCAATGGGGAATGTCTCCTATAAGAAAATAATGGTTTAAGAATAACTCTAAACATGAGAAAACGATTTATTATGCACTAACAGCAAATGGAATAGTTTTGTCAGGACTGAGCAGTAGCTCGTAAAATGTCTTCCAACTGAAACTCTGAAAGACTTAAGCGCAAAGCTTACAAGAATTATATTTATTTACAACTGAAGAGTTCAAATGCTTCCAAAATGGTGTATTTTGGTTTAAATTTTGATATTCTGAACAATGATCCCTTATCAAATTACCAAAAAATGAAATTTATCCAGTTTCAAAAAATGCTGCCTACTACTAGTTTAGGAGTACGAAAAGGCTTTTGATTCTGCTGATCGACATAAATTTATGGTTGATCATGAGATCATATAATGTACTGGAAATGTTAGTTAACTTAATGGCTTTTTATGATAACAATGAGTCATATCTGAAAAATCACACTGTCTGCAGTGACTGGTTTAGCATTACATACTGGGCTTTGACAAGGCTGAATTTTTATTAATTATCAGTTAATGACTATTATGAGGAATTTTTTTTTTACCAAGGGAAAGACTGAGAAGCAGGCTTTAAATGGTCTAGAGCTATGAATATATCCTACTTTGATTATGCTAATGATTTGGTCCTTTTGGGTTAATGATGTTGGCTAGATGAACTCTAACGCTACTGAGAGAGAAAATTAAATTGATGAAAATTTGTCAGATGGCTGGTGTACATTTTTTTTAATGGCTGTGCTTTTGAGCATGTTTCTCAGTTTAATTATCTCTGGGGTTGCATGGCAGATGTTGCTGATGTTCAACAAGAGATAAACAGGAGGAAAGGTACTGCTTTTAGGAATTGTAGAAAACAGGCAGAAGAATAAAGCAATAGAATAGTTCAATTTATCCATATCTAAAATTTTCACACACAAAAGCAGAGATCTTTCAATTACACTCATGCAGTCTTATCAGTATACATAAATGCTTTACACTTATCACAAGTGTCCTTTAAAACAATGCCTACACAAACAAATACAGCAATGGAGCAAAATTTAAGGCACTGCAGAATGTTGAAATATTTCAAGATTGGTAAATTGATAAACTGGCAAACAAGTTTAATAATTATAACAATTACATTTATAATATACAAATCAAAAGAATTTCTCACCTTTTGTTTGGGAGCAGAAATTGGTTCAGAAAATGCAAAAAAGGGCAAAGCTAAATTTATAAATCCATTCTTGTATGACTCAAGATTTTTGTTATCCTGAGCCAACTGAAAGAAAAGAATTTTATTATCACATGACATATTAAGGAATTTTATTATTTTGACAAAGTTTAGAATATTACCCCTCCCCCCCCCAAAAAAATGACACCTTACATATTAAAATGGCTACATTATATTTAATTGCAATTAAAAGACAATAAAGCATTGTGATATCTTGAGTTTTTGTTAGACTTAAATTATAGAATATCACAATTTATATACAAAGATTTAGTGAATGAAAACAGTATCTGCATCCAATAGTGCAAAAGAACAAGTTCTAGAATGGTGGTGGTGGTGGTAATAATTCATAAAGATTTCTTAATATCCTTTTGTTATTTACTGCCTTCAGAGGTTAATTTTTTCTCAGTAGTATGGTGCCAGGGCCAGATTAGGGTGGGAAGATGTCCCTCTTTAACAATTTTTTTTTTGCCTCTGTTACTCTTTACTAGCATTTTTAAAGACCTGCAAAACGGACTGGGAAATGTTATGCTTCATTGGAAATTCAGTCTCTTGGACTCCCCTTTTACCTTTTTCTGACTTGTCCCCCCCCCCCCTCAATTTTTTTTCTAGATCAGGGCCTTTATGGTGCCATTTTGGATATCTGTTCTATCATTGCTACCCACAGCATGAGTTGTTTAGTGGGGGCAGCACAGTGCTTACTGCAAAACAGATCTGCTTTTCACACACACTGCAGAGTAATCCAATGCATGCAAAGTTCTGAACTGAGACTCAAACCTAACTAATCAAATTTCAAAGGACAGTACTTTTCCCCAGATGTTTTATAGACTCCAAAAGATGGAAGACACTAAAGATAAATATTAGTTGACATAAAGTCTAAATTACCCAAAACAAATACCAATCACATATCACTGCCTCCACACTTCATCTGTAAATATATTGCAAATTTTCCCCACATCAGGGAGGCACAAGGCATGCAACTTTAGGTTTTAAAAATTGTTCACATTAGAATTGCAGTCTTCTAAGTGGTTTGGAAGTAGCAAAAATTTTTTTTTATCAACTGTTCTAGAAAGTTTCAAATTTCTTCATATGACTGGCTTATAAACTTTACCAAACATTAGACAACTCATATTTTATTGTAACTAGTTCTGATTTCACTACATTTATGTCCAATTGATTTTGATTATCCATCCAAATATTGCCTATAACAGAAAATACTTGTTTCAGGCATTATCTACTAGACTATTCTGAAATACTCTGGCAAATTCCACAATTTTACGGATTAATTTTTGGTCCAATAGCATTTCTATGATTTGGGTATTTGGTATGACTGCTTTCACTATATCTTATTCATCATACAACTTGCCTCATTAACAATTAGAAACTTCCAAATGCTTTTGATTCAAATTATTAAATTCGTAAAGCAATTTAATGATTTCCGAAATGTTTGCCAATATTAATTTGAACCCAGATTTTAAAACTGAGTAACATTGTTGGGATTCTACAGGCTGGGTGAAAGGGGTCAGCCAGAATCACCATTTTCACTGAGCTCTTCTGTCCTGGCAGAAAGGTTCAAGGTGTTGTAAGTTCATGGTGAAATTATCCTCCAATGAGGGGCTAACTACACCAGTCACAACAGAAGGGTGAGAAAGCAGAGGCAGAAGGAACTGCCTCTCAGCTATCTCTTGGGAGTATTAAGAGTACTAATCTTGTAAAAGAAAACATTACACCTTGCAGAAGAGGCCAATGTTCTGAAAGAAATCAGTGACAAGTCTGAAGTGCATTTGCTGCAGCTTCAGATTGTGGTGGTTACCAAGTAGGCAGCAATTTAGATCTGTTGCAGAGAGAAAATAAAGTGTATTTAAAGTATCACTCCTTCAAAACTAGGTTCTAAACCAGTTGTCCAGCATGTGTGGAATGCAAATGAACTGGATTGGTCAAGAGACCATGTACATCAGGGTACACACGACCATGCTTGGCAGTCCTTTTAACAGCCATTTTTGAATACAAAGTTATGACCTTACTCTGCATCAATTTGTTTGTCAGGATTGATTGCAGGGGCTTATTTTTATGTCATTATCCTTTGTTAGGTAGTGAGAACAGCTAGTTTATTAGATAGTGATGCATTGTATAGCCTTTTGTTGGCAAAGTTGGAAACACTGTAGCACTAAGTGATTGTGCCAGATGGGACAGTAGCTTTATCTTGTAAATATTAAGTGTGCACTTTATTTGTATAGAAGGAAACAAGATGCTCTAAAGCATGTGTATACACATGTACTTAATTTATTGGCCAACAGTTTGAGCTAACTCAAGTGTAACAGAAGTCCCTTCAGCATACAAAAGAGACTACATCAAACTTTTGAAACCCCAGCTGTTATATATATATATATCATGAACATTAAAAACACACACTGGAAACTATACAATTGGGTATGCATACAGAAGGACCTCAATATACAGTGATCAGCCAATACATTAAAACCACCTCTGTGTTAAGCAAAGAAGCACACGTGCCAAGGTTGCGAATGATATATATACCTGGGTCAGAGTTCTTGCAGGTAGTATTTCATTTTGTCTCAACATGGGAAAGCAAAGGATTACTGATTTCGACAAAGGCCAGATTGTTATGGCAAGACACCTTGGAAAGAGCATCTCCGAAATAGCGATGCTGGTAGGCTGCTCACCCTATGCAGTAGCTAGTACCTATCAAAGATGGTCTGAAACAGGTGACACTTTGAGCTGTCAACAAGGCGTGTTCCGACCATACCTCATTGATGCCAGAGGTCAGCGCAGGCTATTGCATTTTGTCTGCAGCAACAGGAGGGCCACTGTGACTGACATTACTCATAATTTCAATTGTGGTAAAGGGCTCAATGTGTCCGAACACACAGTCCATTGTAAGCTCTTGGATATGGGTCTCTGACTCGTTTGTGTGCCTATGCTCACTGCCATCAATGCTCACAGAAGAGGGTCACATGGTCAGACGAATCCTGTTCTCTGTTACACCATATAGACAGACGAGCTTGTGTGCGACATTTACCCACATGTGATGGTCTGGGCAATATTTTCTTGGGGAACATTTTGACCAATTATCCCTGTAGAGCCAACTCTGACAGCTGTCACCTACCTGAACACTATGGCTGACCAAGTACACCCCTTATGGCAACTGTATTCCCTAGTGGAGATGGAGTCTCAACAAGACAATGCCCCATGTCACGTGGCAAAAAAAAAAGGTTCAGGAATGGTTCCTAGAACAAGAGGAATTCCATTTATTGCCATGGTCCCCAAATTTGCCGGACATGAATCCAAATATCAAGCAACACCCAACATCTCATTAAATCTATGCTTCATCAGGTGAGAGCTCATTTGGCAGCGAGGAGGGCCTACATCATATTAGATAAGTGGTTTTAATGTTTTGGCTGATCGGTGTATATATAAAAAGATTAAACTTTAATATTTAAATTTTTTAATTTTATGGTGTAACAACAGAGTTTATTGTTTATGGCTCTATGTTGCACGTTACATTTGATTTGGAAATATCCAAAGTATTGAATTCTCCAATTTTTTTTTTGCCTAGGCATATCAAAATTCCTACATTTTGAACCAAAAGAACTGTCACTATATGTTATTGATTAAGAAGTAAAATTTTAATACCACTATTGTTTTATAAATAAATTCTAATGAAGGAAGTTATTTTATTTTGTATATACATTTTTATATATTAAAGGCTGTCCCGTGGCCGAGTGGTTAGCGCGCTTAGCTACTGATCTACGGGACCTGGGTTCGAGCCCCGGATAATGCATGGACGTTCGTGTTGTTTTCTGCTGAGGTCCTGCCTTCCTCACAGACCTTCTACTATGGCATATAAACTGACAGACTCCTGTCAGACCTCTGTGGCAAGCAGCTGCTTGAGGGGGTATTTATTTATTTATTTATTTATTCATATATTAAAGAGAAAAATTCTTTTTTGTAATTTTTGATGTTTAAAAATATTTTTTATAGTACAGCAAAAGATAATTGTTAGAGGAATTTCTAGACATACTATCATTTGTTGAATCTCTGCATATTTATAGGGCGAGACTATAAACTATACTCCACAGACTGTCAAGGATTGTAGAGGAAGGTTACAACTCTAGATGAGTTTTTAATGTGGATGAAACTGTCCAATACTGAAGGAGAATGCCATCCAAAATGTACATTTCAATCCATGAAAAAAGTGCTCCAGAGTTTAAGCCTCTAAAGACTGTTCAACACTTTTGCTGAGCATTTGAATGCAAATGGAGGAAAGAAGCTTAAGTAATTACTTGTGCACCACAGTGAAAATACTAAATAATAAATAAAATAAATACCCCCTCAAGCAGCTGCTTGCCACAGAGGTCTGACAGGAGCCTGTCAGTTTATATGCCACAGTAGGAGATCTGAGAGGATGGCAGGACCTCAGCAGAAAAACGATACACACATCCATGCCTAATCCGGGGCTCGAACCCAGGTCCCTTAGATCAGTAGCCAAGCGTGCTAACCACTCGGCCTAGGGCCATGAAAATTATGTGAAATCTTGCCTCCATGTGACCTGGAAATCACAACAAAAGGCTTGGATTACAAGGCAAATCTTTCATGACTAGTTTGTAGAAGTCTTGTCCCTGAATTTAAGACTTCATTGCCAACAAAAAAAAAATTGTTATTTAAGATTCTTTTGTTGTTGCATAATGCCCCAGCCCATGACATTGACTTTGAAGCTTTGTGTCCTAACATTTAAAGTTGTTTCTTCCACCATGAACTACTTCACTCATTCAGCCTATGGACCAGGGTGTCATAGAAATTTTTAAAGCTTACTATTTGAGAAATTTTTAAAGCTTACTATTTGAGAAGTATCTTTAGAAAGCTAATCCACGAGACTGATGAAGGCAAACCAACTGTTCAAGAGTTTTGGAAGAGCTTTAACATCAAGGATGTAGTGTACATTATTGGTGAGGCATGGAATGAAGTGACAGGTGTATGAACATGTTTTGGAATAACATTTATCCTGAAGCTGTGTATGACTTCATTGGTTCTGAAACTTCTGAAGTTCATTGGGAGCTGGTGTCTTTGGCAAGGCAAGTTTTTGATAATGTTCAGGAGGAGGATGCTAAAGAGCTGATTGAGTACACACTCACAGCCCTTAACTTATGAAGAATTGGCTGAACTGAATAGGTAGGCATTAGATGAACATACCATGGGAGATGAAGACATAGGCCCAACAGAAGAAAACTACTTAACAAATATTCTTGCAATCGTGAGATTTATGATTCAAAGATTTGTGGTGGCAAGCAGATGAAGTTCGACTCCTTCAAGAAAAAAGTCAGAACCTCAAGCTTGTCTATAGCATTGGCCTGATTTCCATAACAACATTGAATATATTATCAATTCTTTCATTTAGTATTTTTATACTTTTATAATCAAACCTTTTTTACTTTTTTAGATATATATTGATTTTTTTCGAAAAAAAAATTATAAAATCTTTATCAGTCTTTTGGACTTAGTTATGGTATATCTGGTCATGGTCATCAACAATGGTTTGCTGTCAAAGTGTTGGGCAGGTATCGTCCATGACATTTTGATCGGGCCATACCTGTTGCCTCCCCGACTCAATGGGCAGATTTATCATGTATTTCTTGAAGAAATGTTGCCAGGACTGCTGAAAGATTGCATGGCTATTCACAGATGAATGTGGTTTCAACACAACAGGGCACCAGCACACTTCAGCAATGATGCGTGGGATTATGTGAATGATGATGATTACACATAACATATGATTTCTTCCTTTGGGGACACATGAAGAACCTCGAGACTCCCATTGACTCAGATGAAGACCTCATAGCAAGAATTACTGTTGCAACTGCAACTGTTCGCGAAATTCCAGGAATATTTCAACATGTACAACAATCAATGCTTCGATGCTGTCATGCATGCAATGCTGTTGTGGTCGCAACTTTGAGCACCTTCTTTAAATAAACATGTTGTTCACTTGTTTCCATTCATTTATGTATCAGCTCCACCAATATTTCTGTCAGCCCCCTCTAGCACAGAAGGGTTGTCACTTTTTGAATTTTTGTAACACCAAATAAGCTTATTGAAAAATATAAAGTTAAAGAACAGATGTTACAGAATGAAAAATAGAAAACTAATTACTGTACATATATTTGTGGATATGCCCATTCATGGATAAGCTAACCCTTAACACAAAGCCTTAAAAAGAGTAAAAACTGCATTAGCATTATCTCTACATATATTCAATGGAATTCTTCCTCTGATATGACAGCATTGTTTTCACAGATGTTACAACCACTTTTGAATCATTGGCCTCAGTATTGTCACTGGATTTGCTGCCTTCAGAAATATTATCAGAACATCCATGATGTGCTAATGCAATACTGCTTAAATGATTTTATCATTTCAACTGGAACTGACCCTCATGCAGTTTTCAACTATTTTACAATGAGGTTGATTCTGTTTCATAAAAAGTTTGTATAATGTTCCCTGTCTTTTGGTAACACTTCAGGAATGGTGTCTATATGCAACTGAGGATTGGTTCTTTTGTCTGAGTGGCAGTTTTTTGAACACAATGGGCAGATCACAAGGATCACAGAGGCTTAAAGGTTGGGAGAAGGACACATGTTGAACATCTGTTAGGAGACAGAAGCCTCCTACCACAGCTACTGAGCATGCTCTTGAACATACTACGGGTATGGGTCACCTACACACAGGCCATGGCTCAACATTTGCAGCAGCCATAGCCAAAATTTATAGTATGTGCACTTCGATACTATTTGAAATTCAACTTGATAACTAATAATTGGCAACCAATATGTATTCATCACACACTGATTAATAATCATTATAAAAATTGCATAAGTACTTTAATTTATTAGTTGGCATAAGTAACTGCTTCAGATTTTCATTCTTACAACTTGTAATTTTCATCATGCAAAGTTGGCAACTTTGGGCTTATGATTTTTCCAAAAATTTGCAACTTATATATAAAAGTATGTATGATATTTAAATATTTAACTCTGCTAATACTATGGTTGGCCTGAAAATCTCGGTGACAGAGTTTAGTCTTAAAATTAGCGGAAAAAAAAAGACAGTAGCATTAGTTCAACTGGAAGAATACTACACATGTTTCTGGAGAGATGTGGGTTCAAATCCGTATGTCGGAGAAAATTTTTCTGCAAAATATTTATTGATCTAGTAGTGTACAAAATATAGTTAAAATTTGTATTCTAATCTATATTGCAACCTAGTTTCATACTTAGGTCTCTGCAAAAAATACATTTTTTTAAAATGGAATGCATATAGCCAGGTACCTAGCTAAAATTTTAGTATATTAGAATTCCTTTTCGTTTTACCTAACTTTAGTCTCGGCCAATTTGCTTGTCATTGTGTGTACATGTTGTATAATATATAATAAACATTAATGAAACCTGATTTTTAGTTAAAAATGATAATGTTTAAGTTACCTGAACATTTATGGCATTTGTAATTTGAATAATTCACAACACATTCTTATCTGCCATATTTCACATTCTTATACATTATTTAAATTAAAAATTATTAGTTTATTAAAGATCTTTGTAGTAAATACCTTGTAGAGCTCTAAGCATACAAGTCCTGAGACAACAGCAGTAGTTGTGGCTATAGCTGGAATAATCTTCCCTGCTATCAATTTGCTTTTATGACGATCTGCAGGAGCTATATCATAATTTTCTGCTCTTAAATTTGAAGCAGCAACTATGAAGTCCATATGATAATTTGAATCGTCATCCTTCTCAAACTCTATTGGATTTATCACAAGACCATTTAATTGTTCTGGAGTTGGAAGTTCTCTTTGAAGTTGAGCTAAACGATCAACATCCGCTAAATTATAAAAAGAATACAACCAGATTAAAAACTGTTCTTTGCATATCAAAATTTGAAGAGAGATATTTCATATAAATTACTCTTACAATCTATTCGAAGAATGAGAAACTGCTTTAGAAGCATGCAAGATAGCTGAGCAACACAAAAGGTAAGCAAATAAGGTACTACCTTAACTGTCATGCTGCACTCACATAGAATTATTATTAATAAACTACATAAAAGTGGCTATAAATAAACTGATTCAATTAAGGTTACAAGAGATTACATACAGGTTTGAAGAAGACTTCACTTGACAGATAAAACAATTAAAATGACAATATAACCCTTAATTTACTTGACCTTTCCTCATTTAGGCTTTCTCTGCAGTTTGTGCTTAGCAAGAACCTTGGCAGTTATTTCAACTCAAAATACCAAACAAATCACCGCTACTTATTAAATACTTTTTCTGTTAAAAACATATGTAGAAAAAAGCATCTTAAAAACACTGATAAAAATTTCTCTTATATGACATAATTACTTTTGCTGGTAAAAGTGAATTTGGTTATTTGGGATTTTATGGTTCATCAGCAACTTAGGCCATTATCTGCCAATCAAAATGCAAAGAACAAAAGCAAAAAAAGATAAGTCATGCAACTCAGAATCAAAGTTAAAATGCAAAGTCAAAGCAATGAAACATGAAAGGTGTAAACAATATACCAACAAAGGTAAAATACAAAAGCAAGAACAAGTGTATAGGACACATAATAAAAAGCAGCAAATCTAAGTATCAAAAAAAAAAAGAAAAACAACATTACATACAATTAAACCAATAAAATATAAAAAGGCAAAAACAGGAGATAAAAATGAGTCTCTGGAAAAAAGGTATTTGGGGTTTAATGGCACAATGGCAACTAAAACCATAATGCGCCACATGTATGGTATACAATAAAATTAAAGAGATAAAAATTATGGAACCCGCAACAAAAGTTAAAAGCCAAACAGTAAAAGATAAAAAAGGTAAAACCAACACAGGTGTAAAAGACCCGGGTTGTATAGTGTATAGTGTATAAAAGACAAAGCCATAAAATTACAATCTGTTAAAATAGCCAAAAATGTAAAAAATCAAAGACAGCAGATAAAAAGGATTCATCAGATAAAAGATGTCTGAGTGTAAGGGGCTCTGACGTAAAATCATGAATGGTAACAAAATCGGCATTCAAGGTTAAAAAGCTGGACAAGAGATTAAAATATGCTTAACGTCAAAATGGTGTCACAAAACTCGCACTTAGGTTCGCTGTCCGCCTGAAGAAGGAATGAGTGATAAAAGAATGATCTAAGTGGAGACAAGCAAGTACAACTTCCTCGAGATTCCTGAAAAAACAAGACTGCCACGGTTAGACAATGGGCTTGATCTTGAAAAGTTTGTTTCGAACCTGTTCAGACCAAGATCTCTGCCACTGTGTCCAGAGCTCAAGGGAAAAATGCTGCAGGAAGTCCAAGTATGGAACCAGCAGTGGAGACGGATAAGGACATGGGCTGACTTGGAAGCAACATCTGCCAAGACATTGCCCTGATCCTGACATGACCAGGCACCCAATAGAAGAGAATGGTGGTGGTGGCGGCTGCCAGCAGACCTAGGAGAGAACAAGGTCAGGCTGACTCCTCACCGAGATCAAAGCCTGTAGCAAACTAAGTGAGTCGGTGTAGAGGGCACATCGACAATGATGCTTAGCTGCTAAATGATCCAAGGCTGATAGCATGCAACTCTGCTGTGGGATCTAGTCTTCAATGATTAGATCGCAGCAGACCATGGCTGATCCCACTGATGTGCTGGATTTGAGCTATCTGTGAAGACAGGCAAGATGTTTGGGTGCTCAGCATAATGGCTGGCAAAGAATTGCTGGTGTCAGAATGTAAGGACAGTACTTTTCCCCAGATGTTTTATAGACTCCAAAAGATGGAAGACACTAAAGATAAATATTAGTTGACATAAAGTCTAAATTAGGGGACTGAGGAGACTGAGGATCTGAGGAGACCCTCTTATACCATCTCCGATTTGGAGTTATCTACAGCAACTCTACTCTTCACACGCTAGCAGAGTCTACAGTCCTAACTGTGCCACATGCAGCACAACTTAGACTATCTCTCATTATACTCAACTGCTATATACACACACATAAAAAATTTTCATGCAGCCATGGGCTACAGAGGTCCAACTACACTGTGCAATTTTCCTCTCCAGACATGTCTCTTCTGAGCTTGCTGCATTTGGCCACTCTAAACCAATTCCAGCAAGGTCCTGTTTGACATTGCCTGCCCATCACATCCTAGGTCTCCCCCTTCTTCTGAAACCCTTAGGCACACTGTTCATAATTCTGCTTGCCAATCTACAGCTATTCATATGAGTTGGGTTGCTTTACTTCTGAGTGGCACTTTTTTGCACACCATGGGCTAAATGGCCAGGTCACATGGACCCCAAAAGCTCAGAGAAGGTTGGGGGAGGGAGGGGACCCACTGGAACAGCTCTTGGGAGACAGATGGTAGCCTCCCGTCAAGGCCATCCAGTGTGTTCGTTAACGTGCACAGGGTATGGCTCTCCTGCACACGGGGTCATGGCTTAGCGTCCCATCCAAGCCCATCAGTGTCCCCTACTGATAGTGGGCAGGGTGGCTATTCATATGAGCAACATGGCCACACCAACAGTCTCTCTGCACAATATGCTACTCAAAAGAGTTTGATGACTCCTACTTCTAACCTCATCAGTACTTACGAAGTCAAACCATCTAATGCCCAAGATACTGCGTAAGCATCTAGAATCAAAGGTTTCCTGCTTATAAAGGGTCCATGTTTCGCTACCATAACTAACGTTAGAAAGAACTAAACTATTATACAGCCCAATTTTAATCTTTAGGTCTACACGCCTATTTTTCCACTCTCTCCATAGATTCTTAAAAGTCCCAATGGCAATCTCTATTCTTCTATTTATCTCATGCTCTGCATCACCAGTATCTGTTACATAGCTCCCAAGATAATTAAACTGTGAAACCTGCTCAAGACTGCAACCATTCAGATTAACTGAATCACAGCCTGCCTGACCAATTTTCATCACTTTAGTTTTCTCTGTTTATGAACAAACCTACTCTACTACCAGTCTCATCAACAGCTCGAATGAAAGAGTTCATCTCATCAACATCATTTGCAAAAAGGGCTAAATTAGAAATTTTCGTATCTCCAGTCCATTTAAGACCAAAATCTTTCCCTTGAAGTGAATTTCGCATAACATAATCAATAACCAAGCTAAAGAGAAAAGGAGACAAAATGCACCCTTGTCGAACACCAGAAGTAATGCTAAACCAATTGCTACAAGCCTTACTAACTCTCACACATGACTCAGTGTTATTATAGAGAGCTTTCATTATGTTAACTAACTTGTCAGGTATACCATTTGATCTCACAATCAACCACAAATTATGATGATCAACAGAGTCGAAAGCCTTTTTGAAATCAACAAAGCTAGCAAACAAAGGTTTCTGAAACTGTAAACATTTCTCAAGAATCTACCCAAGTAAAAATATCTGATCTACACATCCCCTACCACTTCGGAATCCACAATGCTCATCATGCAATTGCCCATCAACCAAATTCTTAATTCTATTAAGCACAATCATGCAAAGAACTTTACCTAGAACAGAAAGTAGGCTGATGCCCCTATAGTTATCATTGAACTGAAACTGTATCACAAGAAACTGGCTCCACAGAGGACTCTGATGAGTATACTTCTCATCAGAGTGCTCTGTGGGGGGGAATAACAGATGACATTCATGTCATTAATTTTTGTTTTAAATTTTGCTGTAAGAAATCTTTCATTAATGCAGTCATATCCCAGAAGAGCATCACTGGTGTCTGCTGAGAAGCAAACCTACACCTTGGAGAACCACCTTGAAACCTACCCTCCCTGAAAAAAGAAATTTAAAGTTTTTTTAAGTATCTCACCTCTACCTGTTCATCTGGTCTCTTGCAAGCCTAGGATATCTAAGTTATAACACTGGAATTCCTGTGTGAGGACATCAAGAGAACAATCTCGATACAATGTCCTCACATTCCATGTTTCTGCAAAGAGGAAACGATTAGTAAGATTTTTAAAGGAACTAGGTTTATTGAGAGAGGTTGGGCCAACAATATCAGATAACCCCCTGATCGTGGGCATGGAGCAAAGACCTGTTCCTCCTCCACTAAAGACTGAAATCACCGATGCTGGTAGGAACTTCAGGCACGCCCTTTTCAAGAGCCATATGACCTACCTGAGACACATTACTCCAGTTTAGGATTGACGATGCCCAACTAGCTAAGTGAGGTTCAGGTACCTGCGATGGCCTCTGATCAGGATTATCTACCAGCTGATATAAGGTATCCCATGCCTCTGTTCACTTAGGGCTGGCAACCCAGAAGCAACAGAAAACACAGTGGCAGATTCTCCCTCAACAGAGGCACACCAGTGCAGCAAGTCCAGGATCCATAATTAAGCTCAAATCCATAAACAAGTCCAGTAGGTATAAATGGTCAGCACCAGGATTCTGTGAAGTTGACCACTCCTCAGCAGGGTTGAAAAAAAAAGTAGCCATAGATGACCAGATCAGTAGGCCATACTGAACTGGCAGCCCTCCCCTTTCGTTCCCTTCCAAAATCTCTTTTGAAAGGTACTAACGTTCTGCACCACGAGAAGGCGGGGTCAGACATTAGGTGCTAGACTGGCCGGTTCTGTGCATCACCACTAGGGATTGGTACACAGCTCTCCTTCCAGTTTATGCCTAGCTATCATTAACAGACCTCCCGCTACAATGCTGAAAGAAGTTTTGTTTGAGGAGCTTCACGACTCCTCAATAGATTACTCGATCACCCCCCTTCTTGGCACTCACCAGAAAAAGAAGCTGCTGCAAACACATATGCAACTACTCACTGATTTCTTTCAGAACATCAGCTTTTTCTGCGAAGTCTAATGTCTTTGATTTTTGTCTCTACTTTTTTCCCTACAGACCTACATGATATAGTTGCACGGTATAGGGAGCCCCTCATTGGAGGCTAATTTCACCATGTTCTTACACCTTGAACTTTGGATGCTAAGTGATAAGACTTAAAGTAAATAGGACACTCACAGTTAAAAGCTGGACATGTAATTAAAGTATGTTTAATAGTTAAAATGGTATCACAAAACTGACACTTAGGTGTGCAATCCACCCTTAGAAGTAAATGTGTAATAAACACATGACCTAAGTGGAGCAAGCAAAACTTCCACCTTGCGATTCCTACAGAAACATGAATGCCATAGTTTGACAACAGACTTGATCTTGAAAAGTTCGTTTGCAATTTGTTCTGACCAAGATCTTTGTCAGTATGTCTGTAGCTAAGTGGAAAAACATTGCGGAAGTCCAAACACAGAACCAGCAGTGGAGAGTCAGATAGGGGGTGTGGCTGACTTGGCAGTGGCATTGGTAAAGTCATTGCCCCTGATGCTGGCATAACAGAGCACCCAACAGAAGAGAACAGTGGTTGTGGCTGCTAGATGATGCAAAGTAAAAGTGATAAAATAAATGAAGATGAAAATATTTGCCTAAGTCCAATATAATATCATGCAGAGATGCACTTACAGTTCTGAAAAGTAGATTGATGAAGAGCATATCCTTGATATACAAACTTGATAGTGTTGGAAATTGGTGAACATTTAACATTGCAATTGGATTAAACACATTTTAGGAACAAGATTGGTTAAAATCACATAATAAAAATTGAATGTACCACAAAATATATCACAAACAAATATATAAAAAAAGAGATATTGCTGGATATTTTTCCACAAAAAGCTTATTTTAAAGTTGCATATCTTATAGCATGGCTTTACATTAAGATAATGTTGATGCTCTTAACTTTCTAAACATGTCTGGAATGAACTTTACACGATATACTGAAAATCTTTACCTGTTGCATTATTTTCTTGTGAAGCTTCAGAATCGGTAACTGCAATTCTAACACCTGATCTAGGAACAAACTCAGGAATCTGGATAGTTCTAGCAGCTTCTGCTATGTAATTTCGGTTGTTATTGAGAGCTATCCCATACATGAAAGCTCGGAGGTTGGCAGTTGCTACTATATAATCTAGATGAAGTGTCTGTAAAAAAATTATTTTTCAGAATACACATATATGGTCAAGTTTGACAAGCATCAACTTATCTTTATATTAGTGTTAGGTTACAGAAAAATTAGGTGAGCCAAAAGAAACTGAATGAGTGTTTATTAACTACCATCATGTGTTACTCTAAATTAATTTCTGATAAAGCAAAATTTCACTGTTTCAGTTTCCAAAATTTTGCAAAATAGACTTGAAATTGTGGGCTAAGAAAAAATTATTTACTCAGATTGTTTTTCAGAATAAAATCTCCGCTACTCTTTTCAAATCATATACATTTCCCCAGCAAAATTTTAAAGAATTTCCATGTTATGTCAATGGGAATCGAACTTCTAGGCTCTATAACTTATAAAATATGCATTTAATGGAAAACTGACTGAAGTAAAATGTGACTGAAAATAAAGATAACAATTATTGGCCTAACAATTAAATGTATTTAAATCTCGATTTTCAACATTCATTCAGTATTTAAAGAGTGATCTGTAAGTGGTTGGTAGACATACACTGGAAGGAGACCTAGGCACCAATCCTGTGATGATTCTTTTCTGGAAAGGAACAGAAGGGGAGGCTGTCGTATCAGAATGGCCTACTGATCTGATTATCGATGACGACTTTTTATTCATTTTTTCTGCCCTGCTGAGGAGTGATCAACTTTACAGGGTCCTGGTGCTGACCATTTATACCCAGTGGACTGGTTTATGACTTCGAGCTTGATTATGGATCCTTAACTTGCTGTACTAGTAGGCTTCTCCTGAAGAAAAATGCACAGTTGTGTTTTTGCCTATGGGTTGACAAGTCCTAAGTGAGCTGAAGCATATCTTTATATCAGCTGGTGGACAATTCTGATCAGAGGCCATTAGCAAGTACCTGAACCCTTGCTCAGCCTTTAATGATAGCGAAAACAGGTATTTACCCCATCCTAAAATTATAAGCTGTTTGATATCGTCAGCACTATCTTTCTCTATAAAAATAATTTCTTTAGCTGTCCCATGCCTGAGTAGTTAGTGTGTTTGGCTACTGAGCAAAATGACCCGGGTTTGAGTATGAGTAAGGCAAGTAAGTGTCTTTTCTTTTTGCTGAGGTATCACCTTCCTCACAGATCCCTTACTACAGTGTATTAAACTAACAGGCTCCTATCATCCCTCTGTGGCAAGCAACTGCTTGAGGGGATATTTATTTTATTTAGTTTCTTTAAATATTCAATAACCATGTTCTTTCCACATATTCATGTAATATAAGGACTATGCACAGATATTATTCTCTTGATGTCCTCACACAGGAATTTCAGTGCTATAATTCTAAAATTCTTGGTTTGCAAGAGACCAGATAGACAGGTAAAAGCCAGAAACTTAAAAAAAAAACTTAAATTTTTAAAAAGGATGATGGAAAGCATAACTGTGTAGGTTTGCTTCTCAGCAGACACACCAATGATACTCTTCTAGGAATGACTGCATTAATGAAAGATTCCTTACAGCAAAATAAAAAAAAATATTAAAGACTTTAATGTTATCTGTTGTTAAGCTGTCCTGTGGCCATTGGCTACTGATCTAAGGGACCAGGGTTTGAGAGCCCTGGATTAGGATGGATGTTCATGTTGCATTCCTGTTGAGGTCCTGCCATCTTTACACAACTTTTATTATGACATATAAACTGACAGGCTCCTGTCAGACCTCTGTGGCAAGCAGCTGCTTGAGGGGATATTTATAAATTATTTATGCCCACATAGAGGACTCTGATGAGGACGAGAAAGGTTTACAGACGACTTCAGGGATATTTGAATTGTCAAGGATATATTTCTCTTGTGCTAGATAATTTAAATGTTAAAGCTGGTACTAGCTGATATTTGGTCAGGGGTGTTAAGCCCCTTTAGCATTGGTAGTTCCAATGGCAACAGGGAACATCTTCTACAGGTACTAAACTTAATGGTTGGAAAATAACACTCTAGAAACATTGGAATTTTTACAAATAAATATGGGATTTTTCTGATGAATTCATAGGAATATAATCTATTATATATTAACCACAAATGGGCTAGTTCTGTTAGTAATGCCAGATCATACAGAGGATACAAAATTAAGTCTAACTATTACCTGGTCAGAAGTGTTACAATTGAAGCTTAAGAAATGTTGTACTAATGTTAAAAGAATTACTTTTAACACCGACTCAGATATAGGCAAAACTTATCATAACATGTTAATTATTACGACAATCATTGTTTGCTTACTACTGATGCTGAGAAAGAATAGAACCACTTTAAATAGATTGTTCTTGAAACTAACAGTACTCCTTTGGGTAAAAAGATCCAGAAGGGACAGTTATTTGAATGAGAAGGCACTGGAGCTTATTTTTGAAAGAAAGCACTTCAGGTATAACTTTAATCAGTACCCTCCTTATCTGTTAATTAGGTGTGTAAATGGTCAGTTGAAGATATAGCTTGGCTAATAAAGTAGAGGAAGCATAGGATACCATTTATCTGCTGTTAGGCAGACACCATAACAGCATAAAGCTGAACCAGATAATTAATGTTTTTGTATGGGAAGAAACAGGCAAGTATACAGGGATTGAGAAATAAACATAAGGTAGGTGCAGATTCTATCATGGCAAGGTGAGTTGAGCATTTCACAGTGATGTTCTAAATAATGAGGTTGGTTCTATTTCCATTGTTTATAATGATAGATCAATTACTGGCTTCAATGCTGGTCCTATATCATAATTGAAAGTTACTTTGGCTATTTCTAGAACTAAATAAATCTCCAGGGGTTGATAAAATTACCACCAAAATCCCTCTGTTGTCACATCGCTGACCGAAGTACTTGCATAGGGAAGATTTTGACCTTAAATGGTCAAGTATCTAAAAAAATTTGATTTAGCTCACTTTTGGCAAATGATAATGGTGTTGATGAGATGAACTCTTTCTTTAGAGCTGTTGATGAAACTTGACCCTTCCCAGGTCCAGCTATTTTTTCACTCAGATCAGGTAAAAAAAATTAACTTGAGTTATTTGGCAAAAACGTTCTAATGTAAGGAATTATGGCATGTTATATGCCAAATTAATAAGCATTTAATTCTAGATTTTCTGAAAATAAAATATTTAATGAACAAGATTACTAGTTTTATTTTAACAGTTTTTTTTTAGAGTCGTGTGGTAAAAAAAATGCATTTGACAACACAAAAATTTATTTAGCAAATTCTAATAGACAAATGATTATCAATGCTCATGAATAGAATGACTATTTCTGAATAACAAAAATTTTTTTGGTTTTAAGTAAATATTTTTCTGGTTTTGTAATTTTTTTCTCAGTTGAGAAAATTTCAGGCTTTTAGCCAACTGTGCTGAGTCAGATAAACAAGTCAACTTTAGAATTTAAAAAAATATAACCCATCAATGGAAATAGGTCATGTTATATACCAAATTAAACAGAATTTAATTACGAATTTTATGAAAATAAATATAAACAAATTTGCAAGCATATTGATTTTATTTAAGTCTTTTTCATTGTGATATGGTGAAAAAAAAAGACCTCACTATACAATTAAAGGCTTCATTTTGGAAAACCCGATGAATAAAAATAGTTAAATTATATATTTATCGAAAGGAAATTTCCTCCCTAATAATATAATATTCAACCTGAAATATGATTTTTATTTCTTTTAACGATTCTTTTCAGTATCGTATATTTTAAACATGGTCAGTGTTACACAATGTGACTTGGCCTTCTCACATTCATGGGATTTTCTGAACTGGTTACGAAATAGAAAAAAAAAAACTTTCTTGGCTGCTTTCTTTTACTAAACATTATGAATTTTTTCTTTGGGTGTTAAAGTTTGGTGATCTTGGCTAAGTGCAGAAAAGTTTTGGCAACAAGGACCAGCCCTTCCCGATTTTAATAGCAAAGGAAGTCTATTTTGCGTCCGTATCCAAGACATCCATTTTCTGAAAACGGTACAAACAAAAATTTTTTTTATTAAAAAAGCAAGAAATAATAATAGAAAAATTGCATATAACCTAATGGGATGTTAAATAAAATATCTGCAACAACTTTTAAGCCAACCTTCAATCTAGCATAACACAGATTGATAAATCAGTTGATTGAAGATCGCTAACTAATGGAAGTAAACATACAGAAATCAATTTGCTTTCATATCCAAGACCTCATTTATTTTCAGAAAATGACACTATATCGAAGTTTTACTGGAAGAGTAATAAATAATAAAATAAAAATTAACATATAGCCTAATGCGATGTTAAAATATCCACAGCAACAAGTTGCAGGCCAGCCATACGATATAACTATGAAAAAATCAATACTTATCGATCGGCCAAAAGATCGCTAATTTCCAAAAATAAATCTACTAAAATGAAAATTAACTAAGGTTTAAATATTAAAAACATACTAACTTTACAAAGAGTATCCAATATGCTGGACTAAAACTGTAAAAAACATTTATAGCACACGGAATGGAGATATCACGTGTCAGCCATCTGCGTCTTGTTTGACTCAGTGAAGCATAACTAATTAAATGCAGGGACAACCAGAATTTTTAAGAAGGATGTGTTTACTTTCAGTTTCGATTTGAAGGTGGGAAAGATGCATAGAATGCTGGGAAAAATTATAATACCATAATGAGAAAATATACGCTTGTTGCAGAGTCCAATAAACAAGTCAAATTTAGAACATTTATGAGTCAACTTTGAACACAACTGAGTCGTGTGTGAGAGTTAGTAAGGCTTGTAGCAATTGGTTTAGTATTACTTCTGGTGTTCGACAAGTGTGCATTTTGTCTCCTTTTCTCTTTAGCTTGGTTATTGATTATGTTATGCGAAATTCACTTCAAGGGAAAGATTTTGGCCTTAAATGGGCTGGAGATACAAAAATTTCTGATTTAGATTATGCTGATGATTTAGCCCTTTTGGCAAATGATGTTGATGAGATGAACTCTTTCATTCGAGCTGTTGATGAGACTGGTAGTAGAGTAGGTTTGGTTATAAACAGAGAGAAAACTAAAGTGATGAAAATTGGTCAGGCAGGCTGTGATTCAGTTAATCTGAATGGTTCAGTCTTGAGCAGGTGTCTCAGTTTAATTATCTTGGGAGCTATGTAACAGATACTGGTAATGTGTGGCATGAGATTAACAGATGAATAGGGATTGCTGCCATGACTTTTAGAATCTATGGAGTGTGGAGAAATAGGCATATATACCTAAAGACTAAAATTAGGCTATATAATAGTTTGTTCTTTCTAGGGTTAGTTATGGTAGTGAAACTTGGATACTTTGTAAACAAGATTACAGGAAACTAGATGCTTTTGATTCTAGATGCTTACGCAGTATCTTGGGTATTAGGTGGTTCAAATTTGTAAGTAATGATGAAGTTAGTCAAAGAAGTCAACAACCTCCTTTGAGGAGCATACTGTGCAGAGAGTGTCTGTACTGGTTTGGCAATATTGCTTGTATACATTACTTAGAGTAGTGTGATGCCCCCTCATTCACTTTTACTTTACCTAAACCAGTTTTGCTTAATTTAAGTTATATTTATCATTTTGGGGATTTTTATTTAATTTTTGGCATCACAGCGCTCGTTTCCAAGAGCATAGGAGTTACGCATGCACAACTCCGAACTTCCGATTGTCACATACGCTTGTTAAAACTGACATGTTAGTCAGAGAAGTTGATTGAGTTAGTTGGAGTTTTTGAGTAGTCAGAAGTAGTTGAAGGAGAAGAGTTGATAGAGTTGTTTGTTAGTTGTAAGTTTGTAATGAGATCGAAATGATGTAGTATCTTCTTCATTGATGTTGGGTGAGTGTTTGAAATAATTTTGGAAATAAATTTGTTTGTTATATTAACTTTTTTGAATCTTTACTATTTTTTCTCTTGAGCAATGTTAATTGTTTTGATTAGAATTTGCATTAGAAGTTTGACAATCATTTAATTTTTGAATTCTTACTCGTTAAGTAATGCTCGCTGGTATTCGAACCCTAATTGAACTTCATTTTTGGCTATTTGTTAATTATTGCCTGGCGCCCGACTTAGCTATCCATCCAGAGCTTGAATAATTATTGGATCAGACAAAGGGTCCAAAACTTTAAAAGTATTTCAATTCTTTGACCCGTTACAGTAGCAAACAGGGCTGTGAGCAATGTGACTAAAGGCCTCAGAAAAAGGGGAAGTCGTAGAATGCAGTGGTCAGACAATTTCAAACAGGATCTTTTTAGAATTGTACTATGGCCTAATGCAGCAGCTGCAACTGATTTTTATAATTTTGTCTCAGTTCAGGTATTTTCCTGATACTTTTTAATATTTATTATATACTTATTAAATAAAAATTTTTCTAGCATTATTCTTTCATGGAACAGAGAAATGATAAAAATTCAGCAGGATTTGCAACATGTAATATTATAATTCTTTCACTCTTATGGTGTGAGATGCATCACCCATCATATGCATCCCCTGTAAAATACCACTTTATATATCAAAACTTAGTCTGGTTAGATTTCCATAGCTGCTTGAGGAGTCTGCCTATTTCTCAAGAGTTATTTATGGAAGCTGGAATAGTTAACAAGTCTTTTTTTTTATAAAAAAGCATTCATAATGTCTAACACTAAAATAATCATTACATTAACTTTTTAAATTTATATTTTATTAAATGGTTTGAAACAATACTTATTGATGCATTACTTGTGAAATATTTTAGCTTCAGTAACCCTTTAAATACTGAATGAATTTTATTGAAAATTGATATTTAAATAGATTTGATTATGACCTTTATCTAAACATGCAAATTTCCATTAAATGTGTATTTTATATAGAGCTTTGAAATCAGATTCCCTTTGACATAACATGGACATTATCTAATAATATGGCAGAGGTGAATTTACATTCAGAAATAAAGTATCACAGGAAAGCGTCATGTAGACCAGAAACACTTGAAATAATTAGTTGAAAAAATTTGATTGTCCTGTGCAGAATTAGAACCTATGCCTTCCAGAAGTATGCTGGGCATCCTAATTGCTAGACCACCAGAAGATAACCATTGCTTCAACAAAGTGACATAAGCAGTCCCACAATTTTTGTTGATTTGCCACACATGATGGCAGTAATATTTTTCACTCATGCTCACAGTGTTATATAAATAATTCAACAATAAAGTATCACAGGAAAACATACTATAGCCAATTAATTATTTCAAGCATTTCTTGTCTACATGACGTTTTCCTGTGATACTTCATTGCTGAATTATTTATGTAATGACGTGAGCACGAGTGACAAATATTACTACCATCATATGGCAGCCAGATTTCCTGATAATAGATAGCACCACTGGCAAATCAGCAAAAATTGTGGGAATGCTTATAAGTCACTGTTGAAGAAATTATTAGCTTCTGGTGGTCTAGAGTTTAGGATGCCAGGCATGCTTTCTGGGAGAAGGTGGGCTAGAATTTGTGCAGGACTAACAATTTTTTTCAAGGAAGTAATTATAAAGTACTGACCTCTATTTTCTCCCCCTGTTTTACTCTTTTCTGCCTTAAACCTATTTCAGTATTCCTAGAACTATTATCATTTATCCCAGCATTCTATGCATCTTTCCTGCTCTTCAGATCAAAATTGGAACTAAAAAAAGGTTTTCATAGAAATTAAAAGATGGCTCAACACACAGTGTCACAATAGGAGGAGGATGTAGCAGGTGTTCTGATTGCTCACACACACACATGCAGTAGTGAGGGAGTTGTTTGAAATGTGTTAAGTGCAAGTTTATTTAAATCAAGTAGGATATACACTCCCTTCATAAAGTTAGTGTTTCATTTCCCTTCATATTAAACCTTAGTTAACTACATTTGAGGTCACATACAAATAACAATTTCATTTTTTGATTGTCAAGTTTCGATTAATTACACTATCAAATTCCAGTATACATTTGAGAATCAATGCAAAAATACGATTTAATGTCAATTCTAGCCCAATACCTGACAATATCTGTAACGGTGCACAGTTAAGTACCATAGCTAACTATACACTAATTTTCATATAAAAATAAAAATTTTCATAGCTATTGCACGCCAATAACATGCTAATTTTTTTCCCCTTTAAGATATATCCTAGCCAATATACAAAAATAATTTAGAAAGATTTCAAGTTTTAAATGGCAAAATATACCAAATTGGAGGGGGGGGGGGGACATTCTATAGTACTAATAATGAGCCAGTACCAGACCACTGGTAGCAGGTATCGAACATGTGCATGGCACACTAGTGACAGATTTTAAGGGTAGTCACAAAACACCAACTACTGTTTAAACTTTTAATGAGAAATATTAATAAAAAATTGATTTTGTTGACTCTAGAGTAATGAGGCAATCTTGATTAACTATAACTGATCAACTGTACAAGTGGATTCATATCAGTTATTTGATATATCATGAACATATATACATATATGTAGACCAGGAAAAAAAAAAGCTCTGAAGACCATGATGTCAGGGAAAAGCATAATACCCAAGATTCAGTCTTGCAGTACCCTCTGTTCTTGGGCCTAAGGCTGCGACAGTGTTGCCGACATACATGAAGAGAACGTGACGTTAAGAAGTTAGAGATGAAGATTGGCATGTGACCTCTCAAGCCAAATGCCTTGAACATGTAGCTTGTCACCACAATGGGACAATAATTCAAAGGAATCTTGGAGCCTTTCCTGGCTTCAGGAAAGAGACTGATTCAGTGATTTGTGGAGTGTAACTGTGACAGCCACCACACCAATTGCCATAACCTAAAGGAGCAGTTCTAAGTGTTTTGAACAAGTGGTCTCAACAAGCAAGTTGCCAGATCGTAAGCACTTGACAGATTTCGGCAAATCTGCAAAACCTTCCAAACCTTTGCTAATGAAAAATGGTGATATGTCTCCAATTACCTGATCACCCGTGTAATAGATGATCAGGAACTGGGGAATAAACAAAACGGAAGATGAAGAGGATGGATCCTCAGGTCGAAATCTCTTTGCTGTTGAGGTTGAATCTAATACTGCAATTGATCTCATGTTTTAGTGTGGTTCAGTGTCCATGATCCCCACCCACCAAAGATCCCAACATGGGGACACATCCAATTGGGGAGTGTAACTGTACCCATACAGACAGTGAGCCAATTCCTCACAAATCAATAAAAAAAATTAGAAGTGTGAAGAACCAAACTGTCTTCATAAAATGAAATAAGGAAAAGTGTGAAGAACCAAACTGACCTCTCCAAATAACCACAAAAGTATAAAAATGCAAGGGGAAACTCACAAACCTGTGCCTGGACATGGGCAAGGCACTCACCATACTGCATAGTTACCCTAGCAGGTCCAGCTCACCAACCAATTGGTCCTAGAGGGGGGGGGGGGACCCAGGAACTCCCACTTACCTGAAGCAGAGACCAAAGCAGTCTATTAGTCTACAGCAGTGGCCCTCAAAAGCGTTGCCCAATCCCATGACAAAAACAGGTTCTCCAAAGGGGACCCAGCTAGCCTTGAGCTGGAGAAAGGACACAGGATCCTCCTTTCCAGGGACACAGGTCACCATGAATGGCAAACATGCAGGTATCTAAACTGCAAAACCTTCACAGGGTAGTCCCCTCACCACAGACAGGAGTTTGCACTGAGGGTCAACCAGGAGGAAAATACTGATAACCATTACATTAACTCAGCAGAGTTGACAGATATGATTCACAGAAGTAGATTAAGAAGTATGGCCACTATTAGATTTCCACTGCCCTACAGACATTTATGCTAGTTCAGTATAAAAGATTTCAATTTTACAATTAATAACCCAACTTACATTTGTTACATCAAAGGTTATTGGATGAGGACAACGCTTTGGACCTGACCAAAAGGGTGCTCCAGAACTGGTAAGCTGAGGGAAAAAACAAAATATAAAATCACATGTTTTAAACTTCTAAACAGTTCATACATAGCTAAGAATACTAATATACATTCATGATTAAGACTAATAACAGTAATTACACTATGTAAGATAAACAGTATTTAATTGAGTACAACTGGCAATAAAGGGTGGTTCTTTTTCGTGAAAGCAAAATATTGAATTGCAAATTGTGTCCATTTGCTTAGGAGTTAACACGGACTGGTGTCTTGTGCACCGTCAGATTTACCAGCTTCATATGTTATTTTCTGCATAATTTCTGCTTATAATCACAACCATCAGGCGACAGATTGAAGTTCACTGTCCCACTGTAACAAGTTTTCTACAACTTAATTCTATCTGAAAACATCCTTTGGACCAGTGATGAGCAACCCATGGCCCTCAGACACTTCCAAGTGGCCTGCAAATATTGCTGTCCAAATTATTATCTTCTATCTCTTATTCTTGAAGTACTTTGTGGAATATAAATTATTTTTTCTTTTCCCAATTTACATTTGTACTATTTTTTAAATAGTGTTCTTTAGAAGCTAAAATTCAATTTACGTCAACATTAACCCGTGATATTACTTTGCATATTGTGGTGGGATCAGGTTATTTGAATATACTGTTCAGCTGTAGATTACAGATCCTTGATTGTCACTCAAAGAGATGTCACCTTTTAAAGAGGAGGAAATAGTGTTCTTATAACACTTCTCAATTTTTGTTTTTTGGTGAAATTCCTCTTCTCAGACCATTTTGGGAATATGTCCCCAAAAAAAGGGGCACACGAGGTCAACTATCAGAGGATAGTAGAAGTGTGTCACATATGTGATTTCATGGGTCTGATCATGGTCTATAAAACTGACAATTCGGCAGAAATAGAGATAATTTTAAATTGCTAAAACTACTGTAAAATATTTGCCACAGGGTGAATAAAACAACACTTCTCTTACATTGCAGCAATCTGGCAGTCTGTAAAACAAAGTTGCTTAGAATTCAATGTAGTAAATAATTACATCTATTCTCTATAATCTGATTTTACTAAATTTGTTTTAAAGCTTCTCTTTAAAATCAAATGCCAAAAGAACAGAATTCATATTTTTATTTCTTTCTGCTCCTTCTAAATGGAACAATTGGAAATCAAAGGAACTCATCTAAGGGAACCAAATCTCACAGGACTATTATTATTCTCATTAATCCAATATTCAGAATAATTTTGAACACATGAGTAATGATTCTAAGTTTAAAAAAAAAAACTGAACCAAACTATAGGAAATTAATGAAACATTAGAGGAAAGAGAAATAGATGATATTTACACCAATACTTTCTAACCTAACATTTTGTTATATTATCTCTTTCTGTTCTTTTAAATGGAGAAATTGGAATTCAAAAACACTTCAGGGAAGTAAACTGTACAGAACTTATTTTTTTCACTAATCTCTCAATAAAAAATATTTTAATTTTATCTGAATGAAACAGGAAATTAACAGAACACAATGAAAGAAAGTGTAATATTCTCTCTAATCCAACATTTCAGTACAAATGGTCTTTTTTGGACATTTCAATAGTGGATTTTGCTTTTAATTTTTTTTTTATAAAATACAAATTTTTTGTATTTTTAACCCTTCCACTGTGTCTACCTCATCTGTATTTGTTTGGAGAATCCATAATGAGAGGCTGAGGACATATGTATATGTTTATAATACAAAAAATTTTTAAATAAAAAATGCCATTTTAGAATTTTATATATATATATACACACACTGGCAGAAATTGAAAAATTAACACCCAGAATGAATTCCTTTAGGAACATTATTACAATATGTTAATAGTTAAGGGCAGCAGAAACCGTGATCCAAGATTGAAAATCATTGGGTGAAATAATGACGTCAGTGAGGACAACATGCAAATGTACACAATACATATTTAAGGACTCTGGTGTGAAGAAAAAAGTTATTCGTCTTTTGTCATGTTGTTCAGCGGTCTTTGAAGAAGCTACCAATGCCTGGATGATGCACATGTGCAACATTTGTTCAGTTAGAGTTTGAGCAAGATCGTATAGTGGATCTTCGGGAAGCAGGCTGGTCTTTTTGTCAAATTGCACACCGCATTGGATGAGAGGTATCGCCAGTGGCACGATGGTGGCGTCTATGGTCAGAAGAGCATTCGCACACTTGCAGATGTGGTTCTGGGTAGAGTATGGACACACAAGAGGATGGTGGTAGAGCCGATGGCTACGGCGTCACGAATTCAATCCTGTCGTCCAAGGGTGTCTACAAGAATGATACACAATCGTGTTTTGGAAGCAGGACTATGGGCACATGTGCCACTATCACCTTGACACTGTCGAGCACATTTGCAGTGGTGTCAAGAACGAGTTCATTGGAGGGAAGAATGGCAGTCTGCGGTCTTTAGTGATGAAAGCCGATTCTGCTTAGGAGTGTCTAATGGTCGTTTACATATCTGAAGTCGACAAGATGAGTGGCTTCTTCCATTGTGCATCTGCCAGCAACACACAGGGCCATGATGAGCATCATGGTGTGGGGAGCGATTAGCTATCACTCTCATATATGTCTGGTGTTTGTACAGGGTACTCAATAGTAATATGTACATCAGCAATATCGCACAGCGTTGTCATGCAAAATTTGGGTGTAATCCCAAATGCGATATTCCAGCGGCATTATGCCCACCTCAACATGATCTTCAGGCCACCAACTCCCTTGGTCAGCACGCTCTCCAGACCTGTTTCTAATCGAGCATGTCTGGGACTGGATTGGACAAAGACTTCCATGGACCATGGCAGGCAACGACCATTGCTGAATTACACATCCAAGTTGAAACTGCATGGAATGGTATCCCCCAGCATGATATGCAGCATTTGTATGACTGATTTCATATGATTGGAAGTTTGCATCGCTGCTTGAGGAGGTTCAACATTTTATTAAAATGTAAAATAAACATTGAATCACTTCACATGTGATCGAAGTCCTTTCTCAACAAGTTGTTTCTACTAAATAAATCTCAGATTATGCTTCAATTGTTAATGGTGTTCTTTTTTCAATTTCTGCCAGTTTATATATATCTTATAAAAATATATAATTCAGGTTTCAAAAATAGTATTGTTTTTTTCATTTGATGCATATTTTATTAAATTACAATATAAATGTATATGTAAATTAAAAAACAATATAAAATGTATACATTAAATCAATCTGATTGCCATTTCTTATAAGCTTCATATGGTATTGTATACACTCTTTTCTGCTTTAAACCTATTTCAAAATTCCTAGAATTCTAAAAACCCAGTTCTTAGGCTCCAAACTGGGTGTAGCTGCATACTAATTATGTTCTGGCTCACTGCACAACAGAAGGCAGTTGGTTCACATGTGCTATCTCCACTCAGTGTATTATAAGTGGCTCCATAATAGATTATTTACTGTGTAGTATATTGGATACCATTTGGTAGATTTATTTCTGTAAATTAGTGATCTTTCCAAGTTATGCTATATAGGATGGCTGGTTTAAAAGTTGTTGCACATATTTTAATGTCCCATTAGGTTATATGCAATTTATGTTTTATTATTTCTTGATCTTTTATAAAAAAAATAGTTTGAACTTCTACCATTTTCTGAAAATGAGGTCTTGGATACGAAGACAAAGTGGAATTCCTTGGCATGGAAATTAAGTTTCCAATGTGGGAGGGCAATTTCAGGAATGGTTTTTACCCCACCCCCTGTTAACTCACTGAATATTTCTCACCACCACCCTAAAAAAATTTACAATTTTGAAAAAAAAAAAAAAAGTTTGTTTATATTGAATGATTTTAAAAGCAGCAATCCCCACCACTCTCAGTATCTTGGCTCTGCCACACAGATGATATGCATTTTTTTGCTTTGGCAGACAAACCTTGCTGCACTTAGCCAAGATTGCCAAACTTCAACACCAAAAAAAAAAAAATCAGAATTTTAATAAAACAGACAGCCAAGAGAGTTCCCCCCCCCCATTTCATAACTAATTCAGAAAATCCCATGAGTCACTTTGTATAACACTGGCATTGTTTGAAATATAAAATACTGAAAAGAATCATCAAAAGAAAAAAAAATCATGTTTCAGATTAAATACTGTATTATTTGGGACTAAATTTCTTTTTCATTAATATACTGTATGTGTTGATAGCCTGGAGAAAAGCTGGGCGGCGTTCATTAAGCTGCGTAATGCCATTTTAGCCCCTTCTACTATGTAATAACACGTAATGTTTTGTTGGAGCACTCTTTGTGTTGCATAATTTTTTTATTAATATTTAATCATACTTTTGGATGTATTAAAAAAATTAGATCATTTATTTTAAAGGAGACAAATCAGCTAGTGTAATATTAAGAGTCAAATTGGCTTGGAGCATGCAACATAACCAACATAATAACAAAGATACTGATTTTCAAAAGTGAAAGCTGATGGTACTTTCCCTGGAAAATATTTTACTGTTGTAATTTAGTATAGCTTTAAAAAAAAAAAGAAAATCTACAACGAAAACACCAGTCAATTTCCCCTTGCCTTGATTACAAGTGATAACAAAAATCAGCTAATTTGTTATATTAATTGGAAACGGGTAGGGGTGGAAGCACCAGTTGAAGAATAAGAAATAGCATTGTGTAACAGCAACTCCGAGTTCCTTGCCCATGAAACCTAACTACCAAAAGATTTGATACTATCTGACTGCAAAATTATTAATTCCTTTCACACAACTAAAAGATCTCATATTGATTGCAAAACAGCATTATATTCCAGTTTACAAGATTATGCTAAAAGTAATGCCCCAGAAATTTTATTAGACATTCTAAAATATCAATAAAAATATTGCTTCTCAAAATAGTTTTACAATAGGTTCCCAGTCATTTTGGGAATCCCACATAACAATAGTTTGTTCATTGGATTAAAAAAGTTCGAAAGAAATGATTTCCCAGAAAAAACCATCAGCATTTTGAGTTCTCTGCTGTAAAATAATGAAGGGGTGTGGACTAAATTAGGTAAATAGAAGTGTATATATGTATAATATAGACATGTGTTCTAGTGGCTAAATCGGCAGCTTTGATAGATAATCCTGATGTAGCCAGTGAACACTCTTGAACCATATTTTTTTATACCCTTTGCAGCACTTTTAATTTTGAGTTAGTCTTTCCAGGAAGCAGTTTATTCCCTCAGCATATCTTGTACTAAGTTTTCCTCTAATTAGCTTCATGAAATTTTATTGCACTCACTGCCAAAAGACTTAGCTTTGACCTGCAGAACATGGCCTGATAATTGGGATTCCACCATGTTTTTTACTCATTTGAGAAAAACCACAAGAAGCACAATCCAGTGGGGTTTTTTTTTCTGTTTTACAAACCCTCTGTTTAATAAAATGTCTTTCAGAAAATAATTTGACATAAAAATCCAGTCAGTTTCTTAGCATGCTACCTTCGAGTCTTACAATAGCTGATACACGAATACCCAATGCAGTTTATGTAAATTAGACGGAGCTTCCTCTGTTCCCTAACAACTATGCCGCGTTTTACCCTCCATGGCGGGTCAGTCGGTAGCGCGCCAGAAAAAACAGAAATAAATTGCAGGCTCTGACTGGCATTTTATATGGATCACTCTACTTGTCTGCATTATGAACTATATCAAAAAGTGAAAAATTTGGACATTATGCAACACTTAAGGAATTCCAGAAAAATGAAACAATGCCAAATGACTATTTTCATATTTTTTCTTTGTGCTGATAACATTGTGTACATCTCTTACACTAATGACTCATATAGTCCAGAGAAAATATTCTAAAACTAGAGCAAGTGCAAATATCAGTGCAATGCATTCATTGGCAGCATTCTCATGCTGTTAAGTGAATATACCACAATATACCTCTAAATAGAATAGAAACCATCCCAGAAAAGGAGAGGCACATCAGAGAACTACAATAATTATGTTCCTTCCAATCTCTTGATTGTTGTTAGAAAGTTTTTTTCTTCGAACTCTGAATTAGGGAATGTCCAATAAGATTGAAAAGGTGCAGCACATTGATGTACAAGAATCAGACGAAGGGGAAATTAAAAAGGTCATCAGAAGCATTTAAAGCCCATTCTTGGTATGCAAGGTAGCAGATTGCATCAGCTCCAGTGAATGAAAGGATGATCTCACAAACAGCTGCTTGCCCCAGAGGTTTAACCAAGGGGCTCAAACCTGGGAACTACAGATGCCGTTGATAAGCCAATTCCTGCTCTGTGTCGGACTAATGAGAATGGCAGTCCTATATAATTAACCACAAGTACAAATAACTATACTGTTCTCTTTATTGCTTCAGACGAGTCTACACATTGATGAATGTCTTAGTATGGATTCAGTACAGTTGAATATTATCACTTTTGCTATGTATAAGGACTTATGGTACACTCTTATATAGTACATCTATTCATATGGATAATTGAAGCAGGTTGTGATGGTCCACCCATTCACTTTTTCCTTAACCAGTTTTGCTTTATTTACATTATATTTATCATTTTGGGGATTTTATTTCATTTTTTGGACATCGCAATCCTCGTTCTGAGCATAGGAGTTGAGCACGTGCAACTCCGACCTTTTGATTGTCAACCGCTAAAGCGCAGGTAGGACACGCCCCTCTTACGTCATAGCTAGTGTGATCGTCATATTATGCAAATGTCTTTCCCGATGTGCAATAGACAAGTGCTGGCTTTGTACGCCACTTGTTATAGTAGTGATCCTAGGTCACAGAGATGTCAAGAGTTAGAACGACAGATTGAGATGTGGTTAGTTGTTGTGAGAGTAGTAGAGATGGAGTCAGAAGTATGTGTTGTGCAGATAGGAGTTATTAGTCTACAATTTTTGTGTTCTACCATTGAGTTTGGCGAGTTGAATTTTTTAGAAATATGCTTTATTATAGAAACTTTTGAATTTTTGCCATTTTTCTCTTGAGCAACATTGATTTTTGATTATATTTAAACTTTAAACTTGACAATCCTTTTTGAATTCTTACTCAATAAGTAACACCTGATATTATACAATTAACGAACCCTATTTCACCTATATTTGGCAAGTTATTGCCTGGTGCCTGATATAGCTATCCAGAATTTGAATAAATTTGGATCAGACAAAAGGCTCAACTTTAAAAGTTAATAATTTTTGGAGCATTACAAAGTGCAGAAGGGGGGTAAAGTTAATGTTTACTGCAAAAATTAAGATTCCATGGCAATCCCACTGATGAGAAAAGGTGGCCCATTCCTGCTTTAGATGTTAAAATTTCATGGAACAAGTATATCAGCCAATCTTCTTTAACGTCTAGCAGCTGCAATTGGTTTTGTATCTTCAGTGATGTTATTCATTCACCATGCCTTTTATGATGTTGAAAAGTTAACATGAATCCTAGCAGTGGATAATATGTATTTATAATGGTTCCCCACTAGCAGTAAGATTTGTATTCCCATAATGCATTAATTTTAAAATAAAGAGCTAAATTTTAAAAAGTGTTATTATGGCAATTAAATTATGGTATCAATACTAGAAATATTTGCAAATCTTACAGTTCTGCACATTTCATTTTGCTATACTTTTTAGGATAACTAAGCACATACCTGATCTGGAGGAAAATTATACAGTAGCTGTTTTATTTGGTTATTGTACTGCTCTTCCCAATGTCGTCGTGCCCAGATTATACAATCATCAAGTGATCGAGGTCTGTCATCCACAATAACTTGTTTTATAGATTCCAGAACTTCCAGCTAAAATATATTTTATACTGAATAAAGGAATTGATACATTCACCAACAGGTAGCATTGTAACAAGAAAATTTGATAGATGGAACAAATATACTTTAAACTAAAACAGCATAAAACCACCATAAAATGTATAAGAGAGAAAAAAAACTTGTGTCATCTTTATTAAACTCTGTTGGCAACACTAAATGCACATGTAGCTCTATCTGCTGGCATTATACATGAGTCAATGGCAAGTCTATAAGTAGGTCGATAATTTCAAAAATGGTATTGAAAATGTAAATGTGCTGTGCAACCATCTGGGAAAGCTAGCATTTCATCATACCACAACACAGAAGCACGGAGGCATTTATTTGTATTAAAAATAGTTGTGCTGTTGAATATCAGTGTTGGTTCAGCATATATCATTAGTTAAGAGTTGCAGTTTTGGGAAAGTCCACTAGTTGGTTTCCACAGAATTCAATATACGAACTGAAGGAGTAGATTTGATATGTTCTGTACATTTCATATGGTAAGTATGGGAAGAAAATTCTTTCTTAAAATGTATTGTAACTAGTGATGAACTCTGGTGTACTCTACGCTGTTACCATAAATTAAAGACCATATGAAAAAAAAAAGCATTATCATACAAACTCTGACAATACAAATGCATAAAAGTCTGGTTTAGTATGGAAAATAAGACACAGGATTGGGTGTACAAATGAATAGATTTAGCAGCAGTATATGCAAATGTGACGAGTTTTAAAGTGACATTTCAATGCAGGATGGTTTTCGGTTTTCCTGCGAAGTGAAAGGTGTTGTCACGACAGCAGATTTGTTGGGCATATCTACCAGACATCATTTATTTGAAGAATTATGGTGATGAGCTATTGGTCAGCTTGAGGCAGGCTAAAGTCAGGCAGATGTTGCCAGATGGCTTAATATGAGTATTCCAGTGGTGCATATACTGAGAGAATGCAGAGTGCATTCATTTAGCAGTGGATGATGGGCAACAACCCCAAGGTAGGACTGTTATCTGATGCTATGAATGCTCCGAGGGGTAGGTTGTTAATACCATGCATCTCATCAGACCACACAGCAAGTGGAATTCCAATATCTGCTGCCAACATAAGCTGAAGATTTCATGAGGTATGCCCTGATCCAATGCCACAGGAGGGAGTCTCAAATGGTGCAAATATAATGGGTGCTTCCATGTCAAATCAACACACAAAACTAGAAGGACGCATATCACCTCTGGCACATATGAGAATCTTGTTTTCAAAGAGAAAGAAGTTTTTCCTTTACCTACTGTTTCATTCCTTCAAAGTTTTCATTTGAGCTAGCGGATGATGGGAAAAATGCAAATAGTATTTAATTAGTAATTATACAACATAAAAGTATTTATCTTTTAATTCTTAAATCTAAAAAGTTGCATTTCCCACAACTCTCTAAGTAGATAGATTCCACTGATAGCAATAATCTCTCTTAAAACTACCACTAATTTTTCAAATTTCTAGTCAATACATATTATTTTCAAAACTCGATAACAGACATGTGGTAGACAATAGCAATGGAAAGGCGGCAAGGCAAGCAGCGTACGGAAAAGACAAAGATTTTTGAAGACTATTTTAAGAAAATCAATTTCTCTTTTGTTATTTAGTTCCATTATACTGTACATTACCAAATGTAGAATATTATTTTTCACTATCTGACTTTTAGACAAGAGTGTCTAAAGACTTTTTTTTCAGACCTTACTAATTTTTTGTTCAATGACTTTAAGACAAAATATTCTTCAGTTCTTGATAGCTTTCAAGAACAGCAATGATAAGTAAAGATATAGTAAAGAAATGATAGTAAAAGAAAATGTAGCATGGAAGAACATGACCCATTACTATTAATTACTTAATTAAAACCATTAAACCAAATTTTTAAAAGATAATGAAATAGTGGAATTAGCTAACATTGACCTTCAGAAATTCAGTATAATGATTAAGGGAAAACCCCATCCTATCCCAACTGCAAAACCACAAGCACTGCAATGAGCTTTATCGTAATACATTTCCAATCCTAATGAAGTTAAAGTTGTACATATTACCAAGATGTACATATCACCAATTACGTCCCTTTTATCGTAGAGAAGGCCTTCAATACATCCCAACACAATCTGTTCTTGCCACTATTGTCCTTCAGAAGTTCATTTATGGTGGCAGCTACAATGACCATTCATATTCGTAGAAAGACCACGCTGCTGTACCAACTGCCAACGCCATGGGCATTCAGCTAAAACTTGTCGGAGTAAACAATGTTGTAGTTGGTGCAGAGATGAACATGCCTCCAACTTATGCCATGCACCCACTCCTTATTGTTGTCTATGTAAAGAACCCCATACAACCACTGCCCTCTATGAATACAAGAAAAGGAGATATTAAACTACAAAACAACAAATCATGTTTCTTATCAAGAGGCAAGGAATAAGATTATTAAAAACAAAACATCATATGCATCTGTCATGAAAAATCAGATTACACCAGACTATTCTAAGAAAACTGTTAACGTATCATAGATTGAAACACTTCAGAAAACTATTACAGAGAGCATTACAAAGGCGATCTCAAATGTAGAAAAACATTTGCACAGAGCTGTTTAATACAGTTATCGCATCTGTAGTAATACATCGAACACCAGAAGAAAAAAATCCAGACATTCTTTCATCGAAACAATTTTTGATAACAGAAACCACCTAAAATTGGAAATACTAGTGTGTTATCAATAAATAAACATTCATGTGTTCAATCAGCAACTCTTAAAATAAATTCGTCAGGAAATAAAAAAAAACTTAACCCAACAAAAGAAAAGCATCTTAAAACTTCTAGAAACTGATATAACAATTTTCCATGAACTTCAAACAATAAAATGCATGACAAAATTACTTCCGAAGGTGTAAAATCTCAAAATGCTCGAAAATCAAAAGCTTCAGCCACAAAAATATTTACCACTTCTAATTAATTCTCCCCTTTGGTATATTACAATGGAACCCTCGTAACATATCTGCAAACTCATTTTCTCCAAATTTTTGTGGCTACTCGAACTCCTTCAATCATTTGCATTCAAGAAACTTAGCTAAAGCCTTTCTCTCTGATTCCACCTTTTGGGATATACAATATTCCGCTCCGATTGACAAGATAAGATGGCCATGGAGGTAGTTTACTTATTGCTGTACAAAAAGACTTTCCACATGAACTAAATGCTATTTCTAATTTAAATACAGGACAACTTCAAGTACCAATTACTTGATGTAATTGGTGATTTAAACACAGGACAAACTTCAAGTAGCTTCTATTTTCCTACCTAAGGGAATTTAATTGTGACGAACTGCTATGCGCCTAAAGGAGAGGATGCTATCAAAATTCTATGTTATCTATCTACTGCTTATCACAACTTGGACATTACTTTAGGAGACTTTAAGGCCTATCATCCAATGTGGGTATCTATAACTTCTTCCCACTCAGAAGAGATGGCGAGATGGTAACAGACTGGATACTTCAAAATAACTGGTGTTTGCTCAATGATGGATCCCTTACCTGTTTTAGTATGCAACAGGATCTGCTATTGATTTAACTTTATGCACACCAAACTGTCATAGTCGGTGCTCATGGAAAACCACTGCTCCCATCTGGGGAAGCGACCATTCCTCTATTCTAATCAAATTAAAACCTACCACAAATGAATTCTTACCAACGGAAGAATCTACTTACCAATGTAGTGTTACGACCTGGAAGCATTTTTCCAAAATCCTTCTACAACAAGACAGCAATCTCACCAAAAATTCATACGAAGATCTAATTTTAACACTACAATCAGCTTTACAACTTTGTACTCAAGTTCAACAATTACCAACAACTCAATCTCCAGAGTGGTGGATGCAGTTTTGCTGTAAAGCTTTACAGAAAAAAAAAAGCGAGCCTTTAATACCGTAAGACGCTCCCTCAGAAGAGATGACTGGATTGCTCATAGAGAAGCAGGCACAGTTCTCCGCCACACCATTCGTACTGTAAAATCTCATTACTGGGCAAGAACGAGTGAAAAAATTTCTTCCCCCATCTGATTTATATCATATTTACTGAAATTTTCGGACAGCAATTAACCAAGTGCATAATGCACAGCTTTATAAAATAATGGTCTGTTCTACCCCATGCACTGATGCACGGGAAAAGGCAGAAATGTTCTTAATTACTTCACAAGACTTCCTCAACAAACAGCAGGTTTAATTTCTAAATCAAAGGCTAATTATTCGATTGATGTTCACCCACCTTTGCAGAATTAACCCTTTGCACTCCAGATGTTTTTTAATATGAGTCTGTAAATGGTAACCAGGTAGTCACTGGAAGGAGAGCTATGCACCAATCCCCTGTGATGATGCATAGAACTGGCCAGGTCTAGCACCTAATGTCTGACCCCACCTTCTTGTGGTGCAGACCGTTAGTACCTTTCAAAAGAGATACTCTCTCTTGTGGAAGTGAATGGAAGGGGAGGGCTGCCAGATCAGTGTGGCCTACTGATCTGGACAACTACGGCTACTTTTTTTTCTACCCTGCTGAGGAGTGGTCAACCACACAGGGTCCTGGTGCTAACCATATAAACCCACTGGACTGGACAGATATATGGCTCTGAGCTTGATTATGGATCCTGATTTTGCTGCACTGGTGGGCTTCTGTGGAGGTAAAATCTTCCGCTGTGTTTTCTGATTGTTGCTTGACAGCCCCAAGTGAATAGATTCACAGGATATGTTATCAGCTGGTGGATAATCCTGAGCAGAGGTCATCGCAGGCACCTGAACTCTTTGCTTCTATTGGCATCGTCAAATTCTACATTGGAGGAAGTATTCCACTGTAGATGGCTTCGGTCTTCAGTGGTCTTTGCCCCATGTCTGCGATTAGGGGCTCTGCACAGAGCTTTTTCTCTTGATGTCGTCACACAAGAATTCCACCATTATAATTTAGATATTCTTGGCTTGCAAGAGACCAGATGACAGATAAAGGTCAGATTCTTAAAAATAATCTTAAATTTCTCTTTTCAGGGAGGGACGACAATAAGCATCACCAAGGCATGGGTCTGCTTCTTAACAGACATGCTGGTGATGCTCACCATTCTCGGCAAACCCTTGAAATGGTTGTGCATAAAAAGCCCAGGAGAATGGCCATTTGAGAGATGCTAGAACGAGTATGCCTAGCACCAACTATCATGCCATGTTTAAAGCTGCTCAGGTTGCTTGTTTTGCCCATTCTGACACTCAATCCAACTTTAACTGATGCTCAAAGAACTGGTCTGCCTGATTTATATGGCACATGGCAGTCACATGATGTATTTACATGTTAGAACGAACCATTTATATATGACAAGGTGTGGTGTACTAACAAATTGGCATCTCAGTGTAGAGTAGCATAGGGAATATCCTGTAAACATGTGACTAACTCGCATCGCCTGAATACATGTCAAGTAACTAGCTAAAAATGGCAAACTTTTCCTCAGCTAATCATGACTATAAATCTTCCTTTTTTTGCTCATACTATCTAGGTCAGGAATGGACAATCAAGTTGTCTCAATGGTGGTGAAATAAATGATCATTCTCTTGGCATTATTTTAATCATATAGAGTAGCAGAGGTGATGTCCTATACACATAAGGGAACTTGGTTATTCATTTCAGACAGATGGTGCCACGTGCAAAACCAAAAAATGGGAAGTTTTATAGACAAAATTAGCTTGATGAGTTGGTTGGAGTTTAATGGTGCAAGAGCAATAATGGCTATGTTGTGCTATACAAGATGATTAAATTGATTTGATCTATTAAATGATAAAAGACATGAAAAATTTGCAATTCCAGTTAAAATCAACACATAAAGAGGGGGAAAGCAAGAGATATAGTACACAATATAATGTTTCTCTTTACACAAAAAAAAGTATGACAAAAAAACAATGGGCATAAAAACCCAGGTCAAAAAAGGAACTAACATTTGTAAGACAAAGATGAATAATGAGTTTATGAAACACATCCAAAAACAAGTGCAAAATCCCAAAGTCAGTGTTAAAATAATCAGTAAATGAGTCATCAGATAAAAAGTGTTGGGTGTAAGGGGCTCAGTTGTTGGGTTGTTTTACCTCTGAGCAGCACTTTTTTGCACACCATGGGCTAAATGGCCAGGCCACATGGACCCAAAATGCTCAGAGAAGGTTGGGGGAGGGGAATCACTGGAACAGCTGTTGGGAGACAGTGGTAGCCTCCTGTCAAGGCCATCCAGCGTGTTCTTTAACGTATATAGGGTATGGATCTCCCGCACACGGGGCCACGGCTTAACATCCCATCCGACGGACGGCGGTCTTTCCAAGCCCATCGGTGTCCCTTACTGACCATGGGCAGGGCGGGGAATTTTGCGGAGATAAATCTCAACGTTGACCCAGCTGGGACTCGAACCTGGGAACTGCAGATTGCGAGCCTGGCTTGCTACTGACTGAGCTACCCCCCCCCCCATGTGTTACAAAGTGATTGTTAATAAAAAAATTAATGATTAAAATTCTCAATGAAGTTAAATTGATAACATAGTGGGAATGTAATAATTATATAATGTAATTTGACAAGATTAACTGCACTAATACAGTATGGCCATTTTGCTTACAGATATTGGTTTCATGATCACTTATGCACTCCCTGCATTTTTCTGTATGTTCAGCTTATATATTGATTACAAGGGGCATCTATTATGGCAGAATATATCTCCCAGTTAGATTTGATCTCAGCCATTTATAGCTAATTGCTTAATAGTATTACTTATAGTGCTAGTATATTTATAGTTAATTTTTTTTTTAAGAGTGGTATCCATAGAATGCAAGATTTATTCTTGTTTGGCAATTCTTATTCTTGTTTGGGCAACTCAACTATATTGTAATGGTATTTATCCCATTAAAAATAGTGCATGTTGTTTGGTAATCTATCAAGGTTACTAACAATTGAAAGCACAACATTTGGATCTCTATGACCACTCTGTGCTCAAGTTAAAACATTGAGATCTTCAATTTCACTTAAATTTGCTAGAAATACCTTCTGTACAATCTGTTTATATTAGCAACTTTCTCACTGAAATTTAATGGGACCTTGAAGTATAAAAATAAGCAGGGTTTAAGCCCGAATTTCTAAGAGATAGTAACTCAATGTTTTAAGTTAAGCACAGAGTGGCCAGAGATCAAAATGTTGTGCTTTCAATTGTTAGTATCCTTGAAAGATTACCAAACAACATGCACTATTAATGGGATAAATGCCATTACAATACAGCCCAGTTGCCCAAGTAGGAATTCTATTACATATATAGATGACACCTGACAAATGAGATTATTTTTAAAACCAATGCTATTCACTTACTGGTTGGTTTCCTGCAAGCCTTAATGTTCTTTCCATATAGTTAGGTTCACTGCAACATAAAGATAGTTATGCAAATTATGAATTATTTTACTGATTAAAATCCAGCAGCATTAATACATATCTTTACTGCATATAATTAACATCACTTATAGCTGAAATTATGAAAAAACAATCTCGTATTTCACCTTAAATTGCAGAACTGTTTTACATCATTTGACTCAAGTGATATTAACTTTTGAACTGCTAGCTGGAAAAACTTTTTCCTGGAGCGAGTTCTGTACCCATGGCATACTTAAAACATGTCAAATACTCAACCCCTGAGGTATCCCAAGGTACATCCAACATGTTTAGAGATCATTGGTTCAGAGCCCACTCTCAGCAAAACACATTTTTTTCAGCTAACACTTCAATACTTACTTAAAGGTTTTTAAAGCATCTTTTAAATAGATTAGTGATTGTCTTCAAAGTTATATTTAACAACTATTTGCTGTAATTTATATATTTACAAATCTCATCAAAATAACCAATTTTAACACTACTGCTGAACACTGAGAATTAGTTTTAATACATCAATAATTAAACACTAATTCTCTGAGAGTGAATGCAACCATCATTCTGAGGTGCCACATTAATCATTATTTTCATTCTTGGCAAATGAAAATATGCTCTTATATTTGGTAACATCCAAAAACAATTTTCCTAGGTAAAGGTTTAACTGGTGTCAAATACTGTATCAACAATCAGTCATTATTCAATATTTTTGTTAGTCCATTGCTCTACTTATTAAATGTTTCTGTAAGACATGACAACATTAACTGCAACACCTTCAATACTATATGTGCTCTACAGCAGAGCTTCTCAAACTGATGAGGCAGATTGACAGGAAACTCTGCTTCAGAGATTCACTGGCTGTGCATGCACCTGAAACTTCCGTCAACATATGGACCCAAGAATTGAAGTATGTCTATGTGCACAATATTTTCCTCACCATATTTTCCTCACATTCACATGTCATCAGGAGTGTTGGAAAATATGAACTGTGGAGCTATGGACATCAGACATCAGTGTTTTGCTTCTGAAAACCTATTTCTTTCCTGGCAGCTCATTATAGGCCAGAGACTGACAACTTGTGAACCAGTACTGGTCCACCACTTTGAAAAGCACTACTCTACAGCATTTCTGAGTTTATCAGCGAGAAGTTAATTTTCCAGAGAGTTCATAATTTAATGCAACTCTGCATAAAACTGATATGATGGAGAAAACATTATCCATTGCACAATGAATGGTTAAGACAATTCTTCCACTAAATTTAGCATCATTGCTGCTTCCCATGGCTACAACTCAACAACAGCCAAATTAATCAGTAATTATAGAAACAAAAACAGAAGAGATTCTGCTCCCAATCACTGACCCCGAACATACAACCTTTGCCTGAACTATTTCTTACATTCCTGTCCTATGTGAATCAATCCGCACATTACTCAGAGCCCAAAACATCAAAATTGTTTTCAACCCAGCTCCAAATCTGAAGAAATTAATCAAAAGGGACAGGAATAAATTTAGCCTACTTCAAAAATCAGGCGTATACTGATTTCCCATACATTTGCCAGATAATTGCATTGTTCACTACATCAGCAAAACCATACACTCTTTACAAGAGAGATTCGCAGAGCATCAAACTTGTTAGCAAAAAGAAGCTAACGACAGCCACCGCTGAGCTAGCAGTACAACAACGGCAACAATAGACTGGGAGCATGCCACACTGCTTGCACGTATGTTCACTTTCTACGGAACCATAGTCCGCGAAGCTATTGAAATAATGTCTATCCCCACCTGCAACCAAGACACTGGCATCGTCCTTCATGACATGTGGAAAGAAGCTCTTTGTCTAAACAGACCTAACGTCACCACATAGCATCACTTCACTTAAGATGGAGTGCTGTCACTGCTCCGAAAAGCTTCTCAGTTTTCTCCTAAAAACTTTCAACATACAGATAGCTTGAAGGATAAACTTTAAAATTTTATTGCTCAACAGAGAATTTTAATTTATTTTTAATCTAGTTTTATTATTGTTCCAGTAGATCGGTGAATACAGGATAGTAGGGATGTTAGTCACTTCTTGTCGATCACACAACAGTATTTAGACCACCATAACTTGACATGTTTCAACTATTAACATCTTCAGAAGTTGGGTAAACAGCTCTACTTCAGAGATTGTATGCGTGTGAGTTGTCGTGCGTGCTACTATCCTATATTCACCAATCAAAATGCTATTTTGATCTACTGGAACAATAATAAAACAGCTTGAATAGTGATTAAGCTTTTTAATTTAACTCAGCTGTGTTAAATCTGTTATAAAAAGTTACTTTTTTAATATTGTAAAATTTTACTTTATTTTTCCCATTTTAATTTGAGTATTTTTTTCTCTATTATTATTATTCTAATAAAAATACTTCATAATATTTGCATTTTCTCTCCATCATAAAATTTATGCATGAAACTGAAATCAAAAGAGAAATACCATACTTAGATATCTTTATTAAAAAGAAAATTTCTAAATATGAATTGGAAGCATATAGGAAACCAACTTTTATTCCAAACTTAATCCCCTGTACTTCTGCCCACCCAATGACTTAAAAAAAAAAAAAATCAACCCTAAGCTCTTAAAAAATAAGATAACTGTAACACACAAAAACACATTAAAAAAGGATCTGCACTTTTATTTATAAAATAGCGGAAAAAGCAAGCTATCCTAGGAAATTGATACAGAGATGAGAAAGAAATGCAAAGTTTAGAAATAATCAGGACTCTCAACCTAGACTAACCCGAAAACTACCGAATCACTACAAAATATGCACAGTTTTCCAAACACAACCGGAATCACTAAAACTAAGCAATGTATTAAAAAAAATATGAAATAAAATTACCACATACATTACTAAATACTATAAAAAATTCATAATTAACCTGTTGAGGACTAGGTTTTTTGGCCATTGCAGTACCCCAGAGCCTGAGTTTTTTTTTTAATGCAAATTTGATGTATGAGCAATATTAATGAATATATACATCTATGTGGCTAAATAATATCCTCCTTTCAAAATTTAAATGTCTATGGCGATCCAAGACTACATTCGGGCCTCATGAGGCATGTTGCCCTCAAAAGGTTAGTGATAGGAATAAATTACTACCTACGGGGAGAGGGGGGAGTATATAATATAAATATTCCCGATCCTGAAAATAAGTTAGAAGTGAAAAATTACATGGGAAAAACCTACCGTACTTACGAGCAACATAACAGAACACAGGAGCAATATTAAACCTAAAAAACCTAATACAGCACTCAAACAAACAATACTTGATAATATTATAGTAAATAAAATTCAATACAAACCAATAATAGCCCCTTCAACTAAGTTTCAATTGCAGTACACTGAATCCATAACAATAAATTTGCATAGAGACTGTGCAATACAGAGGTCCCTATCCTTCCCATGGCATGGAATTTCCTGCTGCACAAGCAACCCACTACATGACCTGCACAAATCAATATAAATATGCTAGAGAGACTTGTATAAATATCAGCAGTTACCTAACTCGTTGCATTCATACCTCAGGAAGCCCCGAGAACAGAGGGAGGAGGGAGTGGGAAACTTGTAGTAAAGACTTAAAGTTTTGAAATTTTAAAGCATTTTACAGTTCAAGTTTTTAATGTTGACTTTAGTTGTGTGTACATTAATATGAAACCACTAGAGATCTATTAAAGGTGTTTGCATGTTAAATATTTTTAAACGTTCTTGAGTATGAGTCAGAACCATTATAACCATATAACAACCATACTGGACTGGATCCTGAAATATGTGTATGCAAGAGTTAGCAAGGCACTTCAGCATAACAGCTATACAATTAACAAAGACCAGATGGAGAATGTTTAAAGTCCAGGGCATGGGAAAAACACCTGTGATGATGTATTCAAGAGTGTCAACTTCCAAAAGGTGAGACATAATAGTAACCTACAAAGAGTAACATCTGAAGGCAACTGTCATGTATGCCAGCCAATAAAGGTTCAGAACTGATGTTTTCTTGTCCTTCATCACCTTTGTAAAACACAATAAAATGATATGGTTTAGAAATATATATATAAGATGATAAGGTTCAGAAAAACAGAATAGATTTAATCAGGATATTGCACAGAAGGCAACATACCTTTGATTACGAGAACCACTATTATAGATCACTAGTGTTTCATTTTCAATCTTTTCAAATTAATTATTCTTTATAATCACAGTATATATTTGAGAAACAATGAAAAATAATTCTGAATAAAAGTGACATGCTAGTTCCCAGATGACAATTTATAGTAGAACTAAAATCAATATCTTAGGTTAAATTTTTAGGAAGCATTACATCTCTGCAGAGTGGAAAGCAGGTCAGAATACCAGAAATAAATTTGATCAATAATCTATGTATGGTATAGCAGAATAAAACAAACAAATTCATCACTACTTGATGCCATCTATAGTGACTCAACATGTGCATACAATCACTGCAAGCTCATATTTTGAACTTTATAATAATTTATTCAAGTGGAATCAAGGGGTAATATATATATATATCAGATTTAAATGTTATTTTTGATATTTGATTGGAAACTGTTACAAAAACTGCAGATTTCTAGTCAATTTTTTTAACAACCTTGTATTATGGGAATGATGTTTCCTTCCCAGATCACTAGAAATTTGAGAAATGAAAATGATAAATTGTGGTCTGACATGGAAAGCTGAAAAAGTTACAGCAAGAATGTTAACAAAACTCAACAGCCTACATGCAGTCCATTAATACAGGTAAAGGTTAGGCGGCACAACCAGCAGTCTTATTTCATGCAGTTTTTTTAAACATTCCTTCCAGAAATTTTTTCCCTTCAAACTTCAATTCAAAATTTATATTTATGACTATCCTTCACAAGATATTTGATATGATAACATTTAAACCATCTCAGATTCTTAAACTTATGGGAGTGTAAAGAAATGTTTAATCTTTACACAATAAAACTCTCATCTGAAATTAGTTATGTTGCTCTGCTTTTCCCTTTGGGAGCAAAATTTGTTTCAAATGTTAGTATTACTTGTTTTCTTACATTAATAATTAAAGTTATAAATTTTTCAAAATGTCTTATCAAACTAATTAAAAAATTAAAAATATAAAATTAAGTTTGCAAAGCACCAAGAATGAATATAATTTTCATATAGGGTTATACATTTATCACAGAACCCACCCGGTTTCTCAGGTAAGAGTCATGAAAGAGATGGTTGGGGGATTTATGGAACATCAGCAACAGACACTGTGTCAAAAGTCATCAAACACTTAACCAAAATTTATACTTTGACTTAATGGGTCATGTGTTCAAAGAAGAAAAGAATGTGCCAGAAATCCATGACCTATGGTGGATCAGAGCAAGTACAACTTCCCCCTTGTGATTCCTGGGAAAATAGAAGTACCACAGTTTGACAACAGGAATGATCTAAAGAGCTTGTTATTAACCTTTCCAGGGTCCAGCCTGAAAAACTGGTTTACTTCCAGAGGCTCAGCTGTTTTTTCATGTTCAGCCAAAAAAAAAAAACTAACTTCAGAACTTTTTAGCAAATAACTAATGAATTGCAAAATTAATCAGCATTTAATTCTGGATTTTCCTTTTATGTCAACTTGATGATCAATTGAAAGAAGACACCAGGTGGTCTTGTTTTAAAAAAGTTTCTGATAGTTTCCAGGCATATCAGAAGGTCTAGGGTAGACTTTTTCTCGTGAAGGCCATATTGGAAATAAGGCTGTTGGTCACTAAATACATTTTAAGTGTCATTTACCATTCTTTCCAACACCTAACAATTGTCTAACAATTGTAACAATTGTAACAATTGTCTTCTAATTATCTTCTTATGACAGGAAGATAATTAGAAGAAATCTTAGGATTCTTTTACAGATTGGGAAAGTCCAAGCCTATAGCTTACCAACAGGAGTCTGGAAACTGCACCTTGTAAAATACAGTTGAAAAAAACGGAGCCTTCAATCCTTATTCAACAGTGAGAATGCTGAAGCATTGAATATTGTACATTGTCTGGTGCATCAGTAGAAGCATGGAAAGAGTGCTGAGAAAAGTGCAGCTCTTCCACTGTGAATGATCTATTATAGGGCTCCAGGCCATTCAAGTGGAAAGATAGCAGAAAGTGTTTGGCTTGCTCTTGAGGGCCACAAAATTGGGTAAACAGGAAAATATGAAGAAAAATTATTCCTCCAGAGTGTTGGCAATTGCTTGGGGATCAGCAACTGGTTGTCCATTATGCTCCAAAGTATATAATGGTTCCTTATGACTATGGACAAAATAAGCTTTCACCATTGTGTGCTTGAATGCGTCAAGGTTGGATATCTCTGAAACAGCTCTCAAGTCTTGTTTACAGCCTTACAAGCTGTGATGCAGCCAGATTCCACCATGGTTTCAGCAAACAATGAAACTTTGCCAAGATCTGTTGGCTGGTAAAGGCAGGTACTTGGATGATGTAGTCTGTCACCTCTGCAACAATGAGATCACACTCTTGTCAGCCAGAAGTCAATCATAGAGCAGTGAAAAACCACTGTAGTCAGCATGATCAATCGCCCATTGTAATACAGAAGGGCCAAAGGTTTCCCCATGGGAGATGAGCACTCCAGAATGGGTTGTCCTTTATCTCCCATGTAAAGAATGAAATGATCGTGGTAAACAAGATGGAAAGAACAATGGCAGTGAAAATAAATACTGACACCAGCGTTCAACAGGGAGAGAATTTTATCCCTGTGCTCAAGGACCCCATTTCTCCTGTGGGTATCAGTACTTGTCCAAAGAGGGCTGTGTCCATTGAAGTCCCCCATGAGAAAGGGGCCAACAACTGTGTGATGAATTCATCAAAATCTGCTTATGTTTCCAGATGGTAAATAAATGAAGCAAACAGTCTATGAAAATACCTCAAAGATAAGTATAGCTACCACCTCTAGAGGCACTGTGAGGTGCATGAACCAGAATGGAGAAAGGCTCACAAGGATGACAACAGCCCTGTGAACTGGATTATCTCCATCCAAGTCCTGGTGAATCAAGTGAAAAATACTAAATTAGGAGATCATCAACTGTCTGCAAGTACAGGTGGGGGGCTCATGTGCCTGAATGAGAACCTTTATGTCACCAAGTTTCTATAGAATTCATAGCATTTCTATTGTAGGAGTTTGCCACCTCAGGTTTTTGTATTAGGGGTAGACAACCATTTAAAAAAATTAATAAAAACACCCCAGAAGCTATCGCTTATCTGAAGCAGAGGCAAAGCAGTATGTAACAGCCCTATAGCACTTTCCAGCCCCACAAAAAACAAGCCAAAGAGGACTTCACTAGTTATACGAAAAGGACACTTGGGCAACTAACAGAATCCCCCTTTCCAGATATACAGGTCACTGCACACACAGCAAACATGAAGGCAAGTGTTTTAGGATATTGAATGTACCCAAACCAGTAGAACCTTCACAGAGTGGTCCTCTTAACAAGCCAAATTAATTTGTTGGAGAATTCATCATGAGCTAGGCTGTTTTACCTATCAGCATATGTTTTTGGCCAAGTCCCAAAGGATAATAGAAGGTTGGGGGAAGGAGACCCACTAGGCAGCTGTTGGGAGACAGATGTTAGTCTTCCTTCAAGGCATTCAGCGTGTCCTTTAATGTGCACAAGACATGGCTTTACATTCTATCTGAAAGACAACAGCCTTTCCAAGCCCATTGTTCCCTTTTTGTTTTCCCAAGCCCATTGTTGTTCCTTCTATCCACCATCAGGCTTGACATATCCTGACAGATCCTGCCCACAGTCAGGATGGGGAATTAGCAGAGATAAATCTCAATGTTGGCTTAGGTAGGTAGATTTGAGTTTTGGGGTTTTATGGCACAAATGCAGCTGCCATAAAACCCACACTGCACTAAACAGAACATTAAAAAATAAACACATAAGTCACGTATGCCCTAAACCAAAGTTAAAAATAACACACAAATAGAGTAAATATAAAAACGACTGTTTTTACAAACCCATCAGTGTTCCCCGTTCTAACCAAGGCTAGGGTTAGGTTGTTTATCTCTGAGCAGCACTTTTTTCTCACACAAAGGGCTAAATAGCAAGGTCACAAGGATCATGAGGACTCAGGGACCATTGGGTAAGGGGACTCACTGGACAGCTATCAGGGAACAGATGCTAGCCTCCCATCAAAGCCATCTAGAGTGTTCTTTAACATACACATGTATAGCTCTCCTACACACAGGTCATACACACAAGGCCATCCAATGGATGGCAGTCTTTGCCAATCCTTTGTTGTCCCCTACTTTCCATCCAAAAAGGAGTCATGAGCACTGTTTCAACTTGGATCCTCAATATCCTTGTCTGGAGCGACCCAGTACATAGAGCAGATACCAGGTTTTGTCAAAGGCAGGACTTTACATCTATAGTATTGTCAAGCCTGACATTCTGAAAAACTTATTAAATTGAAGCATTTATTGACCTACACACGTAAGATTTATAGATTAGTTCAAGTTTAAATTTAAGTCAAAGCCAAATTAAAGAAACAAAAATATTAGAAATACTTTGTTAATCAAGAATTTTCAGTTTCAGTATCACTATAAAGAATAGGGGCAATTCAATAATGAGAGAATACCTGAAAAAATAATCAAAAGCTAATAGTACTCATTAAATGTCATATCAAAGTATAATAGAAAGAAATTATTAATTTGATTTTTTTTCTACCATATACAATAAAAAAATGCACATCAGCATTTTTTGCATAAATTAGGATAAATGGGCAGGTGACAAGGACCTTAAAAGCAAGCTAGAAGCTTTTGAGCTTGTCCTTTAACATGCATATAAGGCTTTCCTGCACACGTAACCACAGGTTAATGTTCCATCGATGGTGCAGTTATCCCAAGCCCACTGTTGTCCTCTTTCTCAATATATAACAAAAATAATGGTGAAAATTCGGAATGCAGGCAGAATCTTACTTAATCTCTGCAAACTTAAGGGATCAAACTTAAGAGCTTCAGATTATAATCCCCGAAATCAGAATTGTGATTGATCACAAATTCAAAGTGGTTTGTGCAATTCAGAGTTCAAGCTAATATGTAATATAATACAAACACAGTTTTAACATAATTTGCATAAAATACAGTAACTTTTTTTAAGTTTATTCATTCATAAATTCTCATGAGTGTACAATTAAAATTTACTAGTTTGGTATCAATTTATCAAGTAACTTATAGTGATATGTGCATAGTGTCCTTAAATTGGGGTATATCTGTATATAAACCTATCTTCACAAAGATGCACTCAACACAGTACAAAACAGTTAATACATGCCTGCAAAATGTTTCCAGCAGATTTTGTAAATACTATATTTATTGAAGTCTCTGATGACTAAAAAATGTCTCCTTAAAACAATAAAGCCCTGACCTAGAAAAGAACTCATCCATAGCTTAATATTATGTAACAGAAATGTGGCATAAAAATCGTAATCTGGTTTTAAAAAAAATGAACATTACAACTATATCTAAAACTAATATAACTAAATAATTTCACAATACATGTACAACATTAAATTAGAAAGATTTCATTTCATTCTCAAACACCAATAAGGAAGAACTATTAATTCATATAAGATCAGATGTTAATTCAATTGAGATTCAAGGAAAACACTCTTTAATATCAGACTAAAATTCAGAGAAAAAACTATCTTGAGCTGTGTGGGATAGGAACTCCCAACCTCCTGATAATACCTGACATGCTATCAGGAGGTTGCAAGTTTGCATTCCTTTGAGTTTGATGATCAAGAGTGTTTTCATAAAACGATATTAATCATAATTAGCAATATTAGTAAGGGGTGGGAAAACTGTCAAATCTAGGAGACAGGTATGCTCCATAAATGGCAATTCCTTAGCCACAAAAGCAGAATTTTCGAACGTTACCTCAGTTTTTCCCACTCCTGACAAAAGAATACATGTAGTGAAAAGTACATGTGCTTACGTAAGATATTGGTGAGCATTTTCTGCAGACTGTTTAAAAAGACCTTCAAATTCATCTCGTGCCCACTAGAAAAGAATATAAGTAGGTTAATTTTTACGCTAAATATTAATCCAAACCTGACAAAACAATTTGATATTAACCAAAGACAATGGAATTAGTTTAAAATACTAACTACAATCAGCAATTGTTAAAAAAAAAACTCAAGTACTAAAATCAAAAACAAGAATGCTGATTGCTCAAACGGGTCTCTGTATTTTAAGGAAAAGTTACATAATAGTGTATATGTAATGGATAAATATTTAAGATTAATAGTTGTTTGAGGATAACTAACACTTATATAACAAACATTGCAACAATTACAAATAGATGAGAGTTTCACCAGATGGGTTGCATAAGAATATGCAAATTATATACCGAAGAACCAAAACATTATGACCACCTAATGATATTGGTCCTCCACATGTTGCCAAAACAGTTCTCACCCGGCGAGGTGGAGGCCAGGGCAATACCTGGAAGTCTTTATCATGTTCCACGAAACCATACTCGAACAATATCCTGTTGAAAGAAGGCACTAATAGAGGGAAATTACTGTTGCCATGAAAGGATGTACCTGATGTACAATGATGTTTAGATAGGTGGTAGATGTCCTAGTTTCCTGCACATGAATGACTGGACCCAGGGTTTCCCAGCAGTATATTGCCCAAACATTACACTTCCTCCACTGGTTTGTTTTCATCCCACAGTGCATCCTGGTGACACTTCCCCATGTAAATAACATACACATACCTGGCCATCCACGTGGGGCAACAGTAGACGAAATTCATCGGACAAAACAACCTTCTCCCAATCATTCAAGGTCCAGTTTTGATGCTCGCATGCCCATTGTAAGCGTTTTAGACGGTAAACTGAGGTTAGCATGGGCACTCTTGAGTGGCCTGTGGCTACACAGCCCCTTTTCAGCAGGGTTCGATGTACTGTGTGTTGCGAAACATTACTCCTGTCACCAGCATTCAAATTATGGGCAAGTTGCACAAGAGTATCCCTTCTATTAGCTCGTATCATATGGGATAGCCTTCGCTCACCTCTAGTATCGATGAGCTGTTGTTGGCCCACACCTTGCCGGCAGTTCATGGTTTTTCCCTCCTCGGACTACTTTTTGAAGGTACTAACCCCGGCTGATACTGATGGCTGACACAAGCACCCCACAAGCCTCACCATCTTGGAAATGCTCTATCTAGTTGTCTGGCCATTACAATTTGGCCTTTGTCAAACTCACTTAAGTCCACTGCCTTTCCCATCTGAAGAACAAGAATAACACTGATTAACAGAGCTCAGTATCAGGTGTTATTTATATCGTTTCAAGACCTTTACACATGCAGTTGTTTACCTGCAGTTGCTTCGATTTCCATAAAGATACACTGGTCACAATGTTTTGGCTCTTCGGTGTATATTAATTAACAGCAAATGAACTAATCATGTTAGGAATACCAGGTTACATACAGGAGTTGAAATTGGATCTGATTATTATCTTGTTAAAAGTGTCTTGCAATTTAAACTTGAAAGTTTATTCAAACTATTTGCATGTTAAACTTCAAACTTGCAAATAGTTGTTTAACTTCAAACTATTTGCATGTTAAAAGTCTTTAAGAGAAACTTTCAATATGCAAATAGTTTGAAGGATAAACTTTCAAATTTTATTGCTCGACGACAGAGAATTTTTCATTATTTTTCATTATTTATTATTTTTACACAACAATAAAAAAAATGTATAACAAACAATTACCATAACAAACCTGGGAATAAAAAGAACCAACAACTGTAAAAGATGAAAATCAACAATGGTGTATGAAGCCATGTAAAGAGCAGGAACAAGTGTAAAATAAGAAATTTAAAGGTAAAATATTACACACGATAAAAATATCCAGCAAAACGTAAAAAAAAAAGGGTTTAATATAAATAAAATAAAAAATACCCAACTTCTTAAACGAGCCCTAAAAAGTAGAAACCTAAAAGAATTAATGGTGCAATCAGTCACTAAGATTCGTATTCACTTCAAAGGAAGATAGGATGCAGGCAATCTTGTCAAATAGGTAAAAATATTCCCTCAAGTTGCAGCTTGCCACAGAGGTCTGACAGGAGCCTGCCAGTTTATATGTCATAGTAGAAGGTACGTGTGGATGGCAGAACCTCAGCAGAACACAAACATCCATGCCTTACCAGGGGTTCGAACCAAGGTCCTTCAGATAAGTGTGCTAACCACTCAATCATGGGACGGCAACAGTGTTTTTTATTTTCTACTTTTTAGGGTGCATATAGGAAGATTGGAATTTTTTTATTTATATTTTTCTTCTTTGTCACTAGACATGCCTACCTTCAGAAACTTTTATTTGATATAAAAATAACAGAATACTCCCTCAAGTAGCTGGCTTGACACTACTCAAAAACATCAATGGTATTTTTCCTCTCTTTTGGATGCATGTTTGAGGTAACCCATTATATGGAGATGTAGCAAACTTTAATTTGAGATATAACTTGTTAAGGTTGACCCTGCAAAAATCCACACCCACCTCTCTTTTATGGAGGGGGGGGGTCAATTTCTTATGACCAATTATTCGAGCTTTCATTTGACACCTAACTCATAACTGTAGACCCTCATGTCTCGACAATATATAATTAATTTCATGTTTCCCATTCTTTAGGTGGAGAGAAAGCAAGAGGGTATAGTTTTGTTACCCACAAAACACTTAACATAAAAAATTTCATCTGATATACAACTTGTTTCTTTGGCACTCATTTTGGAGATATAACAGAAAAATAGTTTTTCATATTTCCCATTTTTAGGAGGAAGCATGGGGATCAATTTTTCATTGCTTACAACACTCCCCGGGTCACAAGCTTTCATTTGACCCATAAATCATTAAATTTCTCCATCACATTCGAAAGATAAGGTGGAATTTTGACAAACACGCAAACTGACAAATGTTAAGTGAAAAGCAATAGGAAGATCGGTAAAAATATTATAGATCATCAGATAAAAGGTGTCAGGGTGTAAGGGACTTGGACAGTAAGTGATAAGAAGTAAAATACAAAGTTCACAATTCAAAGCTAGGCAATCAATTAAAATATTTCACAAAATGTCACAAAAATGTCATCCATCTGCAGAAAAGAATATCACGTGATAAAAGAATAATGTGTGATAAAAGAATAACCTAAGTAGAATCCAGAAAGTACTTCCTCCTCCTTGCAATGTATGCAAAATGACTCACGGTTTGAAAACAGGCTTCCTTTCAAAGAGCTTGTTTGTAACCTGTTCAGACTAAGATTTTTGCCACTGTGGTTGGAATTCAAAGGAAAATGATGCTGAAATCCCAGGTATGGAACCAGCAGTGGAGAGCCACCAAATCGCCATGCCTGCCTACTTGGCATCTGCCAAGTCGCTGCCCCTGAAACTGACATGACCAGGCACCTAACAGAAAAAGATTGGTCATTGTGACTGCCAGACAATGGAGTTGCCGGCAGATCTTGGACAGAAAAGGGAGAGGCCAAGGCAGCACCAATTCAAAACCTATAGCAAGATCGAGTCAGTGTTAAACACAACTGACAATGCTAAGCAGCTACAAGGTCCAAGGTAAGTATGATGGGTTCAACCATTCACTTTTACATTATCTAACAAATTGTTTTATCTACGTTTTAATTATTTGTGATCCTCACCCTTTTTCTCTGAACCATTAGCCATTCTCCTTCCCACAGCTCCGAGTTGCTGACAGTGGCTCATTTCGATTGTTGCCATTAAATGTACAGCATAGTACTAAGGTCACACTCTTATTAGTATTCTGAAAGGAACTAGAAACTTGGTCTACACCACTAGAAGAATGATGAAACCTTCAAGTCACAGGTAGGGTTCAAGATGAAAATTATTTTGCAGCAAAAATGCATGTATATTATGGCAGAACTGGACAGTGCCACAGTCCAGTTCTGCCATTCTATTTTGAATGGTCTTGCATTAACCTTCGTGGGTACCCTGTCATTGAATGCTGAGGTTATCTACACTGTGGCCTTCCATTCTGATACAGGAGAGGCAGAGCTCACTGCTAACATCAACGACCAGTTACAGCCACATTTTTCATGGTGGCTACAATTTTGATGTAGTCATGGTACATATGTGGAAATCTGACATTCTGCACTCATGGATATGGTCACCCCATCTTCCTTGAACCGACAATCTTCTAACGATTGAACTCTCTCAGGTCACAATGTTTACCCAACACAACAGTCGTAGGTAAGTTATACAGCAGGTATCTGACCTCTGACCTATTTATAGTCCACAAGGAGTTTTGGCTGCATTATTGTGCAGCCAAAACTCCTTGTGGAATAGGTTTGTGGATGGGTGTATATATAAATTGTGCTTTCAGTGTATTACCAATAATGCATAAAAGTTATCATTACATTAGTGAAAAGTGGACAATATTAAGCACATTTAAATTCCTGCCAGGCATTGAACAGTAAAGAAAAAGGGAACAAGGCATAAGATAAACAAGTTAAAGAGAATTGTAGACTCAGGCAATTTAAAATCCCTTACTTATTTTTGTCAACATCCCTATTATACTTTCAATGTTTACTACACTATTGAAAATGCAACAGCATTGATCACTAAACTAACAATACATCTGTAGCAGAATATTAATTGTTAGAGTGGGGTTTGAAACATGAGTGTATAGACACACAATTTCTTCTTAGTGAGGATGATATGCACTGTGTGACATGATGCAGTAGCAGTCAAAGGGATTTCTTCCATGTACTTTTGATGAACTATGCTGGCAAACTGGAATTTATTTTAGATTGTAATATGACAAAGTCAAAGTAAAAAGGATAAATTTTCTGGTTATAATTTCAGCCCTTTAATCAGTCTTTAGTAATTAAAAATAGGCACCTGCAGATTTGGAATTTTATGTATTTTTTTATTTTGAATAATTAGATCTATCTTGAATATATATCTATCTTGAATATATCTTGATCTATCTTGATAAGAAACATGCATTTCTGTATATATCTTATGTTGCATTAGACAAATGTTTTCCTCAAATTGGACGGGAGTGGGCCCCTGAAAAACAGACCAAATTCATCTTCATTTCCAATGTTTTACCACTGGTTTATAATGATTACAAGTCTACCTCTAAATTAATTTTACAACACACACTTGGTTACAGTCCTAATGTAGTTTTCTTTTGAATGGATGCAATCTTTGGCAAAGTGTTGACTGACTGAAGTTTAATGATGCACTAAACACAAGATGTATAGTTTTGGCAAAGAAAGGAATACTAGGTCAATCTGTGACCAGTTGGTGAAAAATAAAGCTTACTATCAATATAAATTAAATTGCATCCAGCAGTAATTTAATTTGTGGTACTTCTCAACTCAGAAAAATGCATAGTATTTTTTCTTCTTACCTGGAGAGTATGTTCAATTGCATTAGGGAAATTTTTAAGGGTGCATATTGGGATAGATTTTTCAGGAGGATCTTGTGATGAAGAATAAGACTCTGTTAAAAATGGTATCACCACCTGAATAAAAAATAAAAATAGAAAACACTATTGGTACCTAAATACATTATTGAAAACAATATATTAGTACATTAGAAAATAATATTTAAACTAGAAGAATGCATATCGCCTCTGGCACATATGAGAATCTAGTTTTCAGAGAGAAAGAAGTTTTTCCTTTACCTACTGTTTCATTCCTTCAAAGTTTTAATTTGAGCTAGCAGATGATGGGGGAAAATGCAAATAGTATTTCATTAGTAATTATACAACATAAAAGTATTCGTCTTTTAATTCTTAAATCTAAAACTTCCCTAAAATTAACTTAATGCTAAATCTCTTAGAGAAAAAGGATTATACACTTTCAACCAATGTCGACAAAGCTTTCTATTCTTCTCTTTTACACATTTATTGTTTAAGTTTTTACTGTTCCAAACTGCTTCTGATGTAATTCACATGCTGAAGCACATGCAAGCATCAAAATGATGCAGCACATCACGATTTCATTGTTGCTCTTTCATCTGTCGGAACAATATTGATGGAAAAAAAGCACTTCGCAGGTTTAGTGTTAGTCATTTATGCAAAATAACATGCATACATTATATCAGTTAGTAATTTTCTGCAACAGCCTGGGAATGTACTTACCCTACAGGATCAACCTCAGCTCTTTTGGTTTGACCCCTTCTCCACCTTGTGGGGAGCTGCTATTCAACTTTCCCACAAGGTGAAGGGTCAAACAACAAGAGCTGACCTTGACCCCGTAGGGTTGGTACATCCCCAGGCAGACAAGAAGCAGGCTGTTGCAGAAAATTATTACCTGATATGTATGCATATTATTTTGCATAAACCATGGGCACTAAACTGACAATGCTTTTTTTCAACAGTAAGATTAAATTTATTGAAACCAATTTGTGAATAAAACAATCAACTTACATTCATTAAATAACCTTGTTTATGGATGTATAAAAACAAAATTACAACTTAAGTTTCAATTTAGCTCAGTTAAATGATGCATCAGGGTTATAAATAGTAAACAAATTCAAAAATTTTCTGTAATTACAAAATTCTTCAGTATTCTCATTTCACCATTGAATTTAGGGCATGATCAAAGAGGTCATGCCTCCCCTCCCCCCTTGAGAATGTTAACAAGAGTAATGGATGCAAAGTTTATAAACCTATAATATATATAATTCTTTAAAAAATTTTACTGCAGTGGAAATCTAGTCCCTTCTATGTAAATCTGGCCTGATTAAATTGATTATGCAATCTAGGGTCAAAGTACCTAACACTCTTGCTTGAATTTTGCCCTAAATACTCTGCTTACTACAATTTTGTTATACATCTCTCTCATACAATACGATGTAATTGCACTGTAATGTTGAAAAATGCAAATTCTAATTCTAAAACCATAACATTTTTGAAGATAAAATCTGAAGTTTCAAAAACCGCCATTATTCTGACAATAAATTTTTGCAACACATTTAACCTGTCTAACATTGTTTTGCCATCTCCACCACACACATATGTAAATAAGACTCTACACATCTCCACCCCACATCATAATATGCATATATTGTTAATAAGCTGTACAAAGGCATAATAAAATGTTTAAAAGCTTCTAAATTCAGAAATTCCCTTAAAATCAAGAACCAATTAATAGCAGATTTTAGTTTTTGATATATACACACACACGCTGATCAGCCAAAACATTAAAACCACCTACCTAATATGATGTAGGTCCTCCTCTCACTGCCAAAAGAGCTCTCACCTGATGAGGCATAGATTCAACGAGATGTTGGTAGGTGTCGTTTGATATTTGGTACCATGACTGCAACAGAGGATCCTGCAGTTCCCGTAAATTATGTACATGGTTGGGATGATGCTACTTATACTCGTTTCTCCAATTCAAACCACAAATGCTTGATAGGATTAATGTCCAGTGAATTTGGGGGCCATGGCAATAAATGAAATTCCTCGTTATGTTCTAGGAACCACTCCTGAACCTTCTTTGCAGCGTGACATGGGGCATTGTCTCGTTGAAAGACGCCTTCTCTGCCAGGGAATACAGTCGCCACAAAGGGGTGTACTTGGTCAGCCAAGATGTTCAGAGGTACGTGACAGCTGTCAGTTTGCTCTACGGGGACAATTGACCCACTGTTCCCCAAGTTAGTATTGTCCAGACCATCACACTCCCTCCAGCCACCTGGATCTGTCCCACAGTGCATCCAGGTGAGAAGGCTTCCATGGTTAAACATTGCACATGAGCTCGTCCATCCACATGATGTAACAGAAAATGGAATTCGTCTGACCATGTGACCCACTTACAATCTTCTATGGTCCAATGTCTACAATTTCGTGCCTACTGCAAGTATTGAAGACAGTGAGCATAAGCACACAAATAGGTCTGTGGAGACCCATTTCCAAGAGCTTACAATGAACCGTGTGTTCAGTCACATTGGACCCTTTATCACAATTGAAATTATGGGTAATGTCAGCCACAGTGGCCTACCTGTTGCTGCAGATAAGACGCAATAACCTGCGCTGACCTCTGGTATCAATGAGGCATGGACGGCACACGCCTTGTCGATGGCTCGAAGTGTCACCTGTTTCAGACCATCTTTGATAGCTATTAACTACTGCATAGCGTGAAAAGCCTACCAGCATCGCTATTTCGGAGATGCTCTTACCAAGGCATCTTGCCATAATGATCTGACCTTTGTCGAAATCAGATAAATCCTTTGCTTTTTCTCATGTTGAAATGAATCACTGCCTGCGAGAGCTCCGACTAAGGTGTATATATATATATCATTTGCGACCTAGGCATGTGACACTGATTAGCTGCACGTGTGCTTCTTGGCACAATGCAGAGGTGGTTTTAATGTATTGGTTGATCTGTGTATATGCACTGTTACCCTACATCCGTATTTGACAAGCCTGTCTGTTGTCTGGGTCCATGCTTTAGAAAATGTCCATATTTAAAAAAAGTTTAGTTCTTCCTTATATTTACTAAAAACACTGGTATGTATAAAAATGTCCAAATTATATTTAAAAAACATTTTCCTACGCATGGCAGTTTTTACCTGGTTAGTCTCAACTACGACTGTGCTTGGGCGAGTTATGTGCTAATTTATTTCACAACAAAATCAAAGACAATGCTCCATTATCGAAAGAAATCAATATCAGCAGAAAAATTAGTTGCACAATAAATTAAAGGGTAATGGAGATTAACAATTATCAATGTTTTATTATTTTTTGGTTTGGACTAACCTTATGTTTTGCACGTGTCAAAATTTTCCTGTTTACATCTCCAGACTTATATTTATGCATATTTTATATTTGTATTGTCATATGCATTAAAATTTAAGTTTCCGTATTATTATTTTACATTTCATTTTACAATAAAACATTAATACTATTTCAAGTTATGCAGATTTTTAATTTGTGGGCTTACAGAAAAAACTGACAAGGATTTTGACAAAACTTAGGTAATATAAACCAAGAATATTTCAAAAACAAAAATATTTTGTTCCCTTTGTGTGTCATATTCAACTAAATTTAACAAAATTGTAAGTACCGAATACCTGATTTTTCAGATTGTTTAATATTCAAATGTACTTAATCTTTATCTTTTGACTATCAGTTTATCATGTAAGCCCACGATTTGTTTGAAATTTGTATTTTTCCTCCTAATAAATATCCTCCTATTCCTAAATATTACACAAAATACCCATTTATTCAGCCCTACCCCTGGCATAAAATAACATATGCATTTGGCTTCCTACAATTGTGGTAACCCTATCTATATTAATCCATTTTAAAATTTTGTTGACATAAACCCCTAAATATTTTATTGGACATATGGCACTTGCTGTGACCTGTGAAAGGATTTTGGTTTGTTGTCAGCAGCAGAGTTCTTTTACCTCCGAAAAGCACTTTTTTTTACACACAATGGGTTAAATGATTACTTTCCTTAATGTTTAATACCATCAAAAATATTTAATTTCATGATGGAAAAAAAAAATAAAAACAGAAGTGGCAGGAGGTACACTATCAGCTTAAAAACTGGAACCAGCTATTCAGGAAAATGGGTTAAATATCAGGAGAATTGTTATGAATTGATAATTATGTTTTCATTTAAAATACATTGCCTTGCAATTTAAAGGTAATTTCATATTTAAAAATAATTTAGAATGCTTCTATAAAACATAACCAAATTATGCTGCAATAAGTAATAAATGAATATAACAACCATGTATAAATGACTTCCATGCATGCACATCTTAATTTGGTAAGTGCTCTTAATCTTCACTGCATCATTTGATGCTTGGTTAGCATTCTACTCACTGAAATGTTCAGTTTGACCCACAGAGCAGCAAGACAAACTGTTCTGGAGGAAAAGAGAGATATCTTCCATTAAGACACTTATAGAAGAGCAGTGTCATTGTCTGGGCAGGCATCAGTCCTATAGATCATTTTTAAAATAATTTTCAACACAGCTTGTAGTATATTCATGATAATTGCTGTACAACAAGTTTGTCTAAAATTACTTATATTAATTATATAAGGTAACATTTAGACTGGTTGATACTTTTATTGGATCATGTGTGATTGTAATATAGTAATTACAAGAATAACTTGTAAGAGCATCTGCACTCCATGTTTGAGAATAAATAATTTTACCCATAGAGCATGCTTTGGCTGTCCAACAAAGGCATTTTGTATCTCTTAATTTTGCCTCTTGGTCCCATCACAAACAGCAAGTCACCTTTGTACATGAATGGCACTTCATATTACACTTTTCGGTTGGGTTGTTTTATATTCGAGCAATACCTTTTTTGCAAACAATGGGCTTTATGCCAAATCACAAGGACTCCCAAGGGCTCACAGAAGGTTGGGTGTGAGTGGGGTAGGTGGGACCCACTATACAGCAGTTACAAGACAGCATGTAGATTCCTGTCAAGGTCATCCAGAGTGTTCTTTAATGTGCAGAGGTTATGGCTGTCCTGCACATGGGGCCACAGATTAACATCTCATTTAATCTAATGGACAGTGGCCTTTCCAAGACCATAGGTGTCCCTTACTGACTGAAGGCAGGGAGTTTTGCAGAGATAAATCTCATTGTTGGCCCAGGCTAGTATTCAAATCTGGAAACTGCAGATTATGAGCATAGCAACTACCAACTAACCCCCCTGTCCAGCATGCTTTTGCATAACTTCTTACATGGTATGAGGAACTGTTTGTGGGTTTGCTTGCATGGGGCTTTTTGGTGCAAGAGCAGCTAAGGCTATATTGTGCCAAATAAAAAGACAAAGGGATAAAAATCCGGTAACTCGCAACCAAAGTTAAAATTGGCACAACCAAAGTTAAAATTGGCACAACCAAAGTTAAAATTGGCACAAACAAAATGGCACAAAAAGGATGAGTATAAAAAAAAAAAGAATAAACAAGTGTATAAGTCAACAATAAAAATGGGTGTAAGGACCCACTGAAAATCACAAACAAGTGTATAATCTAGGGAACATAGTTAAAATCATAAATGTGTAAAATAACCAGTAAAATGTAAAAAATACAAAAACAGTGGTTAAAACAAATAACTGTTGTGGGACTTGCATTACTGTGAAGTAATACATCACCTAAGTATTCAATATGTGTTCTAACTATAATGTCATTTTCTTTTACTTTTTAACAAGTTTCCAACATTTTCAGGGATAGAATGAACGGACTATGTTACACTTTCAAATTAATTCAATGTCTATGAATACTTTCTCATCAACTTTCTTTTGAATTAGTCAAATACTTCATCTGAAATATAACTTTTATAAGTGAACTACATGTTGTAGACATTTGTTAGAATAACCATGCAACAAATTCAGAAACAAACCAAAAACACACAGGTGATTAAAAAAAGCTTCCTGCTGTTTTTTAAATCACTATCCACTTATTGCTTTTATATACAGATATACCTGGGTATTTCCTTTCGTTCCCAAAGTTCCAGATTCTAGAAGGGGCTTACGATAATATACACATCTTCGATCCATATATATTCCTAAAAAAGTAAATTTTGAGAATAATGTATTTACTCACAAATACTGCTAAAAATAGTAATATTTAAAACTCAGAATCAAATATAAAACAGGCAATACTAGATTTTTGCTTAAGTAATAGCCATTTTTGTTTAATTGAATTCATGCCTTTTGTGCATACTATGGACAGGTACTAGATGTCACCTTTACTTATTTCACAGCATAACATATCTACATCACTTAATCATCTGCATGGTGACTGAAAGTTTGCATGGTGTTTTGAGGTGAACTAAGGCAAATGCGAATGTGTGTTTTGATCAATTATATATGCTTTATGAAATTAAAGGAGATGTGTTTGGTGCTGTTACTTCCAAAAAGGATTGCAAGATTTGGTACTGTTGATTTTGACTCAATGAGCTTCATAGTGGATAGCCATCTAAGCTTGATGTGGAAATTTTGAAAAAAAATGGCTGTTGGAAATATGCAAAGCAAACATCAAGAACACTTGCAGTTGACTGATAATGCAAATATAATTAAGAACCTATATAAACTGGGTATGATTTGTAAGCTTGATATCTGGGTACCACAAAAGGCAGGGTGGGGTTTAGCAGAGATAAACCTCAATTCTAGCCCAGGTGGGACTTGAACCTGGGAAATGCAGATTACAAGACCAAGTAAATCCCTGCTCCTCTGATGATGGAAAATGTACTATAATAATGTGGTACATAAACGAAAATGGTGTATCAAAAGGGATGCACCATTCACAGCAAAAGTTGAATTGCATGAAAAACAGCCCATTTGTTGAGTGGAATTGTAAAGGTATATTATGAAATGTTGCAATCAAATCAAGGCATCAATTCTGAAAGCTACATTCACCAAACACTGGTGAATAAATTAAGATGCAATTTTCATTCTAGATAATGCCAGACCACATGTTGTCCTGAAAACCCAACAGATAAGTTCGGTTGTGAAATTCTTGTGATTCTAGAGAAGATTCCATCAGCTCACAGAAGGATCTCTTCAGAAAGTAACTGTTTTAAAATACAATTTTTAGATTAAGTTGTGGATACAGTCCTGACAGATATAGGGTTATTCAAAATAGCATTACAGTTTATATAATATAAAGTATAGGGAGATGTTCCAGCAAATAAACTTAAATCAATTTCATTTACATCACAATTTTTGTAGTATTTGTAGTATTTCTGGTCTCAGACCAGAATGCAGGAACATCAGAAAAATATTGAAAAGCAAAACCCAAATACAGCCCTAACACAAACAATCACAGAAAATAAAATTAAAATTGATAAAATTAATTTTAAAGTGCTAGCAGCACCACAATCTAAATTTCAGCTCATGTATGCAGAGAACATATGGATACATTCACAAATAAACAAAGTATGCAACACGGAGATTCCACCCCTTCCGGCAGAATGGAATCTCCTGTTGCAACAAAAACACAAGCACAATGCAAACAATAAGTAATGTGGCGCAAAAGCCACTATGCATAAATCACATGACATGACAATAGCAATGGGACGTATATATAACAGGGTAACTCGCTAATACATCTTGAGCCTGATGCAGCCGTAAGGAGGAGTACAGAAGAAACGCGTCGCTCCCACACCCTGGAGCTGATAGGGCCAATGTTTTTAAACGAAGGTTTTATATGTTTTGTTGGTTCATTTAGATGGTTAAAATTTTAATGTAACACCTCGAGAGTTTAAAGCTTAAGGAATGTGCACCAGTTATTTAACTATGCTAATTTGCCATTGTCAGCACAGTAAGCGAAGATATTAGTGATATGGTTCTTTAATCAACTCAGGTGCTTACAGAAGGGGTTCAAAGAGTTGGATACTTTAATGCATGCTAAAAATCAACGGATTAACATCCAGTAAGTGGCAAATATTACATCAACAGTGGTGAAAACGCCCACTAGGTTTGTCATCGATACCTGGTTAACAATGAGGATAACTTCAAACATCAAGCCACGAATGAGAAAAGTATAAGAGCTATGAACATCCCAAGTGCATGCTTATTTGGATAACATCAGTGTGCTGTGCAAATAAAAAAAAGAACTGGTTGCCTTGGACTTAAGACATCAGCATACATCCTGTAGGAAGCAAATGTCATCGCTTGTAACTCCAGTGCAGCATACTTTTTGCTATTAACGAAATTTAACTTAATTGTCACTAATCAACAATATGTAGTAGGCATCATTCAATGATTAAAAGTAGATAGATTGCAAAAGTTAACATTTACAATATAGAGAGAATAGAAACAATTACTGCACATCTTTCTCCAGTGTTTTTTGTACAGTGATTGGATTGTTGGCAGTGGCAAGTTTCATATGTCGCACAGGAAATGGGACTTGCTGCAGACAATTGAATTACATCCATACATTTGGATATTCAAGTTGCCTTAATCACTAAGAAATAATATTCAATATGTTGGCATCATACCCTGCTCAATAATATACCAATTTATATATTTCAAAAGTTAGCATTACAATACATTGGGAATAACAACCAACGTTATTGCGAGATCTTGATTTTTTTTTTTTTATAAAGTGCTTGGATCACCTACAGTGGCAGCTTGTTTTGCGGCACAGGAAGCAGTAGCTTACTGCAGCGAAGCCACTGTATATGTTTTTTTATATTAATGAAAGTTAACTAATAGCTAATAATTAATAACTAATGATCAATATGCAAATATTATTTATTTAGTACTCTACCTCTGAGCAGCATTTTCATGCTGCTCCTACATAAAACAATCCAAATACACACTTGTGATCAGCTGCCAGGTTACGAAGTATGGTGAAACAAAACTGACATCAGCCAACAAATGACAAGCGAAATGCAATAGGAAGTAACAGAAATTGCATAATTTATTATAATTAGAAGTGCCTCAATTTCAGTGAGAGATGAGTTTTAATCCCTTATCAACCCAACCCAGATATCAATAGACAAGCATGAGACCAATTCAAGTGGCAATGTCAATAGCCCACAGATCAAGGAAGTTCTCTAATCTCTATTATTTCCTTCACTCTGTAGTTTCCGATTCTAAGTAATTCAATTAGTGTTTAGTTGGTCAGAATTGGAAACAATTCTTCCCTTTCATTAACATTCTCCTTTTAGAAAAAGGGTGAAAATACTGTAGAATTTGGGGACAGATCTGGGCATATATAGCAGTTTGATGTTGACACTTTAACTCCAAGTTTAGTCTTTTAACAGTTAAAAAGTTCAGTCTAAGCCTAAATTCAGTACCATATTTATATTTACAATACACTACATGACATACAATATACTTAATATGTAGCATGGTTTAGATACAAAAGATGATTGGGACTGGAGGTGTTGGTAATAAGTCATTGCTTTCAGTACAAATGAAAGTTTCATCCAATGCTAACGTAGGAAGTTTTTTAAACTTTGCCATATGCCCTTTCATCAGCAATTTCTCATTTACAGAATGTTAGATCACAGGAATTCTAGTATAATTCAATTGCACTTACTTGCATCAACATTATCAAGAGCATTAGCTACTCCATCCAAGGCCTCAAAGAAATCATCATCATATATCATCTCTGTTTCTGGTCCTACTCTATTCTGATGAGAAGTGATGTGAATCTCAGGATTCATTCTCAAAACTGCTTGGCCTGCAATATTAGCTTTCATCTCCTATGCAAAAGATAAATTACTTTTACAAATTTGAGTAATGCATATCTTTGCAAGCTGCAACTTTGAGCCATATTTCAAAATTATTAGCTGTTTTTAAAAATTTAAAACAATTTAGTAACAGAAGATTTGATTTTGATTCTATGTAACTTATTGTAAATTTAGAGTTTAAATAAATTCTGTTTTACTTTTTTTTTTCTGATAGGTGAGTTAGAATTATGTTAAGGATTTTTCTTAAGGACAACACTGCATAGTGGAAATATCCTCTTGAGCAGTGCTTCTCCAACTGTCTCATATGGCAGAGCAGCAATTTCTTTTCAAATATGTCAGATATTAGTGTAATAGTTGACAAATTGAAAAGTATTAAAAAAATTTTATTGAAAAATATATTTTTCATTGGAAACAAAATATTACATTCAGTTAAGAAAATGAAGCAAAAAAAAGTTACTAATATGTATTTCATAAGTATGCTAAATCATGCAATTTTTACTAATGTGAAAGATGCACCTGCTTCTTATTTGCTGGTTGATCAAGCCATGGCCTGATTGAGGACAGTGTCATGTGCAATACTATTCTGCATACACGCCTGGAGCTTCTGGTCACATGTTGCCTCAAGAAAGAAGTTATATCTATGCACATAAGAGTCTAGATCATCAGGAGTCTTGGAACATATGAAATGTAGTATTATGGCACATTACTATTTTGCTTCTGAAAACTTTTTCCTAACAGCTTGCTGTGAAATGGTGACTGATGGCTTGCAGACTGGTAATGTTCACCACTTTGAAAAGCATTTCTCTAGAGGGAGTTGATAGTCATGAAGTAAATAGCTTCCATGATGATGGGTTGTTTTACCTCTGAGCACTTTTTTGCACGCCATGGGCTAAATAGCAAGGTCACAAGGACCCCGAAAGCACAGAGAAGATTGGGGGAGGGGACCCACTGGAACAGCTGTTGGGAGACAGATGGTAGCCTCCCGTCAAGGCCATCCAGTGTGTTCTGTAATGTGCACAGAGTATGGCTCTCCCGCACAATGGGCCATGGCCTTTCCAAGCCCATTGGTGTCCCCTACTGACTGTGGGCAGGGCGGGGAATTTTGCGGAGATAAACCTCAACACTGACCCGGCTGGGACTCGAACCTGGGAACTAGAGATTATGAGCCTGGCGCGCTACCGACTGAGCCATCCCCACCTCCTCCATGATGATGAAAGGATGGATGTTATCACAATTTGTATTAAGGTTGATGCTTTCCATGTAGGAAACTGAAATTTGGTTGCAGAGAGAATTATTCTGTTGTAAATAATTTATTTTTATGACTGGTATGGGATAAAGCAGTATTTAACAATTATTTTTTTTTAAGATGCAGAGAAAAGTTATGCAGGTTTTACCAATGTATCTGTTTCTGCAGTTTTTTTTAATGGGGATCTTGTAACTTGATTAATAGGTGCCTCCTGATGGTGCAATAGGATCATTATCTTCACAAATGATATTAAAGACAATATGTCGTATGGCGGTAGGAACTATATATCTATACTAGAAGTTGATGTCTTTGGCACATCTTTATTTCTAGCTAGTCACACCAACCCTTATTTGACCTTCAACACAATACCAGATCTGATTTTTCCTCTATTTCTGAGCTCTACTGCCTGAAATAGCATTATACACTTATCTTTAACTCTCCAGCACAGGTATGTTAAAATTTGACCAAACAACCCGTAGCATCCAAAATTTCACATTTCCGAGATTTGTGATTCAAAATACTGCCAGGAACCAATTTTTAGCTCTCTAGCATTAGTAGATCTAAATTTGACATCTGACCTCGAAGGACTCTCCAGATCCGATATTTTACGTTTCCAAAACCAACAACTCAAATCCCCCCCCCCCTCCAATTTTCACATTACTAGCCCGTGTAGATCATGGTTCAACCTCTATGTGACCTCTGAACAGGGGAACATGTTTGAGGTCAAATTTCGATTTTTCATGAGATCTACAATCTGAATTACCCCTAGATACAAATTTTCTAGAGCTCTATCATTTCTGCATTCAAAACTGTGTTGCTCAATGACAGAGAACTTTTTCCAGCAATTTTTTTAAAGTGCTTATGCTAGTAATGGCAGCTTATCACATGACATAGAAGGTGGCTTGCCGTGGCCAAGTCAATGGAATCCTTATGCTTTCGATATCAGCAAAAAAAGTTAATAGTTAATAAGAAAACAATTATTTGATTAATAATTGACCAATAGCCTCTGAGCAGCAATTCTGTAAGCTTGGATGTAAAACAATCAGAATATGTACATCTTTTGTGATCAGTAACCATGCCTCTATGTGATTTCACAAATTCAAATGCTGAATATTTTGTTCAATATTTCTAATTATGCAAACATTTAGGAGGCATAGTAAAAATTCTAACACAAAACTGGTAATGAGTTTAGTTGGCCAGAGTTGGGATAGTTGGGAAATGTTTCAATAAACACTCATTTAGAAAAAATCCACAGCATTGAACTCCAAAAGAATTCAAGTGGGGACCCTGCCATGTGATCTGTCTGGAAATAGTCAATTGAAATCATAGCTTTAAATTGAGTGTTTGCAGACAGCTATCTGATAAAAGCCTCTCAAGTCTGAATTATGATCATCATCTTCTGATTGTTGTGCAGGTGAGCTCACAAGAAAGCACAGATTAGGGAATGGGGTTGGGTTGTTTTACCTCTGAGCGGCACTTTTTTGCACACCATGGGCTAAATGGCCAGGTCACATGGACCCCGAAGGCTCAGAGGAGGTTGGGGGAGGGGACCCACTGGAACAGCTGTTGGGAGACAGATGGTAGCCTCCCGTCAAGGCCATCCAGCGTGTTCTTTAACGTGCACAGGGTATGGCTCTCCCACACACGGGGCCACGGCTTAACGTCCCATCCGACGGATGGCAGCCTTTCCAAGCCCATCGGTGTCCCCTACTGACCGTGGGCAGGGCGGGGAAATTTTGCGGAGATAAATCTCAACGCTGACCCAGCTGGGACTCGAACCTGGGAACTACAGATTACGAGCCTGGCGCGCTACCGACTGAGCCACCACCGCCCCAGGGAATGGGGACACAGTTGCAACATTATTTACAATAAAATCTACATCAGAAAATATTCCCTTTTAGTAGCATTCTCTTTTTGGGTAAAGGGCAAAAAAAATGCAACATTTTGGTTGGGATTTTCATATGCAGAAAACTAAAAACACCCCAAAATTCAGATTTTTAAAACAAAATTCAGAGAAAATATTAAAAAAAATACAAAAACAATAGTTGGCAGTTCTGCATTGTTTATGCAACACAACAAGAACACTGAGATTTTATTAAGTAATTAATCAAAAGTAACTTTTTCATTATGTATTGGAGGATTTTAAAAATAATTCTACCACTGCCAGAAGGTAATTTTTCTTTCAATCTGTAGAAATTAAGTTCTGTTGTATTAGTATCCATTTCCCCCTTTCTACTGCAGATGAATTGTATCAGCATATCATCTAACTGGTAACCTTCCTTCTTACAATGTCAACCTCACTGATTACAAATGTCTTTTAAGCAAGCAGCTCACTTTATCCTTCACTCTATCCCCCCCCCCCCACCTCTCACATGTGATGAGATTATCTCTTCCACTTGTTGTGCTCTAAATACCAGATCAGTCTGGTATTTACCATTCTTTCTAACATCTTGCACATGCAGCTATCAAATGAATAATGGATGTGCTATCTGGCCTGACATCAGAAGCACACAAGAGTGCAGATCTAGACTAGCTCTTCTGATGTTGAACCTCTGCTATTGTATGACTTGTTATACAGCAGAGAGCATTTGGACTTGCTATTCTGGGCCAAAAACGTGGGAAAACAACAAAGATGAGATCAAAGGATTGCAAATTGCTTATCCACTTTACTTCAAGATAGATAATGAGTGGAGCATGCTATTCTCACTTCTGGACATACAGGCAATTAAATACTTATATTTAATCTAAGATTCCTTCTGGATGAAACAGGTTTTAAACTGCATGTTATAATGCTTCAAGGTTGTATGATATCAGACATCTCCAGAACATGGTACACACATCATGGAGCAAGGTACAGGACCAGTATGCCACACCACAGGACATGAAGATCCCCTTTTCTGAGCCTTACAAGCTGTGGAGCAGTCAAGATTCCACTACAGTTTCAGAACTTGAGGAAATTGTTGAAATCTGTGAGATGATACAGGCAACTGCTTGGACGATAGTCATTTCTGCCAAAACAACACTGAACGACTCCTGGTTGACAGTGTGCTGGTGTACATCACAAAGGAATGCAAAACCACTTCACTCTGCCTGATCAATCTTTCACAATATGTGGAAGTGTCACAAGGATCCCCAACAAGAGCTTTTACTTACCACAGGGAGGAGACCACTCCCATAGAGGTTGTCCTCAACCTCCCAAGGGTGGAAGGATCAAGGAAGAGCAGATCATGAGATCAATGGGAGTGAAGGCGCTGATTGCAGAAATAAAGTATTGACACCAGAGTTCAACAGGGAGAGCAAAGGATTCACCAGTCATTGCTAAAGGACCCCACCTGTTTTTGTCAGTACTGCCCCAAAGTAGACTGTATCCATTGAAATCCATCATGAAAAGAAAAAGGGAGAGGAACTTTGAGACAAGATCAACAAAGAGTCTGCCAGGAAGATACTTCAAGGTAGAAGATAGAATATGCAGTCAATGAGAATTCTGCAAAGAGGTTGGGTTGTTTTACCTCTGAGCGGCACTTTTTTGCACACCATGGGCTAAATGGCCAGGTCACATGGACCCCGAAGGCTCAGAGAAGGTTGGGGGAGGGGACCCACTGGGACAGCTGTTGGGAGACAGATGGTAGCCTCCCATCAAGGCCATCCAGCGTGTTCTTTAACGTGCACAGGGTATGGCTCTCCCGCACACGGGGCCACGGCTTAACGTCCCATCCGACAGACGGCAGCCTTTCCAAGCCCATCGGTGTCCCCTACTGACCGTGGGCAGGGCGGGGAATTTTTGCGGAGATAAATCTCAACGCTGACCTAGCTGGGACTCGAACCTGGGAACTACAGATTACGAGCCTGGCGCGCTACCGACTGAGCCACCCCCGCCCTCTGCAAAGAGGTGGATGGCTATTGCCTCTAGAGTGGTGGTGAGGGTTGCAACCAGGACTGGAGAATGATGGCCAATAATAATGTTGAAACCCCTCTGAGCTGGAACATCTCCATCCTCATCCTGGTGAATGAGTGAAAAATGTCAAACAGTGGGATCAGTAACTGTCTGCTAGCATGTCTCCTGCATGTGCACATAGATGTGCTCATGTGCCTGAATAAGGATCTTGATGGCATCTGGACTTCTGTGGAATCCACGACAATTCTATTGTCGGAGAGTGGCCAACCCAAGTCTTTAAATTTAGGGCAGTTTTTTTTTTTTAATTCACTGTTGCTAATAATGGCTTGCTATTAAAATATGATCAATCCAGATTCATGTCTTCAGAACCATCCAAAACTGCCAAATGAGGGGTAGGTGCATTCTGCTTCTTCTGACCTAAGGGCTTTGAAGGTCTGGTTGTCTGGGAACAAAAAGGAGGAAGCCTTCCACTGGTGGTCTGGAAGCAAGAATTGAAACCAATGCTGACACTGACTTGGATTTTTTGCCTGCTCCAAGAAGCTCTTTACTGCAGGTGAAAAAGACCTCAGAAGGTAGCACCACCATTGAAGTCACTGGAATAGTGGCCTTTCCAATGATAACAATGGCATTAGAACTGTGCAAGGGAGAGTGGGTGCTGCAATGAGCTTTCTCACCTCAGGGAAAGTAATGTCATTTTCCCTGGGGTGAGATTTATAAGATGTTGCACCTCTTGCTCTTCCTAACATTTTGCACAGTCACATGAGAGTGTTAAATTATCACCAATGCAACTGCCACAGCTTGCCTGTGAAACTGTGCATTCTGAATCAGAATAATACATACTTCCACAGTGAGAGCATGTAGGTTTACCACTGCAAGCTGTGCAGAAATGGTCATACCTCTGACATTGAAAATGCAGAGTTAGGGATTTACAGTGATATCACACATATTATCAAAGCAGGAAACTTGATGACATCAGGCATGGCTTGTTAAATGTAGCAGTGTTTGAGTGAGAACTAATTTCCCATTGTGATGTAATGAAATCCACCTGACTGCAACTACTCCCTGTTGGGCTAAGATCATATGATGCTACTAAAGTTAGTCTACAAGTGTACCAACTCACTTTGTTAAAATCTGCAAACAGTCAAAGCTGCTACAACAAATGCAACATGGAAGTTACTTAAGCCGGCTCTGCAATTTACAGTTTTTAAGTAGGAGACAGACTGTGTTAAGGTTGTAATAATATTCCTCCACTCAGCACTTTCTGGCCAAACATTTTTCTTCGAACCCTATTAAGGGTATCATGTATTATGAAATTTTATCTGTCTAGTAACACCGAATTTTACATTTTTGTCACTAAAATGTTAAAGAAAAGTGGATAATAATTGGGTGTTTCAAGGAGTCATCAATGAGAAAAGATTGCCCATCTCAGACCTATACAAGGAGTAATTATGACTTTCAATTACATATGACTATTTCTGTAAACTGTCTTTTAAAGTAAAAACATGAGATAAAACTTTTGCAATTTTCTCTTTAATCTAAAAGCACATGTATTAACACAATGTGATAACTTTAATTTTTAAATTATAGAGACAAATATGCATACAAACAAGAATTTAAACTAACTTGTACATAGACGTCAAAACTGAAAATTCAAAATGGCAAGCCAAAGAAAATAGGAGAAAAGAATTTTCTAGGTTTCAAATCAATTCTTTTATAGGTGAGATTTCAATTTTTAATGCAATAGGGGTGGCATAAGGAAAATTCAGGTATTAAAGTTGGGACAGGATGGTATAGTACTTATGAAATTACAAGGTATCTATAATCTGACAGACATGAAGTGGTGTGCACTTCTATCGTGCATATCCTTTTGGAACTCAGCAAAGTATTACACAATTGGCACAATGCATTCCACGGGCTGTTGCACACATGATGAAAGCAATGGTCTGGCCTATGCAAAATTCTGAAACTAGTGTTCCAAGAATCATTCTACCACTTCCAGAGATCTTGTGCCACAAAGGATACATATTTAATAGCTACACATATAAATACAAAGCCAAGAATGTTCATAATACAGACAAATATAAATCAATATTTACCCCAACATCCCAAGGTCTAAATAAAAATTGTCTATTGAGATTTGATCTCTCAATCAGATCCATATCTGTAATAACTATCTTCCCTTCTTCTCCTGATCCAATACCCATGAGGGAAAAATTCTTCAAATGCTCACATCCAATAGCTCCAGCACCTACCTGAAATTTGAGACAGAATTGAAAGATTAGATCATTAATACATAGCAGCTCTAAGAAAACTCACACTGTATAATTTTTTTATTTTCCAAGTCTCTCAATGACACAAACACCATTTCATCTGTGTAAGATAAAAAAAAAATCTTGCAAAAAGAATGTGATGGTCCACCCATTCGCTTTTACTTTTCCTTAACCAGTTTTATTTGATTTATGCTACATTTATTATTTTGAGGGCTTTAAATTTCAGTTGGACATCATTTCTCTCACCCAAGATTGCTAAAGAAGTTGCGTAAATGTGCAACTCCTTTAGCAGTCTTGTTAAGTGCTGTAAATGGCATGCCCCCTCTTGAATCATAGCAAGCACATGATTGCAAGATTATGCAAATGTTCTTCCCAGCGTGCAACACATGTCAGTTGTATGCTGCATGTATACTAAGTGATGTTATAGGTCAGTTAGTAAGAAGTTGCTAGCTAGGGTTGTTGGGTTGTTTTACCTCTGAGCAGCACTTTTTTGCACACCATGGGCTAAATGGCCAGATCACATGGACCCCAAGGCTCAGAGAAGGTTGGAGCAGGGGACCCACTGGAACAGCTGCTGGGAAACAGATGGCAGCCTCCCATCAAGGCCATCCATCGTGTTCTTTAACGTGCACAGGGTATGGCTCTCCTGCACACGGGACCATGGTTTAACATCCCATCCCACGGATGGCGGCCTTTCCAAGCCCATCGGTGTCCCCTACTGACGGTGGGCAGGGCGGGGAATTTTGCGGAGATAAATCTCGATGCTGACCCAGCTGGGACTCAAACCTGGGAACTACAGATTACGAGCCTGGCGCGCTACTGACTGAACCACCCCCACCCCTACTAGCTAGGTTGGTTGGTTGGTTGGTTGGTTGGTTGTTTGCCTACTAGCTAGGAGTCGGATAGTAAGAGTAAGACAGCAGCAATGAGTTAGTGAGATAATCACCACCTTTGACAATCACTAGCAAATACCAATGGATTAAGGTGATGACTGTTGGAATAAAAGCATGTATGGTCACTATATCAGACAACAGTCTGACCAATCATTGTCTCAAGCAATTGACCCAATGCACGAAATTTTTTTGACAATTAAATTAGACTGGTTATCATGTACGTGTAGGTGGCTGTGCTTATCTTTTATCAACATTTTTACACCAAGCATAACTGAAAAAAAAAAAAATGTAGTGGGAAAATTACAGTGCTTTCAGAACTTATGGTTGTTAGAAAGTGCTGATGGACACAAGCAGAACAGTGACAATACAGGACTGAGTAGATCAGGGGATCACAAATTTATCCAACCACAGAATGCTTTACTTGGAATACACTGACATAACCATACTTGTTAACATCCGTTAATACATTAATATTTTCGTTGCCTTGCAATTGAACTAGTTAATTCTTAGTATTTTAACTTTTCAACTTAATGTTATTTTTTGTTAATGATTTTTTTTTAGAAATTAATCGTTAATTTTCCAGTATTTCCCAATTTGAAGTTTTGACATTTTCTTAATCATTGACAACTGTCAAGTCAAATGTCTCGGGACCTGTTAATATCAGATCTCATAGCTGCAGTGGCATCGTACAAAGCTAGGTGTTGAACAGCATGAACCAGATTTCTGAAAAATCTCGTGAATCAATATTTGACTTCAACTGGAGATATGACAAGTGTTATTAAGAAGTGAGTCACAGGTGCTATTAAGAAACATTTTGGGCAATCACAAGAGTGCTAAATGATCAACAATGGAAACACAAGTGTTAAATGATCAAATGTCAATACTACCATTCTCTTCTGCACATGTTGATGTTATTTAGTAGTGGTGGCATGTTCTCTGTAAGCGTAGGGGTTGAATCACTGATATCAATTTTGAGCAGCAGTTGCTTAACAGATCTTGTAAATAGTTTTTCTTCGTGATCTTGTAAATATAGCTTTTTTGTGACATTGTAATTAGTGTTTTTCTTTTCTTTTTATTCTGTTAAAATAAATCTTAAGATTTTGGCCTCAACTTCTTTTTACTTACTTTTTAAATGAGTTAATTTTTTTGTCATGTGGGTCTAACTTTAAACTTAACTTTATTTTTTAAAAAAAAGCTTCAATTAACTTTTTCGTTAACTTTACACAAGTGTGGACAGAACATTGATCACCAAAATGATTTTATAATGGCAAATTGCTGAATAAAATTATCAAAACTTGATTTCCACTAGTTTTACTATTAAACAAATTAATCTTTTTTCATGGAACACTTTTTAAAATCTCTCGAAACAGTTTGGAAAACACTGACATAGATGATTACTTCAAGTCAATGCAGAAGTCTGTTTATATTATATGCCTTGATATAAGATGTATATACAATTGCATAAACATATAGTAAACAAACATATTTCAAAAAAGGAAGCACTTAAGTTATCAATGTTCTCAGGGTTGTCTCAAAATTATTCACAAGACACAAAAAGTTAAAATTATATTTTATCCATACATACAAAATCTTCATGCAGCCATGGGCTACTGAGGTCCAACTAGACTGTATAATTTTCCTCTCCAGACATCTCTTCGGAGCTACAGCATTTGACCACTCTAGGCTAATTCTAACAAGGTCCTGTCTGACATTGTCATAATCCTGTTTGCCAATCTGCAGCTATGCATACAGGCAACATGGCCAAAACCAACGCTTCTCTCTATGTACAATATGCTGCTCAAAAAAGGTTGACTCCTTCTAAACCTCATCATTACTTACAAAGTCAAACCACCTAATGCCCAAGATACTGAGTAAGCATCTAGAATCAAAGGCATCAAAGTTTGTTATCCTGCTTATAAAGGGTCCACGTTTCGCTACCATAACCTAAGAACTAAACTATTATACAGCCTAATTATAGTCTTTAGGTGTACACACCTATTTTTCCACACTCCCCATTTTCCAAACGTACTCTATTACCAGTCTCATCAACAGCCGTAATGAACAAATTCATCTCATCAACATCAGCCGCCAACAGGGCCAAATCATTTGCATAATCTAAATCAGAAATTTTGAGATCTCTAAACCATTTAAGGCCAAAATCTTTCCCTTGCAAAGAATTTAACTTTACATAATCAATAACCAAACCAAAGAGAAAAGGAGACAGAATGTACCCTTGTCTAACTCCACTAGCAATGCTAAACCAACGCTGCAAGACGTACCAACTCTCACACAACTCAGTGTTATTATAGAGAGCTTTCATTACACTAACTTATCAGGCATTCCATAAGATCTAACAATCAACCACAAATTACACCAATCAACAGAATAAAAAGCCTTTTTGAAATCTATAAAGCTAGCAACCACAGGTTTCTGAAACTCTAAACATTTCTCAAGAATCTGCCTAAGTGAAAATATTTGATCAATACATCCTAACCATTTCTGAATCTATGCTGTTCATCACACAGTTGCCCATCAACCAAATTCTTAATTCTATTAAGTATAATCATGCAAAGAACTTTACCTGGAACAGAAAGTAAACTAATTCCCCTATAATTATCACAAGAACTGCAATCACTTTTTTTAAAAATTGGGACAACGATAGCTCTAATGAAATCCTTAGAAACACCACCTTTATCATAAAAAATATTAAAAATTTCAGTCAGCCATGTAACAACACAAATGTTCCTAGCTCTAAACATTTCAGTGGTGATTCCGTCCACCCCTGGGGATTTATGCAGTTTTAATTTAGAGATAGCCAATGCGACTTCAGAATGTGATTTAGGGCCACCATAAAATCCAGTAATGCATTTATCCTCATTATAAACAATAGGAGTAGAAATAATCACATTATTTAGAACATCTTTGAAATGCTCAGCTCACCTAGCCATCACAGAATCGTCACCTTCAACTACCTTGGGATGTTTATCCTTCAATCCCTGTGTACTTGTCTGTTACCTCCCACATAAAATATTAACAATCTGGTACAACCCCTGCTGTTGTGCTGTCTAACTGCTTCTTCTGCTTTGTCAGCCAAGCTATCAAGCCAAAGATTCTGATCAGTTGTTAACTTATCTTTTGCATGTTTATTAAGTTCGCTGTAATGCCTTCTGTTAGGACTAGTAGGGTGTTGATTCATATTAATCTTGCACTTTCTTCTTTCAGAAATAAGTTCCATAGCCTTATCACTCAAATAATTTTCTTTCCTCTGTTCCCTTTTACCCAAAAGAGTACTGTTGGTTTCAAGAAAAGCCTGTTTAAACTTATCCCATTCTTTATCAACTTCAGTAGTAAGCAAACCACGATTGTCATAATGACTATGTAACATATCGTGATATGCTTTGGATACATCTGGATCTTTCAGACCTTCAGTGTTGAAGGTAATTTTCTGAACCTTAGCACAACATTTCTTAAGCTTCAGCTGCAAGACACTTTTCACAAGGTAATGGTCAGACCCAATTTCGGCTCCCCTGTATGATCTGGTATTCCTAACTGAACTAGCCCATTTGCTGTTAATTAAAATATAATCTATCATATTCCTGTGCAACCCATCAGGTGAAACCTACTTATATATTTATAAATGGTTTATGAATAACCGGGACAATAAGTTTACTTACCTATAGGAGATGTTCCCCATTGCCATTGGAACTACCAATGCCAGAGGGACCTAAAACTTCTGCCCAAAGGTCAGAGTTAGTACCAACTTTAGCAATGAAGTCACCTAGTACAAGAGAAGTATCTCCTTTATTCACAGAATTCAAAATATCCTGAAGCTGGCTGTAAAACGTATCCTTCTCGTTCTCAGAGTCCTCTGTGGGAGCGTAACAGATAACATTCAAGTCTTTAATTTTTGTTTTAAAAATTTCTTTAAAAAATCTTTTATTTATGCAGTCATATCCTAGAAGAGAATCACTGATATATCTGCTGAGAAGCAAACCTACACCTTGGTGATGCTTTCCATCCTCCCTCCCTGAAATGAGAAATTTGAAGTTATTTTTAAGTATCTCACCTTTACCTGTCCATCTGGTCTCTTGCAAGCCTAGAATATCTAGGTTATATGCTGGAATTCCTGCATGAGGACATCAAGAGAATAATCTCTATGTAATGTCCTCGCGTTCCACATTCCTGCAGAGAGAAAATGATTAGTAGGTTTTTTTTTAAAGAAACTAGGTTTATTGAGATAGGTAGGGCCAACAATATCAAACAGCCCCCTGATCACAGGCATGGGGCAAAGACCTGTTCCTCCTCTGCTAAAGGCTGAAGTCACTGATGCTGGTAAGAACTTCAGGCACCACCTTTTCAAGTGGACTTTTTGAAGAGTCATATGGCCTGCCTGAGACATATTACTCCAGTTTAGGATTGACAATGCCTAACTAGCTAAGTGAGGTTCAGGTACCTGTGATGGCCTCTGATTAGGATTATCCACCAGCTGATATAAGGTATCCCATGCCTCAGTTCACTTAGGGCTGGCAAACCAGAAGCAAACAGAAAACACAGATGACCAGATTACAGAGTAGGCCACACTGAACTGGCAGCCATTCCCTTCCGTTCCCTTCCAAAAGAAAATCTATTTTGAAAGGTACTAATGGCCTGCACCATAAGAAGGTGGGGGTTGGACATTAGGCGTTTGACTTGACCGGTTCTGTGCATCATCACTGGGGATTGGTATACAGCTCTCCTTCCAGTTTATAATTTTCAAATCTATTTTTAGCGTCTTACATATACTATGGGGCTAAAATAAAATTATCCAAAGGGGTCCAGATCGCCTGGGTATTCTAGATAAATGCTATATTCTGCTATTCTGTATCAAAGTTTTTCACTGAACAAGTCCTAATCATAATATGCTGATGCATAGTATAAGTTAGAACTACATCTACGTGAGAAGTCAGTAACTAGTTATTCATCTAAGAACTGAAAAATAGTTTAAAACAGGAACTTACAATGAAGTACTTGAGATTTGCTAATTTATTATGGACTGCTTCTCCAAATACAGCTATCTGTCCATCATAACGACAATTTTTCTGAAACATTTAATATAACATTAGCAAAAGAAAATAAAGTTCGTAATTAAACATATTTATAATTAAATACTAATTCTCAATTTTTTTTTCTTGTTGGGAAGAGAATATTATTTCAAAATTAATTTTAATTAAAATATAAATCCAGAAATAAAACTAAAGCAATGTAGTGAATATGAATTCCTTCCTTGAAGTGAATATGAATTCAGACTGATGAAATGATGCATCAGTCTGAATTCATATTCACTTCATAGGAAGATGGGGCACTGCCAATCTTGTTGAATAAGTAAATCAGTACCCTCTCTGCCTTTGTGGTAGTGAATACGAATTCAGTGACTGAATTCCAAAATTTCAAGCAAATATTGCAACGATGTATTTATGATAGAAATATGAAATTTTGGTGGTGAAATGTGCACGTCGTGAAGTTTCCATTGAAAACTGAAAATAATTAGAAAACTTTTTTAATTGATTGGTACCAATGAAATATTATAATTTGCAGTTTTCAAATACTTAGTAGTTTTAATATACACTGCTGGCCATTAAAAGTGCAACACCAGGAAAGACAAGAGATTTGATAGGTAGCCAAAGTCCATCTGTTGTAGCAGCTGTTGGTGTCTGGTGTGCTAGTCGTTGTGAGATCATGGACCAGACATGTTCAATGGGGACAGATCCGGTGAATGTGAGGCCAAGGCAGAAGTGTTACATGGTGGAGATAAAGGAATTGTTGGACAATGCATGCCACACGTCGTTGAGCATTGTCCTGTTGGCAAATGGCACCAGAGAGCCCCTGAAGATAAGGTACGACCACAGGCTCTAACACCTCAGTGATGCAACACTGGCTGTTCGAAGTACCGGTAATGTGTACAAGGTGTGTGCGTGAGTGGAGTCCAATGGAATCCCATACCATCACACTGCATCATGCCTGTCTCACTGAGCCTGTCGCCACAGTACCACCAGATACGGATTTGTCCATCATGGTGCTGCATACTGAAGCAGGATTAATCTGAAAAGACGATGCGATACCAATCGCACATCAATGCATGACATTCTTGGCACCATTGCAGTCGCGTACGCCTATGTTGTAGTCAATGGTAATGAAGCAATGGCTGCCTAGCAAAGATGCCTCGATGCTGCAGATGACATCAAACTGTACCTGCGGACACTGGTTGACGTGCAACACACCCTAACTGTTGAGCTAAGGTGTTTGATGTGGCTGAACAATAATTCATAGCCATATGGACGAGATGTCTGTCTTCTCATTAGTTTGTGTGACAGGACTGTTGAGATCCCTCCTCCTCTACCCACCGACTCCATATTCTCATCACTGTGGCAGCATTCCATCCAACATGAGCACTGATATCTGTACGATAATCTGCCTTCCCACAATCCCTCAATTCTCCCTCGATCAAAGTCTGAAACCTGGTCATATGGATGCCATGTTCTTTGACGGGGCATACTTGATCCTTTAGTGCGCAAGAACTGCAAGCAAATACAATTGCAGTGCTTTACACCGGCTCTTTGTAATCTCCTCTTATGCCATTTCCAGGGGTCATTACTGTCACACATGTGCATATGTGCTGCGCTTTGAATCATTTATGTGTTCTCCCATGGGCTTATTTCAGGACAATCTGACAAGTTTTTCCTGGTGTTGCACTTTTAATATACCGTATTAGCCTCTGTTCACCTGAAATAGGCCCCTTAGCTATGGAACCCCTGCATTCATTTGTGTAGCCTATGGAAATTATGCAGCTGATTTGCATCATATAACAATGCATTATCACCACAAATCTCATAGCATTCAATTATCATGGTTTTGATATCTTTCAGAATTAGTATATTATGCTTTTAAATTTTTTACACTAGTATATACCAAATAGCAGGGCAGCAAGTGTGAACATAAATATTGGAAGTTCATAAGTTCATTCTACTTCAACAACTGTAGGATGCAAGTGTGATAGCTACTGACACAAAGGAAATAATTTCATTAAAGAGAATTTTTTTTTTCAAGCAGAATCAACATATATATATGTCAATGTCATTTCATATACTTCATTAGAAAAAGATGAAGGGGGGGGGGGATATTTAATTTCTGTTTTAGAAAGTTGTTTACTCCTTATACCATGGAAGTGAAGTATCATTTTGAAGTCATAACAATTCAAAAAGCATAAAACAAGTATATATCTCATCTTCTGACATGCAAAGTGTTAAAAACTGAAATTCTCAAGTATTTGTTCAAAACAATAACTTTGTTGCCTAGACTTTGGAAACAAGAATTTATTTTGTTATTAAAAAAAAATCAAAACCTCATTTTCTTCACTTAGCTGAAAATCATCTCACATTTGCCATTACTAAGAGAAATGATTAAATTTGCAGACATTACTCTTGCCATAACTGTTTAAGCAAAATGTTACCCTTCTTTTCGTAATATTTAACCAAGTTAGCTATTTTTCGCTATTAAAGCTGTTGAACAGCCAGTGTTGCAATGTAGGCTTGTTTAAAAGTATACATTAAGATCGGTGCATACTTACAAACTGTTAATGCTGGGTGGACACCCCCAACTACACATCAGCTGTCTTCTTTCTCAAGTGAGCAAGTTAACTAGTGCATTGTCTCAACCCACATGGTTTTCAAGTATTTTTATGGCCGTTTCTGAAGAGAAGAAACAGGATTCAAGAGTATTTTCATGTGTTAAATCCATAATTTTTATTAAAATATCCTCATTTCTTGCTTGAGCCTCCTGAGAGTTGTGCAATAGTGCTTTCTTTATCCTTGCATTATTAAAGCTAATATAATTTTAACATAAAAATTTTGCATGAAACTTTCATTAACTTGTACTGACCACCTCTGAATTGCAATCTTAATGTGCATTTCTGAAATGTAAAACATTTTTATTGCACTGTGTATGAGAAAAAGATTTGAAATAAAATTATCATTGTTGATTAATTTCATGCTACTCTTTACAAATAAATCAAGAATAAAATTTTAAGACTTCAAAAATATAGTTTCTAAAAATAGTTTATTTGTGTGCTTTGGTACATATAGAGAATAAATTATTACTTGTAAAAGTTGAAATATTGAATTTTTTTGCATTTGAGCCACTGTGCAGTGGTTTAGTTGAATAGGTTAAAACTTTTATTGCTAAAATGATAGTTAAAAATAAAAATTCTTTTGAAATAAAAATAAAACAATTATTATTTTAATGAGTTTATTCTTTTCTATTTAATTACTGCATAAAATTATTGCACTGCTTTTAAATACATACAGATTTTACAAGTTCTTCATCGAGGACTCCATCAGGCAAACATTCAAGGGAATCAAAATAAAACCACTGGAATATTGGATGAAACTTTCCGCTACAAGCCTTTATAAAATTAAAAACATTACATATAAAATTACAAAACCATATGTTTTAAAAAATGCACTTTCATATTCAACATAGTAATAAATATTTCAATATTTTATTACATTTTAATTCCTATCTAAAATACATTAAACACTGTCTAGACTACAATATTAACCTTAGTTGGAATGGGTTGTTCTACCTGTGTATGCACTTCTGTGCAACAATGGGGTATAGGCAAGACCTCAAAGCCTCAGAGATTGGGAAGGGGGATTCACTGGACAGGTGTTAGGAAATGGATGGAAGCCTCTCATTAAGATCATCTACCATGTTTCGTAATGTGCATAACTCTTTCACCGGAGGTGTTAAGGAATTTACAAGAGATATTATTTTTTCCCTATTTCCAAAAGAGATCATTTAAATTCCTGAGATTTACAGGGGGGGGGGGGGGGTCAATTTATTTTCTACTAGCTGAACAGCACTCGGCACTGCCCCGGTGTCACTTTTAATCTGTATATCTTATTTTCATTGCACTAAAGTTCCCCCCCCCCACCACCACCACCAGACACTTTAGCATAATTCAACACAAAGAAAATTTCCCAATTGCTTGCCAAAACTATCAAAAATTTTATTTCCATGACAGATTTTGCTCTTCTATGGCTAAAGGTCATTGCTGACTCGGCATGCACCCTCAGAGCCCATGGCTTCGTCATAAACTACAGATTTTTATTATGTGATTCCTGACATACTTTACCAAAACTTTTGCTATTATGTGATTCTTTTGATTGACCCCAAAATTTTGATTTGTCTTCAAAAGGTCTCAAATTTCATAGTCAGGTTCCCCCTTGTAGGTCTATCTGCAATAGGATGCCTTAAAATACCTTTGAAAATGTGAGAAATCTGACAATGGCAACAGATTTAAATGTTATTTTGATTCTTACATTCACAGTTAGGAAGCAGTAAATGAAAACAATAAATTTGACAGTGATTATCGTTTCACAGAGGAATTGAGTTGTAAAATATTTTTGCTTCTAGCATGTCCCCCTCCCCCCCCAGACTTTCAACTTGAAATTTGGTACTGCAACCTGGACCACAACCAGAAACATTGTGAATATTTGAAGCATCTACCACAATTTATCAATGAGCTATGGCTGTCACAGACACCTTTTATTAGATTCCAGGCTAAGTTCTTTGCATTATTCTGCTTAATTAAGAAATTGATTGTGAACAGCTTTGTGATGAACAGTGTGGGTTCAGAGTATGTTAGGGATGCATTGATTAAATATTTTCACTCAGGTAGATTCTTGAGAAATGTCTACAGCACAGATGGGCAACCATTTGTCATTGGTAAGCTGGATGATTATATTTCAGAGTGGTGTGGGTCAGAATCTCAAGTTAATAATACTGATTATATACATAAAATTTAAATGAAATTTTCACATATGCATAATTACTATGAAAAGGAATATGATAATTAAACATTGAAGAAAATAAGATTATACAATTAAGATAAAAATAAAATAAATTTTTTAAGTGATTTTTGGAACTGAACATTTTTCACAAGATCATCAATGATCGGTAAAACTTTGATAGTTAGCCAGAGCAAAATGATGTCAGAAAATTGCTACTCATGATTAGTATTTCAACTGCATACAACACTGCAATGTGTGTTCACTACCTTGATAAAGAAAATCTGATTTTTCAAAATTTTCATAAATCAAAATAGAGGGGGGGGGGGGATCTACACAGCAAATAGCTGCAGGCCATTCAAAAACTTCAGGTAGTCATATTGTGGTTGACTGAGATCATATGGCATGCCTGAAGTCAGTTAACATAATGAAAGCTCTCTATAATAACACTGCATCATGTGAGAGTAAGGCCGCCTACACGTTTACTGCACCGCACCGCTCTGCAAGGACAAGTTTTCGAAGACTGCACAGCTTGTGGAGTAGGTAGCAAGGTGTCACTTCCTCTATGCTGGCCACCGCACGACCGCAGATGGAGTTGGTTCTATTTCAACTTTTGCCACGCGGTACGCAAGCGACCACAAGCAAGAGTCAATCAAATAGATGCTGACAAATGACGTTGCTACAACAGCCAGCTGCTGGGCAAAAGTTGATAGTGAGCATTTGGCGATATTTCACTAACAGAATATCTGCTTTTATAAATCTTTAACATTAAGCGAGCTTTTCTCTTGTAACCACACATTGTTTTGGAAATATATTTGGGAATAGGATTTTTTCTAGGATTATCTAAAAAAATTGCAAAAATGCACATAACATTTAAAATGTATACATTTTGGGCAATTCTCCTCTCCTCCCCTTTTAACCACACTGCCGTGCATAAAGCGAAATTTTTAACTTTAATAAATAATGAAATAAACTATGTATTTCATATCAACCAATAAATCAGCACTTTAGCATTAGATTTAAATTTTAGAGGAAAAATTGTCTTTAGCCGGGTGGGATACGAACCCACGACCTCCTGATAACATGTCAGGTGCTGTGGACCACTGAGCTACCGGCCGCCGATCGAGGATTTCCTCTAATTAGCTCATGAACATTTCTTTTATGTCACATATATGTGCTATTCTGGGCAGTTTAGCCACAAGCGGCCTTTAATTTGCCAATAGATGGAAGCATATGATTACAAGCATGCAGATAATAATTAATAAATAAATAACATTATATAATAAAAATAAAATTATTTACACAAAGGAACGAAATGGAAGACAATGCATTCAATAATTCATTTAATAAGTATTTGAGTAATATTTTGATATGATGATTTCAATTTATTATCATGCATTAAATTATTGCTGACTAATGTAAGCAGTATGTTTCTCTGATTACCTATGCTTAATATCTGAAACTTGAAATAGATTAATAAATATTGGTGGAATTGGAAAGTTGAGATGGCCCAAATAATGCCATACTGCATTATGTATATATGCTTATGATTCCCATTCTGTCAAGACATTAATTTTTAGTGTAACAAATAATATGCAATACATTAAGACCTGGTTTTTAGAAAACTTTAAAAGAAAATATTTTACATATATATTATAGTAATTATATTTAAAATTCCATTAAAAATAATATGAAGGAGAAAGTGCTAGATAATAATTTTATGAAAATAGAACAGTTCTTGTTTCATCTTTCCCCTTCAATTATTTTTTCCAATCTGATGGAATCTCAAGTTGTCAGTCGTTGTTGTTAGTGCAACATCTCTCGACACTATACAGCCGAAATTTCGAATTTCTACATAAAGAGGTCGCTTACAATATTCATTTAAAGTTTCACATTTTGCAGATTTAACATTGTCTAAACATCAAAATACCATTTGATGGTTTGAAAACGTGAATCATAATATTTCATCAATAATTATTGAACAATTTTTTCTAATTATCTTTTAAAGCAAAAATCCCCCCCCCCCACCCATAAGCAACTCATTGTTATCAATGCAAACCTCATGGCATGATATTCCTCCACCAAAATTTCCAGCCTATTTCATATTCATTTAAAATTTTGCAGTTTTCAAAAATTTCCATCGTTTATTAGAGAGCGCCATTAAAATTTTTGGGTGATTTGAAAAAAGTGCGAATCACCATAAATAGTTCATCAATCTTGTGAAACCCAAAAGAAATTTTTAATTTACCTCTACAAACCAAAACAATTGACTGTCTACAGACAGACCGCAAAGTAAAAAGTTAGTTATTTTGGGGGGAAAAAAAGAGCTAAGAACAATTCTAAATGCATCTTGCCTTATTGTTAGTGCCAATCTTTCAGGTGCAGAAATTGATTTCCACAATTTCGTGTCCTTTTTTCTAAATCACCAAAACTTCTTTAGATAAACAACAGAAAACAGCCAAAATCTCTTTAAATTCTGCAGGTGTCACATACAAAAAAGTTTTTGTAACAGTGTCAACCTCTTGAATATTAAGTATTAATTGTAAAAATCACCTTATCTTTTTCTATCATTAAAAATCTCGACAGATTTAGTGTGATATTTTTTCATTACTATGCCTATGATGAGCAATTAATAATAACCGTTTACGAAAGAGCAAACTTTTTTTGCTGGACACTTTGTCGATTGCGGAGCGACGAGTGATGTCACAGCGCATTTCCGATGCGGTGAGCAGTAAGTGTGAAGGAGGCCTAAGGTTTATAGCAATTGGTTTAGCATTGATACTGGACTTAAATAAGGATGCATTTTGCCCCCCCCCCTCTTTTTTTTTTTCTTTTATTATGTTATGAAGAATTTGTTGCAATGGAAAGACTAGTGTTAAATGGGTTAGAAATATGAAAATGTCTGACTTACATATGCTGATGATTTGACAAATGATCAAGAAAAGTGATCACAATTCTTGATTATAGGGTCCCAGTCTACTCTATTCCACTCAATTTCCATCCATCACTTGCTTAACAGAATAAACATCTGACTTATGCACAATTTTGGAACTAACAGTGTGGGTTCAGAGGTGATAGGGGCTGAACTGAACAGATATTTTCAATTAGTTCTTAGACATGTTCAGTTTCAAAGACATGGTTACTTGCTTTTTAGAAGGCTTTGATTATACTGACTACCATAATTTGTAGTTCATTGTAATATCATGTGGCATATGAGAAAAGTTAACAATGGTTATTTAATAACACTGAATCATCTGTGAGAGTTGGTAAAGTTTGCAGTTTTTAATTTAGTACTACTGGAACCAACAAGGATGTTCCAGAGCTGATGATTTGGCACTTTTAGCAATTATGCTGAGATGAACTCTTAAAGCTATTAATGAGACTGGTGTTAATAGAGAGAAACTAAAGTGATGAAAATGGTCAGGTATGTGGTGTTTCAGTTCTTCTGAATTATTGAATCCTTATGCAAGTTTCTAGCAGTTTAATGATCTTCCGAGCTGGTAATGTGCAATATTATCTGTTAATTATGATAATTTGCACCATGAAAAAAAAAAACTGCTGCTTTTAAGTGCGACTTTTAAGAATCTGTGGCAATCATGGAGAAGTGTATACACCTAAAGATTAAATCAGGCAACAATGGTTTTGTTCTTTGTCAAGTTCTCTGTAGCAATATGGTCACTTGTAAGCAAGATAACAGGTAACTTAATACTTTAAACTCTAGTTGTTTACTCAAGTTTTTGAGTTAGATGGTTTGACTACATAAGCAATGATCAAGTTAGATGGAATTATCAGCTACCACTGAGCAGCATTTATGCATAGAGTGAGAGTGCAAAGGTTCGGCGACTTTGCTTGCATGCACTACTACAGATTAGTGAACAGTTATAAACAGTGTGACAAAAAGCATAAGAAAAATTAGACCTAGAATGCAGTGGGTGGACAATGTAAAATATGACTGTTTATAAATGACATGCAGTGGCCAAATGCAACAACAGTAACTAAAGATAGTCATGTATGGTAAACTAATTTGCAGTCTGAATGGATAGCTTAAGGATCATCTAAAATTTGAATATTAAGAATATGGCAGGCATTATCTTCTGAAGAGTTCACAAAATAAGTAGTGATAATATGAAGATATAAGGATTCTGCAGTTTGTGTGAAATATTTAGATATGTTATAAATTTGACAAGTTAGCTTAATTCCCATTTTTCAAATTACTACATAAAAAGCAAAATGAACTCCCTGAAAAAACAGATCACCTACTTTTCAAGCAAATATGTAACTTATACTTGAGCACTATTTGTTTAACCCTTTGCACTCTAAGATTTTTTCCCTATAGGGAATAGCAACTTAAAGTTTTTTTTGCTAAAAAGTTGAATTTTTTTACAATTAACATAAAAATAAATCATACATAAGCAAAAAATCAAACTCATCTTCACTGCTACTAATTTCATCATTTGGCTCCATTTTATAACCACTAAAAACAGACTAAGTGTATAATAATTTTATTTAAATACAATGCTGTGCTATGAAGTGCACATAGACAATAGGTTTACGCATCTCAAATGTAAAGAGGAAAGATATGTTTAAAAAAGTTATTGTCACCTTTCAGTCGCCATTTGAGTTGCTGCAGTAAACCAAGTGTCGACCGAATGTCGCCTCTAGTTGCAAAGGGTTAAACATGTTTCCACTCATCATAGTTTCACTGACTGCAGTTTGTTAAACTGAACACGACACCTGTGTGATGTTATAAAACAATTCAACAAAGTGCTCAATATCTGGACTATATAAAAACTTTTGAACAAATTAAATATAAAGTGACCAATAAAGAAAAAAATTACACTAACTTTCATAACTTCTTGTGTAGCTATTCCTCCTATTACAGCTTGCATTGGACAGAGATCTCCCTCAGCAATATATGACAATTGGCGAATGAGACTATCATCAACTTCAATAGGCAAAGGCAATTTTTCATTTAGCTCTTGGACCAAGGATAATAGCTCTGCAGCATCCTCCTAAAAATACTTTTTTTTTTATTCTGGCGCATTTCTGTCCTTTCATTATTTTGCAATAACATTAAAAATCTCATAAGCTTATTCCAAACAAAATAATTACAGTTAAATTTCCATGTGACATTGGATTCTAAATGAATTTTATCAGAAAAATTTCTCAGAAACTGAAATACTATGATAAAAATAAAATACATATTTTCAGAATATACTAGAATTAGTTAAGTGAAAACTACATCCAGAAATTTTAACTCTTACAGCATCAGACACATTTTGTCTTCAAAAATTACTACAAATGAGATAAATATAAAAAATATGCTGCGTGTTTTTTTCTTCTTTCAAATCATTCTAAATTAAATGTTTCTTTTGGTGTGGTAACATGAACTATTCTTGTTAATCAGTTAGCAAAGTAAGGTTTGAAAATTCAGTTACTGTTTCTTTTTAAAAGACTAGCCCATTAAGGGTTAAGCCATCACTGAACTTAATTATGAGTAGTGAATAAATGCTAAAATTCTACTGGTGTTCATTTAAGGAATAAACTGGAGATAAACTCACAACAATTTCTCAATTTACATTGTTTTCCTATGTTGACAATGAATTTGTGTGTTTATATAATTTGCATTAATGCATTCACTACTAAAGTAAAAGAGTGAAATGGCAGTTTGGTAACATGTGCAACAATACACTACAACACAGCATCCTTAAGCAAGCAAGAACAAGCAAAGTTTCTTGAGTTCTATATTTAGTTTACTTGTGTTCTATATTTAGTGATATTAATTTCTTCTCACAAGCAAGATAATTTACAACACTGCTATACTAGTTTCTTCCAGATGCCATAATCAGCTTTTACAAAAGCACAAGAAGAAACCAATTTATCAGCAGGATGCTTAGTTTTTTGGCTATAATCCAAACTAAAAGTAAAATTATTTTGCCTGTTGTGAGATAGGGGAATCTATCAAAACTGAACATGTCCTACATATAAAAGCAGCCATAGGGACTCTAGAATCATTTTAGTAAAGACCTTCACCCGGCAACAGTAGTAGATCTGGGTTGGGTTGTTTTACATCTGAATGGCACTTTTTTTAACAAAAGGGCCTAAAGGCCCGGTCACAAAGACCCTGAAGGCCCAGAGAAGGTTGGGGGAGGGGACCCACTGGAACAGTTGTTGGAAGGCAGATGGTATCCTCACGTCAAGGCCATCCACACGTTCTTTAACATGCACAGGATGTGGCTGTCCCACACGCGGGGCCCATGGCCTAACGTCCCATCCAACAGATGGCCTTTTCAAGCCCATTGGTGTCCCAACTGACTGTGGACAGGGGAGTTTTGTGGAGATAAATCTCAATGCTGACCCAGCTGGGACTCGAACCTAGGAACTGCAGTTTACAAGCCTGGCACACTACAGACTGTGCCTTGGTTGGCTTGGTTGTTTGGGGTTTAATGGTGCAATGACAGCTAAGGCCATATTGCACTAAACGAATGGTAAATACAGTAAAAAGTAAACAGGTAAAAAGTCATTTAACCACAACCAAAAGTTAAAAGCAACACACAGAAAGGATGAGAGCAGCAATAGTATTAAGATGAACAAGTCGTGCCGAACAACTGTGCAAGCCCTGTTGCCACACATAGGATGATGGTGAAGAGGACCCAGCACATTCAACACTGGGTTCCAAGCAGACTTGTACACCTGAGATCCACAGAATAGTTTCAACATGGCACAGTAGAGGCAAAGCAAAGAACATTGGTCTGCACCACATGAGAGTGAAGAGATCTTGAGGATGCTCAATGTCTGAAGTACTTGGACCTGAGATGGAGTATGTGGGTAAAAAGGTCAATCTCCAGTTGAATATGAGACTGAGAAACTGGAGTCTTCACCATGAGTGGAATTGTGGTAGCCCCAAGCCAAAGCTCGGGTTCCAGGTGAAGATTATGTTTGTGGTATAAGTGCACTAAAGTGATATTCTGTGGTGACAACCAAAGCTCATTGACTGTCACAGAAACAGAATTTTCAGAGCAGTTTGCAGTTCTCTGACCCTCATGATGGGCAAAGAGCAAAAGATTCTAAAACCATCAACACTGAGGGCATTGCCTACAGCGGAAGTTGTCGAGTAATGGAATTTATCTTGGCCGTGAAAAGTGTAACACTCGGGTTGTAGCCTTGTGGTGCCCTATTCTTGGGGGGAAAAGACAATTACAGAATGTTACTGGCACGGATATGAAAAGATGAAAGTAAAAAGTTGAAGATGAGCATCTGCCCTCTCAAACCTAAGGTATGGAGGTGGACGATGACAAGATGAGTGGGACATGTAGTTCCCACCCATCTTCCAGACTTTATCTCATGACTTTAGAAGTGATTGTGCTGGTGACCAGAATTCTATCACCAGAACAACCAGTTCTATCACCAGCACAATCATATATGTGATCCGAGATTCCTTTTGGCTCTGGTGTTGGATAAAATGAGCTCTTGCCCTCGAAATGTGGAAAGCTTTAAGGTTGGAGTATGTCAGGAAATGAGGAAACTGTAGTAGTTTGAGGAAGTCAAGGCAGCTGCATAGATGATACAGTCAGTCATCTCCATTACTGGAACAATGATTGCCTCCCAGCTGAATGAGTGTTGGTAGAACTCAGAGGATTTCAAAGCCATTCCAGTCAGCCTGACCAAGCTTCTACTGTAATATGGGGTAAAGGGCCACAATTCCCCCCCCCCCCCCCCCCCCCCCATGCACACAAACACAGGAGAGGTACAGACCACGGGGATGTGATCGTTTCCATAGGGGTTGTCCTCTACCTCCTATGTAAAGAGTGGAAGCCTTGAGAAGGAGCACATGGAAAGAACAATGGCAGTGAATGGTGGGTTGGGGAGTGGAAGTAGGTACTGACACTGGTGTTCAACAGGGAGGGTGAATGATCCAGGAGCCATTGCTCGAAAACCCCACCCTCTATTTGTATCTGTGTGTATCAGGCATAAGGAAGGGAGGCAGCAGCCATGAGATGAGGTCATCAAGGTCTTCCCAGAAGAGTACTGTCTTCCAAGAAAAGTACTACACTTCCATGCGGAAGATAGAGCAAACAGTCAAAGAAAATCCCATGAATAGGTGAATGCCTAGAGAGTGGTGTTGAGGGATATGACCTGGAATGGAGAATGTTGGCAACACTCTAGCGAGCTGGAGCATCTCCCAGTGAAAAATCCCTGATCATGGGATCAGCAACTGTATGCATGTCTTCCTGTAGGCACACAAAAACGGGCTTGTGTGCCCAAAGGAGGACCTTAACATCAAGATTCCTCTGGAATTCACAGTAGTTCCATTGTAGAAGTGTAGCCATCTCAGGTCTATTGATTGGTGGATGATGAATTACTATTTAATTTAACTGTTGCAGACAACATTTGATGAATATAGTTGGTCTGTATCCATGGTGTATCTGTGGGCAGGAAGCCAGAGGTCTTCTTTAGAGGTAGACACAGAAGGCTGGGAAACAGGGATTTAAACCAGGACTGATGTTGATAAAGACTTTGACACTGGTTTGACCTATGCCAAGAGGTATGTGCAGCTGGCAAGAAGACTCAGCAGGCAGAATACTGATCAGTTTGCACCAACAAGGAAACAGTGGGAATGATGGGCTTCCCAGCAGCCACACTGGCATAAGAGAGTTTGTCAGGTGGGGGGGCAGTGCAATTACTTCTGGGCATCAAGGTATGTGATATTTTGTCTTCAGTCATTGGACCTCTTTCCACCTCAAACAATCATGGGCCAGCACAATTTGCAACACAATTTTCCAGCACACCAACAGCTTGCCATCTCTGCTATGAAGTCCAGATAAAGGTGACCCACACTGCTGCAGTGGGGTACAGATGAGATTACCCTGTCCAGCTGTGTGGACATGACATATTCCTGACCCTGGAATCAAGGCAGAGGCTTAAGTATACATGGTCGTGAAGTTATCCTGCTTTGATGGAATTTAGCATGCATGGCATGCTGAAGATTAAACTCAGCACCCTGGTAGGCACTAAATTTCCATCACAACACATTGAAACCTAATGGGCCACTGTTGCTTGTTGGGTTCTTCTCTGAGAGAATTTCCTCTTCACAAATTAATATTAAGTGGGAAAACAGAAGTGTGAAAAACTGACCTCACAAATTAAAAACAAGAGGAAAAGTAATGGAAAAGTGAATAAACTCACAAACCTGTACCCAGATTTGAGCAATGTATTCACCATACTGCATAGTTGGCCCCAGAAGGTCAGGCCAATCAGCTGATTGATCCTGTTGGCCACCCCACGACCTCCCACTTACCTGAAGCAAAATCCAAAGTAGTGTGTAGCAGCAACTCTCAAAAGTGATGCTGAGAGACCCATGATGAACAGGCTTCCCAATGGCAACACAGGCCAAATAGGATTGCCAGTCACGAGCTGAAAAAATTAGGTGAACCGAGCAACTACCAGGATCCTCCTTTCCAGGGACACTGTTCAACGAGCATAGTAAATGCATGAGCAAACTTTTTAGGATGATGTGAAGGTACCTGACCAGCGAACTGTTCACAAGGTGATCACCTCACCAAGGAAATTAGCTCACATCGAGAGGAGTTCTGCTCCAGAAAGGTCATCCACTACCATGGAACATATTACTTAACTGGGTCAAGTGATTTACCCTCATATTAGAGAGTATGAAACTAAACAAGTTTAGGAGCACTGGCTTGTAGCAAGAGAAAGTTTTTCAGAAATATTGCCAAAATTGTGCATTATCACAAGAAATTAAACATACTGCAATTATCAATTGATTTTGCATTTTATTGCAATATAAATTTTATTTTAATCAATTGAAAATGTAAGATGTACAAAGAGAAAAAAATTGTTTCCAGGCAATTTCCCTTTTATTGCAAAAATAAAACTTAAATTTATGCTATTCATACAACAATTTTCATTTAGATTGTGCCTGATTTTTACTGTTTATTTTTTCTGCTCTTAAAATCAAAAGTGTAACAACAGCTTTCTTAGGCTTTTCAATCCTGGCTGCAGCTGCAACTAGGCCACGGCTCACTGCCCTGCTTCCAAGGTGCTATAATGAATGATGGCTTACAACTTGTTGCTCTGGATATTCAGTAAAAAAAAAACTGATTTATTTTTAGGAAACGATATGAAGTCTTGGATACAAAAGCAAAATAAAACTTCCTTAGCATGGAAATCAGTCCTTTAGTGGGAGGACAATTTTGTCATGTTTTACCCCCTCCCCCCACACAAAGGACATTTTACTTTCCCCACCAGCAAAGTTTCATTAAAAAAATGAAATTGTCAGTTTTGAAATTTATATTCAATGGTTTTAAAACATTTTACTCCACTCTCCCCCTCAGTTTCTTGGCTGTACCACTCTGAAAATATTCCTTTTTTTTTTTGCTTTGGTGCACACATTTTGGCATATAGCCAAGACCCTCAAAATTCACCATACAAAGCAAAAAAAAAACTGCTTAGTAAAAAAAAACAGCCTAAGAGAGTATTCCTCCATTTCATAAATATGACAGAAAATCCCATTAATGTGAGCATTCCAAGTCACCTATAATGCTGACTTTTCAACACATCTTCCAACGTTCAGCCTTACTTGCATAGTCGGATCTATTTCTCCACAATATTAATGTAAAAATGTCTTATTAAAATTAATATGATTATAGCTTTTTTTTTTTAATTCCTTTATTTTCAGAAGATTTAGGGTTAAATTCTTTTTAATTTGATATATAACATGACCTATTTCTGTTGAGCCGTCCCGTGGCTGAGTGGTTAGTGCGCTTGGCTACTGATCTACGGGATCTGGGTTCGAGCCCCGGGTAAGGCATGGCAGTTTGTGTCGTTTTTCTGCTGAGGTCCTGCCATCCTCTCAGACCTTCTACTGTGGCATATAAACTGACAGGCTCCTGTCAGACCTCTGTGGCAAGCAGCTGCTTGATGGGGTATTTATTTATTTATTTATTTTATTTCTGTTGATTGGTTATTTAAAAAAAAAATTCTAGACTTGTTCATCTGACTCAGCACAATTGGCTAAAAGCTGGGCTTTTCTGAAAGTATGGTGTTAAGAAAAAATTACAAAACTGGTGAAATATTTACTTGAAACAAGAAAATTATTTTTTGCTATACAGAAATATCTATCCATATTTATTATAACCATATCTGTCTATTCATTTTTTTAAATAAATTTTTATTTGCATTGTCAGATGCTTTTTTTACTACAGGATTCTAAAAAAAAAAGTCCTATTAAAATAAAACTTTCTTTTTTTGTTAAATATTTTATTTTCAGTAAATCAAGAATTAATAATGATAAATGCCAAATTAACTAGCATTTAATTCTTGATGTTAATTAAGTTATTTGGCAAAAAATGTTTTAAAGTTAATTTTTTTTGGCTGAGCACAGAGAGAAAAGAGCTTCGCCTTTTGATGTAAACTGGTTTTTCAGGTTGGACACTGGAAGGGTTAAAGAATAAGAAATTTAAGAAAATATCAGATATCCAGTGTTTAAAGTTTAGACATTTTCCTCCCAAAATTGCACTAATGGACTAAACTGCACTAATAACAGCATATGTTGATTGAAACTACATTTCCTCAAAAACACTGCCTACAAAATCATTTTGTGTAGCCCAGAAGAAATATGTTCTATCATAATCATGGTAGCAAATGTATTTACTACCTTGAAAATTGCGATGATTTCACACAATTATGAAGAACATGGTCCTGTTCAAACAAAGATGAAACCCCTACTAGTGAAATTTCGGTATTAAAAGTATGTAACATTAAAATACTAAAACTTGCTTACTGCAGCCCATAACTGATTGTTTACAATAAAGTGCAGCCCACCATATATTGGTAACTGATTTGATCCTGTATTGCTCGAGATCCCTAGACAAAGGTAATAACCAATTGCTGTCTTTCCATGATCTAAAAATTTAAGAAAAATAATATTTTGATGAAAGTTACTTTAATCTTGAGTAGTTTTTTTACTGCACAATGAGCAATACCCAGAAATAATAAACATTTTTTTTAAATGATAAAAAATGGATCCACATTTACCTTGTTCCAAGGGCGTGGTAATGTTTTATTTTTCTGCTTAAACATGTGAAGAGCCTGAAAACCTAAATGCAACTGAGATGGACGATCCATTTTTGCAAAGTCACTAAAGATGAATTCTGGTGACTCTATTGATTCTTTAAATGATTTCTAAAAAAGAGCAAGGAGAATTAAAATCACAACACTTACAGAAATACATAAAAAAGCTATAAAAACTAGACAATGTAAAATAAACATTTTCTTTGAGTATATACAAAAATAATGCAAAAAAAAGCTGTACTAAATAAATGATGCTAAAAATTTTGATTTATATGAATTCATATCTAATGTATATATATGTTTTAAATATAGATACTTGACAACATGAATAACTCAATATTTTCAATGAATTTTTCATGATTTCATACTGAAACACATCAATATTTATAATCTATTCCAATTTCTTTAAGGCTTTAAAATATAAGACTAATTAATGTATATGCTGCATATAAACAGGGCTGTCAATCTTATGCAATGAAAATTACGAGTTAGATGAATGAAAATTCAAAGCAATCACTCACAGGCTCATACACAAATATTTAAAATACAACACAAAAGACAAAAAAAAAAAACGAAGATAGAACAACAAAAAAAAAAAAACGAGTGTAGATATAAAATGTAAAAGATGATAGAAATAGAACATAAAATCACCTGGGTGTAAAAGACCCAAGTTAAATATATAAAATTTGAGTTGATTAAAATATCCTATATATACATAAAAAAGGCTAAAACAAATGGTAAAACAGAAAGATGAAAGATGTCCAAGTGTAAGAGGCCTGGACATAAAATCATGGAAGTCAATTAAAATACATATGCCATTCTAGGTTAAAAGAGAGAAAATATGCTCGAGTTAAAATGGTGTTAACAAAACTTGTACTTAGGTTCATCACCCACCCTTAGAAGAAAAGAATGACTGATAAACTAATGACAAAGTGGAGCTGAGCAAGTACAACTTTCTCCTTGTGTTTCCTGTGGAAATATGACTGCCATGGTTTGATAATAGGTTTGATCTCAAAGAACTTCTTTGTAAGCTGTTCTTGACCAAGATCCCTGCTACTATGGTAAAATGCTGCTGGAAATCCAAATATGGAACCGGCGATGGTGAGCCAGGCAGGGGCTTGGCAACAGCATCTCCTAAGTCATTGCCTTGATGCCAACATGACCAAGCACCAAACAGAAAAAGATGTTTGAGATAGCTGCTGGCGGATCTTTGAGAGAACAGGGTGAGGCCTAGGCCACACTGAGATCAAAGCAAGTAGCAAGCTAAGTGAGTTGGTGTGAAGCACACGCTGACAATGATACTTAGTGGCTACATGGTCCAAGGCGAGGCTGATAGCATGCAACTTTGCAATGAAAATGGGAAACTGAAGTGGTATCTGGTCTGCAATGATTACATCACAGCAGACCATGGCTGATCCCACTGAACTGCTGGACTTCGAGCCATCTGTCAAGACAGGCAAGAAGTCCAGGTACTCAGTATGGAGGCTAGCAAAGAGTTGTGGGTAGACAGTTGGATGTAAATACCTTCCCTATCCTACAAAGGAAAAAAAAATCACAGCAATGGGCAACAGCAAGCCACAGTGAGGCACTGCCATGGAAGCCATTGGAACAATGGGCTTTCCTATGACTGCATCAGCATAGGGCAGCAAGCTTTCTTGTCTCGGGGTAAATGATGTTATTTACTGTCTTAAGGTGTTGCACCTCTTTCTCCTCCTTCCACTTGGGGCAGTCGTGGGAGAACACCAGATGGTCACTGCTGTAGTTGACACAGCTTGGCCATGTAGCCCAGATTAGCATGATCCACAATGCCACAGCAGGTGCACTTACCATGGCAAAAATGCAGAGGGTTGGGTATGTACAGCAGTATCTCATAATGCTGGGTAGCCTGCCTTGATGGGAGTAGGCAGGCGAGGCATATTAAAGGTGAGAATTAGTGGAGAGCATTAAATTCCCATTCAGATTTACCAAAAATCTATCACACTGCTACTACTCCCTGTGGGACTAACTCAGAGCAGAACTCTTCCTCACAAACTTTGAGGAGACGCTACTCCGTGAGCATCCTACAAGAACAATTCAGAGACTGATGAGGACACACTGAAACAGGCACCCCACCAATCCTTCCAGTTAAATAAACTCGTAGCTTTTATTTACCTAAGAAAATTAGACCATCATCCTCAAGCAGCCATGGGCTATGAAAGCCAAACTATATGGTGCAATTTAGTTCTCCAAACATCCCTGTCCTCAGCTACAGCTGCTGCTTCTGGCCACTATAGACAAATTCTAATGGGGTCTTACTTGATGTTATCTGTTCACCACATCCTTCACTTTTACATTCCTTAACCAGAAATAATTTACATTATAATTATTTTGGAGCCTTTCATTCCTTTGAACTATCACCTCTTTCCATATATACTGTCACCGAATATGCAACTCCTTTTTGATTGATGGCCACTAACTGCCATGAGCAAGGTCACAACCGTTTATTACACTTATTGCCTGTCATGCATGCAAATGTGGCTTCCAGGTGTGTAGGCATGTTCCACATTTCCTTTAAGTCAGCTGTGTGGTTGACCACTCCTCAGCAGGATAGAAAAAATAAAAGTAGCCATAGTAGTCCAGATCAGTAGGCCACACTGATTTGGCATCCTCCCTTTCCATTCCCTTTCACAAGAGAGGATTTCTTTCGAAAGGGTACTGACGATCTGCACCATGAGACGGGAGGTCGGACTTTAGGTGCTAGGACTGGTGCACAACTCTTTCAGTGAATACCTGGATACCATTATTTTACTGTATGTTTTTCATTTTAATTACTATACACATTTTAAGAACTTTTAGTTACTATTCGTGGTACCATCTAGTGCACTGAGTGCCTTAAATTGCAGGTGAACCTACATATTGATTAGTTATTAAATTTTATTTACATAAAAAAATGTCACCACCTTGTGAGACTCAATCGGTTATGGGTGAAAACAAGTTAGTCTTCCCACTTAAACAATATGAGTTTAGTGATGATCATTTTATGGTACCCTTTAACTGATTATGAATTAAATTTCCTATCTTATAAGATAGGAAATAGGGCAAAAAGCTTCAGTTTAGTTACATTTTTGGCATGCATACTTTATATTAAGAAAAACTTAATCCTTAATAATCAACATTATGTAGTAGTCATCACCCAATGATTAACAATAAATATATTGCAAAAGTTAACATTTATAATAGAGATAGAATAGCAGCAATTATTGTGTCCCTTTCTCCAACATTTTTTTTTGCAGTGCTTGGATTGTCTGCAGCATATGAAATGGTACTCACTGCAGCCAACTGAACTGCATCAATATATATTTTACCTAAATATAATCCCATGGAACCAGAAGGGGTGTTTCTGATAACAAAAATTAACTTAATTGCTAATAATTAATATTTAATACGTAGGCATCATTCCCTGATCCACAATAGATCAATAAATGTATTTAAAAAGTCAGCATTATAATACATCAGGACTAACAATAAATGTCAGCACAACTTTGATTTCTTTAAGAAAAGCACTTGAATCACTGGCAGCTTGTTATGTGACACAGGAAGCAGTGTCTTACTACAGCCAATTCGCTGCATCCATGTTTTTGATATCAATGAACGTTAATCTAATAGCTAACAGTTAATAACTAACAATCAATATATAAATATCAATTGATTAATAATCGACTACTAGCCTCTGAGCAGCATTTCATTGGGTGACATTTATTATGGTCAAACAAAACTGACATCAGCTGACAAATGAAATAGGTAGATAAGTAACGTAACAGAAGGGAACACAAAAGTGCATAATTTATTATAATTAAAAGTGCCTCAATCCTAATGAAAGGAAAGTTTTAATCCCTTAATCTAAAAGCCCAACCCAGATAACAATAGAATGCATGAGATTCATTCAAGTTGTAATGTTAATCAAAGTCCACAGATCAGGGAAGTTCTCTAATATGTATTATTTACCTTCACTGTGAAGTTTCTAAGTAATTCAATTAGCTTCTTCTCTTTCATTAACACTCTTCTTTTTAGGAAAAGGGCAAAAATACTTATTAATTTGGAGGCAGATTTTTGTAAGTGTAAAACTGAAATAAAAAAACAATAAAATTGGAGTTGTTAGCAGCTCTGATGAAGGCATAACTGTTTTGCAGTTACTTGTGCTTGATCATTGATGTCCATGGACGGCTGTATGAACTTTCTGGAATGAGTCCCATTATTGAGAAATAAAGTCAAGAGGGTAAATTTTTGAAATATGCAAATTATTTTGAAATGTCACCCAGATCATATTGTTACTATAAACCTATGATCTTCAAAACAAGGAGTTAACAGAAAACAGTTTTGAACAGTTTTTTTTTGGAGTTAACAGAAAACAGTTTGTTGCTTTGCAGGTCATTTGTTTAAACTTTTGTATAACTAACATGAATATGAATAAAGATTATTATTATTATTAAAAAACAACTGACTGGAATATGAACACAGGATCTCCTGGTTGCATGTCAAATACTCTTACACAAGAGTTTTAAGATTGCCTTTTATTTTTTCCCATCAACTGGCACTATGCAGTTATCAATAGCTTATAGCTATTCACTTGAAACCAAAGTATATTTTCTTTATCTGTTAACTTTAAGAGTTTTGGCTATATGAATTACAAATTTGCAATAAGCACATAAAATAAACTTCAGCTTCTTTGTTGGATAACAATATGGTCCTTGTGAGCAAGAGATTTTGTTTGGTAATAATTGTATATATTATGAATAGGGTCGGATTGTTTTACCTCTGAGTGGCACTTTTTTTGCACACAATGGGCTAAATAGCCAAGTTATAAGGACCCTAAGGGCTCAGAGAAAGTTGGGAAAGGTGATCCACTGAACAGCTGCTAGGAAGCAAATTGAAGCCTACTGTCAAGGCTATTGAGTGTTCTTTAATGTGCACAGGGTGCAGCTCTCCTACACATGGGTTGGATTGTTTTACCTCTGCGACTCTAACCAGTATAATGGCCCGCTAGCCACTATAAAAGTTACAGATATTGGTATTAGAAGCCACATAAAAGGCCTTTCCTTATAACTTGATTTTCATTAAACTCTTTCATTAGAACTTGCATATTACGCATTTAATTTCAATTATTATACCTTTATATTAGCTGAAGTTGCTGCAATCTTTAATTACTTATTTTTATGTAGACTTGAACTTACATAAAGCAATAGCTGTAATGCTCTCCTAAATATCTAATGCCAGATCACTTATAATCTTAGGCACCATACAATAATTTTACTTGCTAAAAATTAGAGTTCAAATTTCAATTTTTAGTTTAACAGTGCAAAATTTAGTTTTAATGAAGAGTGTCCAACTACAGCATAAACACAAAAATCTTGGTTAAATCTTAACTCTGCTCAAGAGGAAAAAAGTTCAATCAAAACCTATAAATGATTTATTGAAAACACCAAAAATACAGGTCAAAAAGAATACTGAAGACATTCTCATGTTTCAGGGTTTCCTTTTACATAAATGAAAAAGAAAAAGCATTTTTTCCCTTTGTCATCAGACATTGAACTTTTTTTTTTCTTTTTAAAGTTAAATATATATTCATTTGCTGGGCATTACTGAAATGTTAAGATTTGCATTTTTCAGAACCTACCAATATGCCTCTAACAGAGAGAAATGCCAAAATTTTAGATGAATATTGTATTTCTGATAGAAATTTTGATGATTAAGATGTGATGGTGAGGACATTTACACTGTCAGCAATGATTTTAACCATCATTTCCCCCTTCACCCTTAGGTGAAGAACACTAAGGTGGTAGAGAGAATGGGGGATAGCTAGGCAATTAAGTATAAATGAAGAAAAAAAATCTTTTTAGGTACAACTAAAATATTACCATTTGCATTTGCCCATTCACTAGTTTCAATTTCCACTATTAGAGGCTGCTGCTATAGGATAAAATAAGCAATATTCTCTTTGAAAGCAAGAACCCCATATTCGGCAGAGGCGATGTTATTTTCCTAGTTGACCAATCTCTTTCCATGTGTATTAGAAAATGTGTAGTTGAGAGTTGGGTTGTTTTACCTCTGAGCGGCACTTTTTTGCACACCATGGGCTAAATGGCCAGGTCACATGGACCCCGAAGGCTCAGAGAAGGTTGGGGGAGGGGACCCACTGGAACAGCTGTTGGGAGACAGATGGTAGCCTCCCGTCAAGGCCATCCAGCGTGTTCTTTAACGTGCACAGGGTATGGCTCTCCCGCACACGGGGCCACGGCTTAACGTCCCATCCGACGGACGGCGGCCTTTCCAAGCCCATCGGTGTCCCCTACTGACCGTGGGCAGGGCGGGGAGTTTTGCGGAGATAAATCTTGTAGTTGAGAAAGTATTGATATGCACAAAAGCATTAGACCTTGTAACATTTTCTTAAATTTTAATTTATTGATAGCAGATAATATTAGTCCTAAATACACATTCTTCAGTTGTATACATGTGAATACCACTTTCACTTCTTAAATCTGCTGGACATAAGTTACCATTATTAGTATACATCTATTGTCTATTTTTCATTTGAGCATTTTCTCTCCCCTTAGGGGTTTTACATATTTTTTAAGTCCTAAACAATAACAAAAAATTTAGCTACCATTTCAATCAAGGTTAATGTGAAAAAATATGAATGCTTGAAAATATATTTTGGGTAAAAAGCCATTCATAATAATTCAGTTTGGGCTTGGAAACAGGTAAATGTTAAGTAACTGCAATTAAAAAAAATAAACAATAACTTACAAAACTAATAGTCTTTGGCATTTTCACCTGTGTAGCAATACCTCCTCGAACATAGTCACTTAATTTTGAGGTATCCCCTATACTGAAGGTGTATGGACCTAAAAAACAAAGAAAATTAAGGTAAAAAAGGTCTATTATATGAAAGTCATTATTGGTAGATGGGGAAAAAAAAGCAAGAAAAAATATTACCATTTAAATATATAGGTATTACTTTGGACATTTATAAGAATTAATGAACACAAGTATAATATCAAAAAGAAGATAATAGCAACTGCGTTATCTCATAAGTAATCAACTATAATAAACCAATTTTTGAGTAAGCTACCATCATTTCCAGTCTAAACTCTTATTTCAAGCTCTTTTACAGAAACAATCATTTACATAAACTTTCAGTTGATTTATCATCACTTTCTTTTGCAACCATGAAATACCTCAGATTGCTTGCTGCTAGAAAAGTTTAATTGAAAGAATTTCATAATGCCAATATAATGGTCTACTAAACATACCTCAATTATTCATGCAGCATATTGCTGATGAAGAATATATACTAGTTAAACCACACCAAACATTTGATGCAAAATGTATCCATTGATAATTCTTACTTCATTTCCACCATATACTTGCAAAGTACCATTCCATTCAAAAGGCAAGTGACAGCAGTGCCCACAGTAACTTCAGACACTTTCAAGGGTTTAGTTTTGATCCATGGTAGCTAGGAACCCAATCAGTTAACCTATCAGGCCTTGAACTAAGTGAGAGCATTGCTCAAGTGCCAGCCCAACCATACAGAAACTTGCGATTTCTGCCACTGATGGTATCACACGTCTGACCATCATTTATTCACCCGGAATTACAGCTATTATTATAATTCAAAATACAGACACCCTATGATAAGTTGTTTTATTTTGTGTTAATATCATTTACAATAATTTTGTGCAAGTCTTTCAAGACATAATAAAATTTTTGATCTGAAATTTGGCAAATTCAAAAGCAATTATCAACTATTTGTCCATCAGTGCTCTACCTATATGAAGTGTGCCTTCCACCACATTTTGGAATTAAATCTTAACTTCAAAATTTTCTTTTCCTTGTTGACTCCATTTGTTATGCACATATATTAAATGATTATTGATCTATACATTATTATCAGTATTTAATGGTGACTTTAAACACTGAAACTTAAAATTAAATTAAACTTAAAATTACTTTTAACACTGAAACTTTAAATGTTTATATGATATGGTAATTGGTAATTATGACAATTGTGGTTTGCTTACTGCTGAAGTTGAGAAAGAATGGGATCAGTTTAAACAGGCTTTCCTTGAGACCAACACGACTCTTTTGGTTAAAAAGGAACAGAAGGAACAAAAATTATTGGAGTGATAAGGCTATGAAACTTACTTCTGAAAGAAGGAAGTGCAGGATTAATATGAATCAACACCCTACTAGTCCTAACAGAAAGATTACAATGATCTTAATAAACATGTAAAGGATCAGTTAACAGCTGGTAAGAATCTTTGGCTTGAAAACTGGGCTGACAATGAGAGGAAGCAGTTAGAGAGCACAACAGCAGGGGGTTGTACCATATTGTTAATATTTTATGTGGGAAGAAACAGGCAGGTACACAGGGATTAAGGGATAAACAAGGCAAGGTGGTTGAAGGTGAGGATTCTGTGATGGCTAGGTGGGCTGAGCATTTCAGTGATGTTCTAATAATGTGATTATTACTACTCCCATTGTTTCTAATAAGAATAGATGCATTACTGGTTTCAATGATGGCCCTACAGCACATTCTGAAATCGCTTTTCATAAATCCCCCAGGGGTGGATGAAATCACCACTGAAATGCTTAGAGCTGAGAACAATTGTGTTGTCACATGGCTGACAGAAACTTTGAATTTTTTTTTATGATAAAGGTGTTATTCCTAATGATTTTAATAGAGCTATTATTATCCCACTTTTCAAAAAAGGTCATCACAGTTCTTGTGATAATTATGGGGAAATTAGTTTACTTTCTGTCCCAGGTAAAGTTCTTTGCATGATTATAATTAAGAAAATTAAGAATTTGGTTGTTGGACAACTGAGTGATGAACAGTGTGGATTCAGAAGTGGTGGGGATGTGTAGGTCAGATATTTTCACTCAGATTCTTGTGAAATATTTGGAGTTTCAGAAACCTCTGGTTACTAGCTTTATAGATTTCAAAAAGGCTTTGGACTCCGTTGATCGACATAATTTGTGGTTGATTGTTAGATCATATGGAATACCTGATAAGTTAGTGCAATGAAAGCACTCTATAACAACACTGAGTCGTGTGTCTTGCAGCAATTGGTTTAAAATTGCTAGTGGAGTTAGACAAGGGTACATTTAGTCTCCTTTTCTCTTTAATTTGGTTATTGATTACATTATGTAAAATTTTTTGCAAGGGAAAGATTTGGTCTTAAATGGTTTAGAGATTTCAAAATTTCTGATTTAGATTATGCAGCTGATTTGGTCTTGTTCACTAATGATGATGATGAGATGAATTCTTTCATTAAGGCTGTTGATGAGATGAATTCTTTCATTAAGGCTGCTGATGAGACTGGTAATAAGAGTAGGTTTGGTGATAAACAGAGAAAAAACTAAAGTGATGAAAATTGGCCAGGCAGATGGTGCTTCAGTTGCTTTGAATGACTGCACTCTTGAGCAAGATTCAGTTTAATTATCTTGGGAGCTATGTAACAGATACTGGTAATGTGTGGCATGAGATAAAAGAATAGGCATTCCGCTGGGATTTTTAAAAATCTATGGATAGTGTGGAAAAATAAGTGCATACACCTAAAGACCAAAGCTAAGCTATAAAATAGTATGGTTCTTTCTAAGGTACCATACCTTAGAACCTTTTATAAGTATGATTATAAATACAGTATCTTGGGCTTTAGGTGGTTTGACTTTCTTAGTAATAATGAGATTAGAAGGACGAGTCATCAACCTCCTTTAAAAAACATTTTGTGCAGAGAGAGACCATTGGTTTGGCCATGCTGCCCATATGCAAAACTGCAGATTGGCAAACAGGATTATGAACAGCATGCCTGAAGACTTCAGAAAAAAGGGGAAGACCGAGGATGCGATGGGCAGACAATGTCAAACAGGACCTTGCTAGAATTGCTGTAGCATATTATACAGTCTAGTAAGACCTCCGTAGCCCATGGCTGGATGAGGCTTTTGTATGTATGTCCCATTTTTAGCATTCTGAAGGGGGGGGGGGGGGGGCAGCATGCCACTCAGATCCGGCCATGGTCACAACCATCAGGAGGCAGTAATAATTAACATTCACAAAGAGCTGTCACTAAGTTACAGACTGTGGCAATATCACTGGACAACAACATTGTCTCAAAGTGACTGAAGTTACTGAGGAAGTGTATCAGCCAAATCACTTCACTAGCCAAAAACATGAAACATAATTTAGTCTCTTGATGTATTAAACGTATGAACATACTGTTAAAAGGAACATAGAGTACAAACATACTGATTTTTTGGCCCCACCGCATCATGCATGCCAAGAGGCTTGTTCTTTTTAAAAGTTTTCTAAAGTTGGCTTTTGCTTTAACATTAAAAGTTCTTTTAACTTGAGTTTTAAAGATTTTAAATGTCCAAGTGTGGAGGATAGTGCTCATACACACTTGTAACCCAGTATTAGCAGATATCTGTATTCCCGTAAATGACTTGCGTCTTCTATGAGAGAATGGAACAACGAATGCTGAACAACATGAATGCATTAATACAGAGGTAAAAAGAACTGACAATATCAGAAATAATACCTACAGTTAACATCAGCTGTTTAAGAAGATTAAATGCTCTGGTGCTCAACTCAGCACAGCTGCTCCTAAAAGTGAAGTGTCACTATAAGGCATAGACAAAATCAACTACAACAGCGGTCAACAAAGGGGAAATACCATCAATATTCAGTGGATGGACTTACCTGATAGTCTCAGCTAACTTGAGGACTGGTAGCATTCAATATAACATCAACAACAAACTACATCACGTTGTGTTATCTAATGCAATTGCAACCAGCCTCAGGATTACGGTAAATACCTTTATATGGTCTTTTCTTGCTCTAATTTGCCTTTACTTGTAAAAGGATCGTTATAGAGTTGAATAAGTATCATAGGGTGTATATTAACAATGAATGTTCAGAATGAGTAAGCCGATAGGGCAATTTTCTGTCTATCATTTTAATGTTAAGCACTCCTCTTGACTTGAAAATCATTTGATTTTTGGATCTCTTAGTTGTACAACAGTATTATCGTGGAAATTATTAAATCTTAGATGTCATGGATATGGAAGCAAAAAGTCTTGGCATGGAAAGTAGTCCTCTTACAGTTGAGGGCATTTTCATCAAGGGTGTTTCTAACTTTGAAAAGAAGGAAAAATATTACCAATACAATTTTCCACTATCAAGAAGAAAAATATATTCTTACCAAATACTTTTACTCTTCTTGGCTCACAGCCATTCAATTCAACCATACCCTGAACTTCTGAGAATGTAACATAATCACCATCCTCAAATCCATGCCTTGTTTCCTCTAAGCATGTGACTACAGATTCTTGGTCCTGAAAGATATTCCGATATTAAAAAAAAACACTTATTTTAATGCAAAGAAAAGAGTACACTTAAGGAAGCTTTCTCAGGTCAACAATTTAAATCGCTTCAGCACTTATTAACAATACATTTTAACACAGTTCACAGTCTTGACAAACTAAATTATATTAACTCTTAGCAGCATATACACCAATCAGCCAAAACATTAGATGTTGGTAGGTGTCACTTGATATTTGGTACCATGACTGCAACAGAAGATCCCGCAGTTTCCGTAAATTACATGGTTGGGGTGATGCTGCTTGTACTTGTTTCTCGTACTCAAACCACAAATACTCAATAGGATTCATGTCCAGCAAATTTGGGGGCCATGGCAGCAAATAGAATTCCTCATATTCTAGGAACCATTCCTGAACCTTCTTCGCAGTGTGACATGGGACACTGTCTTGTTGAAAGACGCCATCTCCACCAGGGAATAGTCGCCATAAAGGGTTGTACTTGGTCCGTCATGATGTTCAGGTAGCTGTCAGAGTTTGCTCTACAGGAATAATTGGCCCAAGTGTTCCCTAAGAAAATATTGCCCAGCCCATCGCACTCCCTCCAGCCGCCTGGATCCATCCCACAGTACATTCAGGTGAGGATTCAGTGGGTAAATGTTGCACACGAGCTTGTCCATCCACATGGTGTAACAGAAAATGGGATTCATCTGACCATGCGACCCTCTTCCAGTCTTCTATGGTCCAATGTCGATGATTATGTGCCCACTGCAAGCCTTGACGAAAGTGAATGGTGGTAAGCATAGGCACACAAATAGGTCTGCAGCTGCAGAGACCCATATCCAAGAGCTTACAATGAACTGCATATTTGGACATATTGGGCCCTTTACCACAATTGAAATTATGGGTAATGTAAACCACAGCAGCCCTCCTGTTGCTGCGGACAAGACGTGATAATCTGCGCTGACCTCTGGCATCAATGAGGCATGGCCGGCCCATGCCTTGTCGACGGCTCGAATTGTCACCTGTTTCAGACCATCTTTGATAGGTACTAACTACTGCCTAGTGTGAGCACCCTACCAATGTTGCTGTTTCGGAGATGCTCTTATCAAGACGTCTTACCATAACGATCTTTGTTGAATCAGATAAATCCTTTGCTTTTCCAATGTTGAGACTAAATTAAATACTGACTGCAAGAGCTCCAACCCAGATATTATATATATATATCATTCTCAATCTTGGCATGTGACACTGATTGGCTGCACGTGCACATAACACAGAGGTGGTTTTAATGTATTGGCTGATCAGTGTATACATCTATAACATAATAGTATTTATATCATTTAAATAATTAATCATTGTCAGAATAAATATATAACAGAAGCTATGAAGGAGGTGAAACTTCAGATTCCGTAAAAATTAAAATCGTTCTACAACTGAGACAGCTGGAGAGATCTGTACACTATATGTAAAATATGTTACAAATTGCAAATTACATACCAAGATAGTTTATTAAACCTAATGCTTTAACTATGATTCAATATTAATTTTCAATATTCATTCAAATTTCTGTGTACCATTAACCATTCCTATCTATTTCACAATGGGTAGTAAATGGCTTCAGATTTCGCAACATATTTTGTGAGAATAAGGCACAAATCATTTAGTTCCTTTTGTACATCACATTACAAGAAAAATCACTCAATATATCTTAAAAACAGTGTGTAACAAAACTAGTAATCAAAAATGGAATCAACAATGCATTAGCAATCTCAGCTCTACAAAATCCAAGCAAAATATTAGCACATTAATGAAATGCTCAAAGAGTTAAGTCACACCCTTGTCAAATGAAATAGCAAAGTCAACTATTCTTGTTCCAAACAAAGCTTATATCGAAGGAAAATGCATGTCATATAGCAAAAAAAAAAAAATCCTCAAGCAACTGCTTGCCACAGAGGTCTGACAGGAGCCTGTCAGTTTATAAGCCATAGTAGAAGGTCTGTGAGGATGGTGGGACCTCAGCAGAAAAACGACACATACATCCATGACTTATCCGGGACTCGAACCCAGGTCCCTTAGATCACTAGCCAAGCGCGCTAACCACTCGGCCATGGGACGGCTTCTCATATAGCATACAGGGTCTTAAATATAAACAATAAAAAAAAAACAGGCACCAAAAAACATAGGAATATTAATAGAAAGCTGAATTCAAAATAACATTTACTCATGAGAAAGACTAAAAATTACTACTATGGATGTAGTAATTTTGTAGTTTCAAGTATATGAAATTTTATAGTATATGTAGTTTCTATGTAGTTTCAAGAGAGAATGCTTCTCATCAAAATAAATTGTACATCATTTAGATGTGTAGAACTGTGAAGAAGCCATAACTCTTATTAGTTTCCCCAGTTGAATATTTTAATACATTTCTTGATGTTTCTTCATTTGAAAAGTATCAAGTTATTCGAAACATCAATATCAAATTTAAATGAAAAACTGTCTTGAGCTGGGTGGGATATCAAAGACATGATATGTCAGATACTGTGACCACTGAACTACTGGTTGCCAATCAAGATCTCCATTTAGTTATATGAAGTATTCTACTTGCAGTATAAAACTCAAATATCTGTGTCACTTGAAGACAGTGTCATCTCCACCTGTAAACAGATTCCTGAAGAAGATGGTAAGGTGTGTTGCAATTAACAGGTTTCTCTACGTTTCTTTAACCCTTTAATGCCCAGAACAGCCCAAAATGGCCAAAATTTTGAAATGGACTAGTGTGTTATTATTAATTACTAGTGTTATTATTAATTACAGAGAATCACCATTATGTAAACTAATTTAAAAGGCATGCCATCCACATTTCAATCACACTATTTTTCCTTAAGATGTCCTCAACCAAATGTTTAATTCTGTTAAGCAGAATAATGGCACAACTATTCCTGGAATACTGTACCTTTGTAATTAACACAAGAACTGTGATCACTTTTTTCTCTCTTGAAAACAGAGATAATAATAGCTATAGCTTAATCATTAGGAAAACCTTTTCATAAAATATTCAAAATGTCAGTCAACCATGTGACAACATTTTCAGCCCTAAACAATTCAGTAGTAATTTCATCATCATCATAGGTCCAACAATAATGGAAGTAGAATTAACCAAGTTGTTTAGAACAGCACTGAAATACTCAGCCCATCTTGATATAGCATAATCTTCATCTTCAGTAACCTTACCATGTTTATCTCTCAATCTCTGTATGCCAATCTGTTCCCCCTCACACACACAAAATATTTAGTTAAAACTCTTCTTTGTAGTGGATGTTTTCCTCACTAAACAGTCCATCACCCCATCCCCCTTAAAATTTTATGCGTTAACATTTAGGAAAGTGGCACAAGCAGCCAAATCATGCTTGTTTAAATAATTTTACTACTATACCAGCCCAAACTACAGGTAGCAGGTAGTGAAGAGAAAGGAATAGCACTGACTGGGCAAGTTGAATTAAAATATTGGCCATTTTGCACTGGTATAGTAGTAAAGGGTTAAAAATCTGTTGTTTCTGAGCATTAAACCATAATTGAGAGCTTGATTACACAAAATGAATTCCTTAGTTCTAAAAACATTTTCTAACAGTGATTATATGCAATGCTACTAACCATTAACTAGCACTAAGATTATCCTGATGATATAAAAACCACAGAAACATGGATTAAAAAAAAAAGGTTTTTAAATTAGAGAAGACAACACTATGTGCAGCATAGACAAGATATAAATTTATTTCAGATTTTTACTGACGTGTTTAACTTTTGGAGCTGTGCTGTTATTTTATTGATAGAACAAGTCTGAAACCATCAAACTCAGTAGACTGCTTCCTCTAATCATAACTTATCAGTATTAGTCAGATCATCCAAACATTTCCACAAAAAATTACCTCCCCCCCCCCTGAAAAAGTAGTAAGAACTGCTTCTAAATGATAAGAGCTAGAACTACTATATTCAGTATAAAACTTCCTCTAATTGTAACTTAAAGTAATGGTTAGGACTGTCAAGGATGTTCCCTTCTTGGAGTTTGCATACAATCCCCTGATACTACATTTGGTTAGGTGACAGTCATGTGCTGCACATATAACCTGCCAAGGGTATGCCGGACTGCAGAACTCAGACCCAGGTGCCACAGGGTGTCATGAAAAGAAGGATCCCTAATGAGATCTGCAGCCATTTGTGCAGAAGGGGAGAGCAAAGAGAGGGACACTTCTCCCTTGACAATGAATGAGTAAGAAGGTGAGTTGGACATTGACTCTAGGAGCAAACATATTGAAAAACTTTGTAGTCAAGTCTAGTGTCAGCATTCAGGGAGTGCTTGACTTCATTGTATTGGTGGGATAGTGAACTAAGGCTGTGCCCAAGTGTTTATATATGTTTCTGTAAAGTGAAGTGCCTGATATTAAATGCTGTATCTAACCAAAAAATACCAAGTACCTAGTTTTCTTAATGAACATATTAGCTGTGGTGCAAGTCAAGTTTAGTAGAGACATTAAGCCAACAGATCTCTCATATAAATAGGAAAAATCTTGATATTCTGGTGTCGTCAGCAGTGAGGTAGATCAATCCTGCAGAAGCATTGACTCTGAAGGGAAAGTGTAAGAAATTAGAGGCCAAAGTTAAGGAACTTTCAGTACCCAAGGATCTGTATATTGTGCATTTGTGGAGTCCATCTGCATCAATGGAGAGCGACAGGAAAAATCTCTGGAAGTGCAACTTCAGGAGCAGCTGTGGCCAAATGTCAAGACAGTGTGATTGCTCCAGCAGAGATGACAGGACGACAAAGTGGGTCCAGTTCCAACAGCTGATATTGGTAAGCTGTAGGCTAAGAATATTTTGTGATCTGTGATCTTGTGAATCTGTTAGCTCATTATGATGCATGTAATGGGGTTCATATGCACGAGCAACACTTATACAACAAAAGGGTAAACAGATGATATGAATAGTAATGTAGTTAGGGTTATGAATGAAATAAGTGAAAAGGAGCACTGTTTAGGAGAACCAGCAGTTGGCCCTGGAGTGTGCGAAGCTGCTGTTGGAAGGGCGAAGTTGCCCTTAGAGGAGATACAGCAGGAACAGGCATGTGAGCAAATTGCGACACCAATGCTACAATTTATAGAGAGTAGGTGAAAGCAGCGAGGCAGAGAAACATTTGAAGCCGATTCAGCAGAAACAAGAACATGTGGATGTGAATCCTAATTATGCTGAGTGTGAAGAAGGTAATGAAACATTTTTAGAGTTAGAACTAATAGAGGCTAGGTTCATAAGATGGATGTTCACAGTAAAGTGGAGAGGGTCAAGAAACAAAAACACGATAAGCAGGTACAGAAACACAAGGAGATGATTTGTGAATTAGAAGGCAAAATTAGAACGATAGACTTAGAGATAGAAAGAAGCATATGGGTAAGGTATGACAGATCCAATAATGTGGAGAATGCATGTCACTTGATGCAATTGGAGATTGAGTGTAGGAAGAAAGAGAAGTTAGAATAAGAGAACAAGACAATAATAGAAAAGAGAAGAAGGGAAGATAAAATAAGAGAACAAGGGAGCAAGGAAGGCAAGATTAGTAAGGAGAAATTAGACCAAGCACCTGAATTAGAATTGGCTAAATTGCAACAGAGGCGAGGCAGCTCAAACCCAGTTGACAATTTGACAGGTTTGGCTAGGGAGATAGAATTTAATATATACCATAGAGGATTTGGATTTTAAGAGGAGGATAAACTGGTAAATTTCTCAGATATAGTGGGACTTACTGGTAAAAATTTAAATGATAAACAAAAAGTGCAAGGATATGGCCCAAAAGTTGCTTTGAATTAGAAGGATTTAGTAGTGTGCATAGGGAAAGAAATCAGGATAGAGGAATTTAGTGAAATTGAAAATTGCAAGGAAACCGGCAAGGTCGAGTTTGTATCTGAGAATAAAAGTGTGAATTCAGTTCTGACGGGGGATGATGCACAAAATACAAATTTGGTGAGCTTTAATGCTGAAAATAGTAGTGGCAAGTCATTATGAGATGCAAAAGTGTAAGGAGAATTGCAGTTCTGAAAATTCAGCTGTAAACGAAGTTAACAGACAAATGGAGATTTTAGTTAGTGCTGCTAATAGGAGTGACAGATAGAAATTTGGCATTCTCAAGTGAGGTGTTGGTGAGCAAATGCATACCTCCAAAAGCGAATGTCATGGATGAAGACAGCCTGCGGACCTTTGGTGCACTGAGGGTACCGAAGTTAGCCACCAACAAGCCAGACTTCTGGTTCGCTTTTGGGAAGGTCAACGGAGCAGAGCGACACAAAGAGAAGCTCCAGTTTGGGTTTGAGTAGAGTACAGCACTTCTGAATATGGGCAGAGGCATTGCCTTACTATAGTAAAGAAGGGACACAGCAGGACCCATGGAAAGAGATATAAGCAGTTGGGTCGCATGCAAATCGAACCCTGCATGATGCATAAATACTGGCATGATGTGAGATCAACCATAATACTTCGCAATAACTGGAATGGCATTTGCTTTAGTACTGCCCTAAATATAGCAAATGTAAAAATGCACTAGCAAAGCATGCTAAATTTTGGTCATTAGTGGTGGCAGTTTAGTTAAGTGTGCAAAATCGATGGATTATCAGTGTGCAGGTAAGTATGTGCATGAGGACTAATTGCTGGTAATTTAATTAAATAGGCTCCTGATCGCAAACGTTTTAGAAAGGGAAAGAGGGCACACCACACACACATTTTATAATGTGTAATGAAGGCATGAGCAGAAGGGATTCCACTGAAGTGAATGATATCTATAGGCTGGGTGCCGACTAAAGTGGTTCCTCAACAACTAAACTTCAAATTATTTTAGATCATTTTCTGATTTAGTGCTGAGATGTGTGCAGTATAGGAACTCTGTATCCTATTAGTGCAAGGAGAATTAAAATACATATGCTCTATGACGTTGGAATTGCATACTTTTGTGTACATGCAAACTTTGAATGAACAATTGGTTCCAGGGTATAATAACTTTGTGACTGAAGGGATTATGAAATGATTACATTACCCCTGATACTACATTAGTTAGGTGACAGTCATGTGCTTCAGATATGACCTGCAAAAGTCAGACCCGGGTGCCGCAGGGTGTCATGGAAAGAAGGATCCCTAATGAAGTCTGCAGCCATTTGTGCAGAAAAGGAGAGCGGAGAGAGGTACATTTCTCCCTTGACCGCCGAATGGGCCAGAAGGGGAGTGGGATGCTGACTCTGGGACATTGTAGTCAAGTCTAGTGTCAGCATTCAGAGGGTGCTTGACTTTATTGTATCAGTGGGGCAGTGAACTAAGGCTGTGCCAAAGTGTTTATATATGTTTATGTAAAGTGAAGTGTCTGATATTAAATGCTGTATCTAACCAAGAAATACCAAGTACCTGGTTTTCTTAATGAACACATTAGCTGTAGGGCGAATCAAGTTTAGTAGAGACATTAAGCCAACAGATCCCTCAAATAGAGAAGAAAGATCTTGACAAGGACCCATAAAAAATTTCCTTCCCCAGAAAAAATCCTCGTCCCCATACACACACAAATACCAGATAATTTTTCCTGAATGATAAAAGTAGGATCATCGAACTTGGTATACAACTTCCTCTCATCCTTGCTTTAAGCAACAATGTTTTCACACACCCAAAAAGAAAAGCCCCTCTACATAAAACAGGGGAAATAATTTGTAATAAACTGTAAGAGCTATGATAATTAAATTTGACATTCTGGTTCTTCTAATAATGGCTCTAAGCAATATAACTGTTGCTTCCCTGTGCGAGAGAGATTTAGCTAAATTATTACCAAGCCTAATGAATCTCTTAAAAAGGTTTCATTTCCCTTATCCCTCCAAGTGGTAAGAGGGAAAAATCATTGTTGCAGGCATAAACCTCTTGATTATCAAATCCTACCACCAAAATTACGAATGGTAAATATCATTTCAAAAATTTAAGTTTGACATTTTACAACTTCCACTAGAGGGCACTATTGAGGCTTTTATTTTTGGCCTTTAGCATAGTTTACTAGTGAACATTCAAAGCTAGTAGAAATGCGAATATTTTACTAGTACCAATGTAGTAAACAATGAATTTTATCTCTTAAAACAAAAAGTTGTGTTTTACCATTCCCACTGGGGGTAAGGGAGCAAATTATTGCTGATAATGCAAACCTCTTGACTTTTCTGGCACAGATTGTTTACAATATGTTTTAAAAGTTTTGCTATTTTTCACTTTTTTTCCATCATTAGAGGGTGCTATTAAGCTACTGAGATTTGAAAAATATGAACGGCAGTATTAGATACCTATACAACCCCCTTAAATCTGTATTAACCCTTTACCATACCAGCCCAAAAAACTGCATGCACGTAGGAGGTAGTGAAGAGGAAGGAATAACATTGACTGGACCAGTTCATATAAGATCTGTTTCCAATTGGTATGGTACCGAAAGGGTTAATTCATTTCTAAAAACAAGAAGTTGACACTGGGTGGTGTTGGTTAAAAGTGTCAGAAAAATTAGATTCTTATATAAGTCTATTTTTTAGATTTGATTCATCAAATCTGAATATTTTGGAAAATATTTCAAAATATCAATTTCTCCAAAAGTGAGAAATTATAGTGATTTTGCAATTAATATTTCCCATTTATAGCTATTCATTTCATTGTGCAATTACTCTTAACAGCTCGACAACTCTCAAAATGTATCTCAGCTTTTGACTTCAATTTTTAGTTACAAAATATGGGTCTTTAAGGGGTGATACAAAAAGAAAAGTATCTTTTCTAAAAGTTGTTCAAAGTTTGATGTTAATATTCCAGACAACAATACACTTTTGCAAGGTTAATTTATACTTTGTAGTGAATTTCACTTAGACAATGAAGCCGTGAAATAAAAAAACATTAATATCAAATGAATTGAGTTACAAAACAAACTCACCTTGCTGATTGAAGCTATCATTGCAGAGAGTGGTTGCTCTCCTTTGACATCATGAATAGTAAACTGTTCTCCAAAATCACAAAATACTTGGCTGAGGGGAAAAAAATCTAATCAATGAATTCTAAAATAAACCTTTAATTCTATAAATAAATTTGTTCTACAATTGAAATACTGAATAAATGTTTTATTACATTAGACTTCAACTATATCAGGAGAGTGTTTTTTCCACATTATTTCAAAAATATTCCCCAGTCCTTCACATTGGTCAGCCTACAGCCATGTCAGTTCTATGTGTTATGTGGCCACCCAGGTTTACATATCTGCCACAATGGGAGTATCTCATTTAACAATATTATTACAACCATGGAATAAAAATGTTAGTGTCATGTAGAAATAGTGTTGGTTTTCATAATTAAATTATTAAATGCAAAAATTAAACTGTTATTAATACAATATAATAAAATCACATTGTACAGAAATAAGGCTTGAATGCCAAATTGCCCATTCAACTTATTTCTCTATATTTCAAGTATATATGGTATCCCCTTGATACAGAACGATAATTTCTATATCTCTATAGAATAAAATTCTTTAACCCTTCCACGGCCCACATTCATTATACAAGTTGAAAGAATCCGAAATGAGAACAAAGGTACCCTCATCTGTTTTTGGTACAATACAAAAAACTTCTATTTTTTTTAATTTGCTGTTTGAAAATTTTCTTATATATCTTTTTAAAATAAATTATTCATGCTTGAAAAATTACATTTTTCATTTCATGAATATTTTATCAAACTATCATGCAAATAATTTGTTAGAGATTTCCACTTTCCTACACTGAAGCAACCTTCTGATTTAATCTCATAAGTTTGATTTGAACTACTGCAACACATTTTTAATAAAGTTTAACCCCCCCCCCCCCCATTTTACTTTCTCTTTTCCAACTTAAATCCATTTCAATATCAGAATTATTTTTTATCATTTATCCCAGCATTCTATGCATCATTCTAGCTCCTCTAATCAAAACTATAACTCGATGTCAGCAGTGGACTAGGTCACAGGGGTATCGGAGAGATTTCCCAATAAGCCTGTCGCAAAAGCTTACTTCAAGGCTGGTTGATTGGTAGTTGATTTTTAATAAAATATAATACAGTGAGGGCAGTGGTCAAATATGTTGAAACAGTTATTGAAAAAAGAATAGTATGCAGAATGCATCATACATAAAGTTGTCACCTGTATATTTTTTTCATCACTTTCTAGCCTTTTATAATTTCTAATTTTGCAACTAAATTATGTGCAACATACTTTTTCTTCCTTCAGCTTAAACTTAGCACCATGACTTCAGTGTTGAAGCAGCGATCAGACAGCCAAAGTTGACATTAACTGCTGTTGTCTCTGCACTTTATTATTGTAATGTCTATACCCTGGAATGCCTTTCTGTGGACAAACAGTTTTCAAACTTCCTGCATCAAATTAGGGTGCAGTGAGGGTCTCATCCTGGATTAGTGCATGAGAAGTGTTTGGCCTTAAAACAAAAGAATACTACAATTATTGCTTCTGTCCCTTATAGATCATGTGTGTCTGGTACAGTGACGGGGAAAGTACAGCTCACAGATTTTATCTGGCCCATTAAGATTTTCATAAAATTACTTCTAAATTGAAATTTTTTTTTTTGAGAATTTTTTACTAACAGCAAATCATTCAGTGATCCCCCCCCCCCCCCACACACACACCCTGCACAAGGGGCCACAGCTTTATGTCCCATCAGATGGACAGTGGCTTTTAAAAACTTATCAGTGTCCTCTAACTGAGGGCAAGGTAGGAGTTTAGCAGAGATAAACCTCAATGTAGGGATGGGTGGGACTTGAATCTGGGAACTACAGATTACAAGCCAGGTACACTACCAATTTAGTCTCCTCCCCCACTGATCTAATAGCTAGGAAGAGGAAAGGAATTTGTGTTCCACCCACTCAATGACACAGTTGCAGTACAAATCTGTGGCATGCATAATTTTCAATATTGACCTTTCTCCAGAGATTTTTTTGAGAAAGTGCTTGGACTGCCAGCATTGTCAGCTTAACATGCAACATGGGAAGCAGTAATTTCCATCAATCATGACCAAATCTACAGCATGTATTTTTTTTTCCTTATCACTGAAATTTAACCTAATTTCTAATAATCATTATGTAAGCATCATTTATTGATTAATAATTGATTAAAAGGTATGTTTTATAAATTAACACAGTTCTGAACAAAAACTGATCTGCAGAGAGCTATACACATTGCAATGCTAAGCATGACTTATAGGTTAGGAAGTTCACAATCTGTAACTTGCCTCACTCTGAAGCTTCAAAGCACTGGCTTCTATGTAATCTGATTTCAGATTAGCTGCACAGAGCAGAAAGTGGGGGACAGCTTCAAGTTGCATGAAGCCGTTTAAATATAATCTGTAACCTTTAATGCTGTAAAAAAATTAAATGGTAATAATTAGAGTAAAAGAAACTGTACAAAGGAGACATACCCAAACAATCCTTTCGTATCAGCTATAATCAATGCAATATTACGGCTATGAGCAAATTCTCCTATTCTGTACTGCTCTTCTAGTGTAGAATCAGTGAGAACTATTGCCTGAAAAAAGAAAAATGCATTGTTACAACAGTAAACCTTTGAGCACTTTTTTTTAAAATATTAATATTGTAAAGCTCTTTTATACATTATGTTTAACACCACTTCTGGCCATGCTAAGGCTCTGTACTAGGATACCTCTGTAAGGATAGGATTTTGCAAACAAAATGTGCCAAATAAGCAATATGTGGCTGTGATACAATGTCAGACAATTAATTGGATTTGATCAAATCAAAGAATATCTATGTATACAAACCTCACAAATATTTTAACCCTTGGCTCTGCAGATTTTTCTGCCATACGTAAATGCTAGTAGACCAGTTATAATAATGCCATTAGTGTGATTGATGTTCAAATATAAAGGTGAATTTGATTCTAATAAATTTATTCACAACAAAATAGAAAAAAAAATAGCAATTTTCAAAGTAGTCCCCATTAACTGCAATGCACTTGTTCCAATGTTCTGGAAATTTCTTAATTCCAATTTCAAATAAGTTGTGGTTTACCTGTCAGTCCAACCTTGCACAACTGCAATGGTATATTGGTATATATATATTGGTATATATATATAATGGTATATATATTGGAATCTCTTGTCCCCTAAAAATTCCTTCAGTGATCGAAACAAATTGAAAATCAAATAGAGCCAAGCTGGGACTATACAGTGGATGAGACAGTACATCCCACTTTAGTTTCCTTGTGCTCCAGGTGACAGAAGCCATGGGACCCACATTGTGCTCACTTTATTGAATTTCAGCTCATTGTGCACAATTTCTTCAACACTCCCTATGTAATGCTCCAAAAGTATATTAAACTTCTTCACTTTGAACCTTTAACTGATCCAAAAAAAAAATTTATTACTAGATAGCTTTGGGCACCAGGCAAATAATCTTCCCAAATAAAGTTAAAAAAAGGGTTCACTAAGTATATTATGCATTACTTAGTTAATATGAAAATTGAAAAAGATTGTCAAATTATTAAAGTTAAATCTAATCAAAATCCTGTTTAAGTTAAAAAATAGAAAAGTCAATATTTCATAAAACAAAGTTTATTAAAAAAAGACTCGCCAAGCAAACTTCTATACAAAATATTCTGAGCAACTAAAGCTCACTCCAAACATCTCCAAAACTGACAAACTCATCAACTAACATCCTTCCTCTCCACACCTCTTTACTACTATTCTGACAACTAGCATCTCAACTAACATTCTGATACTAACTTCAAAACTACTTCCTTTATAACCCTGTGACCTAACGTCACCTACTATACATGTGGTGTGCAACTGACACATGGGTGTTGCACGCTGGGAATTAAATTTGCATAAACTTATGATCACGCGCTCACTGTAACTATGATGTAAGCGGGGGGGGGGGGGGGGGGGGGGGGGGGGGTCCTTATGTATGCCTTAGTGGCTGTCAATCATCAATAGTTGGAGTTGTGCAACTTCTTTAGTGGATTTGGGTGAGGAAAAGTGATGATGCTAACTGAAAATAAAATCCCAGAATAAATATAACAAAGTAAAACTGGTTAAGGAAAAGTAAAAGTCACAGACAATCACACCTACACTAATTTCAGTCTCCTGTGAGAGGATAAGTTCTTCAATTCTGACAATGCTGTCAAGAGTGATAAGTTCTTGGTCTCCAAGTATGAGGTTCATTTTCGACACAGTCTTATCCAAATCGAACTCGTAGCGGTAAAGATTAGGGAAGGAATGACACCTATTTTCTAAAAAAAAATTGATAATTATGTGTTGTGCAACACTGCTGTGGGTACTTCTGAATCTCTCTTGATTACATTTGACTGGTGATGTGGAATGAGGGCATGACTAGTACTGTTCGCAAGTTCCATCATTTCTTTACTTGCTAATGAATGCCTGTTCACACAAGTTGATTTGTGCTCGAACAGTAAACTCTCATTTATAATTGAACACCCTAAGTACTATTGATCAGTCTTTACTTTCATTGACTACATGGTATAAAACTTAATACTGTTAATAGAGAGAGTTATCTATAACTGGGTTTATTTCCACTGGTAATGAGAACCTTTGCCAATGCAAGCATGAAACCTTTTAATTCAAGTCATTTGAAAATTCAACATCAAATCTGAGATTTTTCTCTTTTTTATATTTTGTTCCTATTGCAACGAGAGAAAATAGTGCTACAATAAAACCATGACTGATGTCTTGTAATGCCTGTGATATACCTCAGCATGAGAATTGCATCATTAATCTATTGGGACAAAGAATTTTGAATACTAAATGATAGAAGAATGATAGTTGCGAAGTCTGCAAGAAGCAGAAAAGGTGAACTGTTTTAGTTGCTGGAATGGGTGTTGTCAGGTACTACAATAATGTCTGACTGTTGGTAGGCATATGACTGTTTGCAAAATGAAGAGTTTATATACCTTGCAGTTAATCACAGCTAGAACTTCATAGATCTGGACACAGGTGCTCATACTCAAAATGTATAATGAGCAAGAAGTACATGGAAACCCTAATATGGAACACACGGCAAACACATGGTTGGCTATCTTAGCAGAGTTTTTGTTTAAATCGAGATTTGTGAATCACATGTATTGCGTTCATGAAAATTGTTTGTAAAATATATCCGGGTTGGGTTGTTTTACCTCTGGGTTGGGTTGTTTTACCTCTGAGCGGCACTTTTTTGCACACCATGGGCTAAATGGCCAGGTCACATGGACCCCGAAGGCTCAGAGAAAGTTGGGGGAGGGGACCCACTGGAACAGCTGTTGGGAAACAGATGGTAGCCTCCCGTCAAGGCCATCCAGCGTGTTCTTTAACGTGCACAGGGTATGGCTCTCCCGCACACGGGGCCACGGCTTAACGTCCCATCCGACGGACGGCGGCCTTTCTAAGCCCATCGGTGTCCCCTACTGACCGTGGGCAGGGCGGAGAATTTTGCGGAGATAAATCTCAACGCTGACCCAGCTGGGACTCGAACCTGGGAACTACAGATTACGAGCCTGGCACGCTACCGACTGAGCCACCCCCGCCCCTGTTTTACCTCTGTGCAGCACTTTTTTGCACACCATGGGCTAAATAGCCAGGTCACAAGGACCCCGAAGGCTCAGAGAAAGTTGGGGGAGGGACTCACTGGAACAGCTGTTGGGAGACAGGTGGTAGCCTCCGGTCAAGGCCATTCAGCATGATCTTTAACGTGCATAGGGTATGGCTCTCCTGTACACAGAACCACAGCTTAACATCCCATCCGACAGACGGCAGCCTTTCCAAGCCCATCAGGGTCCCCTACTGACTGTGGGCAAGGCGGGGACTGCAGATTACAAGCCTGGCGCGTTACCGACTGAGCCACCCCCACACATACATCCTGGTGTTTAATGTTCTATGTTCATTGTGGTGAAAAAAGATTGATATAAAGTTTGGAGATTTTGGCCAGCTAGTTGGTTTATCATTTAATATGTAAATACTTAACAGTGCATAGGAATATTAAATTTTTTGTACATTGATTACTTTTTACCTTGCATTATTAACATGATCTAATGGTAACATAACTACATTTGGCAGCTTTTTTTACTTGTATCCTGTGATGATTGTGAAAAAACAGTAGTTGCACATATGACAGTTACTGGGGTTTTTTGAGTAATGAAAAATTTAAGTGTCTTAATGGATGGAGAGCAGTTTAATTCAGTGTACTCATGCATATTTTCCTTTTTTGACATTTATTACTGACGAGATTAATTCTGGGGCTTTTTATAATAGAGATTTTCATAATATAGGATTCAGTGTTGTGGTCCACACCCATGACAGAACACCAGGGGCCACCAAGGGCTGCACAGCCACAACACCATACATCATATAAAATGAAGGTGACAAGAATACTCGTGAAACCTAGTAAGGAATTCGCTGTATAGTTGACCAAAGCGGGCCCTGTTTTGCCAACCGATCCTTGGGAAGTTGCTCCAAGAACTCCTGCTTACTGCTTACATACAGGAGCTCAGAGGATTCCTGGAGGGGCTTAGTAAATTGCATTGCATCTCTGTTAAATATCTTCACTTTCAACGAATTCATCGATTGAGCCCTATGAGGACAGGCACTGTCCATCAAAACACACTGGGGGCCTAGAATGCCCATGAAATGCTGCACAGGGCTAAAGGATATTGTCCCTATATCTCCTACCAGTCAGAGTGCCTCCAGCCAAGATGTGGAAGGTGGAATATGAATCATTGATCATCTGGCATAGAGACCTCTAAGGTGAAGCCTTCTGTAAAAAGTTTACCTCAACTGGCTGCAGAAAGCTAGAGAGAGAATTGCTTAGCTTTTATATCAACTTATCAGGCAGTTAATGCAGCAGCAGTCATCAGGTACTGTTGTCACTCTTAGATGACCTTCCAAGCATCTATGAATAACATTTCCTCTCTCTTAAAACTGTCTCCAAAGTTTGGACATTGACAGTACCAACCATATCGATCTAGGAATGGCCAGACTAACACACTGATTGCTCTACCATGCATAAAAATATCAATGTGATATCTCTGTATCATACAGTTTCTATGATATCTCTGTGTCATACAGTTTCTATATTCTTCAGTATTCATATGTTTCTATTAGCAACTTAGAAATCATCATGTAATGAAAGACTACCAACAAGAATACAATGCTTCCTCAACAGGAAACATTATCATGACACTCCTATCATAAAATCATTGGATCATTCAATGATATTATGAGTGCTGTTCATAACAATGTGATATCTTCATATCAAAGTGATATCTCTGTATCATACAGTTTCTATGATATCTCTGTGTCATACAGTTTCTATATTCTTCAGTATTCATATGTTTCTATTAGCAACCTAGAAATCATCATGTAATGAAAGACTACCAACATGAATACAATGCTTCCTCAACAGGAAACATTATCATGACACTCCTATCATAAAATCATTGAATCATTCAATGATGTTATGAGTGCTATTGTAGTTCTGAATGAAATGCTTATAGTTACATATAGCAATCAAGTTTGAAGTAGCTTTTTGTCCTTAAATATCAGATTGCCCAAACCAAAAATTTCACAAACAAATTATATTTCAAAAAAAGTTCTTACCACTTTGCAGGAAATTTCAAAATATACTTTGGTGACAATTTTCTCTACCATATAATATAAAAAAGGGCCATATTCTGCTTGCCTTAAATTTGATTAAATTGAAAACAAGAAATGCTTTCAAGTCACAAGACCTGTTTTCAAATCTGAAAACAATTCTGGAGTTAACAAGACCCATTTTAAAATTCTTAGAATATAAAAATTGGTTTAAGGATAACTACAATCACAGCTATATATTGTAAAAATTTAATATTACATGATTTTAGCTTTATTTACATTAAAAAATTAATTCTAACATAAATACAGCTAAAATAGGTAATATTAAACAAAAAAATATCAAAAATATTTTCTTATACTGTTCTCATATTTATGATTTTTTTGTATGTAACAATATTTAAGCCTTTCTTCTTATTTTTACTTACATGTAACAGAATGGAAAAATCAACCTTACCTTAAATTTTTCCAAGAAATCTTCTGTAAGTTCCTCAGTATGGGCACTAACTTTAACATAGCTGTTTAACTGGGTTATTTTTGGAAGAGATGCTTCAGCTCTGTTTTTCCCTATATCTTCTTCAGTCAGGTAATACTGCAAAAAAAGTTTGAAATAAATTTTTTTTTTATCTTTATCTTCTATTATATAAGAGATAAATAAAAGTGAAAAAGATTGCCCACTGAAAGCATGGAAAAATACGGACAGAATTATCTAGGCTATAATACTCTTTGTTGCTGCACAACACAGCAACCACAGCAATCCCCGGTTCCGTCTCTCAACACTACCACGTTATGCAAAGCCGCAACTATCTACTCTTGGGGACAAGGCTACACCATATAGATGCATCTCATCCCCAACATCCTATGGCAAGCAGTCCTATAGAAGGAAAGCTCATCCATCGGTCAAAACCTAAATTTACTCTGATCCCCGGTTAGCCATGAACAAGGATATGTAGATCCAAGTTCGCTCGGCACCCGGGGTGCCTTGCCTACTAGGGGACCAATCCGTTCTGCAGGGCCCTTGAACTGCTCCACTGAGTGCCTGATTTTGAGGTCTTGGCACCATCCAACCGGACCACTAAACTGGTCAGCAATGCCTTCGACCTGTGTTGGTCTTGGCTCTGTCCAACCGGGACCCATACCGGTCAGAAAAGTCTTCGACCGGTCCCGCCATCTTCACAGACCTCTACCATAGCATAATAAACTGGCAGGCTCCTATCAGATCTGTGGCTAGCAGCTGCTTGAGGGGATATTTATTTTAAGAAAATATGAACCTATTGCTCAATGTACACGAAACTCTTGCCAATCACATATAGACATTGACAAAACCTGAAGTGAGAGAGGCCCTTGTGAAGGTATAGGATATACTGTGAAGTTTAAAATGGGGGAAAACATATGTAACATTTTTCAGGTTGCATTTTCAAAATATATATTTTGCAAAACATTGCAATAACATACATATGTAGTGAAACTTGACAACAGTTAAACGAAGTAGTATGAACAGAAAAAGCTAACTTGCAGTAAGATATCCTGTGATGGTTCATCCATTCACTTTTCCTTAACCAATTTTGCTTTATGTTATATTTATCATTTTGGGGGTTATTTAATTTTTCGGATATTGCAATTCTTGTTTCTAATGTGCAACTCCGACCTTTTGATTGTTAACTGCTAATGCACGTATGTAGGACAAGACCCCTTTTGCGTCATTGCTAACACGATCATCGGATTATTCAAATGTTTTCCCGGCGTGCAACAGACACCGTGTGGAATTTGTACACCACATGTATAACTAAGTGACATTAAGTCACCGTCAGTTTTGTGAAAAGTGTAGTCAGAATGAGTATTGTCAGTGGAGATGTAGTACTGTAGTGGATAGAGATGTAGTAGAGATTTAGATAGATGTGAGTTGCTAGTTCTCCAACTTTAGTATTCATCAAAGGAGTTTGGCAAGTTTTTGAATTTTTTAGAAATACTGTTTTAGAAAATTTTGAATTTTTGCTATTTTTCTCCAGCAACGTTTACTGATTTTTTAATTCGATTTAAACTTTAATTAAACAAGTTAAAATTGTCCGGCGCCCGACAAAGCTATCTGGAATTTTGAATAAATTTGGATCAGACAAAAGGTCCAACTTGAAGTTAATCTTAGGATCGTTACAATCCATGTTAACTTGTGATGCTTAATAAAGTATTAGGTGCATATCCATCCAGAGATATGTTGATGCTGTAAAGGGCATGGTATTTCAGTCTCCCTACATGTTATATCAGTGGAAGTCAACTTTCAAGCTCTATAACTTCTAAACTAAGCTTTTATGAGAAAATGTAATGCAAGATAAATTAAAGATCTCACATCTATTTAAAATCTCAATTTTCAACAGTAATGCCTAATGTCAGAATTTAATTTTTTTTAATAATAATATCTTTATTAAGCCTTAGTATGGTTATATACATAGATTACCCCACTAAGCCTTATGGTTTGTCAGCAGGATTCCTTTCAATCACACAACAGGTTTATTACAGAATATGACATGTACACACACATAATTAAAAATAAACACACAATTGAAAACAGAAACTAAAACAATAACAAACACGCATTAAAACACAGACATGAAAAATTAAAACCTATAAAATTTCGGATTACAGCACATATTGTACAAAACTATCACCTATTGTACAAGTCATCATTTCATATTAAAATTGCACTTGCTTAAAAGATACCAGATACAGGATATGACTTTTTAAACATTACTTTTCAAATATTTACATCTAATAACCATTTTGAATCTTTAGTTTTAATTTCTGAATAAGTTCTCAGGCATAACAGATCTCTCGGTAGAGAATTAAAATTTTTGGGTATTTGATAAAGATATCCGCACTTTTCCATAATTATTGTGAAAAACTGGGTGAACAAAATAATTTTCACACTTTCGTCTTGTATTGATCACATGCAAAATTTTCTTGTGTTCATTTTTTAAGTAATTTCTAAAGATAGTTACATAAATATATAACAAGTCAACTGATAAAATGTTCAGATAATGAAAAATATTGCCAAGGTGATCTTCATTAATTACATGTTTATTGAATTTAACAATATTATTTAGAGTACTTTTTTGTATTCGATTAATTTTATTTAAAACAGATTTATATGTGCATCCATATATACTGATACCATACCTAATGATTGATTCACAGAGAGCTTTATAAATCATTGTTATGACATCCAATGGAAAAAGTATATTCAACTTTCAACAATTTGTAAGATGCATACCTTAGTTTATCACAAGTATATTTTATGTGTGATTTCCATTTAAAATCTTGGTCAAATAATGAATTTTATTATTTGAATTTTATTAACCCAAATATTGAATTTTATTAACCTCTTCCACAATTGGGCAGGAACATGAATTTTGGTTAATTATTAATTTATATTGACAGTTATAATTATGTGTTTTAATGCATAAGTTATTTAACTTGTGCCTACTCTGAATGATCATATATTTGTTTTCTTCTTCATTTAAGAAGAGTTTGTTTTTCTGAAACCAAGAATTTGCTACATATAGTCGTTCTGTGCACATCTAACTACTTCTTCTACCTGCATACCTGAGTTCAGCAGAACGGTATCGTCAGCAAATATAAACAAATTACCCTGAAAATTTATTTCTGCTAAATCATTTATATAAATTGCAAATAAAAGTGGCCCCAAAACTGAGCCCTATGGTACACCTGATTTTAAAATTTGATCTCTACTCTCACAATTTTTAATCCTAGTGATGACAAGTAATTTTTGAACCATTTATTCAATGAACCTCGAATTCCCACCAATAACTTTTTTAACAATATGTCATGGTTAATCATGTCAAATGCTTTATTCAAATCCATAAATATAGCACAAACTTTTTTCCAGAATTGAGTGTTGTATTAATGTATTGTGAGAAATGCTCTAATAAATCAATAGTTCCTCTGTTCTTCCTAAACCCGTACTGCTTATCTGTAATTATTTTACGTTTTTCTAAAAAATTATTAACATATTTGTATACATATTTTTCTAAAACTTTTTCAATAACTGTTAAGATCATGATCATTCTATAATTACTATTTATATTTCATGACCCATTTTTAAATATAGGATGCACAATTGCAGTTTTAAGTGTGTTAGGAACAATGCCAGTGTTCAAACTCAAATTAATCAAACATTGCAGGATCTCAGAAAAAACATCTGCATTGCTTTTAATATATAAAGTTTTCACCATATCATAGTCCACTGCATTACTAGTTTTTAAATTGCTAATGATTTGCACTACCTCATCTATATTTGCTTCATGTATAAAAATAGTTGCCATCCCGTGTCAAAGTGGTTAGCGCGCTTGGCTGCTGATCTAAGGGACCTGGGTTCGAGCCCCGGGTAAGGCATGGATGTGTCGTTTTTCTGCTGAGGTCCTGCCATCCTCTCAGATCTTCTACTGTGGCATATAAACTGACAGGCTCCTGTAAGACCTCTGTGGCAAGCAGCTGCTTGAGGGGGTATTTATTTTATTATTTATTTATAAAAATAGAATGTGAATTAGAAGGTGTAATAATCTGGTTGACAGCTATATTTATATTTTTAGAATATTTCAGGATTAAATTTTCTGTAATACTAGCAAAGTAATTGTTTAAAATCATCCACTATCAACTCCATTGCTTTATTTAAAAAAAAAGAGTTTTATTTGCATGTCAACAGATAATTTCTTTTTGTCATTAATAATATCTTTTACCAGCTCCCAAATTTTCTTATTGTTATCTTTATTTAAATTGATTTTATTTCTATAATAAAAATATTTTTGTTTCCTTATCAAACTATTTACAGTGTTCCTTACTTTTTTATATTCATCATATAATATCGTACTTTGCATATTATTCTTATATTTAACCCACAACAGATCTCTTTCTTCAATAGCCATAATTATACCTTCAGTTATCCATTCTTTCGGTTTCCTTTTGAATTTTTTAACTCTTGATGCTTTGAAATAACACTGATTCCTAATTTCATTAATTTTATCTAATATCAATTTTAACAAGTCTTCCGGATTAGTAACCTCAGTTCCAATAACATCCCAATCTATTAATCCTAGTTTTTGGGAAAGTTTTTTTTATCATTAACATATGTACCTAAGTAAGCGTTATTCTTATTTGTAGGATTTTTATCTCTAGAAATTAAGGATTTTATTTTTGCTCTAATTAATATTCCATAGTGATCAGCAATCTTTTTTTTATAGATTCTTACATCTGCTTCAAAGTTTTTAATTTTATGAACCACGTGATCAATTTGAGATTGTTGCAAAGTTTGCATAATGACTTCTCTAGTAAAACCTGATACCTTCTGTTCCATGCCATACTTCAATAACAGATTCAAGTATTGGTCGCTACCATATTTGTCTTTATTTGCAGTATCAATATTAATATCACCAACCAAGAAAATATCATTTAGCTTTAAATTTAAGTCGAACCAATTTTTCAAATTTGACAAAAATTCTTTAACCTTTGTACTTGGTGATCTGTATAGAGCAATCAAGTTTTAAAAAAAGCCATTAATTTCAATCTGTAGATGAATTACTTCCTCAGGTGAAATCGAAATATTTAGTTCAGGGACATTCAGCTGATGTCTATAGAAAACTATAAGACCTCTGCCAATTGAAATATTAACATCAATAGTGATTTTATCAAAACCAGCTAAATTAATAAGTGAATTTTCCATAGTGTTAGCTGTACTTTCTACTAGAATAATAACATCCAAATAATCGATAAACAAATCAATATAAACAGTAAAGAGGTCTTAATTTTTTTTTTAACTGATCCAACATTAATATAGAATATGCCTAATTCGTTATCATCTTTGCCTTGTAAAAATATATTAGGATTTAATTATTGTGTAGTATCAGGGCCATCCAAATTTAATTCATTATCTATTAGTTCAATAACCTCCATAATTGTTTAAAAATAGCAAAAACAAACTATAATTTAAAAATGGCAAAAATTAATCTTTCATTAAATCCTTGATAATATCAAACATATTAATCCTAATCGGCTTATCATTAACTCCTTTTTAACAAATATTTTGTTATTCTTGTACCATACATATTTATAGTTATGTTGTCTAGCAAAAACTATCTCTCCAATAAATTTCTTTGTTCACCTGTGTCAAATTTTCATTAATGTAAATTGAAATATTGGAACTGTAATGAAAAACCTCACCACTGTTAATTCTAGTTAATTATATAATTAAATAATTCAGAAGTTAATTATAATTTGAATAAGAAGTATTATTTTACATCATTTGATACAACACATTTATATTTGAAAAGTTCATATTTTTTAATTTTCCCCTCAGACACACACTGTTGCTATTAAATATTCAAAGTCTATAATAACTCTAAGTACAAAGCAAACATTTTTGAAAATTGAGATTTAGATAGATTTGATTGAGCTCTTTGTCTTACATTACATTTTCCATAAACCACTTAGTTTAGAAGTTATAAAGTTTTGAAGTTAGCTTTCACTGGCATAACATGGAGGGAGGTGGTCCTAATTCAGTGAGAACTAAGTGTATGTTATTAGCAACATAAACAAATATTTAACACATAATTATGTGCATGGTCCCTAAGTACATTTCTAATTATGTACACGCTTTAAAATATTACACAAATTATTGTATGCATTGCATATGTATCTTGGAATTTTTTTTTTTCTTATGGATGTGTGGTTGAAACTGGATTTTTTACTATGTGACCTTTTATATGATTGAAAAGCCTGAGTTTTCTTTGGAAATGTGTAAGCTATGTAGATTTTACACTGTATATATAAATGAATATTTTTAACTTCCTAGACGTAAAATAAAACCTCATTTTACAGTTAAATTACATTACATTAAATTTATTACATTACAAAAATTACATTAAATTACACAAATAATATACAACTTAAATTACATTTTTGTAATTAAAATGATCTTGCCTACCTGGGAAGAAAGATCTTTCAATTCACAAATGCCTACATCATGAAGAACAACACTTTTCACTCCTCCAAGAATCACATTTTTGGCTATCTCGATACCCAAGCCCTGCATACCAGAAACCAGAACTTCAGCTGTGGCCATACGACGCATAGCCTCATGTCCAAGAACATATCTGAAGGGGGAAAAAATCCTTTTAGTTTATATAAATTATTATACATATGAGAAAAAAAATCAAGTCAAATATTATGGACTTGTAACCACTCTTCATTAAAATTTAAAACACACAAAAAACTCCATTACTCATTTCAAACATTAGTTCTATTTCACAATTTTGTTACTCTATCTCTAATTAAAAATCATACATGACATCACAGACAGAAATTACCACTATGCTTAGAGGTGGAAATATCATGTCAGTTGGGCTGACTAATGTTCAATATTTTCTGTAACAGGATTGGTCTCAAGGATTTTACTAAAACTTTATCCCTATCATTCAAAAAAGTGATGACAAGTTCTTGTTATATATAATTCAAGACATGTCAGTCTACTGTTTCAGGTAAAGTTATGTCAATTATTCTGCTCAACACAATTAAACCTCTCATTGATGGATACTTTCAATGGGTAGCTCCAGTAGATTTTTTTACTTAAGATTCTTGAGAAATATTTACAGTTAAGAAAACTATAGCCATTTGTTTTACAGATTTCAAAAAAGTTTCCATTCTGTTTATTGCCATAATTTATGATTGATCATGACATCATATGGCATACCTGATAATTTAATATATCATGGCTGTCAATAAAAACACTGTTTCCTACACAAAACATTTACTGTCTGATAAAACTCTTGAGCTGCCTAACTGCTTCACCAGGCTAACAAGCCAAAGATTCATATCTGCTTTCAACTGATCCTTTACACATTTAATAAACTCTCTGTAATGCTATGTTAGTACAAGTAGAGTTTGATTCTTTGTTCAATTCACACCTGCATATCTTTCTGAAATAAGCTCTAATGTTTCGTACTCTAATGACTACCTCCTCAGTTCCTTTTCACTCAGAGGAGTAAAAAGGGTTTTAAAAATGACCTGTTTAAAATGGTCCTATTATTCCTCAGCTTCAGTAGTAAACAAATCACAACCTGTCATAAATGACTAAGTAACCTATCACATTAAGCTTTGGCTATTTCTGGGTCTTTCAGAGGTTATGTTAAACATAACTCTCTTAACCCTTAACATGATAGGTTTGTTGAACAGGATTCACTCTGATGGACAGGTTAATTTGAAATGCTTCCAGCAGGAAAAAAAACAAAACTTTAAAATCTTATGCAAAACAAACCTTGCTCAGAAAATAATTAAAATAAAGTTCTCTGTCAATGGGAAATAAAATTTAGAAGTTTTATACTTCAAACTAGTCACATATTAAAAAGCTTTTAGAAGCCAACTTTGATGTTTTTCAGCGCATGGACATAGCTCTATCTTCAATGAAGTGACACTGTGTGGTGATGTTAGAGCTGTTAAGAACTTCCCCAAACATACAGATGCGTCATGATTGAAGATTCCAGTTGCAAATGGGGACAGACTGGGTCATTATTTCAATAGCCTTGTGGACGATAGTTCCACAGTAAGTGGATGCATATTCTAGCAGTGTGACATGCTCCAAGTCTACGGTAGCTGTGTGTTGTATTACCGGCTCAGCATTATCAGTTATGGTTTCCTTTGACATGTGCCTTATGCTCTGTGAATTTATCCTGCAGAGAATTTGTTTTTTCTGATATTAATAAATAACTGAATATAAAACTCCAGCTGATAAATGGCCAGGTCACAAGTGCAGAGGGAATCTTAATATGCCTTATCTTTTTAAGGAGGCTAAAGTTGTCTCTCACAGAAAGAGAAATAAAAAAAAATATCCCCTCCAGCAGCTGTTTGCCACAGAGGTCTGACAGGAGACTTTCAGTTTATATGCCATAATAGAAGGTCTGTGAGAATGGTAAGATCTCATCAGAAAAACAATGCAAACAGCCATGCCTTACCCAGGCTTGAAACCAGGTCCCCTAGATCAATAGCCAAGCATACTACCACTCGGCCACAGAATGAAGAGAAAAAAAAAACTGGCATAAACAGATTTTGCCTATGTTTGCCAGATAATTCAGTTATTTATTCCTAGATAAAAACTAATGTTAATGCAAACTCTCCTTCATAGTACTAGAGATTTTTGCAGACCAGGACTTTTATGCGTTGATGATTTTATATCTAAAAGTGGTACATTTTCTTCAGGGTACAAAGATGATAAAATCTCCAAATATTGACTACTGCTGAGTCTAAAATTTGTATGAATAATATCTGCCACGATTTCCACCTGGTTCTTGCTCTGTACAAAAATATCTTGTTAGAGAAAATTGATTCCTCCAGGTGTCAGATGCACCAAAACCCTCTAAGAAGAAAGCCTGATGTTAACATGACTGACATTCAAGAGAGTGGCTCTCCACTCCTATTAGTCCTTTAAGTTTTTCTTGTTCTCACTGGCTATTGTAATGTTGATTTAGTCTACTGTGGCATTTTCAACTTTTGCTAGAATTATCCAGTTATATATACTAAATGTTTTTGAGTAAATACATCATGAATTGCTACCTAATAGTGTTTTACAATATAATGTATAATCATCTATGGGGTAATTTATAGATAGTGTGTGTATATCATTTTGGTGCAAGCAGTTTGATCTTTTTTTTTTAGGCCTAACCCCCATGCCTCAGAAATGCTGTGTGGTTGGTTGCAATAGCAATTATTGTGGTAATAGTTACAAAACATCTTTCCTTTTCCAAAAGATGATGAATAAATGCAGTTGCAGCTCTGAAAAATACCAAGGAAAACTTTGGTGCCAAAACAACGACAGCATCATTTGAAAAAATGATTTCAAAGAGAAGTTCATGACTCACTGTAATGAATTTACAACAGAAAATGTAGCTTTGAAAATTTTAAGATGTAAGTCAAAATTGACATAAGAGGCTTATACCATCCATTTTTTCCAAATTTGCTGAAATATTTGAGTGCAGATATACCAAAACAGATGTCATTGGGCAAAAGGAAAGATGCTTCATATATAAGATATAAAGTATGTTTTAATCAGATAACCACTATAAACACTTTCAACTATTTACTGAAGTTTGTTATTGATAAAAATATTGTTCTCTAGCTAGTTATGTACAAATTTTAAATGATTAACCTTAAAAAGCACATATTAATGATCTTGAACATTTATGTTTTTTACTGAAAAAATTTGGATGTATTGATAGATGTATAAAATACCGTGATGAAGTGCAACGTATTCTTGCAACTTAAAACACATGTAATTGTGATATTTCAAAATTGTAAAACTCCTGCAATCTGTCCTGCATCAAGATCTGGAAAATCAAGTAATTCCAGCAATGTGCAACAAATCGCATGAGACCAGAATATTCTAAATGACCACAGAATAATCCTGAATACATTAGCAGCAAGGATGGGCTTTTTGTATGAAAATGTTCATGCAACAGTGAGGTAGCACTGTTGCATGAACTTAAATTTAGCCCTGAAAAAGCAAAAATTGTGTTGTGTCAGAACTGGTTGGCAAGGTTTGAGGAAGAAGGTGAAAGATTCTTATGGAGTATTGTGACCGCAGATAAGATGATTTTCCACTACAATCTGGAAACAAAAAGACAATCCAGTGGATGGAAGCACAAGTTCACTACTTAGCACTCTAAAATTTTTTATCTGTGAGGGTGGGTGACAAATGGCTCTGTTCTTTTATGATTTCAAAGGCATTCTTGTAACACATTTTATGTTATGGGGTCAAACAATGAATGAGGAAGCTAAGCAGAAATCCTTCGAACAAAACTCAGTATACAGTTCATGAAAAACATCTAGAATTCTGAAGAGAAAATGGTTTCTGCTCCATAATACAAGGCCCCATAATTGCTTTGGTTCAACTGTTGTCACCAATATTGGTGCTGAGATGCTAGATCATCTCATTTACTCCAATTTTGTACCTATGAATTTTTACTTGTTTCCAAAGCTGAAAACAATGTTAAAAGGCTGCCTCTTTGGAAATGACGAGGAAGCTTGAGTGCAAATTCAATGCCAGGATTAGATGATAGTGTTAGTGCATAGCTTTCAATGGGAAACACTTTGAGAAAGTTGGTTGGTTGTTTTTCCTCTGAGCGGCACTTTTTGCACACAATGGGCTAAATGGCCAGGTCACAAGGACCTCGAACTTTGAGAAGGAGAAAACAACACCAGCAGACTTGGCAATGAAGATTAAAGGTAAGACTTAAGATCACAAATTGAACAATCCATCATCCTTGTACATGCAGTGAGTCAAACTATCCAAAGTAACTGGGTCATTCCATGTCATATCAACCATAATTTTGGAAAAAATTCACCACCCATCACAGATTTTATTATATCTAAGACAGGGCTGCCAACTACTCAGATTTTTGGTTTGAAATCAAAAAATCTGTTTTTATCTTTGAAAATCCAATTTTTAAGGGGGGGGGGGGGGGGGGGTAGTTTTACACCAATGGAAATCTCTCCAAATTGTATAGTATTTTTGCCCTTTTCCTAAATGAAGAATGTCAATGAAAGGGGAAGAACTGTTTCAGATTTAGCTCTTTTACTGTACTACAGGTGCAGCTGTATCCCCACTACCTAATCTGTGGTTGCTTTTCGGTTCACCTGCACATGAATCAGAGGAAATCTGACTCCAGCTGATCATTTCCGGACAACACAATGCAAAGGCCATGCCTAAATCCTCTTAAGAGTTGAAAGTTGCACATTGTTCCTAAATGGGTGTTTATTGAATCTATACCTAACTTCTCTGGCTCTGGCCAACTAAACACTAATTGGATTACTTAGAATCGAAAACTTCAGAGGAAAAGAAATAATACAGATTAGCAATCTTCCTTGATCCACGACTGACATTGCAACTGAATGTGTCTCATGCATGTCTATTGTTATCTGGGTTGGATTATTAGGCTGATAAGGGATTAAAACTATTCTTTTACAAGAGTTTAGGATGTAATTGCATTTTGCTTGTCATTTGTTGGCCAATATAAGTTTTGTTTTATCCTAACTTTGTAACCCGGCATCTGATTATAAGAGGTATGTTTGATTGTTTCACGTCCGAGCTGCATGAAAATGCTGCTCAGAGGCTATTAGTCGATTAATAAATTAAGGATCTTTACATATTGATTGTTAGTTATTAATATTTAGTCAAAGTGGCTTTTCCAAGCCCATCTATCTCCTAGTCCAAGGGCAGGGCAAGTAGTTTTGTGGAGATAAATCTCAATGGTAGCCCAGCTGGGACTTGAACCTGGAAACTACAGATTATTAGCCTGGCGTGCTACTGACTGAGCAACCCCTCCCAGCCTGAGCATAAGAGGTCAACTCATTGTTGCCAATAGAATCTTTACAACATTCACATCCCACCACCAAAATTTAAAATTGTAGCTTAAATACATTGTGAGCAAAGAATTAATTTAAAAAATATTAATTTATCTCTATAATCAAACAATCTCTTTAAAAAGTTGTGTCCTCCCTCCCCAGGTAAGGGGTCAACAAATTGGTACCAATGGAAACTTCATGACCTTCACACATTCCACTATCAAAATTTTAAATTTCTTGCATAAATAAATCATTTGCAATATTACTTTTAATTTTTGGAATTTTCGAAAATTTCCACTGTTAGAGGGCACAGTTATAGCTTTTGTAAGATTCCAAAAGTTTACATCATAATATTTCATCAATATCACTCTCATGGCAAAACCAATTTTTTCCCAGCTTATTATTGCACGAGTTCCAATTCTTTACTATAAAATAAATACCCCCTCAAGCAGCTGCTTGCCACAGAGGTCTGACAGGAGCCTGTCAGTTTATATGCCACAATAGAAGGTCTGAGAGGATGGCAGGACCTCAGCAGAAAAACGACACATACATCCATGCCTAATCCGGGGCTCGAACCCAGGTCCCTTATATCAGTAGCTAAGCGTACTAACCACTCGGCCACGGGACGACTCTTTACTACTGAATACCTATCAATATTTTTTTTATCTCTATAAACAAAAAGTTCAGTGTCTACAGACTGACAACAAAGTGAACATATTTCTTTTTGTTCTTTTGGAAAATGAGAAAAGTAATTTTAGAAGTATCAAAGTTAAATTTTTTTCCCCAAAAAATCTGAAGTCTACTAAAATATTGACTGAAAGTGATATATACATAGTTGCTGGATAATGCAACATCTGATGGTAATAGAAGTTTAGAAAGTATTGCAATTTTACTAGACAGGAAATTAGGTCAATGATTTTGATTCTAAAACTGATCAATAACCTACATGTGGAAAAATATTGGAAATATGACTTGGCCAACAATTCTAGACTGCAAGGACTCAAAATTCAGAAAAAGTCAGGAAAGTAAATCCAGTGGGCAGTTAAGTCCATCCAAGACTTAACAGCTGCCCTAACTAATCCCATCAATTACAAATTGACAGAAAATAAAAATGAGAGGTCAATGATGGCTACAGCTATTTCTAGTACAACACACAAAACTTCGCTTTTAAAAAACAAACTGATTTGAAAGTTCTTATACCCTATATAATAATACAGTCTGGCAGTATGTAATGCAGTCCAGTTGAAAGAGAACCAACTATAAGTTGAAATGTATTTACTAGATTATCTGAAGATTGGTTTTCAGAGAATGGTACTTGATTGATTGCACCATCAGAGTAAACAGGCCATCAGTTGTGTCTAATGGTTCTAATCAAGTGAATTATAACATATTTAGCAAGCTATGATATAGATAATTTGTTAAAGCAATCTGATAGCCATTTTTTTTGATATACAGCAACATTACATTATTTACATGTGAGAGTCATGCAAATGGTGGCTTGCATGATGGATTGTTTACAGCACTGGTCTTATTTTATTGCACATTGTATATCATATCCATTCATTTAGTATTTTATTTATACATTTATAAAAGTTTTCTTCTTTGTTTCAATTTCCATAGATCTATAGGCCATTATCAATCTTTTGGACTTATGTTACATCACCATTCACAATAAGGACTTAGTATGCTGTTATAACAAACATGTTATACAGTAAAAAATATATAGATAAAAGACATGAACACCCTCAACCAAAGTTAAAAGCAACATACAAAAATAGAAAACATCACAACGAAAGCTGTATATGAAAGGAAAAAGGTGAAAAAATAAGCCAGGTAAAAAGGAAACCACAATATGAAACTTAACAATTAATGTATAGGACTTGTGCAAAAAGTCGAAAATCCTCGTAAAATCCAATAATCAAAGTAAAAAAAACATTTAAAATATCCAGAAAAATGTAAAAAATGAATCATCAGGTAAAAGGTGTCCAAGTCCAAATGAGAGGGGGTCGGGAATAAAAATCATAAAACATAAAATAAGATGACATTTGAGGTTAAATGTGAAACAATCAATATATGTTTAACAGTTAAAATGGTGTCACATAACACACTTAGATTCGTCATCGTTGGATGACGTCAAAGAATGAAATTTGTGATGATCTAAGTAGTCATGAAAGTACAACTTCCTCCTTGTAATTCCTGTGAAAATATGACTGCCACAATTTGGCAATAAGTTTGATCTCAAAAAGCTTGATAGCTGTCTGTTCTGACAAAGATCTTTGCCATTGTGCCTAGAGCTTGATGGAGAAACACTGCCAGCAGTCCAAGTATGAAACCAGCAGCAAAGAATCAGATGGGTGCAACAAATTTGGCTTGACAGCAACATCTGCCAACTAATTGCACCTGATGACATGACCATGCAACCAATAGAATGGTCAATGTGGCAGCCAGATGGATATGCTGGTGAATCTTGGAGAGAACACTGTGAAGCCTCACTGTGTTCACTGCTATGAAGATGGAACACTGCAGCTGGGCTTGACCTGCAATGATAGTATAACAGCAGACCTTGGCTGATCCACCAACGTACCAGATTTTGAGCCATCTAGAAGACAGGCAATAAGTCCAGGTTCTTATGATAGCTAACAAAGAGTTGCCAGTACATACAGTGGATGCAAGAGAGTTTCCTGTTTCAAAAAGAGAAAAATCACAGGAAGGTTGGGTTGTTTCACCTCTGAGCAGCATTTTTTAAATACATAATTGGCTAAATGGCCAGGTTACAAGGACACCGAAGACTCAGAGAAGGTTGGGAGAAGGACCCAATAGACAACTGTTAGGAAAAAAAATAAATAAATACCCCCTCAAGCAGCTGCTTGCCACAGAGGTCTGAGATGATGACAGGACCTCAGCAGAAAAACGACACAAACAGCCATGCCTTACGAACCCAGGTGAAGAGATGGTAATCTACTGTCAAGATCATCCAGTGCGTTCTTTAACATGAACAACATATGGTTCTCCCACACAATGAGAGAATCTACTAATGGAAGACAGGGCAGGGAAAGTTGTGGAGATAAATTTCAATGCTGGTCCAGCTGGGACTTGAACCTGGATTGCAGGAAGGAGAAACAACAAATCATGGTGGAACTGGCTCAGCTGTCGATGAGCAACACTATAAAGACACTATTAATGTCTCTACAGCAGCCTCAGACACACAAACCAAAATGACTAATGGCAATCATGCAATTTGTGTCAAGTCGACTTAGGACTAGAAATGTAATCAAGTGGGATGACCCAGCAGGGACTGCAATTTTGATGCATAATGTAGGGATAACTACTGATGGTGAAGAGCTAGGAATAGTTCAATGGTGCCAATGTCAAACAATTCTGGACCAGTTAGTTGCAGAAGGTCCCTGAGTGAACACAGAGGGCCTGATGGTAGAGAGGGTGCAACACCATTACCACCAGACCTCAGACAGAATCATATACCTGGGATCTTGTAGTTCAGTTTTCTCCAGACTGCTGCTTGGCAGAGGTTGAGCCAAGAACATTAGTCCACTCACCACCTTAAATGGGAATAACAGCTTTACCTGTTGCCTTTTTTACATCTATAAATCAATAAATGTTTCATGGAAATTTTTTTGCCGATATACAGAACTTGAACCCGCACTCAAGAAACATGCCGAGCATTCTATCATGCCGAGCTCTTTTTTCCACTTAATGACTTTTCACTCTTCACATGATTTTTGGCACCTCCAGTTGGCTTGGGTTGGGTTGTTTTACCTCTGAGCGGCACTTTTTTGCACACCATGGGCTAAATGGCCAGGTCACATGGACCCCGAAGGCTCAGAGAAGGTTGGGGGAGGGGACCCACTGGAACAGTTGTTGGGAGACAGATGGTAGCCTCCCGTCAAGGCCATCCAGCGTGTTCTTTAACGTGCACAGGGTATGGCTCTCCCGCACACGGGGCCACGGCTTAACGTCCCATCCGACGGACGGCGGCCTTTCCAATCCCATCGGTGTCCCCTACTGACCGTGGGCAGGGCGGGGAATTTTGTGGAGATAAATCTCAACGCTGACCCAGCTGGGACTCGAACCTGGGAACTACAGATTACGAGCCTGGCGCACTACCGACTGAGCCACCCCCGCCCCCCTCCAGTTGGCACTATCTATGATCTCAGATGGCAATAAATAATGAAGTCACTTCATCTTCTTGGCATTCTGCAAGTCTGGTTGAGAACTGTCTAAAAGTTTTTCCTACATATTTATTTTTCTGCTGGAGTTCTTCGTGTGGGTCTTCAATATTAATGGCATAAATGTCATCTGAAGGCATTTACTGGTCCTGGTCACTTTTAGTTAATTTTGAGAGAGTGGTTTGGACTTTTATGGGCACAATGTAATTATATTCTTTTCAAAGAGTCGGTTAGGTGTAGAATAAGAGGAAATGGTGTATTAAATTTTTTTACAAGAATTTGTGTTAGTAGTACAGGTAAGGAAGCATTCTGATAGAACTACTTTTTTAGGATATTACTTAGAAATTTACGTGTGTAACTTGCTTGCTTGCCTTATTTCATGATGTATTTTATTTCCAGCTTCCAGAGTTTCTCTGCAGAGCAGTATCTGTGGGGTCACAGAAATAGAGAGTGGAATGCATATTTTTGTAATTTATGGGGTGGGCAGAATCTTTAGGGTGTCCTTTCGATGTTCTGAAGTTTCGACAGATCGGGTGTGCCTCTAGATAGTGATATCAAGGAAATTTATTGATCCATTTTTCTCTGCTTTGTGTGTAAATTGAATGGTTGGGAAAACAGTATTGAGTTCTGCTAGTAATCTATCCAGTTGTTTTTGGTTTCCAAGCCAGGTTAAAAAAATATAATTCATGTATCTTTTCCAAAGTGTAGGGGTGATAGGGTGGGAAGCTAAGAACCATGTCTTCTATATGTCTGAGTACAACATCTGCTAGAAGTCCCAATAGGGGTGATCCCATGGGGAGATCTGTTTGATGATAAATTTGCTGATTAACCTGGAAATAATTATTGGTTGTGGCAAAGTCTTGTAGTTTCCAATCATTTGGTCTTGTCTCATATTAGCATCCAAAACAGGAGTGCTGTGTATAGTGCAGCTATGACATCAAAAGAGTGGAAAGTGTGGTTGGGTAAAATAGTACTGTCATGCAAAGTTTGGACAAATTCATGGGCTGAGGTTATGGTATATTGGTTATCATCATACAGTGGTTTAAAGAAATCATATAGAGCATATTCTAAGTTGTAGGTTGGAACTTTACACCAATCTTTAGTTCCATCCGCTTATTAAAAAATCTAAAGCCCAACCTACAACTTAGAATGTGCCCTATAATGTAAAACTGGTTTGACGAGTAAATGCTCCAATAAATTTGTCACTATCAACTTTTATCTAAAAAGTTCTTCTCATTTGTCATCTTTACAGTGGTATGTAAAATTTCATTCATTACTTTTGACACTAGGTAGCATAGATATTTATTTGCTTTAAAACATTTAACATAGAATATTAAAGACAGTTTAATTACTGCACTGCAAAGCTTTAATGTAATATTTCTTACTTGGAAATATTTTTATAAATGACAATTACTGAACAGCTTACAAGTAGATTACATTTAAAATGTACAATTTATGATTTATTGAAAAACCTTGGGTAGATGGTTAAATCCAATAAATACAGACTTACAATTGACGGGAATACAGTCCTTCATCAATATTGGTAGAATTTGCTTCATTTGATGAGCCATTCTGGGCCATCTCACCCTATAAATATGCAAAGTTTCACCAAATGATAATTGTTAAAGGAATTTCAAGACATGCTATCTTTTGCTGAACTATGAAAAATATTTTTAAACATCAAAAATTACAAAAATAATTTTTCTCTAACATATAAAAATGTATAAACAAAATAAAATGACTTCCTTCATTAGAATTTATTAATAAAACAATAGTAATATTAAAATTTTACTTCTTAGGGTTGGGTTGTTTTACCTCTGAGTGGCACTTTTTGCACACCATGGGCTAAATGGCCAGGTCACATGGATCCCGAAGGCTCAGAGAAGGTTGGGGGAAGGGACCCACTGGAATGGCTGTTGAGAGACAGATGATAGCCTCCCATCAAGGCCATCCAATGTGTTCTTTAACGTGCACAGAGTATGGCTCTCCCACACACGGGACCACAGCTTAATGTCCCATCCAATGGACGGCAGCCTTTCCAAGCCCATCGATGTCTCCTACTGACTGTGATCAGGGCGGGGAATTTTGCGGAGATAAATCTCAACGCTGACCCAGCTGGGACTCAAACCTGGGAACTACAGATCGCAAGTCTGGCACGCTACCGACTGAGCCACCCTAGCCCTTTTTACTTCTTAATCATTAGCATATAGTGACAATTCTTTTGGTTCAAAAAGCAGGAATTTTGATATGCCTAGACAAAAACATTTCCACAACCTTAAAAATCAGGTTCACAAAGCCCGAACATACAGCCACAAACAAATTGTTGTTATACCATAAAATTAAAAAAATTTAAATATTAAAATTTAAACTAATCTTTTTATACATACTGTATGTATACATAAGACATTTCCGAGCTCCAAAAATAATTTTTTTTTTCTATTTATTCCTCAACTTGGTGTGTCAGTAAATAAAGTCTTTCTCTTGCTCAAACTGCTATTATCAGACTCCAGATTAAACCTTCTCCATGGCTGCTGTTCAATATTTAGAACATTCTCCCACTAGGTGGCTGAAAACTTCAGCAAATTAACTAACTTGTTTATTAAAAAATATGGCCATCTGTGTTCTGAATAAAATGCAGATGCCAAGGGAACATTTTAGGTTTCCAGTAATTTGCACAAAAATACAGCAATACGTTTTTGCATCATTTTAATATATTTTGCAATCAAAAACTATTTTAGTGTTTCTAAATTATTTTCATCTAATATTCGATATCTTTTATGAAACAAATACAGAGAGAAAAATCGATATTTCCTTGATTCTGTGATTGGCAATGTCATAGTAGTGTGGTGAACAGGTTATAAGGCTGTACAGATCAGATATTTACACTATTATTTTTTTCCAATTTCATTCAGAAATTTGACAGAAAAGTCAATTCATTCAGATCTGCGACTTTCCTCAGATTCAGGAGACGGATATCAATTCCATTACTTCTAGAATTATTTATATTGCTTCTCAAATATATAGAGCAATTAGAAAGAACAATTATTTGAACTTGACTAAAAATTAAATCATTAAGCATAAGCAATACCTACTTCAGGAGACATCAGATTAAGATATTATAACAAAAAACTTAATTTTTAAATGAAATGACTTAATACTATATTTAATTAAAATGAAGTAATTTAATAACTAGCATTCAAGTAATGAAAGAATATTATGAATTATATAAATATGAAATACATCAAAAAATATAAAAATTTAATTTTTAAAATGCAATTTTTTTTAATTTTTGCAATTTAAATAAAATTTAAATTATAAAAATGCAAAACCTTGCAATTTTCTTAAGAACTACTTATAAATTTTAATTTTTTTACCCAATTTAAATGTTTTTTTCATTTGGTATATAACATGATCAATTTGTTAATTTTTTTTTATTCTACAGTTGAATTGTTTATTTCACTGATCACAGATAGTGAAATGTCAGGACTTTTCTCAAAGTATTGTACCGAGAAAAAGATTTTTAAAAAAAAGTAATTTTCTTCAACCTAAAAATTATTTTCCTAATTCACAAACAAATAGCCTTTCTACTGATATGCATTATAATCATTTTTTGCCTATTTTTTTTTCAAAAAATTTATTTGCATAACCAGATTTTGGGTTACCACATGCCTCCAGAAAAGCCATCATCATCTTCAAGCAGCATTCGGATACAGAGGTCCAACCAGACCGGGCAATTTATTTCTCCAAGCATATCTGTCCTCAGCTACATCTGTTGCATCTGGCCACTGCATACCGATTCTAAACAAGGTCCTGTTTGACATTGTCTGCCCACCACATCCTAGGTGTCCCCCCCCCCTTCTGAGGCCTTTAAGGAACACTGTTCATAACCCTAATCACTAATCTACAATTATCTTTATGGGCAACATTGCCAAACCAACAGTCTATCTGCACAATATGATGATTAATGAAGGTTCCCAACTCCTTTGCCTCACCTCACCATTAGTTACAAAGTTGAACCACCTAATGCACAAGATACTGCGTAAGCATCTAGAATCAAAAGCATCCAGGATCCTGCCATCTTGTTTACAGAGCGTCCAAGTTTCACTACCATAACTAACCTATAAAAACCCAATAGGTAGTAATGGAAGGAGAGCTATGCACCAATCCTGTGATCATGCATAGAACCCGCCAGGCCTAGCACCTAATGTCCGACCCTGCCTTCTCGTGGCACAGGCCGTTAGTACCTTTCAAAAGAAATACTCTCTTGTGGAAGTGAACAGAGGGGGAGGGCTGCCAGATTAGTGTGGCCTACTATCTGGACAACTATGGATAATTTTTTTTTTCTAAACTGCTGAGGAGTGGTCAACCACACAGGGTCCTGGTGCCGACCATATAAACTTACTGGACTGGAATTACGGCTCTGAGCATGATTATGGATCCTGATTTTGCTACACTGGTGGGCTTCTGTGGAGGGAAAATCTTCCGCTGTGCCTTTTGTTTGTGGGTTGACAGCCCCAAGTGAATAGATTCACAGGATGTTTTATCAGCTGGTGGATAACCCTGAGCAGAAGTCATTGCAGGCAATTGAAATCTTGCTTCTACTGGCATCGTCAAATTCTACATTGGAGGAAGTCTTCCAGTGTAGATGGCTTCAGCGTTTAGTGGCAGGGGAACAGGTCTTTGTCCCATGTCTGCGATTAGGGGGTTGTTTGATATTGTCGGCATTCCCTCTCCCAATGACCATTTTCTCTCCATAGGTAGTTGGAATGTGAGGACTCTGCACAGAGCTTTTTCTCTTGATGTCCTCACACAAGAATTCCACCATTATAATTTAGATATTCTCGGCTTGCAAGAGACCAGATGGACAGATAATGGTCAGATTCTTAAAAATAATCTTAAATTTCTCTTTTTCAGGGAGGGAAGACAATAAACATCACCAAGGCGTGGGTCTGCTTCTCAGCAGACACGCTATGATGCTCTTCTAGGATATGAGTGCATTAATAAAAGGTTTCTTACAGCAAAATTTCAGACAAGCATTAAAGACTTGGATGTCATCTACTGTTATGCCCCCACTGAGGATGCCGATGAGGGTGAGAAGGATAGGTTTTACGGACAACTTCAGGATATTTTGAATTCTGCCAAGAAAGGAGATATTACCCTTGTTCTAGGTGACTTCAATGCCAAAGTTGGTACTGCCTCTGACCTTTGGGGAGGAGTGATAAGCCCTTTTGGTATTGGTAGCTGCAATGGCAATGGGCAACGTCTCCTACAGGTAAGTAAACTCAATGGTTTCAAAATAACACACATTACAAATACCACGACATACATAAGTACACATGGGTTTCCCCTGATCAGCTCCATAAGAATATGATTGATCATATATTAATTAACAGCAAATGGGCTAGTTCGGTTAGGAATACCAAGGCATATAGGGGAGCTGAAATTGGATCTGACAATTATCTTGTTAAAAGTGTCTTGCAACTTAAACTTAAGTGTTGTGATAAGGTTAAAAAATTTACCTTTAATCCTGAAGCTTCGAAAGACCCAGTTATAGCTAAAGCTTACCAAGATAGGTTACTTAGTCATTACGACAAAGATGGTTTCCTTACTTCTGAAGTTGAGGAAGAATTGGACCATTTTAAACAGGCTTTTTTGGAAACTAACAGTACTCTTTTAGGAAGGAGTAGAGGAGCCAGCATCATTTGAGTGATAAGGGCTCCTTAATACCCTACTAGACAATGCCTAACATAAAGCATTACAGAAGAGCTTAACTAACAGTACTCTTTTAGGAAAAAAGGAGCAGAAGAGGCAAAATTATCTGAGTGATAAGGCACTTGAGCTTATTTCGGAAAGAAAGAACTGCAGGAATGCCCTTAATCAATACCCTACTAGTCCTAATAGAAAGCATTACAGAGACCTTAATAAACTTGTAAAGGATCAGTTAGCTGCTGATAAGAATCTTTGGCTTGATGGTTTGGCTGACAAAGCCGAGGAAGCAGTTAGACAGCACAACAGCAGAGAGCTGTACCAGATAGTTAATGTTTTGTGTGGTAGAAAACGTTCAGGCATACAAGGATTGAAGGATAAACAAGGTAAGGTTATAGAAGGGGAGGATTCTGTCATGGCTAGGTGGGCTGAGCATTTCAGTGATGTTCTAAACAATGTAGTTAGTTCTACTCCCATTGTTTGCAATGATGATAGATGCATTGGTGGCTTTAATGTTGGTCCTATAACACAATCTGAAGTTATTTTGGCTGTTTCTAAACTTAAACTTCATAAATCCCCAGGGGTAGATGAAATTACTACGGAAATGCTTAGAGCTGGGAATGTTTCGGTTACCACTTGGATGACTGAAATTCTGAATATCTTTTATGATAAAGGCATGGTTCCTAAGGATTTTACCAGAGCTATTGTTATCCCTATTTTCAAAAAAGGTGATCGCAGTAATTGTGATAACTATAGGGGTATCAGCCTACTCTCTGTTCCAGGTAAAGTTCTTTCCATGATTGTGCTTAATAGAATTAAGAATCTGGTTGACAGTCAATTGCGTGATGAGCAATGTGGATTCAGAAGTGGTAGGGGATGTGTGGATCAGATATTTTCACTTAGGCAGATTCTTGAGAAATGTTTAGAGTTTCAGAAACCTTTGGTTGCTAGCTTTGTTGATTTCAAAAAGGCTTTTGACTCTGTTGATCGTCATAATTTGTGGTTGATTGTGAGATCATATGGTATACCAGACAAGTTAGTTAACATTATGAAAGCTCTCTATAATAACACTGAGTCATGTGTGAGAGTTGGTAAGGCTTGTAGCAATTGGTTTAGCATTACTTCTGGTGTTCGACAAGGGTGCATTTTGTCTCCTTTTCTCTTTAGCTTGGTTATTGATTATGTTATGCGAAATTCACTTCAAGGGAAAGATTTTGGCCTTAAATGGGCTGGAGATATGAAAATTTCTGATTTAGATTATGCTGATGATTTAGCCCTTTTGGCAAATGATGATGAGATGAACTCTTTCATTCGAGCTGTTGATGAGACTGGTAGTAGAGTAGGTTTGGTTATAAACAGAGAGAAAACTAAAGTGATGAAAATTGGTCAGGCAGGCTGTGATTCAGTTAATTTGAAGGGTTGCAGTCTTGAGCAGGTGTCACAGTTTAATTATCTTGGGAGCTATGTAACAGATAATGGTGATGTGCGGCATGAGATTAACAGACGAATAGGGATTGCTGCTGGGACTTTTAAGAACCTATGGAGAGTGTGGAGAAATAGGCGTATACACCTAAAGACTAAAATTAGACTGTATAATAGTTTGGTTCTTTCTAGGGTTAGTTATGGTAGTGAAACTTGGACACTTTGTAAACAAGATAACAGGACACTAGATGCTTTTGATTCCAGATGCTTACGTAGTATCTTGGGCATTAGGTGGTTCAACTTTGTAACTAATGATGAGATTAGGCAAAGGAGTTTGCAACCTCCTTTAAGCAGCATATTGTGCAGAGAGAGACTCCGTTGGTTTGGCCATGTTGCCCGTATGAATAATTATAGATTGGCGAATAGGGTTATGAACAGTGTGCCTAAAGGCCTCAGAAAGAAAGGGAGACCTAGGATGCGGTGGGCAGACAATGTCAAACAAGACCTTGTTAGAATTGGTGTGCAGTGGCCAGATGCAGTAGATGTAGCTCAGGATAGACTTGCTTGGAGAACTAAATTGCACGGTTTGGTTGGACCTCCGTAGCCCATGGCTACTTGAGGATGATGATGATGATGATGAAAGGATCAGTTAGCTGCTGATAAGAATCTTTGGCTTGATGGCTTGGCTGACAAAGCCAAATCAGCAGTTAGACAGCACAACAGCAGAGAGCTGTACCAAATAGTTAATGTTTTGTGTGGAAGAAAACAGGCAGCTATATAGAGATTGAAGGATAAACAAGGTAAGGTTAGAGAAGGTGAGGATTCTGTCATGGCTAGGTGGTCTGAGCATTTCAATGATGATTCAATCCTAAGAATTTTACCAGTGCTATTATTATCCCTATTTTCAAAAAAGGTGATCGCAGTTCTTGTGATAACTATACGGGTATCAGCCTACTCTCTGTTCCTGGTAAAGTTCTTTCCATGATTGTGCTTAATAGAATTAAGAATCTGGTTGAGAGGCAAATGCATGATGAGCAATGTGGATTCAGATGTGGTAGGGGATGTGGGGATCAGATATTTTCACTTAGCCAGATTCTTGAGAAATATTTAGAGTTTCAGAAAACTTTGGTTGCTAACTTTGATTTCAAAATGGCTTTCAACTCTGTTGATTGTCATAATTTGTGGTTGATTGTGAGATCATATGGCATACCTGACAAATTAGTTAACATAATAAAAGCTCTCTGTAATAAAACTGAGTGTTATTATAGAGAGCAACCTTTCAGACTTTCTTCTTCTAAATCAATTGCTACAAGCCTTACCAACTCTCACACATTCGTGTGTGAGAGTTGGTAAGGCTTGTAGCAATTGATTTTTTTTACCAACTCTCACACATTCGTGTGTGAGAGTTGGTAAGGCTTGTAGCAATTCATTTAGCATTACTTCTGGTGTTCAACAAGGGTGCATTTTGTCTCCTTTTCTCTTTAGTTTGCTTATTGATTATATAATGCAAAATTCACTGCAAGGGAAAGATTTTGGCCTTAAATGGTCTGGAGATATGAAAATTTCTGGCTTAGATTATGCAGGTGATTTGGCCCTTTTGGCAAATGATGTTGATGAGATGAACTCTTTCATTCGAGCTGTTGATGAGACTGATAATAGAATTGGTTTGGTTATAAACAGAGAAAACTAAAGTGAGGAAAATTGGTCAACAGCCAATAGGGATTGTTGCCGAGACTTTTAATAATCTATGGAGAGAGGAGAAATAGGCATATACACCTAAAGACTAAAATTGGACTGTATAATAGTTTGGTTCTTTCTAGGGTTAGTTATGGTAGGGAAACTTGGACACTTTGTAAACAAGATAACAGGAAACTAGATGCTTTTGATTCTAGATGCTTAAGCAGTATCTTGGGCATTAGGTGGTTCAATTTTGTAAGTAATGATGAGGTTAGGCAAAGGAGTCTGCAACCTCCTTTAAGCAGCATATTGTGCAGACTCCATTGGATTGGCCATGTTGCCCATATGGATAATTATAGCTTGGTTATGATCAGTGTGCCTAAAGGCCTCTAAATGAGGAGACCTAGGATGCAGTGGGCAGACAATGTCAAACAGGATCTTGTTAGAATTGGTGTGCAGTGGCCAGATGCAGCAGATGCAGATGATGACAGATATGCTTGGAGAACTAAACTGCATGATCTGGTTGGACCTCCGTAGCCCATGGCTGCTTGATGATGATTTATATGCCTATTTCTCAATACTCTCCATAGATTCTTAAAAGTCCTGGCAGCAATCCCTATTTGTCTGTTAATCTTATGCCACACATCACCAGTATCTGTTACATAGCTCCCAAGATAATCTAAACTGTGACACATGCTGAAGCCTGCAACCATTCAGATTAACTGAAACAGCCTGTCTGACCAATTTTCATTAGTTTTCTTTCTGTTTATAACCAAACCAACTCTACTACCAGCCTCATCAACAGTTCTCTCATGAACATTTCCCAAAAGGGCTAAATCAGCATAATTAAAATCAGAAATTAATATTTCCACACCATTTAAGGCCAAAATCTTTTCCCTGCAGTGAATTTCACATAACATTCAATAACCAAACTAAAGGGAAAAGGAGACAAAATGCACCCTTATTGAACACCAGGAGCAATGCTAAACTAATTGCTACAAGCCTTACCAACTCTCACACACAGTTAAGTGAAATTATTACAGAGAGCTTTCATTATGTTAACTAACTTGTCTGGTATACCATATGATCTCACAATCAACCACAAATTATGACAATCAACTGAGTCAAAAGCCTTTTTGAAATCAACAAAGCTAGCAACCAAAGGTTTCTCAAACTCTAAACATTTCTCAAGAATCTGCCTAAGTGAAAATATCTGATCTACACATCCCCTACCACTTCTGAATCCACATTGCTCATCACGCAATTGCCTGTCAACCAGATTCTTAATTCTATTAAGCACAATCATGAAAAGAACTTTACCTGGAACAGAGAGTAGGCTGATAGCCCTATAGTTATCACAAGAACTGCAATCACCTTTCTTGAAAATAGGGATAATAATAGCTCTGGTAAAATCCTTAGGAATCATGCCATTGTCGTGATATTCAAAATTTCAGTCATCCATATGGTAACAGAAACATTCCCTACTCTAAGCATTTCCATAGTAATTTCATCTACAAATGGGGATTTATATAGTTTAAGTTTAGAAACAGCCAAAATAACTTCAGACTGTTATAGGACCAACATTATAGCCAATAATGCATCTATCATCATTACAAACAAAATGGGAGTAGAACTAATCACATTGTTTAAAACATCATTCAAATGCTCAGCCCACCTAGCCATGACAGAATTCTCACCTTCTATAACCTTACCTTGTTTATCCTTCAATCCCTGTATACCTGTCTGTTTTCTACCACACAAAACATTAACTATCTGGTATAGCTCTCTGCTTTCGTGCTGTCTAACTGCTTCCTTGGCTTTGTCAGCCAAGCCAAAGATTCTTATCAGCAGGCTAACTGTTCTTTACACGTTTATTAAGCTCTCTGTAATGCTTTCTATTAGAACTAGTAGGGTGTTGATTAAGGACATTCTTTTCTGAAATAAGCTCAAGTGCTTTATCACTCATAATTCTGCCTCCTCTGCTCCTTTCTTCATAAAAGTAATTCTTCAGTAATAAGCAAACCACTACTGTCATAATGACTGAGTAACCTATTGTGGTAAGCTTTATAACTGGGTCTTTCAGAGCTTCAGAATTAAAAGAAAATTTTTTAACCTTCGCACAACACTTTTTAAGTTGCAAGACTTTTAACAAGGTAATGGTCAGATCCAATTTCAGCTCCCCTATATGACCTGATATTCCTAAACAGAACTAGCCCATTTGCTATTAAGTAATACATAATAAATCATTCTTATGCAGCCCATCCAGAGAAACTGATGTGTTCTTATGAATGACATGGTGTTTGTAATAAGTGTTCATTATTCTCAAACCATTAAGTTTACCTGTAGGAGACATTGCCCATTGCAGCTACCAATACCAAAAGGGCCTATTACTCCTCCCCAAAGGTCAGTACCAACTTTGGCATTGAAGTCACCTAGAACAAGGGTAATATCTCCTTCCTTGACACAATTCAAAATATCCTGAAGTTGTCCATAAAACCTATACTTCTCATCCTCAACCGCATCCTCAGTGGGGGCATAACAGCAGATAACATTCAAGTCTTTAATGCTTGTCTGAAATTCTGCTGTAAGAAACCTTTCATTAATGCACTCATATCCTAGAAGAGCATCACTAGCGTGTCTGCTGAGAAGCAGACCCACACCTTGGTGATGTTTATCATCTTCCCTCCCTGAAAAGATAAATGTCAAATTTAAGACTATTTTTAAGAATCTATCTGTCCATCTGGTCTCTTGCACGCCAAGAATATCTAAATTATAACTGTGGAATTCTTATGTGAGGATATCATCAAGAGAAAAAGCTCTGTGCAGAGTCCTCACATTCCAACTATCTATGGAGAGTAACGGATTAGTGGGATGTTTAAAGAAACTATGTTTATTGAGAGAGGGAATGCCAACAATATCAAACAGCCCCTAATCGCAGATATGGGGCAAAGACCCATTCCCCCACCACTAAAGGCTGAAGCCATCTACACTGGAAGACATCCTCCAATGTAGAATATGATGATGCCAGTAGAAGCAAGAGTTCAGGTGCCTTTGATGACCTGTGCTCAGGATTATCCACCAGCTGATAGAACATATCCTGTGAATCTATTCACTTGGGGCTTTCAACCCACACACAGAAAACACAGCATCAGGTTTTCCCTCCACAGAAGCCCACTAATGCAGCAAATTCGGGATCCATAATCAAGTTCAGAGCCTTATTGCAGTCCAGTAGGTTGATATGGACAGGACCAGGACCCAGTGTGATTTACCAATTCTCAAAGCCTTATTATAACAAAGCTAGTTATTTTTGTTAAACTTTTTATTTTCAGAAAATATAGAATTAAATGCTGATTAATTTGGCAATACAACAATGTATAAATCTTCAGTTATTTGACAAAAATTTCTGAACTTTTTTTTGACTGAACAGTTGAAAATAAAAGCCTGGCCACAGGGTATAATTCAGTTTTTCAGGTCTGACATTGTAAGAGTCAAAGACCTAAATCCTGTTAGTCTAAACCTTGAATCTTGAAACTTTTTGCTTAGTATTAGAAAAGTGATGGCAGGCAGACTTTTAACACCAGCATTACTACCTGAAAAATTCATCAGAACTGAGAAAAACTGAAATAATAATTTGATCTAATTCTAAATAGAATTTTAATGAACAGTTTGATATAATATTACTTGTGTTTTGATTAGCTTTAGAAGTAAACTCTTGGAACTAGAAACTGTTGTTTGAAATATTCTAGTTTCGATAATTATTTAAATACTAAACTAATACTCCAGTAATTCAAGATTTAGAGATTTGATTTAAATCTATTATATACTCTTCTCATTGGCATGTATGGAAATTCTTAATTTTTTTGTTTAGGCACTGCACATTTAGAACTATAAAAATACTTAATACAGAGAAATATAGAGGTTAACAGAAAATGACTTCAGAAATTACTAAATACCATATTTACTCATAAATTACATATTTTATGTATTTTTTTTGCTTAATCGGATGCAAATATCATGCAAGGGATTTTTAACCCTTCCAGGGCCTAACTTATACGTACGGAGAATCTGAAGTGCGAGTGGGATGACGTATGCACACGGTCTTACTACAACCAAAATATGTTTTTTTTTTTAAATAAAAATTGCCGTTGTAATTTTTTTATATGTATATCTTATAAAAATATATAATTCAGGCTTCAAAAATATTTCGTTTTTTAATTTGATGCATATTTTACTAAACTACAATATAAATAATCTTATAAAGCCATCTGATTGCCATTTTTTAGAAACAAACGGTATTGCCGATTTGCTGAAGCACCTTCTGATTTAAGCTCACAAGTTTGATTTGAGCTATTATCAACAAATTTTTCCCTGAATTTTCGAAAATCTAAAAATTAACAAAAAAACTGCTATTTTTAAAAACCGTAGATTTTGGAAGTAATTACAAAATACGTACCGCCACTTTTTTTTCCGTTTGACACTTCTGTCAAAAACCTAGTCAGTATTCCCAAGTTATTATTTTTCCCAGAATCTTTCTTTCATTCTATGCATCTTTCCTGCCTTCAAATCGAAACCAAAAGTAAACACGCCCTTCTTAGAAATTCTGGTTGCACTTGCATTTAATTAGTTATGCTTCACTGAGGCAAACAAGACACAGATCTGATGCAATCTCCATTGCTTGTGCTATGTGTTGTTTACAGTTTTGGTCCAGCATATTGGCTACTCTTTGTGCAAGTTAGTTTTTTTATATTAAACCTTAGTTTTCATTTCAGTAGATTTATTTTCGGAAATTAGCGATCTTTTGGGCGATCGATAAGTATTGATTTTTTTTTTTCCTAGTTATGTTATACCGTATGGCCGGCCTATAACTTGTTGTTGTGGATATTTTAACGTCACGTTAGGCTATGTTAAGTTTTATTTTATTATTTATTACTTTTCCAGTAAAACTTGATCTAGTATCATTTTCTGAAAATAAACGAGTTTTTGGATAGGAAAGCAAATTTACTTCCGTTAGTTAGCGATCTTACGATTGGTTGATTTTATGATCTTTCGGAGATACGCTAGATCGGAGGCTGGTTAAAAGTTGTAGATATTTAACATTTCATTAGCTAATATCTAATTTTTATTTTATTATTTCTTGTTTTTTTTAGTAAAAAAACTGAGCTTGTACTGTTTTTTGAAAATGAATGTCTTGGATACGGAAGCAAACAGACTTCCTTGCTACGGAAATCGTCCATCATTTGATGCACTTAGCCAAGATTGCCGAATTTCAACGCCCAAAGAAAAAATTCATAATATTTAGTAAAAAAAAACGCCTAGGAAGTTTTTTTCTATTTCATAACCAGTTCAGAAAATCCCGTGAATGAGAAGGCCAAGTCATGTTATATAACTCTGGTCATGTGTAAAATATACGATACTGAAAAGAATCATTAAAAAAAATAAAAATCAGGTTGATTATATTATTCGGGAGGAAATTTCCTTTCGATAAATATATAATTTAACTATTTTTATTCAGCAGGTTTTCCAAAATGAAGCCTTAATTGTATAGTGCAATCTTTTTTTTCACCATATTACATTGAAAAAGGCTTATTAAAATCAATATGCTTGGAAATTGATTTATATTTTTTTCCATAAAATTCGTAATTCTGTTTAATTTGGTATATAACATGACCTATTTCCGTTGATTGGTTATTTTTTTTTAAATTCTAAAGTTGACTTGTTTATTTGACTCAACACAATTGGCTCAAAACCTGGAATTTTCTCAAAGTATGGTAACCGAGGAAAAAATTACAAAACGAGAAAAATATTTAAAACCAAAAATTTTTTATTCAGAAATACATAGTCATTCTATTCGTGTTCATTATAATCATTTTTGTCTATTAATTTTTTTTTTATTTTTGTGTTGCCAGATGCATTTTTTTACTACATGACTAAAAACGTATTAAAATAAACCATATCGTCTTTTTTGTTAAATACTTGATTTTCAGAAAATCCAGAATTAAATGCTGATTAATTTGGCATACAACATGCCATAATTCCTTTCATTATTTATTTGGCAAAAAAGTAGGCAGAAAATAGCTTGGCCCCTGGATAGAAACGTTTTTCATCCTGGGTCCTGGAAGGGTTAACAAGTAAAATAATGAACCACATTAGTAGTTATGAGAAAAATACAGTATTTAGCAGAGGTTACACAAAATTTGTTATATTCTATAACCATTGCATACTTATATTGCTTTAAATGCTAAAGCTTAAAATGCTGCTTTTAATGCAAAATTAAATCCTGATAATGCCTAAGGAATCTAGTCCTTTTTTTAACGATGCCAACATTTCAATAATATATTACTACAATAAACACAACATATGAATTACAGAATTTTACTGTAATAAAAATGCATTTTTCGGTATATACTTCCTTGAACATGCCAATAAAGCCTAGTTGAAAATTTAAAATACTAAGTTATGTGATAACTGTCAATTTGACTTCATATAAAACTCAGTGTCATTAATAGTATAACAATCCTCTGCATGAGGCAACTATAAAAACTGATAAGGTATTGGTGCAAAGCCATGTGGATTACCAGCTGACCAACACTGTTCATAATTATTAAAATTTAAATATTTATTCAAAATAGGTTATTTCACATTTTTTAAGTTGAAAAATATTGATAATCTGAAATTAGGCCCTTTATCAACTTTTCAGCACAAGCACGAGTCCATGCCATAATATCCCACTAATAGTGAATATACAGGCCCATAAAATTATCTGAAGGGTGTGGTTATCAATAACAAGATAATAAGATTTAAGATAAGCATGTCAAATTGGCAGTCTGAGTGGCAACTAGGTGTACCAACAGATTGTGCAACGTATAAAAATGTGTAATAAAATTACCACCTTATGCAGAGCTGAGTACTGCAATTGCCTGTTCATTTTGCTCAATGAACAAATCGATATTCGAGACTTGATCCCACATGATCTTAGAACTGGTTGAGCGAGTGATTGAGGGGATATATTTAATCCACGATTCCTACTGGCTCTAGTGTCAGACAAAACAGCTTTCACCATAGCACACTCAAATGATTCAAGGTTGAAGGATGTTCAATATCTTTGAAAGAACCCCCAAGCCTTATTCTGAGCCTTAAAAAGCTGCAGTCACAAGTGTCAGAACAGCACCATTCGCTATCAGTGTGCATGTGTGTGACAAGGATTTTTTTGCCATGCTAAACTAATCGCTAAAGGGAATAGCAAGCACTGTCCACCTCCAGATTCCATGCAGGAGCAAAATGTGAAATTGCACTGAGTGCAAGAGATATCTAAAGGGGCCCATCCATTATCAAATGTGCATGCAAATAGCGCAGTATTCTTGCTGTTAGTTTCACACAAAGTTTTAATATATCTGTAACTAGGTTCTTCAAATCAGTACTGGCAACTACAATTGGATTTTTATTTAGGCCGAGTGCGTTAGCACGCACGCTTGGCTACTGATCTAAGGGACCTGGGTAAGGCATGGATGTGTCGTTTTTCTGCTGAGGTCCTCTCATCCTCTCAGACCTACAATGGCATATAAACTGACAGGCTCCTGTCAGACCTGTGTGGCAAGTAGCTGCTTGAGGGGATATTTATTTTTTATTTATTAATTAAAAATAACCTAAATTCTCTGTCATTGAGCAATAAAATTTTTAAGTTCACCCTTCGAACTATTTGCATGTTAAAAGTTTTTATGAGAAAAGTTATCCTAAAAGAAATTTTTCTCCTCCTATATTTATATAAGTAAAATATTGTTTTTTCCAATCTTTCAGTGCAAAATCATGATCTCATAGATTATTATTTTTCCAGATATTCGATTGAGTTTTTTAAATAATTATTCACGAATATATTAATAATTGCATTTTATTGCCGAAATAAATTAGAATTACTGATGGCGAATATGTTCCTGCTGTATTTTTATTAGCACAAAATATATATTTGAATTTCCTCTCAACCACTGTAATACTGTAAGTTATATAACATATGTGTGTATAAAAATGTTTTTTTGTTTTAGCAGTTGGCTAATAGAAATAGCAGTGGTCAGGTCTGGGTATAGAAAAAAAATGGGGGGGGGGGGAACAAGTAATGCAATCTAGCCTGAAAACACCTAAAAGGTAAGGGCAAAAGAGTTGGGTTTGTTTTACATCTGAGCAGCACTTTTTTTTAAATATAATGGGCTAAATAAATGGCCAGGTCACAAGGATCCTGACAGGGTTGAGGAAGGGAGAACCACTGATGGATAGCCTCCTGTCTAGGTCATTCAGTGTGTTGTTTAATGTGCACAGGTTATGGCTCTCCTGCATAAGGCTTAACATTCCAACCAAAGGATGGGGGCCTTTCCAAACCCATTGGTGTCTACTACTGACCATGACCAAGGGCAAGAAGTTTTGTGGAGATAAATCTCAACACTGGCCATGTAGGACTCAAATCTGAGAAAAGAATTTCCAATGCAGTATAAAATGTGTGAAATATCATAAGTTGAAAAAAGTATAAGTTTAAAGGAGGTTGCAGACTCCTTTGCCTAACCTCATCATTACTTACAAAATTGAACCACCTAATGCCCAAGATACTGCTTAAGCATCTAGAATCAAAAGAATCTAGTTTCCTCTTATCTTGATTACACAGCGTCCAAAAGTTTCACTACCATAACTAACCCTAGAAAGAACAAAACTATTATAGTCTAATTTTAGTCTTTAGGTGTATATGCCTATTTTTCCACACTCTCCATAGATTTCTTAAAAATCTCAGCAACAATCCCTATTGGCTGTTAATCTCATGCTGCACATCACCAGTATCTGTTACATAGCTCCCAAGATAATTAAACTGTGACACCTGCTCAAGACTGCAACCACTCAGATTAACTGAATCACAGCCTCCCTGACCAATTTTCATCACTTTAGTTTTCTCTCTTTTTATAACCAAACCTACTTTACTACCAGTCTCATCAACAGCTTGAATGAAAGAGTTCATCTAATCAACATCATTTGCCAAAAGGGATAAATCATCAGCATAATCTAAATCAGAAATTTTCGTATCTCCAGACCATTTAAGGCCAAAATCTTTCCCTTGAAGTGAATTTCGCATAACAATCAATAATCAAACTAAAGAGAAAAGGAGACAAAATGCACCCTTGGCGAACACCAGAAGTAATGCTAAACCAATTGCTACAAGCCTTACGAACCCTCACACACAACTCAGTGTTATTTATAGAGGTTTCATTATGTTAACTAACTTGTCAGGTATACCATATGATCTCACAATCAACCACAAATTATGACGATCAACAGAGTCGAAAGCCTTTTTGAAATCAACAAAGCTAGCAACCAAAGGTTTCTCAAACTCTAAACATTTCTCAAGAATCTAATCTGCCTAAGTGAAAATATCTGATCCACACATCCCCTACCACTTCTGAATCCACATTGCTCATCATGCATTTGCCTCTCAACCAGATTCTTAATTCTATTAAGCATAATCATGTAAAGGACTTTACCTGGAACAGAAAGTAGACTGATACCATTATAGTTATCACAAGAACTGCAATCACCTTTTTTGAAAATAGGGATAATAATAGCTCTGGTAAATTCTTAGGAACCATGCCTTTATGATAAAAGATATTCAAAATTTCAGTCGTCCAAGTGGTAACCGAAATATTCCCAGTTCTAAGCATTTCCATAGTAATTTCATCAACCCCTGGGGATTAATGAAGTTAGTTTTTTTTTATAGAAATAGCCAAAATAACTTCAGATTGTGTTACAGGTCCAACATTAAAGCTACCAATGCACCTATCATCATTACAAACAATGGGAGTAAAATTAACCACATTGTTTAGAACATCATTGAAATGCTCAGCCCACCTAGCTATGATAGAATTCTAAAAATATTAAATGAATATGATTAAAAAGAATGATTTGAGGAGTTTTGTTTAACCCTTCCAGTGTCCAACCTGAAAAACTGGTTTCCATCTAGAGACCAAGCTGTTTTTTCCCTTTGCTTAACCAAAAAAATTAACTTTAGAACTTTTTTGCCAAATAACTAATCAAAAGGAATTATGGCATTGTTACATGCCAAATTAATCAGCATTTAATTCTCGATTTTCTGACAATGAAATATTTAACGGAGTTAGAGTCCTGTAGTAAAAAAATGAATCTGATTTGTATTTTTTTTATTCTCGGTAACATACTTGAGAAAATCTCGGGATTTTAACCAATTGCGCTGAGTCAGATTAAAAAAAATTCTAAAGTTGATTTGTTTAACATAACCAATCAACAGAAATAGGTCATGTTATATACCAAATTAAACAATTTAATTCCGAATTTCATGAAAAATAATTTAAAGAAATTTACAAGCATATTGATTTTAATAAGCTTTTTTATTGTGATACTATAAAAAAAATGATTGGACTATAAAATTAAGGCTTAATTTTGGGAAACCTGATGAATAAAAATAGTTAAATTATATTCAGTATATATCAAAAGTATATACAGGTAAACCTCGATAATAAGTGTTTTCGATCAATGCGAGTTGCGGTTAATACAAACTGTCAAACATTTATACCATTCCTCTATATGTGCCCCTAAAATTTCGAATAGTACGGCTAATTATGAAACAAAAATTTTTAACGCAAAAGAAGTTGCCCGAAAACTTTTGCGACTTCAAAAATCGAGTTTATGCTGTTATTGAAGAAATAAGCATAATTGGGAAAGATCTTGACTTTGAAGATGTTGATTCGCCCAATGTTAGAGAATACCTGGATTCGCATTCATAGCCACTCACTGACAAGGATCTTATAGAATTGGAGAAACAGAATATCTAAGAATCAAATCGAGAAAGAAGAAATTGAGTCTGAAGGGGTGCGTCTCAAAAGAAATTTTGGTAAAGGAACTCAAGCAGATGTTTCAAAATTTGGAGACAAATAACAAATTATGGATTTAGATCTGAATGTGGAAAGAAGCATGCTAAATCGCCGAACCCTAGAAAAAAGAATTAGCTGCTATCATAAATTGTACAAAGAGAAAAAGAAGCCTACATCTGTTCAAAGGACGCTTGACAAATATTTTTCTAGAAAGTAGCATATCCATTTTTCACTCGTTTTGTAGCACGTTTCTTTAATAAACATTTTTTAAGCTTACTTGCTTTTCATTATTCTTTATATCCATGTACACAGCTAAAACATATTAAGTCTTCTAACAAAAGTTCCAAGAATGGATAAATTACAATTTCCCCATTGGTTTTAATTTCGATATACACCGTACACTCGTTGCACGAATTAACCACTTATCTAGAGTTTTACCTGTATATCGTTATATACTTTTCATTCATCATAGCAATTCATATCTCAATTATTTTGCTTAAACTAAAGAATACTATATTATATGGGTGTTGTATAGGTATTTGCAGAGTCTTATCCATGACTGCAGGAACAAGGTAAGGTGCAGGAGTAAATGAATTCACCATGTGCATTATCAGGATTTATTGGGGAGGGGGAATTGCTACTTCTGTCATTATAATAACGAGATGCTCACAGTAAACATTTAACTACCGCTGTCATTATAGTAACATTAGAGTAATAAGTTTAGCTACTGCTGTCATTATAATAATGAAATTTGGTTACCTACCAGTTATTAATAGCGAGAAAAAGACGTCCGAAATACACTAAGACATTTCGTCCCTCATATTTATGATATCACTAAAGTCAATGCAGTGAAATGTCAACTAGGACCTCTCCTTTGGAGAAAAGTTGATTGATTAACCGTAGATTATTATTGTACAACATGGTCATTCGTTCCATAATCACTTATGATTCCCCTATCTGGGCAAACACCACCTCCACGAATATATGCAAGTTTCAGGTCTTGCAAAACAAAATATTGAGATCTGCGATCGATGCTCCTTGGTTTGTTACTAACAGACAACTTGAGCATCAATCGCATATATACTCATATTAAATGAATCTCAAAAGGTTTTTTGAGGCTGTTAAAAATAATCCTAATGAGATTTATTTCTTCTTTGCTTAATTATGATCATAATGTTCTTAAGAAGTACAAGAGGCCTAAAATGATGGCTTTCTCTGAGGAAAGCTAATCGTTTTAGGTCTCTTGTGCGTGACATATGCTATTTTTAGCTTGTGTTTTATGTTAGCCTCTAGGGGCTAACATAGGTTTGTGTTGTTTTTCTGCTGGGGTCCCACCATCCTGTCAGATCTACTATGGCTTATAAACTGATAGGCTGTCAGACCTCTATGGCAAGCAGCTGCTTGGTGGATATTTTTATTTTATATAGATGAAACTGCAAACTATCCCGGAAACTAACTCCTTATTTCCTATTATTTCTTAAGCTTAGTTTGCACGAATTTAATGTCCACAAGGTTTCTGGAGAACGGAACCTTCGCATACACGGACGGGCGAGTGTAATTATTTTGATCTTGAAAAAATTAAATTCGATAAAATTAAACCACTAGATAAATTTATTACAACTTATCTTATTTTCAACTACGTTAATTATCCTAATAAGTGAAATGCCTGAAATAAGTTTTCAAATTTTTTTTCTTTCCAAAAGAAATTTAATCCGATTTGGCGCAAATACAGTGTTTTAAATTTACTCAGAATATTTTCATGGAGTTATCCAATGAAATGACCTTGCTTCTTTTCGCTTGAATTCCGAAGTTAGCTATATCAAATTGTAGTTAGGTAAATTCCGCTTTGCTTCGATCTCTCTTCCTTACAAAACCAGATTTTTCTCAACGGTTTCACTTAGCTTTTTAATAACAGTTTGTAACTAGTTGCTTAATGAGTCGTATAATCGGACTTTCACGCACTGACAGTAAGTTTTTATTATCTTGAATCAGTGCACTCTAAGCCAAGGTAGTTAAATTATCACTTGCCTACGATAATGCTTTTTTTTTATTGGGCGCATTGTCGCAGTTTTCTGGGTACCGATTATGTTTCCAACAATCTTTCCGTTTTTCCTCCGATACAACAATCGTCTGGTCCCAGTAGAAGCGGCCGTCGTAACTAAGACTGAATTTTTGTGCGTCGTTTTTTTTTTCTATAAAGGCATTAATTATCCTTTAAGTTTATAGCTAAGAGGGAGTCGTCCTAGAGTTCGCTTCACAGGTCACGATCATAACAAAGCATCTCAAAAATGATTACTATATATCTTAGTGTCAGCATTAACGCAAATTCTATGTGCAGCTGCTATCATCCACTTCTAATTTTTCTTCTGATGGGAATGAAATATTGCTTTTCTTATTCTTCGAAATATAATTTGTGACTTTACTACTACAGTTAGGTATGATCAGAAAACAAATTACCTTAAAGACTTGACAGAGAGAAATGTTCACCAAGAACAAAGAAAGACTGACATTTGGTAAATCCTTTAGCTCAGCTATCCCAGTTACCTTTGAACGGCACTTTTTTTTGCATATAATGGGCTAAATGGCTAGATTACAAGGACCCCGAAGGCTCAAAGAAGTTTGGGGGAGGGAACCCAGCGAACAGTTCTAGAGAATGTAGTAGTTAAATGGATAAACGATTTCACGGCATTGTTATTATCTCAGAAGAATGAAATGGATAACGTTTTTTTGCTGGTTTTCAAGCCCATCGGTGTCCCCTACTGACCGTGTGCAGGGCGGGAGTTCTGCGGAGATAAATAATGCTGACCCAGCTGGGACTCGAACCTGGGAACTACAGATTACGAGACTGGCGCACAGTCTCGTAAATACCCCTCAAGCGGCTGCTTGCCACAGAGGTCTGACCACAGAGGTCTGTATATCAGTTTATACAAATTGAGAAAAAAAATTTAATTCCAGAGAAAGGATGAGGGTTAGTACTCATGCTGAGAACATTAATATGCCCTGGTGATTTTACAGTCATTTTAGCCACTGGCTACAATATTAAGTTTTTTAGTATTTTAAAATTAAAATATTAAGAATTTTTACACAATAAAAAATTAAAATAAATACCCCCTCAAACTGCTGCTTGTCACAGGTCTGACGAAGCCTATTAGTTTTATAAGCCGCAAGAAGTTCTCTGAGGAAGGCGAAACCTCAGCAGAAACGTATGGGAGGATTAAAAAAAAGCGTTCAATTAATATTGTAGCCGGTGGCTACAGCGACTAAAAATCACCAGGACATATAAATGTTCTCAACGTGAGCACTAATCCTCATCCTTTCTTTGGAATTTGAAATTTTATTAGTAAGGCATATATAAGCTACGAACTGAAAATAGGAATGCTAACCCCCACCCTATCACTACACCCAAAATACTGCAGATTACGGTGCCAAGTAGATAATCCTTTCTTTCAGTCCCTAATTTGGTTTATCTAACCGTGTTTAGAGCATGACAGAGGCAGATTATAGATAAGCACAACTGGCTCAGAAGTAGAGCTCCAGTATTCCTATTTTAAGTCATTTATTTAAGTAAACTAATAAGGCTCCCAAAAAGATATACACGCAGGGCCCCACACCTATATAACAACTTTCATTAAAAAAAATACCCCCTCAAGCAGCTGCTTGTCACAGAGGTCTGACAGGAGCCTGTCAGTTTATATGCCAGAGTAGGTCTGAGAGGATGGCAGGCCTCAGCAGAAAAAAGCACACAACCATGCCTAACCCGGGGCTCGAACCCAGGTCCCTCAGATCAGTAGCCAAGCGTGCTAACCACGGGGGGCTCCCACATGGGGGGGATATAAATAATAAAAATTAAATTATAAAAAACTTCATTAATTGTAAACATATACAAGTTTTCATATGGGAAAACAATATTTGAAAATGTAAAAGTTTTTCATTTGATTAAAATTTTTATGGGAAACATGTGGAACTGAAAGGGTTTCAAAGTTTGCTATATTCCTGAAACAACAAAACATATGGACAATTGGGAAATACAAAATTCATACAGTAGAAATATCCCCTTTTTTATTTACTATTTTTCCATTAAGCTACTAGGAAAAGGTGCAGGTGATTCAGAACTTGCATAAGGATTATTTTCTACACTTTTAAGCTATAAAAAATAGTCTATTTCTTACAAATTACACTCTACAGCAGATATTGGTGGTTTGAATAACATAATCTTCGATCAAATAAAACCTTCGTATTATGCATGTACATTTGCCTTTTTGCTTCAAGAATTCTTTATCTGTATCTTCAAGATCGTGTGTAGCTTTGATCTGGTTTAAATGTTATGCTAAAAGATATTTCAAAGGAAGAAAAATATACAATTGACATTTTAAATGCTTTTCATAGTTGTCATAGCCTAATATAATGTACATGGTAAGTAATAATTTATTGTGAAATCATGCTAAGCTGTCGAAATAATTGCTAATTTTGACAGTTCTTTCTGTCAGTGCAGTAACTGAATAATTATTGCAAAAATAAAGGATGCAACAAAACGCATGAACATACTACTACTATCCAACAGCACCTACCGTGCAATTCTCTCCTGGTTCCTCTGCTAGATTCTCCATTCCTTGTGAGGCTGCCTCGACATTAAACTCTGTAGCAGAACTACACATCGTTCCCATGGTAACAGCTAAGCAACAAATACCTTCTAACAGAAGGCTGCAAATCACATAAAAGTAATGCGCGGACGGCCAACCTAATGAGGATTTATTTCACATGCATTAAAGGGGTAATATTATGTACGAAATAAGAAGTATGGGATAATTATCACTTCTGGTTCACTTTGAAGTGAATACAAGTAATAACTACATAGAAATCTAATGAACTGCTAAATGCAGTGACTATGGAAACAATATTAAAACTTGCACTTCAACAAGATGCGACGATGAGTAAAATAACAGTGTCACCAGCTTTCCTAGCATTAAAAGACGGAGAACGTCAAGAGCCGACTGCTAGTTATGAGCCAGCCAATAGCAATCTGCCCTCTACTCAGCAGACAGACAACACGTGGTAAGTTACGCGTCAATAACGATCTTCAACAAGCAGAAATATAAATAAAACAGAACCCCGTAATCTGGATTCGATTATTTAGAATTAAGCAGGAATAATAATGTAACTAAAAGCAACTATTTTAATGTTGTTTAGCAGGGGCGTAGCTATGGGGAAGGTTTTTAATGACAAAGATAAATTATAAAAATTTTTTAAATACCTATCATCCTCTATGGGTCCTAAAAAGTAGAAAATAAACCTAAAGCATATTGATGGTGCAATCAGCCACCGACTTCGTATTCACTTCAAAGGAAGATAGGGCGCCGAATACCTACACCACGATTGCCGGCGCCCTATCTTTCTTTAACCACATATTTCCTCCCTTTTGGAGTCATGTTTGAGCTAGCCCGACATTGGGAGACGTCACAAGCTTTGAGATACGACTCAAAGTCGAATCCCGAGAAAATCCGCCCACCTTTTTTTATCAGGGGTGAATAGTGAGGGAAAATTTCGTAATAGTTTACAAAGCTCTTCATACCAGCTTCCATTTGACATCTAACTCGCAATTGTACGCCCTAGAACAACTTTCACAGTTCCAATTTGTAGCGGGGAAGAATGAATGAGGTGTCAATTTTTTTATAGCCTATGACACTCACCGCAACAAGCTTTGAGTTGGGTTGTTTTACCTCTGAGCGGCACTTTTTTGCACACCATGGGCTAAATGGCCAAGTCACAAGAACCCCGAAGGCTCAGAGAAGGTTGGGGAAGGGGACCGACTGGAACAGCTGTTGGGAGACAGACGGTAGCCTCCCGTCAAGGCCATCCAAGCATGTTCTTTAACGTGCACAGGGTATGGCTCTCCCGCGCATAGAGCCACGGCTTAACGTCCCATCCGACGGACGGCGGTCTTTCCAAGCCCATCGGTGTCCCCTACTGACCGTGGGCAGGGCGGGAATTTTGCGGAGATAAATCTCAACGAGATATAGGGGAGAATCGTTTTCACATTCCCGTTTTCATTGGGGGTACAAAAGCAGGGGGATCAATTTTTTACAGACCATGACATTCGCCGCGTTAGAAGCCTTCGTTTGATAAGTAGCTTGTTACTTTCCGCACTCGCGTTCAGGAAATATATGGGAATAATCATTTTCATATTTTTCCCTTTTTTAGGGGGAATAAAGCATGGGAGGTCAATTTTTTCATAGCCTATGACACTCCCCGAGTCACAAGTTTTCAGTTGACACATAAATCGTTGTTTCCCCATGGCGTTCAAAACATATGGCTGAACAATTTTGTTAAATCCACAAACCGACAAAATGTCAAAGCCAAAAGCAATAGGATAAGTAAAAGTGGGATTGGTTTTAATTAAGTACAGTTGGCGCAATCGAGAAAAATTTGCAAAATCTATGGCAGTTGGAAAAATTTGAAGCCACTTAGCAAAAAAAATCAGTTGTGAAGGATGGAACCGACTGACCCGCCACGGAGGGTAAAACACGCGGCATAGTTGTTAGGGAACAGAGGAAGCTCCCGTCTAATTTACATCAACTACATTGGGTATTAGTGTATCAGCTGTTGTACGAGTCGAAGGTAGCATGCTAAGAAACTGGATTTTTATGTCAAATTATTTTCTGAAAGACATTTTATTAAACAGAGGGTTTGTAAAACAGAAAAAAAAAAAACCCCACTGGATTGTGCTTCATGTGGTTTTTTTCAAATGAGTAAAAAACGTGGTGGAGTTCCAATTATCAGGCCGTGTTCTGCAGGTCAAAGCTAAGTCTTTTGGCAATGAGTGCAATAAAATTTCATGAAGCTAATTAGAGGAAAACTTATTACCAGATATGCCGAGGGAATAAACTGCTTCCTGGAAAGACACAAAATTTAAAGTTTAGTTCGAGAGCGTTCACTGGCTACATCAGGATTATCTATCAAAGCTGCCGATTTAGCCACCAGAACACACGTCTATATTATACATATATACACTTCCATTTACCTAATTTAGTTCACACCCCTGCATTATTTTACAGCAGAGAACTCAAAATACTGATGGTTTTTTCTGGGAAATCATTTCTTTCAAACTTTTTTAAGCCAATGAACAAACTATTGTTATGTGGGATTCCCAAAATGACTGGGAACCTATTGTAAAACTATTTTGAGAAGCAATATTTTTATTGATATTTTAGAATGTCTAATAAACTGGAATATAATGCTGTTTTGCAATCAGTATGAGATCTTTTAGTTGTCTGAAAGGAATTAATAATTTTGCAGTCAGATAGTATCAAATCTTTTGGTTGTTAGGTTTCATGGGCAAGGAACTCAGAGTTGCTGTTACGCAATGCTATTTCTTATTCTTCAACTGGTGCTTCCACCCCTACCCGTTTCCAATTAATGTAACAAATTAGCTCATTTTTGTTATCACTTGTAATCAAGGCAAGGAGAAATCGACTGGTGTTTCCGTTATAGATTTTCTGGTGTGAGCCGTTGTTTTTAAAGCTATACTAAATTACAACAGTAAAATATTTTCCGGGAAAAGTACATCAGCTTTCACTTTTGAAATCAGTATCTTTGTTATTATTTTAGTTATGTTGAATGTTCCAAGCCAATTTGATTCAATATTACACTAGCTGATTAGTCTCCTTTAAAATCAATGATGTAATTTTTAATACATCCACAAAAGCATGATCTCCTTTCTCCCTGCGTTATTACTGCTGGTCGGATTTTTTAGAATTTCCCTATCTGCTTATAACTTAATACCACTGTGCATTGTGAGAGAAGAATGGGAGGACTTGGAGCTGACTTCATACAGTCATGACGTGTTTTCGCATCGCTCCTGGATTACTTCTAGTATTCATTATCAGCTAATTCTTTACTTAACTTTCCTACTAGTCTTAGGCGAGATTGGTTTAAAATCCCAGTGGAGCCTTTGGCAGGAAGTTTAGCTAGAATAGCTTAAACTTTTACTTAAACTGTTAGCTTTTTAGATAGCCTTTCAGATTAATTTTCACCATGTCTCAATAAAGCTGACTTTTGGATTATTTAACACCACTTCAATAAGTATAAGTACGAGTCAATAGCAGACCTGATTTGGCCGCTGTCAGTATTGGAAAAGTACCTGCCAATAGCCGACTTAGCGTTGGCCAATATTGGCAACGGAATAGTACGTAGGTTCCCTCTCCAGGCTTTGAAGCGACCGGACGTGTTTCTCCTGTGCTCCTGAAGTAGCCTAGTGCCGGCCATGACACTAAACAACGAGTTCAACGACGACAGACTACAATGGTCCTTCAAGTTAAGGCATGATGGTGTGAACTACAATACTCTTGTGCAGCATTTTGCTGATCTTCATGGTGCAAACAACGTGGAATATGCGCAAAAACTCTCTAATGTAACTACTGTATTTACGTTCAACAACGAAAAAAGTGCTGACAACTTCGCTGCTTCCTCTTCATTCAACGTCAATGGCTATCGGATCTCGTCAACTCGACTGTCACCTCCTATCAAGACTGTTCATCGCCAAACTCCCTTTCTTCACAACTTTTTTGGATATTAAAACCTCATTGGAACCTTTCGGCAAAGTCTTGGATATTCGTGACGAGTTCCTGTCTTCAAAAGGATTAGAAAGCATTAAATCAGGTAGCAGAATTTTGAAATTTCAAATGTTGAAACCCATTCCAAATTTTGTGAAAGTTGGGCTCTTCACAGCAACCGTTTGGTACTCTGGAATTCGTAAACTTTCCAAATGGTGCAAGAGCCCAGATCATTTGATCAAAAACTGTGCTTTATTTGCAAAGTTCCTAAAGTTACTCACTCAACTAAAACTCCTCCCCCTGCTGTGTCTAAAACTGTCAGTTTGGACTTTGACTCAGTGGAAAACAGTGTTTGAAAAGTGTCAAGATGACACCCGAGTGCTTAAATAATTTTTGTGAGCTCCAAATTGATGTTCCTTTTCAGAAAAGAAATCTCCCCTATTGCCTCTCCTGATATTCTTACTAGTTCTTCAGTTGATAGTTCTCCGAGAAAAAAAAGTCTCAAGACGTCAACTGAACACTAATCTTGTAATTGCACTTTCTGACTTCGTCACTAATCGGCTTCCGGACGTCCGAGAGGACTGTTCACTAGCCAATGATGAATCGCATGAAACTTTTGATGAAGTTATTGATGTTCTCAAGTTCATAGCTAATCCCACACACTCTGAATCTGTTTGGGAAATTCCTGCAAGATATAACTTCCTTCGAAGAACTCTTACTAAAGAAGGTAGGATCAAGTCAAAATATAAAAAACAATTCCTCAAAGCACTACAGAGTAGCGAGCTCCCAGAAATGTTTTCAGTCTGGGACTACCTGTCCAGTGTCTGCAAACTGTTTAAATTTTAATTTCTACTTTATTTAACACTCTAATGCAAGTCTTATTAGAGTAATTTCTGTTTTTTATTAATGTTTTTGTTTTAATATTGTTTTTTTTTTACTTTTCTTCTTGTCTCAGCCAATGCCAAAATTTCTCTCTTCTGATTGGCTGAGGCGTTTTCTCTCAGAATCCAGTCCAAATTTAATGACTTCTTTCGGATTATACCTGAATGGGAAGAGAAATAATAACTTTCGACCTCTTATTCTCTTGGATAAACCTTTTACATGGCAGGACACTTAAGTATTTAGGAGTTACCCTGCACAAAAAGTTAAAGTGGGATCCCCATATACATGGGATCATCACCAAAGTAAATACGGTCCAATGTCAACTAGGACCTCTCCTTGGACGTAACTCAGTTCTGTCTATCGACCATAAGCTTTCACTTTATCATATGGTCATCAGACCCATCACTTTATATGCTTCGCCAATTTGGGCGAATACAACCCATACCAATATACACAAGATTCAAGTGTTGCAAAACAAGATCCTGAGATGTGCGGTCGATGTCCCATGGTTTGTGACTAATAGACAGCTACACAAAGACCTGGGCATCGACCACATCTTTTCTTATATTAAGTTCATCTCGCGTGGTTTCTTCGACTCTGTTCGAACCAACCCGCATGAGATTATATCTTGCCTTTTAGACTATAATCACGAGGTCTTGAATAGATACAAGAGGCCTAAAATGATGGCTTACCATTTACTTATTTTACCATCATTGAGCTATCCATTTTAGGTCTCTTGTGCATCCTTATACTTTGTTGTAGTTTCATTATCCTTAGGGGCCCACCATAGCTAAGGTGGTTTATCATACTATTGTTTTTACTGATGCCATTCAGGCACATGCTTCGATGGAGGAGGTTATGGGTACCTTGTACCTGGCACTCCACAAACCAAGTACCGATCTACGATTATAACCTACATTTTTCTTCTTTTTCAGGCTTTTTCACTCTCTCTTCAACGTACGTGGCCATTTATTTTTTTTTATTTCTATTACTTTTGCTGTTACTTTTTTAATTGTTTTATATGATATCCAGTGTCTTGGCTTATCTGTGTTGACTTTCCCAAGGGAATGTTGATAAGTTAAGCCACTTCTCTTCACTCTTTAAGCCTTCTGGCTTTTTCCTCTCTTTGCTCATTTTGGGCTTAGAGTTTCTGCTATATCTCACAACTTTCGATCGGGATGACATGAACTCAAAATTCTTTCCCCACCACTCCCCTCATTTTTCTATTATAAAATTGTTTTCAATTTTAATATTGTTCTAAATTTTCTTTCTCGATATAAATTTTTTCCTTGTTATACATTTATCCAGTGTTATGGCTCGTTTGAATAGGCCCCTCTACGTGGGGAGGCCTTACAGTAGAACCAGAAAAATCACCCATTTTGATGATGATGATGATGATGAATAGTACGTACTGATAGCCGAATCTTGGTTGGCCGCTGTTGATTCGGAAATATACATTTTAAAGTAAGTTTACACACTTCAAATCTTCCGTTGATTTTAACTTTTAAGTCCTTGTATTTACCGATTCTAGTCGCTACTAGAATTTATTGTTTAATATTTTTCTCATTTGTTGTTAGTCTTAAAAAACTAACTATTTAAACTGGTTTTATAACTTGTTCTGAGTTTTAGTACTGTAGGCAGATTCTCTGGTATTTTACAGAAATCTGTTCTATTTCATTCGGTCTGTACCGATTTTGACAGTTACAACTGCAATTTTTATACTTCGAAATTTTTTAATTATTTGCATATTTGTATGTAAATTTAATTCTTTTTCTTAAACTTATATCTTTTTTACCTTTATTTCATTGTTTTTATATTACTTCGAGTTTGATATTTCAAATTCTTAAAGTTCAAAATGTCAAGTTCTCACAAAACGGATTTATCTGTCCCGGTCCTGACAGAGCTTTTCTGCCAGTGACGTCATTGCGGACCACACAGAGACCTCTGAAAGCCAAGTCTCTGTTGATTCTTCTCATTTGACTTATAGTGCACAAATTTGCACTTTCCTATCGGAGAAAAACAGACTCCTTTATGATTTTAATTATACTATTTCTCATATTCCTGCAATGAAAGATTTACATTGCATTTTACCTGATGAACGCGTCAGATTTAACGATGCTATATTAGAGAGATTCTATATAGAAAAAGAGATAAATGAACATGTCTGCTCCGGCCAAAGCTCCTCTTAAATAATTGTTTTGGAGGGCATTCAAGGAATCAATTCTGCCCCAAAGCATGGGTTAGATTTATTGCAAGATGCAACCAAAATTGCCAATAAACCCAAAATGAAGGGTCTTGGAAAACATTCCAAAAAGGGGCACAAGAGGACCTTCTTGTCCCCAGTCATCGATTCCGTTTATGCCTCCAAGACTAAATTTTCAGGCTTTAGAGGAGGAATATTTGGATACACCAGATACCGAAATGGAAGCTACAGAATCAATTTCTGTTTCTAAGGAAATTAGAAATAATAAAGGAAAAATTCCCCTATCATTATTCGCTCTCCCAAAAACTGGATGAGCACACACAAAGAATTAACTAAAATTGCTGTTGAGGCATTTACTGCCAAGACCTCTGGCGAAACAGTCAGATTACAAACCAGATGTTCAGATGACTACAGGTCATTTGTTCGATTCTTCGAAGCCTCAAAACAGCAATTCCACACCTATAAATTAAAAGAAGATAAGAATCTCAGGGTAGTCATTAAAAAACTACCCCATGACATAACTTCTGACGACGTGCATACTGCTCAAGTTGACTTGGGCTTTACAGTTATAAAAATCTCGCAGATGAGACGTGGCAAAGACAAAAGCCTGATCCCTGTCTTTTTGGTGGAATTACCTAAAGACACAACCAATAAAATGATATACGATATAACTGACCTCCTCCATCTGAAGATTCACATCGAGAGTTACAGAAATAAGAAAACTCCGACACAGTGCCATAATTGCCAGCGTTATGGCCATGCACAAAGTGGATGCTTGAATCATCCACGCTGCGTGAAATGCGCTGGAAGTCACGTAACGAAGGACTGCCTTAGAAAAAAAGATGAAAGTCCGCCTAAATGCGCCAATTGTGGCCTTGGCCATACGGCCAATTACCAAGGCTGTTCTTACTATCCTACCAAGGAGGTTGTGACAACTCCAAAGGAAAAAACTAACACTGCTCCACCTTCAAAGGCTGTTAGTACTCCTGTCACACCCGGATTATCTTACGCAAATGTTGCTGCGAAAGGCGCACCTGCTCCCAAACCAATTGGTAAAGAGAAACCTTTACCTAAGAGAAAGCATCCAACTGCCGTAACCTCCTGTGCCAGCTCCTTCTACAAGCGAGCAGTTTGATGCAACCATCTTAAACGATCTGAAGGAAATCTTTTTGATCTTCAAAAATCTGAATGTCTCAATATTTTATTAATGGCTAAGTCATTAATTAATGAATATCAGAATGCCAATGGCCTTATGGGCAAACTCACAGTTGGGCTAAAAGCGTTCGACTATTTACTCTCTTCGCTGTCCTCAAATGGAGCACAACTGTAAAAAGAACCATCTCAAGATTTTTTATTGGAATGCGAATGGCATTCTCAACGATTTATGGGAGTTTAGTCACTTTTTGACTGACTCCCAAGCTGATATTGTCCTTTTGGGAGAAACACACCTTAGGGCTTCTGACAAATTGAAGTTTCCTAATTTTGAGGTCTACAGATCGGATCGACAGCATAACAGAGGTGGAGGTACTGCTGTTATCGTCAAGAGATCCATCAAACACCATCTTTTACAAACTGTAGGCTTCGATATGTTGGAGGTTACTGCTATTGCAGTTGACGATATCCTTTTTGGAAATCTGAATATATATGCGGCACATAAACCGCCCAATTCTGATATTATTTTGAATGATTTCAAAATAATTTTTAATACCAGTACTCCTACAATTTTAGCAGGAGACAAACTCAAAAAATGTTACCTGGAACTCCAGATCTTGTAACAAAAATGGAAAAATTCTTTTAGACTATGCCACAGCCAACGGCATTATTGTGGATGCTCCCAGTGAGCCCACATTTTATCCTTACAACTCTATGCACCGACCAGATATAATTGATCTGGTCATGTTCGGTAATTTTTTACCATCCTATGACCTCTGTGTTCATGGAGTTTTGAACTCTGACCATTTACCAGTCTGCCTGACTCTTTTCTCGTCTGTCACCCTTGTCCCAGACGATTTTAGAGTCGTAAACTGGGAACTCTTTAAAACTACAGTCAACGGAAATGTCTCCGGATCCTGTAATCCTCTATCTCTCAGGAGGATTGAAGATACAATTATCACCTTTACAGATCTTTTGAATCAATCTAGAATTGATGCCAGCACCATTCATAAACCTCGTAAGGATTTCTACATTCTTCCCAGATTTCTTTCTGATCTTGTCAAAGAGAAAAATACAGCTAGGCATAAATGGCAAAGATCGAGAGAGGCTGTGACAAAAATGCCTACTATGCACTTAAGATAGAAGTAAGACATGAGCTCTCGGATTACCGAGGTCTTACTTGGAACAAGAAGATTACCTCACTCTCTACAAGTGATGGCTCCATCTGGAAGATGGTTAAGACCTTAAAGAATCCTTTTGTTAACTACCCCCCCCCACACACACACACACATCCATGGAAAGGATAGGTTATGTTACAATGAGGATGATAAATGCGAAGCTTTTGCGGATGCCCTTGAGATCCAGTTTCAAGAAAATTCTGATCTGTCCAACGATAACACCTGTGACAAAGTGGAGGAAACTCTTTTCCGTTTCTCTCAACTGGACAGATCCAGAATTCATTTTACATCTCCACCTGAACTGACTCAGGCCATCTGCAAACTGAAACTCAATAAGGCTTCAGGTTCTGATGATATATCCAACAGGATGCTGAAGAACCTTCCGATAAAAGCTATCATGCATCTGTGCAACATTTACAATTTCCTTCTCCGGCATTACATCTTTCCGGAGGTCTGGAAGAATGCTTACGTTAGGCTCATCCACAAACCGGGTAAGGACCCATCCTTAGCTAACAGCTATCGACCTATAAGTCTTCTCTCCTGTTTGGGGAAGTTGTTTCAGCGAATTTTGCTCAATCGACTAGATGAATTCCTTTTAAACCATCCTATCCTGCCTAAGTCACAGTTTGGATTCAGACGTAAAAGATCGACTCAGCATCAAGTCCTCAGAGTAGTAGAGACTATCGCCGAGGCTCTGAATAAAAAGGAAATTGTTGCTGTCATCTTTCTAGACGTGGCCAAGGCTTTTGACCGCGTCTAGATGGACGGCCTCATCTAAAAACTGATCAAGATTGGAATTTCTTCGGGCCTGACTGGTATCCTTCAATCTTACCTTTCAGATAGAACCTTCCAGGTTCGCATCAAATCCTCTACTTCCACAAAGAGAGTGGTGGCCGCTGGAGTCCTATAAGGCTCTCTCCTAGGCCCCACTCTCTTCTCATTGTACCTTTATGACATCACTTCTCTTGACCGGATTGTCATTGCCCAGTATGCCGATGATATTGCACTCCTCTCCCCTTCCTTGGGAGTTGAGAGTATGGGAATTAGAAGACTCCAGAATTGTTTAGATGAGTTACATTCATGGTATGATTCTTGGAAAATGAAAATCAATGCTGGCAAGAGTAACGCCATACTTTTTAGTGGCAAGAGGATCAATAATCCTCAGACTTTACTTTTTATGGATGGGTTGGGTTGGGTTGTTTTACCTCTGAGCGGCACTTTTTTGCACACCATGGTCTAAATGGCCAGGTCACATGGACCCCAAAGGCTCAGAGAAGGTTGGGGGAGGGGACCCACTGGAACAGCTGTTGGGAGACAGATGGTAGCCTCCCGTCAAGGCCATCCAGCGTGTTCTTTAACGTGCACAGGATATGGCTCTCCCGCACACGGGGCCACGGCTTAACGTCCCATCCGACGGACGGCGGCCTTTTCAAGCCCATCGGTGTCCCCTACTGACCGTGGGCAGGGCGGGGAATTTTGCGGAGATAAATCTCAACGCTGACCCAGCTGGGACTCGAACCTGGGAACTACAGATTACGAGCCTGGCGCACTACCGACTGAGCCACCCCCGCCCCTTTTTATGGATGAAGACATCAGATGGCAAGACACTGTCAAATACATTGGAGTCACCTTGCAGAAGAAACTGAAATGAGATCCAAACATTCATGGGATCATAACTAAGGTGAACACCGTCCGATGTCAGCTGGAACCTCTTCTCAGAAGGAACTCCGTCCTTTCGATTGACCACAAGCTTTTGCTCTACGACATGGTCATACGTCCCATTATTTCCTATGCTTCCCCTATTTGGGCAAACACTACTGCAACCAATATAACACAAGATTCAGGTCTTGCAGAACAAGATCTTGAGATGTGCGATCGATGCCCCTTGGTTTGTAACAGACAAATCCATAAAGATCTGGGCATCGACCATATTTACTCTTATATCAAGTTTTTATTTATCACATGGTTTCTTTGAAGTTGTTCAAAGCAATCCACATGGAATTACTTCTTGCTTATTCGACTACAATCATGAAGTCATGAATAGTTACAAGAGGCCTAAAATGATGGCTTTCAGCAAAGATAGTCATCCATTTTAGGTCTCTTGTGCATCCTTACTGTTTTTACTGTTGATCTTTATTGTCCTTCAGGACCCACTATTGTGGTTTATTTTACTTGTGTTTACACTGATGTCAACTAGGCACATATTCAGATGGAAGAGGTTATGGGTACCCATGTACCTCCTCCTCCTCCTCAAGCAGCCATGGGCTATGGAGGTCCAACCAGACCGTGCAATTTAGTTCTCCAAGCAAGTCTATCCTGAGCTACATCTACTGCATCTGGCCACTGCACACCAATTCTAACAAGGTCCTGTTTGACATTGTCTGCCCACCGCATCCTAGGTCTCCCCTTCTTTCTCAGGCCTTTAGGCACACTGTTCATAACCCTATTCGCCAATCTATAATTATTCATATGGGCAACATGGCCAAACCAGCGGAGTCTCTCTCTGCACAATATGCTGCTTAAAGGAGGTTGCAAACTCCTTTCCCTAATCGCATCATTAGTTACAAAGTTGAACCACCTAATGCCCAAGATACTGCGTAAGCATCTGGAATCAAAAGCATCTAGTTTCCTGTTATCTTGTTTACAAAGTGTCCAAGTTTCACTACCATAACTAACCCTAGAAAGAACCAAACTATTATACCATTTAATTTTAGTCTTTAGGTGTATACGCCTATTTCTCCACACTCTCCATAGGTTCTTAAAAGTCCCGGCAGCAATCCCTATTTGTCCGTTAATCTCATTCTGCACATCACCATTATCTGTTACATAGCTCCCAAGATAATTAAACTGTGACACCTGCTCAAGACTGCAACCATTCAGATTAACTGAATCACAGGCCTGCCTGACCAATTTTCATCACTTTAGTTTTCTCTCTGTTTATAACCAAACCTACTCTACTACCAGTCTCATCAACAGCTCGAATGAAAGAGTTCATCTCATCAACATCATTTGCCAAAAGGGCTAAATCATCAGCATAATCTAAATCAGAAACTTTCGTATCTCCAGCCCATTTAAGACCAAAATCTTTCCCTTGAAGTGAATTTCGCATAACATAATCAATAACCAAGCTAAAGAGAAAAGGAGACAAAATGCACCCTTGTCGAACACCAGAAGTAATGCTAAATCAATTGCTACAAGCCTTACCAACTCTCACACTCGACTCAGTGTTATTATAGAGAGCTATCATAATGTTAACTAACTTGTCTGGTATACCATATGATCTCACAATCAACCACAAATTATGACGATCAACAGAGTCGAAAGCCTTTTTGAAATCAACAAAGCTAGCAACCAAAGGTTTCTGAAACTCTAAACATTTCTCAAGAATCTGCCTAAGTGAAAATATCTGATCCACACATCCCCTACCACTTCTGAATCCACATTGCTCATTACGCAATTGACTGTCAACCAGATTTTTAATTCTATTAAGCACAATCATGGAAAGAACTTTACCTGGAACAGAGAGTAGGCTGATATCCCTATAGTTATCACAAGAACTGCGATCACCTTTTTTGAAAATAGGGATAACAATAGCTCTGGTAAAATCCTTAGGAACCATGCCTTTATCATAAAAGATATTCAGAATTTCAGTCATCCAAGTGGTAACCGAAACATTCCCAGTTCTAAGCATTTCCGTAGTAATTTCATCTACCCCTGGGGATTTATGAAGTTTAAGTTTAGAAACAGCCAAAATAACTTCAGATTGTGTTATAGGGCCAACATTAAAGCCACCAATGCATCTATCATCATTGCAAACAATGGGAGTAGAACTAACTACATTGTTTAGAACATCACTGAAATGCTCAGCCCACCTAGCCATGACAGAATCCTCACCTTCTATAACCTTACCTTGTTTATCCTTCAATCCTTGTATGCCTGTCCATTTTCTTCCACACAAAACATTAATTATCTGGTACAGCTCTCTGCTGTTGTGCTGTCTAACTGCTTCCTCGGCTTTGTCAGCAAAACCATCAAGCCAAAGATTCTTATCAGCACCTAACTGATCCTTTACAAGTTTATTAAGGTCTCTGTAATGCTTTCTATTAGGACTAGTAGGGTATTGATTAAGGGCATTCCTGCAGTTCTTTCTTTCCGAAATAAGCTCAAGTGCCTTATCACTCAGATAATTTTGCCTCTTCTGCTCCTTTTTTCCTAAAAGAGTACTGTTAGTATCCAAAAAAGCCTGTTTAAAATGATCCGATTCTTCCTCAACTTCAGTAGTAAGCAAACCATGACTGTCATAATGACTAAGTAACCTATCATGGTAAGCTTTGGCTACAACTGGATCTTTCAGAGCTTCAGTATTAAAAGTAATTTTTTAACCCTAGCACAACACTTTTTAAGTTTAAGTTGCAAGACACTTTTAACAAGGTAATGGTCAGATCCAATTTCAGCTCGCCTATATGCCCTGGTATTCCTAACAGAACTAGCCCATTTGCTGTTAATTAATATGTAATCAATCATATTCTTATGCAGCCCATCAGGTGAAACCCAATGTATACTTATGTATGTCGCGGTGTTTGTAATAAGTGTTAGTTATTCTGAATCCATTGAGTTTACTTACCTGTAGGAGACGTAATAGACCAAAAGGGCCTATTACTCCTCCCCAAAGGTCAGAGTGAGTACCAACTTTGGCATTGAAGTCACCAAGAACAAGGGTAATATCTCCTTTCTTGACAGAATTCAAAATATCCTTTCATTAATGCACTCGTATCCTAGAAGAGCATCGCTAGCGTGTCTGCTGAGAAGCAGACCCACGCCTTGGTGATGCTTATTGTCGTCCCTCCCTGAAAAGATAAATTTAAGGTTATTTTTAAGAATCTGACCTTTATCTGTCAAATCTCAATAAATATTTAGTGGAAAATTTTTCGCCGAAATAAGGGATTTGAACCCGCATCTCTCCAGAAGCATGCCAGAGTATTCCAGTTGAACTAAAGTCAGCTCCTCTTTTTTCCGCTAATTTTAAGACAACTCTATCACGGAGATTTTTGGGCCAACCATTGGCGCCATCTATGATCTCCGGTGGCAATTATTACCTTAATATTGCACAGAGTGAGATGGAAATAAATAAGTTCGAAAAGACGAGCTGGCATTAGTTCAACTGGAAGAATACTCTGGCATGTTTCTGGAGAGATGTGGGTTCAAATCCCGTATGTCAGTGAAAATTTTTCCGCTAAATATTTATTGATTTATCAATGCCAAATGAGCAACAGGTAACATTGTGATTATCATCTATGTTTAAATCTCAATGCTAACCCAGGTGGAACTCGAACCTGGGAACTGCAGATTACAAGCCTGGTGTACTACAACTGAGAACCCATGCCCGAAATTCATGCGTCTTTGAAAGGAAAAAGTTATTGGAGGAAATGAAACAATAGGAGAGGGAGATGTATTTTTGCCTTCTTTGTAAACTGGTTGGTGAGCTCTGATTATTTAGCCAGTGTAAATTTATTGGGCATTTAAATTCTACAACTGTTGCCAGGCCATTGTTGAAATTTTAAAAGAATTTGAATATTCCAATGTTTGGGGATAGGTTTCAGATTCAGCTAGGTATGTGGCTTCTTGTTTTACTGCTCTTCAGACCTCATTGGAACAGCAAATTTTACATTATCAGTGCTAGGCTCAAAAACAAATCTTTTCTATAATTTCTTTTTAAAGAGATTAAGGAGCTTAACTTTGTTATATCAAAAATAATATATACTTTCATTCACTCCAGGAAAATAAAGATCTCTTATGGGTGAAAAATTTTCATTTGAAGGTGAATTCTTTTCCAGTGCCTGTAATTACAAGATGGAACACCTGGATTCCAAGCACTGATTTACATTGCTCGACAAAATGCCTCATTCATACAGGAAGTATTTGTCAGATGGCCATGCAAATAATTGGGTATGTGTCCATAGTTGGGTTATGTAAAGGGGTGCAGTTGCAAACCAATCACATGATAGGTGACAGGGCAATAATGAGGATGATAACAGGGCAAAATGGCTCGGCATGGCTAAGTTTGGTCATCCTCACCTGGGCGTATGGACCACTGCATCGAGTGATCTAAGTGGCGAAAGCACATAAAACAAGTGAGAATGCCTGAGCGACATCATTGGAAATCCTATCACATGGACACTTTACCAGAGTCTTCATCAGAGGAGCTGTAGCAGACCCACAATCAATAGTGGATGACATTCAATGCGATGTACAGTCAGCTAGAGACATCCCCATGTCAACACGGACTGTGAAACACAGATTGGCTGAGGCATGTTGGCACTCTCGCCAGTCATTGCAATGGCTACCACTCACCGCAACATATTGTTGCCAAGGTTGCAGTGGTGCCATACCAGACATGTATGGTGGGATGAATGGAACCATGTCATATTCAGTGACGAGTCTTACTTCTCTCTCAGCACTGCCAATTGAGTCTGGAGATGACATACTGATCTTGCTATCATCCGTGAGCATCATACTGCTCCTCAATTTGGTGTCACTGTTTAGGGTGCTATTAGTTTCAACAGCCATTCACTGCTCGTATGCATAGCAGGTACAATGACAGCACAACATGTGATGAGGTGCTGCAGCTGGTTTTGTTGCCGTACCTCCATGGTAACCCTGATGCAGAGTTTCAACAGTATAATGCCCACCTGCACACTGTCAACATCAGCAGATAGTGCCTGCAAGGTGTCCAGGTGCTGCCTTGGCCAGCATGATTCACAGACCCCAATATAGAATGCGTGGGACATCATTGGCAAATGACTTCATGCCTCTGCACAACCCTCTCGCAATTTCAATGAATTATGGACACAGGTCAGTGACATATGGTGTGCTGAGGTGTCGTGGACCATCAGGAGACTTTTCCACTTGATGCTACAATGTGTTGCCAAATGTATAGCTGAGGCATAGCAGCCATATAACCTACTGACTCGGGCCACATTATACTGTTTCCTTGTCCATCACATTCATGTAATCCCTCAGAAATTAAATCACTTCTTTCCCACCTACTTGTCCACATGTGTGGTAAGGTGCATCTCATTTCGTGCATTCCTTCATGGTGTGGCATTTTCTATGTTGAACAGTGTAGACACTTGCCTCAAACATATCTTAAGCTTCCTAAAAAAATCTGCAACATGGATGCTATAAATAATCTAATAAGAAAAATCTAAAATAATGACTCTAAATGAAATGATTAATGCAAGGTTAGCATAAATGAAAACATGGGCACAGGACTGGTGCCACATGAGCATCTTAGAATTAAAAGAAATTGTTAGTTTACTATGGTTTACACCACATGCTACTTGGTTTCTATGTTAAATTCTAAGCTGTAATTTTTATATACAAATTTAAAAATATAATTTTTTCCAATCTTTTATTTTTTCTTACAAATTTAGGGTTTTTTGTTACTTTCATTTCCTTGCATAAGCAATTTTTTTGTATTATATTCTGCTTAGTCACATTAAATTTATAGTAAATATAAGTAGCATTGCACAATTTTATTTGTCAATAAATCCAGAATGATTCACTTTTGTAGGGGGGGTTTACCTCTGAGCAGCACTTTTTTGCACACCATGGGCTAAATGGCCAGGTCACATGGACCCCGAAGGCTCGGAGAAGGTTGGGGGAGGGGACCCACTGGAACAGCTGTTGAGAGACAGATGGTAGCCTCCCGTCAAGGCCATCCAGCGTGTTCTTTAATGTGCACAGAGTATGGCTCTCCCGCACACGGGGCCACAGCTTAACGTCCCATCTGACAGACGGCGGCCTTTCCAAGCCCATCAGTGTCCCCTACTGATCGTGGGCAGGGCAGGGAATTTTGCGGAGATAAATCTCAACGCTGACCCAGCTGGGACTCGAACCTGGGAACTACAGATTACGAGCTTGGCGCGCTACCGACTGAGCCACCCCCCGCCCCATTGTAGGGGGGGATTCAGAATTTTTGCACCGGGTGCAGGTTCCAAAATTGTTAGTTCCACAGAAGGCTGTGGTTGGTTTATCTTTGAAAAAAATTTTTTAGCAGGGGAGGAAGGAATATTAAGTGGCTAAACCTTTATGTTGCTTTCAGTTATAAGAAAAGCTAAAGTTGTATTGGATGTGAGTATCCTAACTCTTAAAATACTGTAAAGGAAGATTATTATGGAGGACCAAATCCTCCCATTGCTTTATGATACACGGAAGCTGTATGCCAAATTTGATTATCCTTAATCTTAACATTTAAAAGTTCTCGGTTCTTCTTCAGACTGTGTGTGTGTGGGGGGGGGGGGGGTTAATGAACCAAATCTCATGTTGCTTTAAATCATGAGAAAAAGAGTTATACCAATTTCATTTCCATAGTTCTTATCATTTAAGGAGTTCTAGATCAAACAAAAAAAAGAAAAACTAATATATAGATCATATAAAACTGAGTAAATATTTGATATTTAAGAATCTTTGTGTCTTACAGGTGAAATCTTTGAAACTGCCCAAATAGTCTGAATTATCGATAAAGCAGTATAGAAATTACTAATAAACATAGATTATATTTTGAGATAAATATGATTGTGTTTGGCAACTTTAACCAAATATTTTGCTGGATGTGTACGATTGGTCAAAAATAGGACTTACATAAATAACTACTATTATACATCAGCATACACAAAATATTTACTCATCAATTATGAATGTATTTCTCAGTAGTTGAGTAAATTTGATCATATTTGCTGTAAGGAATAAATGAGAAAAATTCTAGCTCCTGCCTATCAGCAGTTTTACATCATATTAATCATGCAACTAAAAGAGGGTAGAAAAACCTGTGTAATCAACTACCTTTATTCACAACCTGAAGCTACCCCTCAACACGCTAAAGCAGCCCTTTAATACATTTCCATACCAGTAGTGTTGACACAAAATGATACTTTAGGTCTGTATATTGTTTTGACTGATCGTTGAAGGTGTATGACTGATGGTACAATTGGAAAATTCACAATCTTGTTTTCAATCAGCAACGATTTTGCCCATTTCCAAATGTTTCAAAAGTATGAAAAATACATCTGAGGCAATTTTACGCATATACATTTCCAATAAAATAAAATACCCCCTCAAGCAGCTGCTTGCCATAGAGGTATGACAGAAGCCTGTCAATTTAATATGCCATAGTTGGTCTGTGAGAATGACAGGACCTCAGAAAAACACCACACACAACAATGCCTTACTCAGGACTCGAACCCAGGTCCCTTAGATCAGTAGCCATAAATGCAAAATGTTCAAATAAAACCTGAAATCAGAGTGCAAAAAAGACATTTTTAGTTCTGAAAAAAAAAAACCTCTAAATTATTATCCTTACTCTAAAAACTTACCAAAAATTACTATGAACCATGTTGTGTCCATGATTCTGAAATATTACAGTAATTCTAATTGTAATATTCAGAATTCTGTTTTAATGGATTTCTACAAAAATCCACTAAAAGTTTCACTCACAGGTTCAGCCCATTGAGAAATATGAATTGAGTATCTGATATTAAAACTTTATATTTTTCAAAAAATCTAATTCAATAAATTTTTTTTAAATACCTATCTTCCTATATGCATTCTAAAAAGTAGAAAATAAACCTAAAGCATATCAATGGTGCAATCAGTCACAGTTAATTTCATATTCACTTCAAAGGAAGTTAAGGGCACTGATTTACCTACTCACAAGATCGCTGTTTGTCAGTAACCAGTTGCACCATCCATATTCTTTAGGTTTATTTTCTACTTTTTAGGGGCCACACTTTTAAAATTTATTTATATTTCTTATGTCACTAAAAACAACCACTTTGAAAAACTCATTTGATATATGACTCAAACATTGACTCCCCCCCCCCACACCTTTGAAGTTATGTTTGTGGTAGCCCCATGACATTGGCGACGACTCATTGAAGTCTAACCCTGCCCCCTTTTATCGGTGGGGGGAACCAAAAAATTTGAAATAATTTACAACAGTCATTATACAAACTTTCATTTGACACCTAATTCGTAACTGTAGGCCCTCGCGTTAGGGTTGGGTTGTTTTACCTCTGAGCAGCACTTTTTTGCACACCATGTGCTAAATGGCCAGGTCACATGGACCCCGAAGGCTCAGAGAAGGTTGGGAGAGGGGACCCACTGGAACAGCTGTTGGGAGACAGATGGTAGCCTCCCGTCAAAGCCATCCAGTGTGTTCTTTAACGTGAACAGGGTATGTCTCTCCCACACATGGGACCACGGCTTAACGTCCCATCCGACAGACAGCGGCCTTTCCAAGCCCATCGGTGTCCCCTACTGACTGTGGGCAGGGCAGGGAATTTTGCGGAGATAAATCTCAACGCTGACCCAGCTGGGACTCGAACCTGGGAACTACAGATTACGAGCCTGGCGCGCTACCGACTGAGCCATCCCAGCCCCCCCCCCCTCGCATTAGGAAGATATAGAACGATTTTTACATTTCCCGTTTTTAGGGGGGAGGGAAAGAAAATATGCAGGGGTCAATTTTTTTTATAGCCTACGACACTCCCCGAGTCACAATCTCATTTGACATGTAGCCTGTTACTTTCCACACTCGCATTCAGGAGACATAGGGAAACAGCTGTTTTCATATTACCACCTTTTTTAGGGAAGAAAGCATGGAGGGTCAATTTTTCATAGCCTACAACATTCCCCACGTCAGAAGCTTTCATTCGACGCAGAGCTTGTTACTTTCAGCATTCACGTTCTGAATATATAGCAGAACAATCATTTTCACATTTCCCCTTTGTTAGGGAGAACAAAACATGGGGGGATCAATTTTTTATAGCCTATGACACTTCCGGCGTCACCAACTTTCGTTTAGCACAGAGCTTGTTACTTTCCAGTTGTTCATGAGATAAAGGGAACCAATTATTCAGATTTCTCCCTTTTTAGGGGGGGAAGAAAGCATGGAGGATCAATTTTTTATAGTCTGTGACACTCCCCGCATCACAAGCTTTCATTTGACACATAAATCATTTTCTCCATCGCGTTCGAAAGATACGGTGGAACAACGTTTGGTCAAATCCACAAACCGAATGTCAAAGCCAAAAATATCGTGACTGCCTGTACAATCAAGGTGTAGCCAAAATGTTCTTATACGATAAAGAAAAAATATATATATGGTGACAAATGTACTAGCTTAGCTAACACACATTGTCTTGCTTGAAAACCAGAGGTGTCGAACTCCCATAAGGGTGTGGAGCCAAAACTGATATATTTACTACTGAACGAGCTGTAGCTGTCTTAGTAGAAAACAATTATACTTCAGAGAAGGACGACCGAAGAGCTTCGGAGACCTCCAGTCGTGCAGGAAAGAAAATCCATACGTCACACAGTTCAGGTAATAAATTTAGGTTGGGTTGTTTTACCTCTGAGCAGCACTTTTTTTGCACATAACGGGCTAAATGGCCAGGTCACAAGGCCCCGGAGGCTTAGAGAATATATTTTTTTTGGGGGGAAGGGGGAAGAGACCCACTGGACAGCTGTTGGGAGACAGACAGAAGCCTCCTGTCAAGGCCATCCAATGGGTTATTTAACCTAAACAGGGTACAGCCAATACTGGGTGGTATTGGTACAGCTCCTGTGTAAGGGGCTATCCTCACAAGAGTCACGGCTTAACGGCTTAACATCCCATCTGACAGACGGAGGTCTTTTCAAGCCCATTGGTGTCCCCTACTGACCATAACTTCTTTATTTCAAGTGTCTTAAACTTTGGATACAGTTTCAAGTTATATAAATTGCTTTTTCGTAGAATAAAGAGGTTTATTAAGGTTTGCTGTTATCTATTCGGAATTTTAAAATTCAAAGATAAAACAAAATACTAAATATTACATATCTTATAAAAAAAATTGTCAATAATTAAGCCATACAGTTTTTTATAATCCCTTTCAATCAGACATTTGTCTTTTAGTATGATTTTTCTCTCAAGTGCTGGACGACACTACTGTGGTTCTTAAACTAGCAACACTATTGTGCTTTAATACTCCACGAAATTCCTTTTAGCTATCGTTTAAGAACATTAATAATCGACTGTTTTTATTATAAATTTAACAGCAACACAGTGTATCACATCTAATCGGTTTGAGCAGTCTAAAAATATCGTACAGAAATGAAATTTTTACGTTTCATGAAGTCTAGCTACTAGTATGCTAAGACTTTGGAGCACATAGTTCGGGTTCGAATGCAACGATTGCGACACTTATTATCCAAGAGGCAGTTACGTTCAAAATTCTTCCCAATTGCGATTGACATGACCAGGATTCATACATTCCTCAGTCGCAATGGGATGCTTTGGGCTACTTTCTGCTGTTATCGATTCAGAAAATATTAAAAGCAATTAGAAATGGCCTATCATATGGAAATACTCAATTTCCGAAATTATTTCATCGTTAAACCTCACCTTTTCATGTGGAAATGGTAGCCATATGTTTTCGGTTGCAATAATTTTCTTCATCTCTAAATTAATTTCAAATTTCTGACTAAGATTTATGCATATTAACATCTAAAAGTTGAACTATTGGTGAAGCTAATTGGGTTGGGTTGTTTTTCCTCTGAGCGGCACTTTTTTGCACACCATGACCCCGAAGGATCAGAGAAGGTTGGGGGAGGGGACCCACTGGAATAGCTGTTGGGAGACAGATGGTAGCCTCCCGTCAAGGCTATCCAGCATGTTCTTTAATGTGCACAGGGTATGGATCTCCCACACACTGGGCCACGGCTTAACGTCCCATCCGATGGACTTTTCGAGCTCATCGGTGTCCCCTGCTGACCGTGGGCAGGGCGGGGAGTTTTGCGGAGATAAGACTAAACGCTGACCCAGCTGGGCCTTGAACCTGGGAACTGCAGATTACAAGCCTGGCACACTACCGACTGAGCCATCCCCTCCTCTGGTGAAGCTAATACTACTGAACTTATGCCCTATGTAGATGGAATTTGGTATACAAATGGCTGCGATTAGGATTTTATTAAAATATTTCAAGCATTCAAAATTTTGTGCAACCCTGTTTCGAGCGCTACCACGTGTTTAAGCTCTTCGCTCATGCCATTTTGTATGAACAACAATGGGAGTATCCGAGTTTTTGTGATCGAGACGTACTTCCAAAACTGATTATAAAATAAATTATATTTTGCACCTCGTATCTTGCAAAGCCGTCTCATAGCAGAGGGACCTGGATTTAAGCCCCTGGTAAGGAATGGATGTGTTGTCTTTCTGCTGATGTCTCGCTTTCCTCACAGATCTCTATGGCACATAAACTGACAGGCTCCTATCAGATCTATGATGCAAACAGCTGCTTGAGGGGAATTTTTTCCTCGACATCTCTTTGGCATTTGACTGTTTCGCCAGGGACTTTTGTTGTAAAAAATGTTTAGGTACGAAATTAGAAGCGTTGTTAATTGTTGATTTAAATCTTATTGGGAAGATAGAAAACAATATACTACGTATTTGATCAAGAACTCTTTTAGAGTAAAAGTTAAGATAACTAATTCAGTATACAAAGTTCCTACTTTAGTATGTTAAAGAAACATGAGGTTTTGACTCAACCTTTTTTTCCATTCCCTACACACACACACGAGGGAAAGCTTCCCCACATAAACCTGGGAAAGAATTTCTTGTAAACGGTAAGACGCAAGTCTCATTTATATACAGCATTCAAAAGTACCTCAACATCCTATGCAGAAGGTATATCAGATGCCTGAATTCAATATTCTGCTTCCTGTCATGGCTTTAAAGCCACGCAAATGTTTGGCAGTCCAACTTTTTTCCATAGCTCCTGTACATAGGTTGTATCCAGCGCAACATCCTATCCATCAGTTTTTTAAAATAAAATTAGTGCTTAGTTTCACTATTTTTTGAATATTAAAAAGCGAAAATAAGGAAAAAAAACGCTAATCAAAATGAACTTTGACCAATATAATCTGGATGGATAGCTGTTGCTTGATAAAATCTCTTAACTATTAGTGATGGATTGTGGGGGTCTCGTCTAGACCAATATAGTAATTTTAAGAACTAGAGACGAGTTCGAGACCATTCAAGAACAAAATTTCTGACACATCGTAAACACTTATACAGAAATTCATGCTTCAAATCATTAGAAATTTTAGAATATTGTAAGCTCAATGATATTTGGACGAAATCTAAAAGAAATAGTTCGTAGAAACTGGAAATTCTTGAGTAATATCATTATAAATGCTTAGAGATTCATCAAGAACATTTGGAAAAATCAAAGCCAAATGTTGCTCATTAATTTTAATTGCTCAAGATTGATTAAAGCTTGAAATAGAGAAAATTTACGTATTGTTCACATTGAATATCAAAATTAGAAATCTCTATCCCGAAGATGACTAAACTATTTACAGTCCAAACTCATCTCTACTGAGAACCAGTGGTGAAGAATAGTGTAATAAGTAGTGTTCAGGGAAAATGGCCAACATTACTCACATCACGTCCTAGCAAATTACAAAAACATGTTGGCATCAATTCCTGTGAATCAATGCATATTTTACTAAGTGCTAAACACTTGAATAACAAAGTATATACTTTAATTATAGATTAGATTAGCTAGGGCTCAAAATAGCACAGATAATTTCGTGCTCAAAATAATTAAAAACTTCTTGCAAATTGTGAAAAAAATAAAAACTTTATATTTTTATTAATTTCAACCTTTTCTATAATAATTAAAAATAAGCAGCATGTGGCTTCCAATTTTTTTACGTATTCTTTTTAATAAATGAATGGAACTTTGCGTTTATGATGGTTACCTATGAACTTTCAGTAAATAGTAGTATTTTTTAATATTTTTGATTCCAAATAGTATTAACATTACAATTTTGACATAAAATGATTAGACATTTTTTGTGTCTTGTGATGTGCCAAAGATTTTTCTCAAATTGGGGGGGGGGGAAGCTCGAAAAACAGCCCAAACTCATCTCTATTAAATATTATCCGAAAACACATTCACATTGAATATCAAAATTAGAAATCTCTATCCCGAAGATGACTAAACTATTTACAGTCCAAACTCATCTCTACTGAGAACCAGTGGTGAAGAATAGTGTAATAAGTAGTGTTCAGGGAAAATGGCCAACATTACTCACATCACGTCCTAACAAATTACAAAAACATGTTGGCATCAATTCCTGTGAATCAATGCATATTTCACTAAGTGCTAAACGCTTGAATAACAAAGTATATACTTTAATTATAGATTAGATAGGGCTCAAAATAGCACAGATAATTTCGCGCTCAAAATAATTAAAAACTTCTTGCAAATTGTGAAAAAAATAAAAACTTTTATTTTTATTAATTTCAACCTTTTCTATAATAATTAAAAATAAGCAGCATGTGGCTTCCGATTTTTTTACGTATTCTTTTTAGTAAATGAATGGAACTTTGCGTTTATGATGGTTACCTATGAACTTTCAGTAAATAGTAGTATTTTTTAATATTTTTGATTCCAAATAGTATTAACATTACAATTTTGACATAAAATGATAAGACATTTTTTGTGTCTTGTGATGTGCCAAAGATTTTTTTTCTCAAATTGGGGGGGGGGAAGCTCGAAAAACAGTCCAAACTCATCTCTATTAAATATTATCCGAAAATATTAATATCTTGGGAACTTTAACACAGCGCATTCTAAAGTTTGAGTATACATTTTGAACATGTGGAACAAACAATTAAGAAACGCCAGTACAGAAAATTTTTAGAGATCTCCGAAAACTATTTTCAAGCACTACACTTAAGAGGCGGTCGAGTTTTAAAGTATTATGCAGGCAGTGTTGTCTCGTCGATCATTAGATGGTTTTTTCATTTTCACCTTTGATTTTGTTCGTCTGTAAACAAATCTAACATCGATTAGAAAATAACTTTTCGTTTTTACACTGATCTGACGTAAAACTAGAGCAATGGAATTCTACCAACGTTAATATTGGCGTGAAACGCTAGCAAAATTGTTTAACCTTACTCATTTATTTTCCGATACTCGAATATGAACAGTTATGGTTAAAACAGTTTTGAATACTTTTTAGTAACAAACTAATGAGGTTCCTGATTCGTTACTTTTCATCAGCATTATTTCGTGATTTCCAGTGTAGGCTAGATTCTTTATCACGGAATCAAATAAATATTGAGCCAATTTACTGTAATAAAAAATTAAGAGCATTTCCTTACGGATGACCACGATGTATTAAGAATTTTCTTATGACAGGTTTTTGTTGTGAAAGATTGTGAAGCAAACTTAACAGGATGCAATACAAAAGAAACAAGAAAATAAATGCAATTTGAGCACAAAGAAACACTTATTACGAGTTATTTTGGCAGAATTTTTAGCTCGCTACAGAATATAAAATTTCAACGCCATTTGCCTTGATATACTATACTAGAGGAACTCACCTGTAGTAAGCGAGGTGGAGACGAACGCATCCTCTTCAAGGGAGCTATAGTCACGGGACCACATGAATCACCGTATGGTAACCCTAGCTAATCAGTTTCGTGGGTGACGCAAGACGAGGCATCTCAGCGAGTCAAGTGAGACGGCCACGCCATCAACTTACCTGACCGGTGACGATGAACGTCTACGTGACGGATGTGCGCATGCGCGGCATTCAGTACACTCTGGCGCTTCCAGGTGACGGATTTAAACAATACCTTTGTAGGTTATTCACTAGCAACGGAGGGTGAATCGAAAACTTTTCCTACTCAAACAAATAACCTTATTATGGATTGGCTTACAATGCACGAGACAAAAGAACAACAGCCATTTCCGGTGCTTTTCTTTGAAGCATTTTCAGTTGGGTAGAACAGCCGTCTTTTGTCTAAAAATGTGTGAATAACAGAAATTAATGCATCTACAACTGAAAATTAAAGATGGTTTATATAATTAAATTTTGAAACCAAGCTAATAAATTTTTCACGCTCTAGATAATTTTACTATCGATTACTCTTGCAAAGTTTATTGTGCATTTATACATATTATCTACTTTGTATGGCCCATATTGAATGTGGGATTCAACAGTGGCGGACTGGGCCGCCGGGAGATTTTCCAGTAGGCCGGTCACAAAATCTTACCTCGAGACTGGTAAGTCTGTATTAAAATTTGTCTTCATTAAAAAATAATGGGAATGCACCATGCTCAAATGTGGTGAATTAGGTAATGGGAAATACAGGCAATGGACCAAAAAATGAAAACATCCTCATCTTATGTCAATGGAGAATCAAATTAGAGGCTCCGTAACTGGAAAACTTTTTTTGGAAACATGACTGGAGATAAATATAAGATGTCAATTTAACTTTTGAAGAGTATCGTTCAGTACTTAAAGAGTTATAGAAGTTTGAATGTTAGGTTGTTTTACCTTTGAGAGGCACTTTTTTGCACACCATGGGCTAAATGGCTATGTCACAAGGACCCCGAAGGCTCAGAGAAGGTTGGGGAGGGGACCCACCGGAACAGCTGTTGGGAGACAGATGGTAGCCTCCCGTCAAGGCCATCCAGTGTGTTCTGTAACGTGCACAGGGTATGGCTCTCTCGCACACGGGCCACGGCCTAACGTCCCATCCGACGGACGCCGGCCTTTCCAAGCCCATTGGTGTCCCCTACTGGCCATGGGCAGGGGGAAGAGTTTTGCGGAGATAAGACAACGCTGACCCAGCTGAGACTCGAACCTGGCGCGCTACCGACTGAGCCATCCCCCCCCCCCTTTTGAATGTTGAATAATAGAGATGTCGACCATAAGAATTCACCTCAGAAGTTATTAAAAACTTAAAAAGCATTTCACACCATTTCAAAAGTGTATGTTTCAAAATTTTGTGCAAATAGTTCTTTCAATAATTCAGTTTTACAGAAGTTTCTTAAACCTGATTTTGCTGCTATTGAGTATTTAAAAACCTATGGAAGCTCATACTTAACAAATATAGTTGAAAAATACAGATTTACAAAGATTTGAATTAGAATTAAATTTATTGACTATTTTTCCTATAAAAAGCTTATTGTAAAAATTACGGATCTTCGAATTTCTCTCTACATTGACTTAACATGAGAATGTTTCCATTTTTTCTGTCCAGCATCTGGATAATGGAATTGAAATCTCAGGGCCATGCAGGGTAGACCTGCAGAGAATATAGACATGAAGGAAGAGGCCATCGCTTCGAAGTTATGCAATACGAAAAAATATTGGGGAAAAAGTTTTTTTTTTTCATTCTGTCATCTAAGCAAAATTACTATATTTTTAATTTTGGTTTTTTGTAAACAATATTACCTATATTCAGTTATGGCTCTGAGACTAGGATATTAAAACTCATAGAAAAGTAGAAGCATTTGAAAGCAAGGAAGGTTTTGAGAAAAAGGACCCAAGAGAAATGAGCATGCAGGACAATTAAACAGAACTGCATAAAAGGGAGCTGAAGGAAAAATTTGGACAGTCAAGATTGGGTTGTTTTACCTCTGAGCGGCACTTTTTTGCACACCATGGGCTAAATGGCCAGGTCACATGGATCCCGAAGGCTCAGAGAAGGTTGGGGGAGGGGACCCACTGGAACAGCTGTTGGGAGACAGATGGTAGCCTCCCGTCAAGGCCATCCAGCGTGTTCTTTAACGTGCACAAGGTATGGCTCTCCCACACACGGAGCCACGACTTAACGTCCCATCCGACGGACGGCGGCCTTTCCAAGCCCATCGGTGTCCCCTACTGACCGTGGGCAGGGCGGGGAATTTTGCGGAGATAAATCTCAACGCTGACCCAGCTGGGAACTACAGATTACGAGCCTGGCGCGCTACCGACTGAGCCACCCCCGCCCCTGGACAGTCAAGATTAAGGGGAAGTGAAAGCCATATACTTGAAATGGTAAAATATTTTGGGTCACAAGTACACTGAAAGGAAAGATTGGTCGAGTAAGAGAAATTGTAGTGGATTACAGAAACTTCAAAATAAATTTATGGCAGAGTCAAAAATAGAAAATATTTTAAGATATACGTTTTTCTCACTTGCAGTTTTTTTTTAAATTTAACCATGAAATATGTCCCCTTACAGCAGTGTCTCGCAAACTTTTTCACTCTGCGGCACACTGAATCTATTTTTTTCCGCGGCACACCTAAAAAAGAATAAAAGCAAACTCTATATAATCGTCATTATATTTGCGCTTTGTTGAAGTCATCAGCCTGGTTTTACTTGAAGATTTGCTCTCGTTCTTTAATTCATAACTCGGTGTTTGTTTTAAATATTTGTCCATTCTATGGCTTGAAATAATCAAAAATACCAAAATTTGGAAAAAGCTTGATAAATACTTACAAGATCCCAGTTGATAAAACCTGAAAGATTTTTATTAAAGCACGTCGATAACACAAGTCAAGTCAAAATGAAATCTTTGGAATATCTAGTGTCAATTTGAAAATCTCTCGCGGAACACAGTTTGCGAGACACTGCCTTACAGACACTAGATGACACTACTTTTCCTTCTGTAGCATTTCATTACTGTAAGACGAAAAACTTTCTGAAAATAATTTATTTTCTAATCACATTTCCTCAAAATTATAACCGCAATTATGTTTATTACATTCCATTAGGTAAACCTAATTACCTTGATTCTATATTATATGCTTCTTTATTTACGAATATGTGGTTGAAAAGTCGCATAGTATTAAAAAAAAAAACCTCAAGCAGCTGCTTGCCACAGGTCTGACAGGATCCTGTCAGTTTATATGCCATGGTAGGTCCGAGAGGATGGCAGGGCTTCAGCAGAAAACACGAATATATGCCTTACCCGGGGCTCGAACCCAGGTCCCTTAGATCAGTAGCCAAGCGCGCTAACCACTCGGCCATATAACCACTGCTATGTTTAACCGGCAGTCCGCTGTTGTAGCAGTTGCCTCAAGTGACTAGGAACCTCAGGCCTCTGTTCCCCCGACCAAAGCAATAAATATGTCACCACGGAGCCGACCCCACCCCCACCGCTACCGACAGAACTCTGACACTCTAGTGCAGTGATTCCCAACCTTTTCTGGACCATCGCCCCCTTTAGTAGAGAACAAAAATTTCAATGCCCCCCCCCCCCCCTAGTCCATAATAGTTAATTTTATATGAAATATTAAAATATTGTTGCATATTATCTGTACCTAATTTATGTTTATTTATCTATTAAAAATGATAAAGCAGAAATTAATAAAACGACAACCAAATGTACAATAAAATTGTTTATTAAAATTTTAAAAAATACAGAATCAATAAGAAATAAAAAATAATGAGATAAACAAAATTAATAATAAATAAAAAAAATTAATGGATGGTTGGTGCTGATGGAGTGTTAACAATTTGTTAATGTCGGGTTCCAATTTCGTTAACATCAATCGCAGATCACCACGTTCAGTGATGTGTAGTCTGTTCCTCTTCTTTGACAGTAAATTAGCTACTGCACTGAATCCACGCTCAGCCATATAGGACGTAGGAAATGCGATTAAAAACTTCTGTACTCTTGCCCACAATCCAGGGTAGAGAACTGGTATTGATTTTCAAGCCAGAACTCTTGGTATCCATGTTTGAATTTTACTTTGAGTGCTTCGTTAGTCGTGAGTTCTAAGAGTTCCTCTTCCAAATTTGATGATTCTTCAGTATCTGTGTTTCCGAAAGGATCTAAAACCCAACTCGGTATATTCATGTTTGAAATATTTTGGAAACGCTCCGTAAAATCAACATGAAGAACTTCCAAGTGTTGGCAGTAAGTAAATCTTCCGGTTTTGCAGAGACTGCTGATAATGTGGGAAAGTGGTTGTATTCACCTCTACCTAGATTTCGTTTGAATAGAAGAAGTTTTCCCGCAAAAGCGGCTATGACGTTTTTTTGTTTTAATTAAATTCAACTCATCACCTTGCAATTGTAAATTAACTTGATTAAATATTTTAAACAGGTCTGTCAAATAAGCGATGTCATTTTTTGACGTAATCAGGTTTTCGCGCAATTTTTCGTCTCCGTCTTCAAGGAAGTCCAGTACTGAGTCAAATAGATTGAAAAAAAGATTCAGACAAACACCTTCAGAGAGCCAACGTACTTCTGTGTGCAGCAGCAAGCGATTGTAATCTTCATTTTCATTACAAAGCTTACCAAATAATCGGTCATTCAATGAATTGCTTCTAATCTTATTGATTGCTTTAATAACGTAATGGAGCGACGTATGCAGACGTTCAAATTTTTTGCAACCAAATGCTGACGATGAATAATACAATGTACAGCGAGTACATTTGGTACTGCTTGTTTCAAATACGCTATGAAACCCTTATGACGCCCTGTCATTGCTGGAGCACCATCAGTAGCAGCAGACAAAATATTGTAAATAGGAATTTCTTTCTCTTGAAAAAACTTTTGCATGGTATTAAATATAGATTCTCCCTTTGTATCAGATTCCAAATAATAACTCTTTATGAATTTTTTTCTTCTTTTATAAATCGTCCGTATGATAAGAGTAGAGCTTCGTTATCGAGTTGAATGGAAAATTTGCAAGTCTTTAAGTAATCACATAATGATATTTCAACGTCTTTTGCCATTTCATCTATTCTTCTTTGCACTGAATTATTACCGAGAGGAATTTTTTTGATGATATCTGACGGTGTCTTATGATGAAGAACAGTTTTTATCTCTTTGACTGCCGGCAAAATTAATTCCTCGCCAATTGTGTGTGGTTTTCCTGCTTTTGCGATTAACAATGAAACGTTATATGAGGCTCGTAGTCCATCATCATCTTGTTTAGAAGAAGACGCAAAAAGGTTTGACATAGTTGGCTGTTTTAAATATTGCTTTTCCAGTTCTTGAAAATAGGATAAATCTTTGTTCTTATCAGCATGCATTTTATTTAAATGCTCTTGTAGTCTAGAAGGTTTCATAGCTTCATTTGAAAAAACTTTTCGGCAAATTAAACACATAGGTAATGATTGGTTTGTAGGAGAGTACGTAAATCCATATTTCAAATATTAGATACTGTACTGCCGACATTTCTTTTTAGATGTAGATTCAGACATTTTCAAATACTAATTAACTTCTCAACAGATTTATAGATAGTTATAAAAATAATGTTTATAATAACTACTAACACTTATCACTCAAGACTATTTATCACGGGAAGCACATAAAAATAATATAACATTCCTAGAGCTATCGCTTTTATAGATTTGATTTTGTGCACGCATTAACTTGTATGTTTGCGATGCCGGCGCACTTGCTCCGTACACAAGTCATTTAAAGCTCCCATATTCTTGTCGAAACATGTTAAATTGCATGAACCGCGTGTTTGCCTACCAACTTGCAAGGACTTGTCACCGTCAATCTATTCTAAACTAAAACGAATTAGGTATAGGTATACCTAATGCTAATTTAAAAATGCTTATTAACGCGATAACAATAAGATAATTTACATAGCTAGATAAAATATTTATTCTTGAAAACAGGTATTTTCAAAGTATTTTATTATATTAAAAAAAATTATAAAAAAATATTAAATATAATAAATTTATTATTATTATATTATTATTGCATCAAGGTTGATTTGCCTATCAGGACGGAAACGCATGTCCAACATAATAAGCCTGATATAGTAGTGCATGTTAGGTATTGAATGAGATTACAATTATTGAAGTAGGAATAACATCCCAGGATAACCTGCAGACATTAGAGGTTGAAAAGAAGAGGAAGTATGATCTGCTGGCTAATGAGTTGAGCCTAATTCACAAGTGTAATGTTAATATTATACCTTATGTTCTGACGTGGGATGGTATTGTAACTACGTACCATAAAGCATACTCAAAGCGACTTGGAGTCGGAAAACGTATTGAAGCTTATATCCAATCTGTGATCTTGAAGAGAACTTTTGAGAGCATCTCAGTCGACTTCAGACGTACCAGTACGCTAGTAGGCGGTAGCAGGGAACTTATTGTCCAAGCTGCAGTTGAAAAGCTGTACATGACGGATGAGGTAGTGGATGACCAGAATCACCAGGAAGACACCACAGAATAGAAGAGATAAAAAGTTTGTCACAGAAAATTCCATTAAATTTATTTATTTATTTGACCGCCCCTCTTGACTGCCTCAACGCCCCCCATTTGCCTCTGGATCCGCTACCGCCCCCATGGAAGGCTCCAGCGCCCACTGGGGGGCCGTATCGCCCCCGTTGGGAATCTATGCTCTAGTGAGATGCGAGTCCAGTGAAGGTAGCCGTCCACTGGCCAGCAATGGCCGCACGGCATTGGCAGTAGGAATTGCCGTTTCCTCTGCTTGCAAGGATTTTTCCGCGGAATTTTAAGATTCAGATAGCTGCGCGCGCATTATTAGTGGGACAGTTACAGTTTCGTTCAAAGCTTATGACTTGAATGCGTGAATTTTTAAGGTGTGACAAAATTCTTAAAATGAGTAGTTCTGATGAAGAATTGTTTCGGCATCGATATGTGAAGAAGAAAGGAGAGTTAAGAAGAGAAAGAACAGATTTTGGGTGCATAATATATGTGAAAAACGAATGAAGTTTGGGGAATTCTACTGTTTGTTTAGAGCAGGCGTGTCCAACCCGCGGCCCTGGACAGATGGTAATGCGGCCAAAATCGTAAAGTTTACGTGTTTACGACATAAGCTTTCAACATCATTATATGATTTGCAGCGAGTTTTTGATATCCCACTAATTTTATGTTGCAATTTTTTTAATTTTATAATAAAAAACATAAGAAAATAAATGGTTTTATTATTCATATACATTAACTATATATTTTATGTGCGGCCCAAAACAATTTATCTTCACTCAATATGGCCCAGGGAAGTAAAAAGGTTGGACACCCCTGGTTTAGAGATTTAGTTGATGGCTAAATTTTTCACCTATGTACTTCAGAATGACTCATGAAAAATTCAGGAAACTACTCAATTACTTAAAAGATTTGGCAAGAGAAAACGTTTCAACGCTCAGTGGAACCAGAAGAGAGGTTGTCCAGTTCCTATTGGACTGAAAATGAAATGGCATTTTCTGTCAATGATGCTGAAGCATTTGCAAGCTTAAACGGAATTGGTGGCAATGCTGCTGTGGAAGCTAGGGAAATAAGAGAACGCTTCAAAAATTACTTTGTGTCAGAAAAGGGTTCTGGCAGCTGGCAGAATAACATCATGAAAGAAGATTTACATAAATATCTTTGAAAAAAATGTTTTTGCCCAAAAGTTTTGTTATTGTAAACAAAAAATTCTTTTACTCTCCTTCATTTGTAAATATTTAAATAAGATCGTGCAAAAATATAAATATCAAAAGCTTTTCAAGGAAATGCATTTTATTAATGTTAAATTTATTACCTTTTAAACATGGAGTTATATTCTCATCCTCCTCCTCCTCAAGCAGCCATGGGCTACGGAGGTCCAACCAGACTGCGCAGTTTAATTCTCCAAGCATATCTGTCCTGAGCTACATCTGCTGCATCCGGCCACTGCACACCAATTCTAACAAGGTCCTATTTGACATTGTCTGCCCACCGCATCCTAGGTCTCCCCCTCCTTCTGAGGCCTCTAGGCACACTGTTCATAACCCTATTCGCCAATCTATAATTATCCATACGGGCAACATGGCCAAACCAGCGGAGTCTCTCTCTGCACAATATGCTGCTTAAAAGAGGTTGCAGACTCCTTTACCTAACCTCATCATTAGTTACAAAGTTAAACCACCTAATACCCAAGATACTGCGTAAGCATCTAGAATCAAAAGCATCTAGTTTCCTGTTATCTTGTTTACACAGCGTCCAAGTTTCACTACCATAACTAACCCTAGAAAGAACCAAACTATTATACAGTCTAATTTTAGTCTTTAGGTGTATACGCCTATTTCTCCACACTCTCCATAGATTCTTAAAAGTGCCAGCAGCAATACCTATTCGTCTGTTAATCTCATGCCACACATCACCAGTATCTGTAACATAGCTCCCAAGATAATTAAACTGTGACACCTGCTCAAGACTGCAACCATTCAGATTAACTGAATCACAGCCTGCCTGACCAATTTTCATCACTTTAGTTTTCTCTCTGTTTATAACCAAACCTACTCTACTACCAGTCTCATCAACAGCTTGAATGAAAGAGTTCATCTCATCAACATCATTTGCCAAAAGGGCTAAATCCTCAGCATAATCTAAATCAGAAATTTTTGTATCTCCAGCCCATTTCAGGCCAAAATCTTTCCCTTGAAGTGAATTTCGCATAACATAATCAACCATCAAACTAAAGAGAAAGGAGACAAAATGCACCCTTGTCGAACACCAGACGTAATGCTAAACCAATTGCTACAAGACTTACCAACTCTCACACACGACTTGGTGTTATTATAGAGAGCTTTCATTATGTTAACTAACTTGTCTGGTATACCATATGATTGCACAATCAACCACAAATTATGACGATCAACAGAGTCGAAAGCCTTTTAGAAATCAACAAAGCTAGCAACCAAAGGTTTCTGAAACTCTAAACATTTCTCAAGAATCTGCCTAAGTGAAAATATCTGATCTACACATCCCCTACCACTTCTGAATCCACATTGCTCATCACGCAATTGCCTGTCAACCAGATTCTTAATTCTATTAAGCACAATCATGGAAAGAACTTTACCAGGAACAGAGAGTAGGCTGATACCCTTATAGTTATCACAAGAACTGCGATCACCTTTTTGGAAAATAGGGATAATAGCTCTGGTAAAATCATTAGGAACCATGCCTTTATCATAAAAGTTATTCAAAATTTCAGTCATCCAAGTGGTAACTGAAACATTCCCGTTGTAATTTCATCTACACCTGGGGATTTATGAAGTTTAAGTTTAGAAATAGCCAAAATAACTTCAGAATGTGTTATAGGGCCAACATTAAAGCTGCCAATGCATCTATCATCATTACAAACAATGGGAGTAGAACTAACCACATTGTTTAGAACATCACTGAAATGCTCAGCCCACCTAGCCATGACAGAATCCTCACCTTCTATAACCTTACCTTGTTTATCCTTCAATCCCTGTATGCCTGTCTGTTTTCTACCACACAAAACATTAACTATCTGGGACAGCTCTCTGCTGTTGTGCTGTCTAACTGCTTCCTCGGCTTTGTCAGCCAAACCATCAAGCCAAAGATTCTTATCAGCAGCTAACCGATCGTTTACACGTTTATTAAGCTCTCTGTAATGCTTTCTATTAGGACTAGTAGGGTATTGATTAAGGACATTCCTGCAGTTCTTTCTTTCCAAGATATGCTCAAGTGCCTTATCACTCAGATAATTCTGTCTCTTCTGCTCCTTTTTACTTCAGAAAAATCAAAATACAAAAAGTCATTCACTTGTGATTAGATTAAAATGTTCCAATATTTCGGTCCCTAATTAGGACATTCTTTGGGGGATGAATCGATTGATCTTTGGGTATGATATATGAAAGCAATCCAAAGACCATCCTTCAATTATTGTACCTAGTAAAGAATTTTTCGTCTCTTCAGTTTTCTGAAGCAGAACTTGAAAAACAATAACACTTTAAGACAACTATGAACATATTTCTTACTCGTGATTCACGGTATTATTGTGAAAGTATATGAATTAAATAAAGGAATATAGTCTGTCAACACACCTGGCTGACTCAATTTTTCTTATTTCTTCCCAAATACTATCTCTACACAATTGATTACTATAATTAGCATTTTTAAGGTTGTATAGTTCCTTGTACTGTTGAACCATTAAAATTTTTCGGTGTTCATATTTTTGGTGATCGCAAAAAATAATTGATACACGAAAAAGTGCATGTGCTGTTACAGATTGCAATTTCGGTAAAGTGAAATAAGGCTCTCTCTCTAACTGCGCGCACATCAACTAAAAGCAAGACGGGTGGCGCAAATAGTGGCAAAAGTGATTAAGGACTTAAAGTCATTAGCAAGCAAAATGCCATTTGGGATTCTTCCTCTTCAATCCGTGGGCGTCATTGCCTGGGCCGATGCCTTCGTTACTTGCCAGTGAACGCTGTCTCAGAGATTGCAGGGGATAATATTTTAATGCGTGTCTGCATGCAGCCGTTGTTGATCTTTGACTGGGGGGCCTCGGTTGCAAGTTTCTAACAAACGGTGGTGGGAGCGCGAACGAGTTTTGTGTCATCATCCGTGATTATCCACCGATTTGTTGTTTTTATTCAAAACCAAATAACATCAACTTTTCCTTTGCATGAGTTCTGATGGGTTATTGGTGTCGATCATTTGGTAGAGGTTATATCTGTCGTCTGCAGAAATTTAAAAAAAATTGTATTGGTTTATGAACACACACACTATCAGTATAAAATTAAATAGTAATGGATCTGGATTCCTCTCCACAATGCATAAATATTAGTTTCGAATTCAGGGTCAATCAGCCATCAGAAATAGGATATGGTGTGATTTTTTTTTTCTTTTAGTGCGAGGCCGATTCGAAAAGTAATATGAATTGAAAGAAATATAACTTTCTGGGAAAATATCCCAAATTACATAAATTTTACTTGTAATGTGTCATCCTAGAGAATTTTGACCCCAAAAGCTATAAGAAATATGCCACTAAGAGAGCCAGGGTATATTCCTGATGCTATTAAAAAATAAAAATGAATAACAAAATAGACCGAAAAAAGTTTTAACTGTTAATAAGTAGGCAGTAACAAAATCCCAGATTTTAGCTGCTGACGATGTTAAACCAGAAAACATACGAAAAACTCAATAAGATTCGCAACACATCAAAGAAACTGCTAAAGTTAAAAAAAAGGAAACCAAAAGCATTTTGCTATTTGTAAACAACGAATGTTTATGGAATGGAAATAAGATCTCATGTTAAAAAATATCTTTATGGTTTTTATTCCTCGTTTGATTGAGATATATATATTGTGCTTTTTTTTTCTTTCTGAAAAATAAGGTTCCCTAATACGTTACTGAGTGAAGCAAACCGTGCCGAAATTGCGCACCACGACATTGGAAACATCACAAGCTTTAATTTGAGGTAAAAATAAATACACGACTCATTAAAGTCGACTCCCACAAAAATCTGCCCCCCCCCCCCCCCATATTTTATCAGGGAGAAATAGTGAGGGCGAAATTCGAAAGTTATTAATGACTTATTATACGAGCTTTCATTTGACATCTAACTCATAACTAAAGGCCCTGGCGGTAGGAAGATATAGAACAACTTTCATATTTTGTTTTTTTAGGGAGGTAAAAAGCATAGGGGTTGTAATTTTTTTATAGTCTATGACAGGTGGTCGGCAAACATTTTTTGTAAAGGGCCAAATAGTAAATATTTTAGGCTCTGCGGGCCAAGACGTAAACTTGAGGATATTTATATAGGTAAACCTACTTAAATAACAAGAAAAAAAAAACAAGTTTTCACCAATTTATTGAACAAAATGTAACGTAATAATAATAAGTAGACTACAATTGTTTGAAATACAGCTCTGCTAATGAGAAGAATGGAATTGAGTTTTATGAGGTAACATTTCATCAAATTGAGGTTCAAATTTAGTAATCCCTATCATCAAAATTGATTGCAAATGTTCATCTGTTAATGCTGACCTGTATTGAGATTTTACGCATTTCATCTTTGAAAATGTCTTTTCACACAGGTAGGTGCTATCAAATACAGATATAAATCCCCGAGCATACGATCTTAATCGGCCATATTCATCGCTTGGAAGACATTTATAGAATTCTGTTAGATTCTTCTCCTGAAATTTGTCTTTTAGCATGTCATCACACTGCAGTTAATCACTTCCAATTGAAGGTTAGGTGGAAGCTCCTCAATTGTATAGTCAAATGGATTTTGAAATATGGAAATGTTTTCTGCACTTGCATCAAGATCCGAAAAACGCTGCTGGAACTGTAGTTTGAGCTCAGAAAATATATCCGCTGCAAATTTCTGTGGGAATGGAGATTTCACTTCTTTTAATTTTTGACAGCATGAGAAATGTATAAAGCAGCTTGACATGATTTGTGACTCAATCAACGCCAGTTGTCGTCGAAATGATTAACGCAGTATAAGTTTTACATATGAGAACTGTATTGCCTTGTAGTTTTAAGTTGAATTCATTAAGAAATCCTATGATATCTGCAGCAAAACCTAATTTCCAAAGCCATTTAGTGTTCCATAATAGTGGTTGAGGGCAGTTTTTCTCGTTGAAAAAAATTTCAATCTCTCTTCTGAGTTAAAAAAAAATCTCAATAAAACTTTATGATTGCTAAGCCATCGAACTGCTGTATGGTAGGGCAAGTCAGGATATTCAGCTTCCATTTCTGACAAAAAAAAAATCACGGAACTGACGATGGTTACAAGTCCACGAGAGCGAATGAAGTTTACCGTTGACACACAGCTGGTTCAAGAACACACGACAGATTCAAATATTTTCCACAAAGTACCTGCTGGTGAATAATACAACGAATAACCATAGGTTTTGAACATCTTGCATTTTTACAAGCCTTATAAATGTTTCCAACTAAGACTTTCTCAGTTCCACACATATTTCTGCCACCATCAGTTGTAACACATTTTAGCTGATTCCACATCAGATTGTACTTTAACGTTTTCTCAACTTCCTTGAAAATATTTTCGCCTGTAGTTGTTCCACTCACACTATTCCTAGAAGCTAATTCTTCAGTCATTTCAAACTCAGCATTGACTCCTCGAATAAACAGCAGCAACTGAGCAGTATTAGTAATGTCTGTCGACTTATCAAGAGCCAATGAAAATCCCTCGAAATCTTTTGCCTTGTTATTTAATTGGCTATTGATGCTGCTCCCAATGTCCTCAACTCTTCGAGCAACTGTTCACGCCGAAAGGCCCATAGATTTAAATAAATCCATTTTCCCTGGACACATTTCTTCGGCTGCTACAATCAAACATGATTTAACTAATTCAACATCAGTAAGCGGCTTTCCTTTCTTTGCTAACAAATGAGCTACTCGTAAACTTACTTTAGTTGCAGACTTTTTTTAATTTTCGTGAAAAAATTGCGTTGTGATGAAATATTCAGTTTTAAAGTTTCCAATTTTTCTGATCGTTGCTTTCCTGTGAGTTGAGAATATTGTGTCGAGTGATTCGTCTGGTAATGACGTATATTGTACTCTTTTAGTACAGCTACAGTGTTATTGCACAATAAACAATGCTTTGTCATCTAATTCGGTAACAAAATAATTCACATTCGACTCTGCCTTAAAAGCACGACATTCGATTCGAAGTCCACTTTTCTGGTTTTGACAGTGACATGATGGATATGCAAGGGTAATAAAACGAGAACAAAATGTCGCACAACAGCGATACACGTGGCACTGGAAACGCTGCTGAATTATATAACAGCGTGGTATCATAGCAGAGGCCACCAAGCAACGTGCGAATGCGAAGCTATAGGAACGGCACATACAATCTTTCTTTCAACTACTCAACTTGGCAGTCGGCCAACTTAGCTCGCGGGCCGTATTTTTCCGCCTCTGGTCTATGACAATCCCGGCGTCACAAGCTTTCATTCGACACATAGCTCGTTACTTACTTCCCGCACTCGAGTTCAGGAGATATATGGGAACAATCATTTTCATATTTTCCCCCTTTTTAAGGGTGGGAGAAAGCATGGGGGGGGGGGGAATTTTTCGTAGCCTTTAAATTAAAAACATTCATGGTACGGTAACTTTCAACCTTCATTTTTGAGGCCGCCTCATAATCGTGAGGATCTACGCTGTAGCTTATGTGTTAAGTCCAGCCCTGGATCAAATTCAGTTTTTTCTGTAATAAAGGAAATAACAAATTTTCCCCCTTTTCTTGAGTCTCACAATTATTATAACTGAATGTAAAAAAAAATTAACACGAAGAAAAACTGATTTTCAGATTTGGGTTGTTTTACCTCTGAGCGGCACTTTTTTGCACACCATGGCTAAATGGCCAGGTGGCAAGGACCCCGAAGGCTCAGAGAAGGTTGGGGAGGGGACTCACTGGAACAGCTGTTGGGAAACAGATCGTAGCCTCCCGTCAAGCGTGTCCTTTAACGTACGCAGAGTGTGGCTCTCACACACACGGGGCCACGGCTTAACGTCCCATCCGGCGGACGAAGGCCTTTCCAAGCCCATCGGTGTTCCCTACTGACCGTGGGCAGGGCGGGAAGTTTTGCGAGATAAATATCAACGCCGACTCAGCTGGGACTCGAACCTGGGAACTGCAGATTACGAGCATGGCTTGATTTTCAAAAATTCTGGGTAAGTGGGCATCATTAATAATGATAGCTTTAGTAATTTTATTTCGGAATAAATAAATATCCCAGAAATATGAATCAATCAATAGTAAATACACAGATTACCTGTTCACATAGAATTCAACCTGGCAAGTGACTGAAGAGCGTGGGTTAGAGTTCCACACATCGGCGAAACGAAAGTTTGTCGAAATATATTGTGTTTATCATTCTGATTAAAGGGAACATTAAAAAGTAAATGCAAAACTGGTGTGATGAAAACATTATACTAACATTGCTATTACAATAATGACTGTGTAGAGCTAAGATGTAGTCCAGTATTTACATAACAGATTAAATTCAAAACATTCGTCATAGTAAATTTCAAATTAAATATTTGAGGCCCTCATAATCGTGAGGCTGTAGCTTATGCATAAGTCCGGCCCTGTTTCGATATGGATTTCTAAATGTGCTTTTCAATCGGTAAAGAAGTTTCCTCACTATTTAATTAAATTGAAAATTATTTTAATATTATGCATTAAAAACAAACACTTTTCATAAGCTGCTACACTAAGTTAGCATTGGCAACTATTAAATTAATAGTGGCAATTGTTAGACCAGGCATTTGCAAACGCACATTAGCAAGGTAATTTAGGGAGTACAATATTTAAAAGAAAAAAGTACTCTAATTCAGTAATAAAGTATGAGAGGAATATATTCTGTAGACAAGAAATACTTCAAATAACACTGGACAACAAATTTTCATAAAGGTCATCCCTCTAAGATAAAAGTAGCCATTTCTTAAAGATTTCAAAGTGCTGAACACGAATATGACAATAAAAATGCGAAATTGGGTACGATTTCTGAGAAATCCGCAATAGTTTCTTATACAGTAGTGTGCGAATTTGTTGGGACAAGCGAAGGAACGCTAAAGTCCCTTTCGCTAAAGAGTCTAAACTGCTGCAAGTCTAAACTTGCAGCAGAGCTATATCTGCAAGTCTAGAATTGTCTGTTGTGTTACTCTATTATTTACAAGTACCAAAGAATGGAGAGCCATATCCTGTGCATGTTAAAGAACACGCTGGATGGCCTTGGTGGGAGACTACCATCTGTCTCCCAAAAGCTGTTCCAGTGGGTCCCTTCCCCCAACCTTCTGAGCCTTCGGGATCCGTGTGGCCTGGCCATTTATTCCATTGTGTGCAAAAAAGTGCCACTCAAAGGTAACCCAACACTGTATCTATATTTACTCGCCTCATCACCATCATCAAGCAGCGTACGGCTACGGAGGTCCAACCAGACCGTGCAATTTAATTCTCCAAGCACATCTGTCCAGAGCCACATCTGCTGCATCCAGCCACTGTACACCAATTCTAACAAGGTCCTGTTTGACATTGTCTGCCCACTGCATCCTAGGTCTCCCCCCTCCTGAGACCTTTAGGAACACTCTTCATAACCCTATTCGCTAATCTATAATTATCCATACTGACAACATGGCCAAACCAACGTAGTCTCTCTCTGCACAATATGCTGCTCAAAGGAGGTTGCCGACTCCTTTCCCTAACTTCATCATTACTTACAAAGTCAAACCACCTAATGCACAAGATACTGTGTAAGCAACTACAATCAAAAGCATCAAGTTTCCTGTTGTTTACAAAGCATCCAAGTTTCACTACCATGACTAACCCTAGAGAGAAACCAAACTATTATACACTCTAATTTTAATCTTTAGGTGTATACGCCTATTTCTCCACACTCTAAGTCCTGGAAGCAATCCCTATTCATCTGTTAATCTCATGCCACACATCACCAGTATTTGTTACATAGCTCCCAAGATAATTAAACCGAGACACCTTCTTGAGTTACCTTGAATTTCTGGTGGACAGTTACTATAAGCCAATCTAGCTAGACGCTCAGTATCACTAGCAAGTTCTTGCACCACTCTTCTGCATACAATGTATAAATTGTGTCATAGTATTGTTTTAAATAACTATCGCCAAACCTGAATTCTAATACAGAAACCAGACTTTGATAATCAAGTCGTATTTCTTCTGGAACAAATTGTAAAACTTCCGCAGCAGAATTTCTTAAGGAAGCTGCAAGAAAACAGGCCTTCTTAAATTCATTCCACTCATTAGCTCTAGCGATAACTACTAACTGTGTTTTGAATACTGTCCAAGATGATTGACCATCACATGTAGAAGATTTAGTTGCATTTTTAGCGATGTGTAAAATCATTGTTGTCACTAAAATTGCCGTTATCACAAGAAGGTAACATTTCATTTTTTTAAACCTGAAACTGGCATTCACAATTAGTTTTTACAGTTTCAATTTGAGTTGGGTTGTTTTACCTCTGAGCGGCACTTTTTTGCACACAATGGGCTAAATGGCCATTGTCACAAGGACTCCAAAGGCTCAGAGGTTGGGGGAGGGGACCCACTGGAACAGTTGTTGGGAGACAGATGTTCCTCCCGTCAAGGCCATCCAGCGTGTTCTTTAACGTGCACAGGGTATGGCTCTCCCGCACACGGGACCACGGCTTAACGTCCAATCCAATGGACGGCGGCCTTTCCAAGCCCATCGTTGTCCCCTACAGACCGTGAGCAGGGCATTTTGCGGAGATAAATCTCAACGTTGACCCAGCTGGGACTTGAAACTGGGAACTACAGATTAGGAGCCTGGCGCGCTACCGACTGAGCCACCCCGCCCCATTTCAATTTGATGTTTATAATCTAACTTAGCACTATCAAGATCATCTTTTACACTGTTGAATTCGGTCTTAATGTCTTTACATTGATCAGTGATTTCACTGATTTTTATATTCAGATCATTATTCTGATCAGTAATCTTACTAATCTGAGAAGCCACTTCAGCTCAACTCATTATTTTGTGTAGCCATTTCGCCTTTCGTTATCATTTTGTGCAGCCATTTCGTCTTTGAAGTCATCTTTTTGAGAGACGATCTCAGCTCTCATGTGACCAATTTCACCTGCAATGTCATTCATCAGTTTTACTAATTCATCCATACTTCTACAGTACTGTGCAAATTAGTTGGAACAAGCGAAGGAACGCTAAGTCCCTTCCGCTGCAGAGTCTAAACTTGTTCGAAACCTTCTGCTGCAAGTCTAGAATTGTCTGTTGTGTTACTCTATTATTTATACTTCCACTTTTGTAGGAATTGATATTTCATAGGCTGAGGACGTAATTATGTAAGTAGTTCACAATTTTCATTGGAAACTTTTATTAAATACATCATGGACATCACGCCTCATAAACGCGCTAAAATAATCGCTTTAAGCAAAAACACTTCACTTACTGCTAGGCAGATAGCAAAAGCAGTTGGCGTTGGGAAATCCAGCGTTTCACGGATAATGAAGCTGCATAAGGAGACAGGGTCCGTAGACAAGTCCCATAAAGGACATTGCAGAAGGAAAAGAAAAACCACCCCTAGAGATGATAGTTAATTCGAAGAATTAGTATCATAGACCCAAAGAAGACCAGTGGAGATATCAAAAGGGAGATTGCATCTCATGGGGTTAATATAGTGCTTCCACCGTACGTAGTCGACTTCTGGAGTGTGGCCGCCAGACTCAACACCCCTCCAAAAAGCAGCTTTTGATACCCGCTATGAAGCAAAAAAGGTTATACTGGGCAAAGAAACATCGAGACTGGACTATAGAGAATTGGGAAAAAGTGATATTTTCCGACGGAACCCACTTTTAGGTGCATGGCTACAGGTCAAGTTTTGTCCGCCTGGAGAACCTCTTCGATCCGGCCACATCCAGCAATCCCCCAAACACCCACCCAAGGTCATGTTTTGGGGATGTTTCACAGCTTCAGGGCCACAGACGCTTCACTCCATTGAAGGAATGATGGACAGCAAAAAGTACATAGGCGTTCTGGAGGCGAAAATGGTCCCAACACTGCAGAAGCACTTTCCTAACGGCGATGGGGTATTTCAACAGGATCTGGCTCCATGCCACAATTCTAAGCTTGCTAAGAGCTTCTTTACCCAGCAACATTTGAAGGTATTGGAGTGGCCAGTAAATTCACCCGATAAAGCGCGCATATCTAAGATGGATTGCACAACAAAAAACCAAAATGATTGAAAGTGTATAAAGTGTGGTACCATGCCCCTGAAGTGAAGGAGATGTGTGGAAATCTAGTGGCATCAATGGTTGAGAGGGTGAAAGAATTAAAGCTAAGGGGGGTCACATTTACTTTTAACTATGTACACTATTAAATAAATATTTTAGTTCTGTCTTTGTTACTGCATTTTCCTATTGTCTCAACTAATTTGCACAGTACTGTATAATAAGAGTAATAAGTACGACATGTATCGGTAAAACCCCACTTCTACTTCCGACGTCGCTTTGCCCATCACTACGTTTTCCCATTCCCCTGGTATTGTTTCTCCATCGTTGCAATGTCCTGGTGAAAACGTTGACTGTGCTCATCACTAACCATGTTGCAATTGTCGGGGAAGAAATCTAAGTGGGAATGGAGAAAGTGGATCTTTAAGGATATATTGCAGTCAAGTTTGTGATACAGAGACATGTCCTTAACCAGTTTCTTCAAGTTGTCTGCCATTCCCGAGGAATTTAGTTGATACCAGACAAAACATGTTCAAAGCCTTTTTGTCAGGTTGTTGAACATCTGGTCTCTGAACAGCTCGTAGATCTGAGGACTCACAAAAATTCCCACTTTAATTTTCGCTTTGCTGAGTCGAGGGAAATTGTCAGCCAAGTACTTGAAAGTTGATGCACTCTGGGGTCCATGGTCTACGAAGTTTTTCATCACACCGAGTTTGATGTGTAGGGACGTTAGCAGGATTTTGTGCATTTCTGCCAGTGCTGGGTGTTCCACATTCTTTTTTCTGACCTTCAGAGATTTCCTCCGAGGCCAGTTTTTTTTTCACGTAGTGCAAAGTCTTTGCTTGGCTGTCCATTCACATAAGAAACAGCAGTACTTCGTATATCCCAGCTCCATACCTTTAAGTCACAACAGAGATGCCAGACATACTTGCTATATTGAAGACAGTTCAACAGCTGTTTTAGATTGTCGTAGATTTCTTTCATGTAGACAGTGTGTCCAACTGGAATGGATGGAAGTCTTTCCATTGTGCAGCAACACTGCTTTGAGACTCAATTCTGAGGAGTCTATGAATAGTCGCCATTCTTGAGGGTCATATTCAATTCTGAGGGCATTCATCAGGCCATCTACATCAGAGCAGAACACAAGGTAATCTTCCTTTCTGAAGGCATAAACTGCTCATGGTGAGTTCAAAACTAAGTCACACAGACATTTTCCTTGAAAAGATTCCATTGCTTAAGTCTTGATCCAAGTAACTCTGCTTTGGCCTTGGACAGCTCTAGATCGTGAACAAGATCATTCATTTCTTCTTCGGTGAGAACGTGTGGCACAGAAGATGCACCGTGGCAGATGTATGGATCATCATTAGACACCAAAGGCTGCAGAGAACACGTCAGTTCGCCTCTCTCCTCATCGTCTGAATCGATGGAAAATTCTTTTGTGGTTCGAGAACGGGAAGGCCTTTGCCATGCTGAACTGGTCGAAGAGCAGATTGTATATTTGGGTATGCTATTGTCCACTTTTTCTTTGCGATGCCTCCAGAAACAGGTGTAACCATGCAGAAGTAGCAGTCATTTGCATGTTTACTTGGCTCTCTCCAAACCATAGGAACAACAAACGGCATCGGCAATATTTTGCCTTTCAGCCACTTCGGAAGATTTCTTGCACACGTACTGCAGCTTATGTGTGGGGCCCAGGCCTTGTCCTAGTCCACGATCATGCATCCAAAATAAAAAACATATGCCACTTTCATTATTGGTGTGATGGCCCTTTTCTGGCATGCAAACATCACTTCACCGCAAATGTAGCAAAATGTATCTGCAGTATTAACACAGTTATGAGGCATCACTACTGCTGGATTAAAACTGCAAGGATCACTTGTGTTCCTTGCAGTTTCAGACTCAGGGGTAAATGAGTCGCTCAAAAGACTTGCTCACCCTACGAGATGTTGCTTACAATAACAATTGCATCATCTTTTGTCTGCGATCAAATCTTTTTTTGTCTGTGATCAATGTAGTTGAGTATGGCCACAATGCCATGACTCAACTACATTGCGTCAGACAATCATGCAATACCTCCAGGGGTTGTGTTATGGTGACATATGTTGCAATCTGGAGTTTAAAACACAGCATTGCAAAATGGTTACCTACGTACTTAATGCAGACAGTCATTTATGCATGACCATCTGTCTCTTCTAAACAAGGGCCAATCAACAAATTTCATTGTTATTTTCGTGTTCAGCACCTCCAAATTAGTAGAGATTGACTATTTTCATTTCAAAGTCTTTTTGTGTGTTGCCCAGTGTAATTAGCTGAAAAAATTGGTTGCTCAAGATGGATTCTGGGAGACTGCGTTCCAATTCCAATCAGGACACCCAAATTTTTTTCAGCTAATCACTTAAATTGCACTCCAAAATTTTGAAAATACAAAAGTTCTGAGAAAATCAGACTAAAAAGTATACGAAATTTAGAGTTAATCTGTTCAGATTCTGGCAAACTTTTATAAAAAAAAGTTCTTCGAGCAGCTGCTTGTCGTATCAGTCTGACAATAGCCTGCGAGTATAATTATATCACAGATATTGTGTGGAAGTCGAAACCTCACCAGAGAAAACATAAGAAACGAAATATCATTTCCTTATCTAAGAGTCAAACCCAGGTCCTCTTCATTATTAGTCAAGTAAGCCATTGGCCATCAGAATTAAATCTTTTTATCACTGTATAAAACTCGTACATATATTTATATATTTAATTATTAAACATAGATGATATTGAATATTTCAATAGGTCAAATTTCTTTTGGATTTTTTTGGAAGAATGACTAATAACTAAAATTGTAATATATATAAAAATATAAATAAAGTTAAGCTACAAATATAAGTAAAATTATTCATCTGAAAAAACTTACTAACTTGGCAGGCAATTTTTTTCAGATGAACAATTGTTTAATTCTGTATCTACAGGTAATTTGTGTTTTTACTATGGATACATAAAGAAGTTTTGTCTATGTTATTACATCAAAGGAATTAAGCAAGGAAACTAAAAAACATTCAACAGCAAAATCATCGTAAGAATTTGGAAGCTCAAGGAAGTAGTGACTTGGGTACTTAGCCTCTCGTTGGGCATTCTCCTATTCAGGCTATTTTTATAAATCAGCTCCGGACCCTTCTTTAGCACAAACAATATGGAAGCCTTCTGATGTCCTCCCTCCTGTAGTCAATCCCACCCCCAAGGAATCGGGGTGATATTCAGCGCCAACTTTGAGCGAAAATCAGTGTAGAATCGCTTTTCACTTCACCTTAAGAGAACGTGATGGACAGTGCAGGCAGGATGAGCAGACACCAAACATCGGTATCCAGTGCCGGACTTATACATAATCTATAGCTTGCTTTTCTATTTATAGCTATTCTAATCTATAGCTACTTATACATAGTCTATAGCCTTGCAAATATCTGGAGCCTCAAAGCATTTAAGTTACCTGTAGGAGACGTTGCCCATTGCCATTGCAGCTACCGATAAAAAAAGAGCCTATCACCCCTCCCCAAAGGTCAGAGTCAGTACCAACTTTGGCACTGAAGTCACCAAGAGCAAGGGTAATATCTCCTTTCTTGACAGAATTCAAAATATCCTGAAGTTGTCCGTAAAACCTATCTTTCTCATTGGCCTAATCTAAATCAGAAATTTTTGATCTGCAGCACAATTTTGAAAATCTAAAACTGTCGCAGCACACTAGGATAAAAGCATGCACATCTATTTTTTAATTATAGTTACCGTATATATTCCGAATTTATTACTACCAAATCCTGTTGGCAATAATTCCTTGGCACGGCTCAAAATTAAAAGTTTCCATTTTCTTGAATTGAATAAACAGACTGAATTAGACAATTATTGTGCAATTTGGTTTGGTTGTTTGGGGTTTTTTGCCGCATGAGCTACTGAGGCTATAATGCACCAAACGATATAAATAGAAGCTAAAAGTCAAGTACCCCTGAACCAAAGTTAAAAGCAAGTGCTGTAAAAGGCAAAAGATAAACCAACAAGATGTAAACATAACAAAAACAACAAGATGTATATAGTACAAAAACAACCCAGGTGTAAAGCCTGGGTTAGACATAAAAAATACAAGGTAAAATCAAAGTTGATTAAAATAGTCACAATGCTTCAAAAAGGTAAAAACAGGTGGTAAAACACAATGATCAAAGATGTCAGAATGTAAGAGGCTAGGACATAAAATTATGAAAGCTAAAATAAACCTGACGTTCGAAGTTAAAACATGGACATTCGACTAAAATGTTTAATAATTAAAATGATATCACAAAACTCGCACTTAGGTTCGTCGTCCGCCTTAAGAAGAATGAGTGTGTTAAAAACGAGTGACCTAAGCAGAGCCGAGCAAGTACAACTTCCTCCTTGTGATTTCTGCAAAAACAAGACTGTCATGGTTTGACAATGGGTTTGATCTTAAAAAGCTTATTAGCAACCTGTTCAGACCAAGATCTCTGCCACTGTGCCCGGAGTTCGATGGAAAAACGATGCCGGAAGTCCAAGTATGGAACCGGAAGCGGAGAGTCTGATAGGGGCGTGGCCGTCGGCATCAGGGGCAATGACTTGGCAGCAGCATCTGCCAAGTCATTGCCCCTGATGCCAACATGACTGGGCACCCAACAGAAGAGAATCGTGGTGGTAGCTGCCAGACAATGGAGCTGCTGGCGGATCTTGGAGAGAACAGGGTGAGGCAGATGCCTCACCGAGATCAAAGCCTGTAGCGAGCTAAGCGAGTCGGTGTAAAGAACACACCGACGATGATGCTTAGCTGCTATGTGGTCCAAGGCAATGCTGATAGCATGCAACTCTGCAGTAAAGATGGAACACTGCTGTGGGATCTGGTCTGCAATGATTACATCACAGCAGACCATGGCGGTTCCCACTGATGTGCCAGACTTCGAGCCATCGGTAAAGACAGGCAAGAAGTGTAGCACGATGGCTGGCAAAGAGTTGCCGGTACACAGTCGGGTGAATCTCAGGAAGGGGAAACAGCGAGCCAAGGTGGAAGTGGCTCAGTTGTCAACTGTGCGATGCTATCAAGACTGGTGTTGATGTCTCGCAGGTAATCTCAGACATGCAAAACAAAAGAACGAACGGCAGTCGGCCGATTCTGGTATAACATTTCCCATCAGGAACTAAAAACACTGTCCCAAGTGGGATGGCAGGGAGGGATCGCAATTTTCTTGCATACTGTAGGGACAACTGCTGACGGCGAATAGATAACGATGGTTCGTCGGTCTGAACATAGAGACTATGGACCAGTGAAGTGCAGAAGGCCTGATGATGGAGGGGTCCAGCACCTTCACCACCAAATCCCGGGCAGAATCATACACCTGGGATCCATAGTCCAGTTTCAACCGGACAAGTGCACGGTAAAGGCGGAGCAAAGAACATCGGTCCACCCCCCAAGAGAGGGAGGAGAGGACCTCGATGTTCAATGCCCACGTGCACTTGGACCTGAGATGGCGAATATGAGGTAAAAAGGTCAATTTCCAGTCGAAGATGAGACCGAGAAACTTGGTCTCCACCACAACTGGAATGATGTTCCCCCCAAGCCGCAGCTCGGGGTCCAGATGAAGATTACGCTTGCGGCAAAAGTGCATGCAAGCGGTCTTCTGTGGGGGAACCGAAACCTTTTGGCCATCGCCCAAACAGAGATTTTTGAGGGCAGTTGTCGTTCAATGACCCTCATACTGGATGATGAGCAAAAGATGCTAAAGTCATCAACATAGAGGCATTGCCTACAGTCGGAGGAAGTTGCTGTGTAATGGAATTTCTCTTGACAGCGAAAAGCGTAACACTCAGGACGCAGCCTTGTGGCACCCCCTGTTCTTGAGGGAAAGGCCGCGACAGAGTGTTGCTGACATGAACTCAAAAAATATGAGAAGATAAAAAGTTTGCTACGAAGATCGGCATGTGACCTCGCAAGCCAAAGCTGTGAAAGGTCACAAAGAATGCTAAATCTCCATGCCATGTTGTACGCTTTTTCGATGTCGAAGAAAATTAACACCAGGTGCTCTTGACGTAAGAACGAATTCCTGATCGCAGATTCGAGGCGGATCAGGTGGTCTAAAGTAGACCGGTGCCTGTGAAAGCCACACTGGGTGTTGGAAAGAAGGCTGTGATGTTCCAAATACCAGACTGGCCTGGTATTTACCATTCTTTCCAACACCTTTCCAACACATTGGACAATAATTGGAAGGAATCTTGGGATCTTTGCCTGGCTTGGGGAAGGCCAAGACGATGGCCTCCCACCAGGAGTCCGGAAACTGCTACTCGATGATGAGAGATGTTGGTGCATGGCATAATGGACATTGTCTGGCCCAACGGCAGATGCATGAGAAGTGCGCAGAGCAAGGCGAAGCTCCTCCGCTGTGAATGGCCTGTTGTAAGACTCCAGGCCATTTGAATGGAAGGACAGCGGAGAGTGTTCAGTCCTACTCTTCTGGGCCAGGAAACTCGGGGGAGTAGGAGGACAGAGAACATATGGAGAATGACTCCCCCAGAGTGTCGGCAATTGCCTCTCCATTCTGCTCCAGGATCGATAATGAGTGGGATGTGTACTTCCCACGGATCTTTCGGACATTATCCCATACGATCTTAGAACTGGTCGTGCAGGTGATAGAAGACGTATAATTGATCCAAGATTCTTTCTGGCTCTGGTGTCGGACGAAACGAGCTTTCGCCCTGGCGCGTTTGAACCTTTCGAGATTGGGGATGTCGGATATCTCCGAAACACTCCCCAAGCCTTGTTTTGGGCCTTATGAGCTGTGGTGCAATCTGGATTCCACCACGTTTTCGGAAAACGAGGAAACAGTGACGAAGTTTGAGGAATTGTGGATGCAGCTGCATCTATGATACAGTCCGTTATCTCTGCTACTGCCACATTGATGGGCTCCTGGCTGACAAAGTGCTTATCGAGCTCAGAGAAGAGCTCGAAACCACCCAAGTCAGCCCGATCGAGCCTCCACCGTGAGACGCGTGAAGGGCTGCAAGGCCCCCCACGAGAGATGGTGCACACCACAGGGAGGTGATCGCTTCCATAAGGGTTGTCCTCGACCTCCCATGTAAAGAGTGGAAGGATCAAGGAGGAGCAGATGGTAAGGTCAATGGCAGTGAAAGTGTGGGTTGGGGAGTGAAAGTAAGTACTGACACCGGTGTTTAACAGGGAGAGCGATGGATCCAAGAGCCACTGCTCCAGGACTCCGCCCGTCCCATTGCTGTCAGCATTGCCCCAAAGTGGACTGTGTCCGTTGAGGTCCCCCATGATGAGGAAGGGGGACGGCAGCTGCGAGACGAGGTCATCCCGGAAAACGATGCTTCCGGGTGGGAGATAGAACATACAGCCAACGAAAATCCCACAAAGAGGCGGATGGGAACCGCCTCTAAGTGCGTGGTGAGGGGAATGACCTGGAATGGAGAATGGTTGCTCACGAGGATGGTGACACCTCTGTGAGCTGGACCATCTCCATCCCGGTCCTGGCGAATGAGAGAAAAGTTCCGGATAGTGGGATCGTTGGCTGTCTGCAAAAATGTCTCCTGAAGGCATACGCAAATGGGTTCGTTTTATATCTATCTATAGAAGGGGTACACCAGTTACATACACATTTCCAGGGTGTACATGAAGCATAAAAGATTGAGAACCACTGCCTTAGATCAATAGCCAAGCGTGCTAACCATTCGGTCAGGAGACTGCTAGTATTAGTTTGTTTAGAGTATAGCTGGTAAATTCGGAGTGACTTGGCAAATCTTGGGGAGCTGGCAAAATTCGGAGTGACTTGGGAAAATCATTGAGTTGGTAAAATTCAGTTGAGATGTAAAAATTGGAATCTTTTTTCTCTCATATTATGGTGTGTTGGTAAAATCGAGGCAATTTTGCAAAATCTTGGGAAGTTGGCAAAATTCGGAGTGACTTTGCAAAAATTAGTTGAGATGAAAATTTTGGGTTTTTTCTGTAAAATTCTGACAAGTTGGCAAAATCAAGGAAAATTGGCAAAATTTGAATCCAATTGGTAAAATAAGGACAAGTTCCGAAAATTGCGATTGTTTTTGTGAAATTAAGGAGAGTTGACAAAAATCAAGGAAGTTTGGCAAAATTTTGCGGAGTTGAAAAATTTGAAGTGACTTGGCAAATTCAGGAGAGATGTAAAAATTGGGATTGTTTTTGTGAAATTAAGTAAAGGTGGTAAAATTGAGACAACTTCGCAAAATTGGAAACCACTTGGAAAAGTACAGGCGAGTTGTGAAAATTGGGATTGGTTTTGTGAATTTAAGGAGTTAGGAAAATCAAGAACTCTTCGCAAAATTTGAAGCCACTTGGTAAAATACAGGGGAGTTGTGAAAACTGCCTTTCTTGCACAATTAAGGAGAGTTGATAAAATTCGAAGTGACTTGGCCAATTCAGGAAAGATTTTAAAATTACGATTTTTTCTGTAAAATTACAGTGAGTAGGCAATATCTAGGAGAGTTGGCAAAATTCGAATCCACTTGGGAAAACATAGGCTAGTTATGAAAATTGGGATTAGTTTTGTGAAATTAAGAGGAAGTGAAAGCCATATACTTGCAATGGTAAATATTTTGGGTCACAACTACACAGAAATGAAAGAATGCTCAAGTTAGAGAAATTGTAGTGGATTACAGAAACTTCAAAATAAATTTATGGCCGAGTCAAAAATAGAAAAAACATAGATGATAATCGCAGCTTGACCTGATGATCTTTTGGCATTGATAAATCAATAAATATAATTTTTTTCCGCTAAATATTTATTGATTTATAGAAAAAACATTTTTTGATTTTTTTTTTCATTTGCAGTTTTTTTTTATATTTAACTATGAAATATGTCACCTTACATACACCAGATGGCACTACTCTTCCTTCTGTAGCATTTCATTACTGTATAAGACAAAACCTTTCGAAAATAATTTCCTAATCACATTTCCTCAAAAACTTAACTGCAATATGTTTATTACATTCCATTAGATAAACCTAATTACCTTGATTCTATATTATATGCTTCTTTATATAGAAATATGTGGTCGAAAAATCAATCGCATAGTACAACCACTGCTATGTTCAGTTGGCAGTCTGCCATTCTAGCAGTTGCCTCAAGTAAAATCAGGTACCTCAGGCCTCTATTCTCCCAACCAAAGCAATAAATATGTCACCATGAAGCTGACCATCCCCCCAGCCGAACTCACTCTAGTGAGATGCATTGTCCAGTGACTCAACAAGGTCACTTGGAGTGGGGGCCTCGGTTGCAAGATTCTAACAATCGGTGGTGGGACGTATGAGTTTTGTGTTATCCGTGATTATTTCCCCCGAATTGTTTTTATTCAAAACCAAATAAGTAAACTTTTCCTTTGCACGAGTACTGATGGTTTGATTGGTGACGATGATTTGGTAGAGGTTATGTCCGTCATCTGCAGTAATGTAAAAAAAAATTGTATTGGTTCATGAACACACACTATTAGTACAAAATTAAATAGTGATGGATCAGGAGGCTTTTAGCCAACTGAGCTACACGTTACATTGCTGATGAGAAATTAAATTTAAACATAATATTGCCATTCTCTTGTAAACCATATTTTCCACATATTTCACATTTTCATATCAAATGTTCTCAAATTTTTTCATACATAAGTATCATTTATTGGCAGAATAAAATGCTGGTAACCCGATTCAAACACATTATCAAGAAAGTTTAAGCTTGTTGAGCTCTATAGCCCAGCCTTCCACAATCAAATAATAATTTTCACTAAGTAACAAGATCTTCAACTATTGGTTGCTCTGGTGGAGTCAATCAATCAAGTGTCGCAGATCACTACACTCCTGCAGTTCAGCGCTATTGTATTTTCAGCACATGTGCATATGTGTCCTCGTTATAATATATAACGCTAAGATTCCGGACTGTACTCATATGATAAAATTCGTGTTGACAATAGTAAAGCAGCCGATGTAGCCCTGATTTGCAAAGTAAATGCTGTGATTGTCTTCATAACGCGGCAAATAATAATTACAAAACGAATAAAAAAACAATGTTACGTTCATTTAGATATGAAATGCGGTGAATACTAAATAATTTCCGTTTGCATCCTTTAGGAGAAGAAATGAATAAAGGTTAAATCCATTTTAACCAGGATCGCATTATTAAGAACAAATGCTAATGAGTCGTTTCAGTTTCCTTTTACGTTGCTTTGATTTTTGATTGTTTTGTTTAGAAACAAAGAACGTTTTAAAAAAAATATATACTAAAAAATTTAAAAATACCTCTTATCTTCCTATAGGGTCCTAAAAAGTAGAAAATAAACCTAACATATCGATGGTGCAATCAGTCACTAAGTTCGTATCGCTTCAAAGGAAGATATGGAGCCGATTTAACCTATTTGATAAGATTGCAGGTGCGCTATATTCCTTTGAAGTAAATATCTCAGTGATTGATTGCATCATCAATATGCTTTAGGTTTATTTTCTACTTTTTAGGGCCCTAATAGGAAGGTGGCCGAGTGGTTAGCGCGCTTGGCTACCGATCTACGGGACCTGGGTTCGAGCCCCGGGTAAGGCATGGTTGTTCGTGTTGTTTTTTGCTGAGGTCCTGCCATCCTCTCAGATCTTCTACTGTGGCATATAAACTGACAGGCTCCTGTCAGACCTCTGTGGCAAGCAGCTGCTTGAGTGGGTATTTTTTTATTTTATAGTAGGAAGGTAGGTATTTTTTAAAAAATTTTATTTTTTTGTCACTAAAAACATCTACCTTCAAAAACTTTAATATACCATTCATAAACATCAATCATATTTACCACCATTTTGGAGTTACGTTTGAGGTAGACCACGACGTTGGAGACATCAAAGCTTTAATTTGAGGTAAAATAAAAAATACGACTCATTAAAGTCGACTCCCACAAAAATCTGCCCCGCCCCATATTTTATCAGGGAGAAATAGTTAGGGCGAAATTCGAAATAGTTATTAATGACTGTCATTATACGAGCTTTCATTTGACACCTAACTAATAACTATAGGCCCTGGTGTTCATATGATATAGAACAACTTTCATATTTCCTATTTTTTTAGAAGGGGGAAAAAAGCATAGGGGATCTTTTTTTATAGCCTGACACTCCCCACATCACAAGCTTTCATTCAACATATAGCTCGTTACTTCCCACACTTGCGTTCAGGAGATATACGGGAACAATCATTTTCATATTTCCTTTTTTTAGGGTGGAAGAAGGCACAGATGGGGGGGGGTCAATATTTCATAGCCTTTAAATTAAAAACACTCATGGCACAGTAAACTTCAAACTTCATTTTTGAGGCCCCTCATAATCATGAGGCTCGAAGCTGTAGCTTAGTTAGCTTACATGTAAGTCCGGCCCTGGATCAAATTCAGTTTTTCTGTGTAATAAGAGGATTTTTTTTTCCCTTTGAGTTTCACAATTATTATAATGTAAAAAAAAATAAGCACATGAAGAAAAACTTTGATTTTCAGAAATTCTGGGTAAGTGGGCACCATTAATAATGATAGCTTTAGTCATTTTATTTCGGAATAAATAAATATCTCTGAGTTAGAACTAAATTTATCCAATGGGATTTGACTGCAAATGTCTTATGCAGTACATGATATTTTGTTGCACTGGAAAAAAACTGGGAAGATGAGCATTTGATACAGGGCTGGCCTTCGACCTTCTGAAGCCTAAGCTACAAAAAGTTTAAAAGACCCTAAGGTACAGAGTATAAGGGGTCCCAAAATTTTTGAAGTAGAAATATATGAATCAATCAATAATGAATACACAGATTACCTGTTGACATAGAATTCAACCTGGCAAGTGACCGAAGAGTGTGGGCTCGAGTTCCACTCATTGGCAAAACACAAGTTTGTCGAAATATATTTTATTATTCTGATTAAACGGAATATTAAAAAATAAATGCAAAACTGATGTGATGAAAACATTATACTAGCATTAAATAAATAAAAAATAATACTCCCTCAAGCAGCTGCTTGCCACAGAGGTCTGACAGGAGCCTGTCAGTTTATATGCCACAGTAGGTCTCAGAGGATGGCAGGAACTCAGCAGAAAAACGACACAAACAACCATAAGATGAACAATATTTACATAACAGATTAAATTCAAAACATTTGTCATAGTAAATTTCAAATTCAATATTTGAGGCCCTCATAATCGTGACGCCCTAAGCTGTAGCTTAGCTTATGTATACGTCCGGCCCTGTTTCAATATGGATTTCTAAATGTGCTTTTCAATAGCTAAAGAAGTTTTCTCACTATTTAATTAAATTGAAAATTATTTTAATATTATGCATTAAAAACAAACACTTTTTATAAGCAGCTACCCTAAGTTAGCTTTGGCAACTATGAAATTAATTTTCTGTTAAAAATTAATTATTGTAACCCCACTGAAATAATTAGCGAACACGATTCCTCACATATCGGTTTCAATTACTAGGATTGATGTAGCATAGTGGCAACTGCTAAACCAGGCATTTGGAAATGCACATAAACAAGATAGTTTAGAGAGTTGAATATTTAAAAGAAATGTACTCTAATTCAGTAATAAAATATGAGAGGAATATATTCTGTAGACAAGAAATACTTCAAATAATTAGCTGGAAAAAAATTGGTTGCCCTGGATGGATTCTGGGAGACCAGGTGTCAATCCCAATCAGGGAACCCAAATTTTTTTTCAGCTAATTATTTCAAATGTACTCCAAATATTTGAAAATGCAGAAGTTCTGAGAAAATCGGAAAAGGTATATGAAATTTAGAGTTAATCGGTTTAGATTCTAGCCAACTTTTATAAAAAAAAAAAAGTTCAAGGAGCTGCTTGCCATATTGGACTGATAATAGCCTGTGAGTATAACTATATCACAGATATCATTATGTGGAAGGCAAGATCTCAGCAGAGAACACAAGAAATGAAATATTCCTTATCCGAGGGTCGAACCCAGGTCTTTTTCCTTAGTAGTCAAGTAAGCTTGGCAATCGGAATTAAATCTTTTTATCACATACAAAACTCATACACATATTTATATATTAAATTATTAAATATAGACCATATTGAATATTTTGATAGGTCAAATTTCTTTTGGATTTTTTGGAAGAATGACTAATAACTGAAACTGTAATATACATAAAAATATAAATTAAACTACAAATATATGTAAAGAATTATTCATCTGAAAAAAATTACTGACTTGGCAGGCAACAATTTTTTCAGATGAATAATTGTTTAATTCTATATCTACAGGTTACCTGTGTATTTAATATGGATAGGTAAAGAAGTTCCACAGTTATTACATCAAAAGAATTACTCAATGAAACTAAAAACATTCAAGAGTAAAAATCATAAGAACTATTTCTGCTGTGAAAAGCAAAAGTAATTAGAAGCTCAAGGAAGTAGTGACTTGGGTACTTAGCCTCTCATTGGGAATTCTCCTCCCCTTGAGGCTACTTTTAGAAATCAGTTCCAGACCCCTCTTTAGCACAAACAATGTGGAAGCCTGATGTCCTCCCTCCTGTGGTCAATCCCACCCCCACCACACCCTAGGAATCTGTCAATATTCAGTGCCATCTGTTGAGTGAGAATCAGAGTAGAATCACCTTTTGCTTCACCTTAAGAACAGTTGGACAAATCAAGGAAACTTAGCAAAATATAGTGCAGTTGGCAAAACTCTAATACTCTTGGCAAAATGGGGCAGTCAGTAGCACGCCAGGCTTGTAATCTGCAGTTCCCAGGTTCGAGTCTCAGCTTGGTCAGTATTGAGATTTATCTCTGCAAAATTCTAGGCCCTTCCCAGTCAGTAAGGGACACCGATAGGCTTGGAAAGGACGTCGTCCGTCAGATGGGACGTTAAGCCGTAGCCCCATGTGTGGGAGAGCCATACCCTGTGCACGTTAAAGAACACACTGGATGGCCTTGACAGGAGGCTACTAGTCTCCCAACATCTGTTCCAATGGGTCCCCTCCCCCAATCTTCTCTGAGCCTTTGGGGTTCATGTGACCTGGCCATTTAGCCCATGGTGTGCAAAAAAGTGCCACTCAGAGGTAAAAGAACCCAACAACTTTGCAAAATTCGAATCCACTTGTGAAATACAGACGAGTTGCGATAATTAGGATTGGGTTTGCAAAATTAAGGAAAATTGACAAAATTTAGAAAACTTGTCAAAATTTTAAGGAGTTTGAAAAATTTGCAGTAATTTGGCAAATTCAGGAGTGTAAAAATTGATTGTTTTTGTGAAATTTAGGAGAGGTGGAAAAATCAAAGCAACTTTGGAAAATCTAGGGGAGTTGGCAAAATGAAAACCAGTTGGGAAAATGCAGGTGAGTTGTGAAAATTTGGATTTGTTTTATGAAATCAAGGAGAGTTGGAAAAAATTGAGAACTCTTGGCTAAATCTAGGGAAGTTGGTAAAATTCGAATCCACTTGGTGAAATACAGGCGAGTTCTGAAAATATGGAATTATTTTTGTGAAATTCAAGAGAATTGGCCAAATCGAGACAATTTGGCAAAATCTTGGGGAGTTTGAAAAATGTGAAGTGACTTGGCAAATTTAGGAGAGATGTAAAGATTACGATTGGTTTTGTGAAATTAAGATTAGCCAAATCATGGGGAATTGGGAAAATTCACACGAACTTGCTGCCACTCAGGCGAGATGTAAATATTGGGATTATTTCTGTGAAATTATGGCATGTTGCATCAAAATTTACTTCATATGCTTCATCATCATCAACCTCAAGGAGCCATGGGTTATGTAGGTCCAACCAGATCGTGCAATTTAGTTCTCCAAGCAAGTCTGTCCTGAGCCACATCTGGCCACTGCACACCAATTCTAACAAGGCCCTGTTTGACAATGTCTGCCCACTGCATCCCTAGGTCTCCCCCTCTTTCTGAGGCCTTTAGGCACACCGTTCATAACCCTATTCACCAATCTATAATTATCCATATGGGCAACATGGCCAAACCAACAGGGTCTCTCTCTGCATAATATGCTGCTTAAAGGAGGTTGCCAACTCCTTTGCCTAACCTCATCATTAGTTACCAAGTTGAACCACCTAATGCCCAAGATACTGCATAAACATCTAATTTCTTGTTATCTTGTTTACAAAGCATCCAAATTTCACTACCATAACCCTAGAAAGAACCAAACTATACTCTAATTTTAGTCTTTAGGTGTATACGCCTATTTCTCCACACTCTCCGTATATTCTTAAAAGTGCCGGCAGCAATCCATATTAGTCTGTTAATCTCATGCTGCACATCACCAGTATCAGTTACATATTTCCCAAGATAATTAAACTGTGGCACATTTTCAAGACTGCAACCATTCAGATTAACCAAATCACAGCCTGCCTGAACAATCTTCATCACTTTAGTTTTCTCTTGTTTATAACCAAACCAATTCTATTATCAGTCTCATCAACAGCCCTAATGAAAAAATTCATCTCATCAACATCATTAGCCAAGAAGGCCAAATCATCTGCATAATCTAATCAGAAATTATGAAATCTCTAGACCATTTAAGACCAAAAATCTCTTGCAAAAAGTTTGCATATCATAATCAATAATCAAATAGAGAATAATGGACAAAATGCACCCTCGTCTATATGAATTTCAGTTTTTAAATTAAAATTCAATCACCTCAGTGAAGATATCGAAAAATATGTGCATGAAAAATGTGTCAAAAAAACACCAAATTTTATTTTCTGTACTAGTCAACATTTTTTGCTATTGACCCTATCCAATGGCTTCTGTTGTTTTACCTCTCAGTAGCATTTTTTTCACACAATGGGTTATAAATGGTCAGGCCACAAGGATGCCGATGGCTCAAAGAAGGTTGAGGAAAGAGGACCCATTGGACAGCTGTTGAGAGACATGGAAGCCTGCTGTTAACCCTTTAACACCCAGGAAATTTCAGTAAAGGGTAGAGGGTATTAAAAAAGGAATAGCACTATTTGGACGAGTCCATTTCAAAATGTCGGCCATTTTGGGCGTTAAAGGGTTAAGGTCATCCAATGTATTCTTTAATGCACAGGATATGGCTCTCCCACACATGGAGTCACGCTTAATGCCTCCTCATCTGACAGATGGTGGCCTCTCAAAGTCCATCAATATCCCCTGCAGACTGAGAGCAGGGAGGTTCAAAAGAAAAAAACTTCAATGCTGGCCTAGGTGGACTATTCAACAAAATGCATCTAAACAGGTTATTTTGCCCTTGTGTTACTTTGGAAACAATAAGTTTCAGTTTAGGCTATATCCTTTCCCAGTTAAAGGGCTTCGGACCAATTCAGATTTCTGGGTAAATCGTCTGCCACATTATAAAAAAACCCAAAAAAGAAACTATTTTCTTCTGAGGTTTTTTTCATATAAAGTGGCAGTCAATTGTTGAAATCAAATTTTGAAAATGTATAAACTGATGGTCAGAAAAAAATGTAAAATGGCCACCAACAGCCATTTTATTATATTCCTACCGATTTTTCCATTTCTAAGATACAGCCCACAGCATTATATATATAAAAAAATCCCAGAATTATGTACTTTATTTCCTTATTTTTTTTAATAGAAATGGCAAATTGGCTACAGAGGAGTATTGCAATGAAGCATGTTAACTGGGAAAGGGCATAGCCTAAACTAGAACCCATATTTCCAAAGTAACCCAAAGTGCAAAAATAACTTTCAAATGTTACACCGATATTGGCATTCAATTACAGGGTATTCTCTTACAGTGGATATATAGCTCCACAGAGACTTCTGTCAGTATAAAACCTCACAGAGTATTGCCAAAAATATGTGGTACTTCATGCAATCATGTTGGAGAAAAGTCAAAAATTATTCCAAATTTTTCAATGTCATCCAGGAAACTAAATTTTCCTGTTCCCAATATGGCAGCTCTGAGAACATCTATTCTATATGTTTCAAACTTTGAGATATGATGTGGCTTGACCAAATGAAATGAGCTCAAACTTCAATGAAGTGAAATAAATGTTGGCAACATTGGGTTGAACAGATAAACTACCTCATATTTAAAAACAAATTACTTCAGTCTTTAGTTGGGTTGACTTCAAACTGTATTTTTCAAATAGAGTTAGGAGATGAAAACTGTTCACTTTGCTTTATTAATCCAAGCATATGTGCCATAACAAAGAATTGCTAAAGCAAAAACATTCTATGTAAGTTTTGTGAGGAATGCTAATATTCCAAAAATATATTTACACTAACAATGCAATTTCCATAAACGTTTGTAACATTATTGGAATTATGCAATGAACTGAAATATATAAAAAAAAAACTAAGTTTGAAGCATCACTTCAGTATTAATATACGAACATATCACACAAAGAATATTACATTTCATTTTAGAAAAAGGCAACGAAAACTTGCTTGTGTAATAAATTGCCACTCGCATAGATTTGAAAAATAGTCATTTCGTGATATATGTTCTCAAATACTTTTATGAACTACGTTCTCAAATAGCTACATTATGAACTATGTTCTCGACTGCATAGAAACAGATTCACATAGAACTTAATGTAATTTTACTCAAATTGAAGCTTTAACTTACTGAGCTCTGTCTGTCGGAAAATGAATTACTAGAATTGTTGAGAAATTCGGACCTGCGCTTCTTCGCCGGCGGGCTCAGGGTCTGATCGGTAGTGTGAGAACCTGCGGCACTAGACATCTAAAAAAATAACTGCACCAGTATCAAATACAGTACTTCTCGCCACTGGAATCCAACATAGCCTCACCCACCTCAAGATTAGAATTTCGTAGAATATAGAGTCAAAATACTTAGGTTTAGTTACCGCCTGTCCTCATCCAGCTTACTCTTGGCGGTCAAGCATTCAACGGTTCAGAGCACGGTAAAATGGCTGCGTGAGTAGACAAAAGTTAGAAGAGAAACAGATGCGCGCGCAGTTCTCATAACCAGATGCCTAATGGACCTCACAATGGTAAAATTTTCACATACTCGGTTAAAAATGTGTACATTTCTGAATTACATTTAAAAAATAAAGTCTTAAATAAATAAAATGACAATCAAAGAGTTTTTCTCGTTCATTAATTAAATCCCTGTAACAGTTATCTAGCATAAGCCAATATATCAAAGACAGGATTTTTCTTAATTTTTTTTCCAAGTATAGATTTTAATAGGCCATCCCGTGGCCGAGTGGTTAGCGCGCTTGGCTACTGATCTAAGGGACCTGGGTTCAAACCCCGGATAAGGCATGGATGTATGTGTCGTTTTCTGCTGAGGTCCTGCCATCTTCTCAGACCTTCTACTTTGGCATATAAACTGACAGGCTCCTGTCAGACCTCTGTGGAAAGCAGCTGCTTGAGGGGGTATTTATTTATTTTATTTTTTATTATAGATTTTAATATACTTTAAGCTCTAAGTCTAGGCCTAGACTAGTGATTAGTCACCTTCAACCAGAACAGGGCTATGCAAACATATGTCTGAGGGACTTTTTCACGAGTTTTGGTAAGTTTCATGGGCAAGAAATCAAATATAAGGATGCTCCAAATGGAAAAACATCTTTGTACATATGGAAAATCAGGAAGCTACAATTCACAATTACAGTATATTTGGTATAAAAATTAAATGAATAGCATCACTGAGCAGAAATTTAATACTAGCCAGGTGTTTCTCAGGTCCATAATCAAGTAGCTGCTGGTGACTAAATTGTTTGGCGGGAGTAAGGAAATTTTTGAGAAAATGTCTAATATAGAACTGAACTGAATCGAACTGAAAAGATGCTGAATAATACATATATTCCTTTTTTGCAGCTATTGTCAAAATGCATTATTTAGAAAAAAAATTTGAATAATGAAAAAAAAAAAAACTCGAAAGGTGTTCTAGTCTTTTTTAGTTTAATTAAATATTTTGTCCCTGCCCTACAATAATTACTTCAGGGTGATTCAAAATGTCTTAGACAAACTGTAAAGGTAGGTCAAGAATACAAAAACAAACCATTTTTACGTAGGAACATGTAGCCAGAAACACCACCCGAGTATGCTAGAGGGCATTATTTGCCAGATATTGAGTTGGGCAGTGCGAGTCATCATCATCATTCGAGTCGTTGATGTTGCTGGAGTAGGATGCATCATTACAGTAATATTGAGATGGCAGATATGCACTTAACTTATGGGGCAGCGAATGGAAACGGGTGAGCCGTGGTGCGATGGTATTGTGAATGGTTCCCAAACAGACGAGTGGTCCATCAAACGTTTGCACCACAGATTGTGTGAAACTGGTTCTTTCGAAGTAAACAGCCATTGTGGTCGGGACCGAACGACGCGCACACTTGTCATGGAAGAATTGAATGCAATCCAAGTACCAGTACACAGGCTATTTCGCATCACATTCGTGTACCTCAACCCAGCATGTGGCGAGTATTACACGAGGAGTTGTTACACTCTTTTCACATGCAACGGGTCCAGCCATTGGAAAAAGGAGATGATCACCCAAGTCTGGAATTTGCACGTTGGTTTTTGCAAAAATGTGTCGCACAGCCGGAATTTCGTGTTGGTTCTCTTCACCGATAAAGCTACCTTCTCGCGTGAGGGTGTTGTTAATGTTCATAATTTTCATATGTGGGCACATGACAACTCACAAGCTACACACCCCCATACTGCACAACACCGGTTCACCATAAATATTTTGGCGGGCATTGTTGATTATTTCCTTGGGCCATACTTTCTACCATAACAACTAGACTGGAGTAGTTATCGGATATTTCTGAATGAAGTCTTGCCGGAACTACTGCAGGATGTTCCTACATCTGTGTGCCGACGCATGTGGTTTCAGCACGAGGCACCCACAGATTTCACCTTGGTTGTGCGCGAGTAACTCAACGCTTTCCTGCGTGATGGATTGGCCAGGGCAGACCTGTCACTTGGCCACCAATATCACCCGACTTGTCCCCCATTGATTTCTTCCCCTGGGGTTACCTCAAAGGCCTTGTGTATGAAACCCCCATAGCCTCTGACGAAATCCTATAGCCACATCGCAAGAGTCACTGAGGCAACAGCACGTGTCCGCGAAAGGCATGGCCTTTTTCACACGTTTGCTGATCCATGTGTCGACGTTGCAAGGCATGTATTGCTGCAGATAGAAAGAACTTTGAGCACTTCCTCTGCAATTGTAAACATGATGTCTAATAAACATGTTTTATACCTTACTTGTATTCCTTTATTTTTGATTCTTCCTGTACCTCTAGCATACTCGGGTGGCGTTTGTGGCTATATGTTCCTATGTAAAAATGTTTTTTTTTTATATTTCTGACCTACCTTTACAGTTTGTCTAAGACCTTTTGAATCACCCTGTACATATATGTATGTATATTTCCTCTCCATTCTAGGGATATTTAAAAAAAAATTCGTATATCCAACTCAGACAGGGCCAGTATTAAGCCATAACCTCCACAATGGGAGGAAATTGTTGTCCCATTTTGTGAGAACTACAGGTTTTAGAATTAGAAACATTGTGTGCAATGTCAATTTTTTAGCAGTTTAGTTTCGGTTTAATTATTGTTTTTAAACCAGTGGCAGAGTATGACATTTTTTGTAGGGGAAGCAATTAACAATAGCACTACTGCAATTAAATCGAACACAGTTCTGAAACTCTCTACTTCAGAATCATTGAAACGGAACACCGTTCTGCTATTAGATATTTTTGAATCATTGAACCAGAATGACGTTTCTGTACATTATATATCCGAATCGTTGAGTGAAAGTAGTTCTATACTTTTTGAATAAAATGTTAGTAGTATATAGGGTGTCTCAAAAATATAGGTACAAACTTTTAGGGGAGGTAGATAACATCTAAAGGAGTGAGAATTGCATAGGAACCCATAACCGGAAACGTCATGTGAAAGTGGTAGCAGAGATACAAATCTGAAAGGACAGAAGACAGTGATTAATGGGAAAACATTTATTGGACATAATTATTACAAATGGCGTACTAGATGATATATTTCATAATGTTACAGCAGATGCTCGAAGTTTCCACCATGAGACGCGATGCATGCATGACACCGACAGAGCATTGACTGCCGGACACGGTAGAACACACCTGGAGTTTCTTTGATAGTAGCAGCAGCGCAGCCGAGCCTTGCCACGAGATCCATGTCAGACTCCACAGGCGATTCATACACGGTAGCTTTGAGGGTACCCCCCACAGAAAGAAATCAACACTCATTAAATCAGGTTAGTGTTGGGGCCAGGCAATTGGTCCAGCACGCCCAAAAGACATGTTCAAATGCACACGAACACACCTTCTATAATGGGGAGGTGCCCCCTCATGTTGAAACCACATGTTGTCTCACATTTGCTGGAACATGGGCAAGCCTGGTAAAACCCGTTCCAGAACGATCAGATACTTTGCGGTCATGCGGGATGGTAAAAATGGCCCGACTAACCAGTCGCTGACCAAAACTGCAGACACATTTACTGCAAAACGATGCTGTGCCGCATGGGTTCGGACACCGTGGGGGTTCTCGTGAGCCCACAAATGCGCATTGTGCTGATTAAATACGCCATCTCGAGTCAAACTGGCCTCATCAATAAACAAAACATAAGCTGGGAAATTCACATCTTGGGCACTTTCTTGGAGATACCACTGCGCAAAATGTACATGTGCAGGATGATCTGCGGGAAGTAACTGAACCCTTTGGAGATGAAAGGGGTGTAAGGACTTGCTGTGCAAAACACGCTGTACACTGCAACGAGACACTCCTAAGGCAGAGGCAGGTGTGCTGGTACTAGGATTAGTCTCCACGGCATCCAGCACACTTTCTTCCATGGTGGGAATATGCGTCGATCGTGGCCTGCCCTCACTTCTGCTACCTTTTAATGACCCATAATCACACAAATTTTGATGTCCACGCACAAACGGTGGCTAGGTACGTCTGTGTGGGAAGTGTTCTTGATACATTCGTTGAGCGGCTCGTCTGTTGCCCACAGCTATTCCATACACTAAGTGCATGTTTGCCAGCTCCCTGTTCGAATACCTTTGCATGCTCTTCGTACGCTGACTACCGCTCGAATGAGGCAATCCGAAATTTCCCCTCTAGCGCACTGATGAACAGCGCCTCCAATTGACTTACGGTGACGTTTCCGGTTATGGGTTCATAGGCAATTCTCATTTCTTTAGATGTTATCTACCTCCCCTAAAGGTTTGTACTTATATTTTGAAACACCCTGTATAAACAGACTCATCATCATCATAATCCTCAAGCAGCCATGGGCTACGGAGGTCCAACCAGACGGTGCAATTTAGTTCTCCAAGCAAGTCTATCCTGAGCTACATCTAGTGCATCTGGCGACTGCACACCAATTCTAACAAGGTCCTGTTTGACATTGTCCGCCCACCGCATCCTAGGTCTCACCTTCTTTCTGAGGCCTTTAGGCACACTGTTCATAACCCTATTCGCCAATCTATAATTATTCATACAGGCAACACGGCCAAACCAACGGAGTCTCTCTCTGCACAATATGCTGCTTAAAGGAGGTTTCAAACTCCTTTGCCTAACCTCATCATTAGTTACAAAGTTGAACCACCTAATGCCCAAGATACTGCGTAAGCATCTGGAATCAAAAGCATCTAGTTTCCTGTTATCATGTTTACTAAGTGTCCAAGTTTCACTACCATAACTAACCCTAGAAAGAACCAAACTATTATACAGCCTAATTTTAGTCTTTAGGTGTATACGCCTATTTCTCCACACTCTCCATAGATTCTTAAAAGTCCCGGCAGCAATCCCTATTCGTCTGTTAATCTCATGCCGCACATCACCATTATCTGTTACATAGCTCCCAAGATAATTAAACTGTGACACCTGCTCAAGACTGCAACCATTCAGATTAACTGAATCACAGCCTGCCTGACCAATTTTCATCACTTTAGTTTTCTCTCTGTTTATAACCAAACCTACTCTACTACCAGTCTCATCAACAGCTCGAATGAAAGAGTTCATCTCATCAACATCATTTGCCAAAAGGGCTAAATCATCAGCATAATCTAAATCAGAAATTTTCGTATCTCCAGCCCATTTAAGGCCAAAATCTTTCCCTTGAAGTGAATTTCGCATAACATAATCAATAACCAAACTAAAGAGAAAAGGAGACAAAATGCACCCTTGTCGTACACCAGAAGTAATGCTAAACCAATTGCTACAAGCCTTACCAACTCTCACACACGACTCAGTATTATTAAAGAGAGCTTTCATTATGGTAACTAACTTCTCAGGTATACCATATGATTTCACAATCAACCAGAAATTATGACGATCAACAGAGTCGAAAGCCTTTTTGAAATCAACAAAGCTAGCAACCAAAGGTTTCTGAAACTCTAAACATTTCTCAAGAATCTGCCTAAGTGAAAATATCTGATCCACACATCCCCTACCACTTCTGAATCCACATTGCTCATCACGCAATTGACTGTCAACCAGATTCTTAATTCTATTAAGCACAATCATGTAAAGAACTTTACCTGGAACAGAGAGTAGGCTAATACCCCTATAGTTATCACAAGAACTGCGATCACCTATTTTGAAAATAGGGATAACAATAGCTCTGGTAAAATCCTTAGGAACCATGCCTTTATCATAAAAGATATTCAGAATTTCAGTCATCCAAGTGGTAACCGAAACATTTCCAGCTCTAAGCATTTTGGCAGTAATTTCATCTACCCCTGGGGATTTATGAAGTTTAAGTTTAGAAACAGCCAAAATAACTTCAGATTGTGTTATAGGGCCAACATTAAAGCCACCAATGCATCTATCATGATTGCAAACAATGGGAATAGAACTAACCGCATTGTTCAGAATATCACTGAAATGCTCAGCCCACCTAGCCATGACAGAATCCTCACCTTCTATAACCTTACCCTGTTTATCCTTCAATCCCTGTATACCTGTCCGTTTTCTACCACACAAAACATTAACTATCTGGTACAGCTCTCTGCTGTCTAACTGCTTCCTCGGCTTTGTCAGCCAAACCATCAAGCCAAAGATTCTTATCAGCAGCTAACTGATCTTTTACACGTTTATTAAGCTCTCTGTAATGCTTTCTATTAGTACTAGTAGGGTATTGATTAAGGACATTCCTGCAGTTCTTTCTTTCTGAAATAAGCTCAAGTGCCTTATCACTCAGATAATTCTGCCTCTTCTGCTCCTTTTTTCCTAAAAGAGTACTGTTAGTGTCCAAAAAAGCCTGTTTAAAATGATCCCATTCTTCCTCAACTTCAGTAGTAAGCATACCATGACTGTCATAATGACTAAGTAACCTATCATGGTAAGCTTTGGCTATAACTGGGTCTTTCAGAGCTTCAGTATTAAAAGCAAATTTTTTTACCCTAGCACAACACTTTTTAAGTTGTAAGACACTTTTAACAAGGTAATGGTCAGATCCAATTTCAGCTCCTCTATATGCCCTGGTATGTAACAGAACTAGCCCATTTGCTGTTAATTAATATATAATCAATCATATTCCTATGCAGCCCATCAGGTGATACCCATGTGTATTTATGTATGTCGCGGTGTTTGTAATATGTGTTAGTTATTCTGAAACCATTGAGTTTACTTACCTGTAGGAGACGTTGCCCATTGCCATTGCAGCTACCAATACCAAAAGGGCCTATTACTCCTGCCCAAAGGTCAGAGTCAGTATCAACTTTGGCATTGAAGTCACCAAGAACAAGGGTAATATCTCCTTTCTTGACAGAATTCAAAATATCCTGAAGTTGTTCATAAGACCTATCCTTCTCATCCTCATCGGCATCCTCAGTGGGGGCATAACAGCAGATAACATTCAAGTCTTTAATACTTGTCTGAAATTTTGCTGTAAGAAACCTTTCATTAATGCACTTATATCCTAGAAGAGCATCACTAGAGTGTCTGCTGAGAAGCAGACCCACGCCTTGGTGATGCTTATTGTCGTCCCTCCCTGAAAAGAGAAATTTAAGATTATTTTTAAGAATCTGACCTTTATCTGTCCATCTGGTCTCTTGCAAGCCGAGAATATCTAAATTATAATGGTGGAATTCTTGTGTGAGGACATCAAGAGAAAAAGCTCTGTGCAGAGTCCTCACATTCCAACTACCTATGGAGAGAAAATGGTTAGTGGGATGTTTAAAGAAACTATGTTTATTGAGAGAGGGAATGCCGACAATATCAAACAGCCCCCTAATCGCAGACATGGGGCAAAGACCCGTTCCCCCACCACTAAAGGCTGAAGCCATCTACACTGGAAGACTTCCTCCAATGTAGAATTTGACGATGCCAATAGAAGCAAAGAGTTCAGGTGCCTGCGATGACTTCTGCTCAGGATTATCCACCAGCTGATAAACATATCCTGTGAATCTATTCACTTGGGGCTGTCAACCCACAAACAAATAGAAAACACAGCGGAAGATTTTCCCTCCACAGAAGCCCACCAGTGCAGCTAAATCAGGATCCATAATCAAGCTCAGAGCCATATATCTGTCCAGTCCAGTTGGTTTATATGGTCAGCACCAGGACCCTGTGTGGTTGACTACTCCTCAGCAGGGTAGAAAAAAAAAAGTAGCCATAGTTGTCCAGATCAGTAGGCCACACTAATTAAAAACAGACTAGTAGCAAAATAGTGGCAGAGGTTGAGAGTGCAATCTCCCCGTCATTGAGGAGAGTTATATGCAACAAATGGTTCATCGGCGTTCTGATGCTTGACTACTAACCTTTGGAAACTGGGTTCAAGCCCTGACTTTAATGCAGAATCTGAATATTCCCTTTCTGCTGAGGTCTCACCTTTCTGAAAAACCTCTATGGCGTATCGTACCGACAGGCTCATGTCAGATTTCTGAGGACAAGCAGCTATTTGCTTGTTCATTAACTCGTATTAATAAAAATGTTAACAAAAATTTTGAAGAATCCCATACTTCCAAAAATCAAAACTGACAGAGAATAAATTTTTTTCTCATTTAATTTATCCTAAATTAAATACATCGAACTTTTGCGCAAGAGCACTATTACGTGATAATGTTGAATAAACTTTTTATATGTTTGAAAAACCAGCATTTTTCATAAAATTATACGTACTTAATGTTTTATAATTTTCAAACATTTGCTCTTTTGCTCCATAGCTGAGTGGATAGCGTGCTTGGCTATTGTGGAAAGGGATCTGGGTAAGAGGTCAGATTAAGGCATGGATGTTCCTGTTGTTTTTCTACTGAGGTTCCGCCATCTGCCTTTCTGACCTCTGTGGAAAGCAGGGCTTGAGGGGGGTATTTATTTACTTTTATTTTTTAGATAGGGCCGTATTTTACACCTCATGCACCTCTAGGCATATAAGAGGTAGCAACAAGTGGCATACAAGTGGTAGCAACAATACTTTTTTAAATTTCGTTTTAAAAACCTTTTTTTTTTCACAACCACCGAGAATGAAAATATAATTGAAATAAATGAATGTAGAAATTATAATGATAATAGTTTTGTTAATACGTAATGAAATTAATGTAATAAATTAATATTATAGATAACATATAACATGTTGCATTGAATTTAAATTTCAAAAAACATTTCCTCGCTTTAGCGCTCTGAGAATGATTAAATTACACTTCATTATCAAAACTATTAACACCTTCATATTGTGCAAAGATTGATTCGAATCTCCCTACTTTGAATTAAGCCTTTGGAGCAAAATGTTAAAAGAATTTTTAGATGGAAAATCTAACAGTAAATCTAAAATAAAATCTACTCGTAAGAATTTTACCTCAAAATTATAACAAATCGTTTACTGTAATCTTAAAAGTTTGGGTAAGGTTATTCACTTTGCATCAGTTTTGAAACAGCATTTAGGACGAATGTAACAGTATTATTGGCTGTCAAATATTTCAGCTCCAACACTTTTAAGTAATAAATTAATATTTTATAAAATCTCAATTTTGATAAATTTCAGATTTACAATTTATTTTCTGTACCATTTTTCTGAAAAAAAAAAGCTTCTTTTCAAAATTGAGCTTTTAATATGGTTTTGTTTTTATGTAACATAGAAGTATCCCAATACGTTTGGAAACAGAGTGTATTCTCACAATCTGAATTCTATTAAGAATTTTCCATTATCAGGAGAGAAAGAGAACTTTGAAAAGAGAGCACTTGCAGGTAGTTAAGAGAGTACTTGCAGGTAACACAATTTTATTGTTACTTAAATAACAAAATTGTACCATTTAAAAGAATAAATTAAAAAAAAATTATAAAATACCTATCTTCCTATAGGAACTAAAAATTAGAAAATAAACCTCAAATATATAGATGGTGCAATCAGTCACCGAGTTCGTATTCACTTTAAAAAAAGATAGGGCGCCGATTTACCTACACTTACTCCCCTACTAGTTCTAATAGAAAGCATTACAACGAGCTTAATAAACGTGTAAAATATCAGTTTACACCTGATAAGAATCTTTGGCTTGATAGCTTGGCTGACAAAGCACAGGATGCGGTTAGACAGCACAACAGCAGAGAGCTGTACCAGATAGTTAATGTTTTATGTGGTAGAAAACGGACAGGTATACAGGGATTGAAGGATAAACAAGGTAAGGTTATAGGAGAGGATTCTGTCATGCCTAGGTGGGCTGAGCATTTCAGTGATGTTCTAAACAATGTGGTTAGTTCTACTCCAATTTTGCTTGTAATGATGATAGATGCATTATTGGCTATAATGTTGGGCCTCTAACACTGTCTGGTTATTTTGGCTGTTTCTAAACTAAAAACTATATAAAACCCCATGGAGTGTTTTAAACTAGGGGTTCTCAACATGGGGTATGTGTACCCCTTGGGGGTATGCGACAAAATATTTTCGTTTACACCGTGAGAGTCGCAGTTCACTACCATAACTAACCCTAGAAAGAACCACACTATTATACGCCCTAATTTTAGTCTTTAGGTGTATAGGCCTATTTTTCCAAACTCTCCATAGATTCTTAGAAGTCCAAGCAGCAATCCCTATTCCTCTGTTAATTTCATGCCGCACTTCACCAGTATCTGTTGCATAGCTACCAAGATAACTAAACTGTGACACCTGCTCAAGACTGCAACCATTCAGATTAACTGAATCACAGCCTGCCTGACCAATTTTCATCACTTTTCTCTCTGTTTATAACCAAACCTACTCTACTACCAGTGTCATCAACAGCTCAAATGAAAGTGTTCATCTCATCAACATCATTTGCCAAAAGGGGTAAATCATCAGCATAATCTTTTAATAATTTTCGTATCTCCAGCCCATTTAAAGCCAAAATCTTTCCCTTGAAGTGAATTTCGCATAATCAATAACCAAACTAAACAGAAAAGGAGACACAATGCACCCTTGTCGAACACCAGAAGTAACGTTAAACCAATTGCTACAAGACTTACCAACTCTCACACATGACTCAGTGTTATTATAGAGAGCTTTCTTTATGTTAACTAACTTGTCTGGTATTCCATATGATCTCACAATCAACCATAAATTATGACGATCAACAGAGTCAAAAGCCTTTTTGAAATCAACAAAGCTAGCAACCAAAGGTTTCTGAAACTCTAAACATTTCTCAAGAATCTGCCTAAGTGAAAATATCTGATCCACACATCCCCTACCACTTCTGAATCCACATTGCTCATCACGCAATTGACTGTCAACCAGATTTTTAATTCTATTAAGCACAATCATGGAAAGAACTTTACCTGAACAGAGAGTAGGCTGATACTCCTATAGTTATCACAAGAACTGCGATCACCTTTTTTAAAAATAGGGATAACAATAGCTCTGGTGAATCCTTAGGAACCATGCCTTTATCATAAAAGATATTTAAAATTTCAGTCATCCATGTGGTAACCGAAACATTCCCAGCTCTAAGCATTTCAGTAGTAATTTCATCTACCCCTGGGGATTTATGAAGTTTAAGTTTAGAAATAGCCAAAATAACTTCAGATTGTGTTATAGGGCCAACATTAAAGCCACCAATGCATCTATCATCATTGCAAACAATGGGAGTAGAACTAACCACATTGTTTAGAACATCACTGAAATGCTCAGCCCACCTAGCCATGACAGAATCCTCCCCTTCTATAACCTTACCTTGTTTATCCTTCAATCATTGTATTCCTGTCTGTTTTCTACCACATAAAACATTAACTATCTAGTACAGCTCTCTGCTGTTGTGCTGTCTAACTGCTTCCTCAGCTTTGTCAGCCAGACCATCAAGCCAAAGATTCTTATCAGTAGCTAACTGATCCTTTACACGTTTATTAAGTTCTTTGTAATGCTTTCTATTAGGACTAGTAGGGTACTGATTAAGGACATTCCTGCAGTTCCTTCTTTCTGAAATAAGCTCAAGTGCCTTATCACTTAAATAATTCTGCCTCCTCTGCCCCTTTTTTCCTAAAAGAGTACTGTTAGTTTTCAAAAAAGCCTGTTTAAAACGGCCCCATTCTTCCTCAACATCAGTAGTAAGCAAACCATGACTGTCATAATGACTAAGTAACCTATCAAGGTAAGCTTTAGATATAACAGGGTATTTCAGAGCTTCAGTATTAAAAGTAAATTTTTTAACTTCAGCACAACACTTTTTAAGTTGCAAGACACTTTCAACAAGGTAATGGTCAGATCCAATTTCAGCTCCCCTATATGACCTGGTATTCCTAACAGAACAAGCCCATTTGCTGTTAATTAATATATAATCAATCATATTCTTATGCAGCCCATCTGGTGAAATCCATGTCCTTTTTATTTTGCGGTGTTTGTAATAAGTGTTAGTTATTCTGAAACCTTTGAGTTTACTTACCTGTAGCAGACGCTGCCCATTGCCATTGGAGCTACCAACACGAAAAGGGCCTATCACCCCTCCACAAAGGTCAGTCAGTACCAACTGTGGCATTGAAGTCACCTAGAACAATGGTAATATTTCCTTGACGGAATTCAAAATATCCTGAAGTTGTCCGTAAAACCTATCCTCCTCATCGGCATCCTCAGTGGGGGCATAACAGCAGATAACATTCAAGTCTTTAACGGTTGTCTGAAACTTTGCTGTAAGAAATTGTTCATTAATGCACTCATATCCTAGAAACTAATCTGGCAGGCCTCCATTTCCACAAGAGAGTATTTCTTTTTAAAGTTACTAACGGTCTGCACCACGAGAAGGCGGTGTCGGACATTAGGTGGTAGGTCTGGCCGGTTCTATGCATCATCACAGAGGATTGGTGCATAGCTCTCCTTCCAGTGACTACCTACCTACCATTTACAGACCAGACAACTGTTTGGTGACAGTTAATTATCTGCAAAATTTCGAGGGAAACATATTTTTTTATTGGATGCATCAATGAATTTTAACACAAGATTTGGGAATGCAACGTATTTCAGCCAAGTTTGCGCCTGTGATACTGACACAAACTTCGTTTCTTCCGTTATTAACTGGTGATTAATCGTGGGCCATACTGACAAAATTTAGCTTTCGTTTTTTTTCCGGAGCTTAAATTCCCATTGAAATGGCAAAGATTTGCAACGCGTGAGAAAATTATGCAGAACGCAATACAGGAACTATCAACAATTAAAACAGTAAAAGCCTATCGAAAATGCTTCCAGAAGTATTGGAATCGTGCGTACAGTATTCGATTACTTTGAAAAAGAAGCATCCTAATAGCGGGTATGCTTATAATTTCCCAAATATTAGTTCAGTCCCCGAATTCTTTTATCATAGCTGTATAAATATTTCAAGTAAATTATTTTAACCATTATAAATAGCTATGACAAGAATCTCTTTATTTTAAAACCTAATCAATGGATGTGATGAACTTCAATAAATTTAGTTATGGTTAAAGATTGAAGTAAAATGTATTTTTCAAAATCGTGTAAATATTACAACTCACTGTCAAATGCTATGTTTTTTATTCAGTTAAATTTTAGTTTAAATCATAAGCATATTAACATTTTATTTACAATTTTAGAATTTTAAACAATGGTTTAGATTTAAAGCAGGTATGTATCAAAGATTTGATATCTGGTTACATCCCCAGCTGTATAGGACATCACACAACAATCCAGAATTGGATAAAATGTTCCACTAGTACCCTTTCCAAATGAACTATTGGTGCTTGTAAATGGGCGGCTATTTGGACATATCTGCCACAGCATCTCTTGAACGAGTTGAGAAAGAGAGAAATCCTGTAGGATAGTCTCTGGTTTGATTCCTTTGAAAAATCGAACCTGAGGAAATAAATTATGTTAGAGAATAATTTGATATTTCACTGAAACAAAAATCATTGCATTTATCAATAATACAAAAATAGACCATGAATGGTTAAAGCACAATTTTTTGAATAGATCAATTACTAAAAGCAGCACTTGTTACAGTGTTGAAAGCGGCTAGCAACATACGTTCAACGTATACTCACAAAGTGGCCCACGGATCATTTATGCTTTGTAACGTGAAATTGTCCCACCAGCAAAATTGGTAATGATAAAATTTTAAGTAACAATTTAATAAATTTTCGAGCAAATTCGATTAAATCTGTGGAGTTGTGCAATTTTATGAAGGATTTTAAAATTCTACATTTTCTCTTCACAGCCTTCTCAGTCAGAACGATAAAATTATGTTTGCTAGTACTATATTTGCATATAAACATTTTCTATAATGAATTTTATCAAATACAAATTTCTATCACAAATGGTAGACAAGCATTTGCATTCAATACTAAGGGATTTGAATTTAATTTTACTAAATTGGCAAAAAATGTTGAAAAATGTTGAAAAAAATTAATATTTTTGGACAAAATTATCCTTTTATTTGTGTGTAAGAGTTTCTGGTACTTTTTTATTTATTCGAATATAATTTTTGAGATATAATCATAAAAATATGCATGCAAATATAAATATTTTTATTATAAAAAATCAACATATAAGAAAATGGGAATTATTTTTATATATTTTATACCCCTTCTGAAGCCCTTTAGTGTAGCCCACTACAAATTCCATAGTTCTAATGTGGGCCATGTTAACAAAAAGTTGTTGATCCCTGATTTTTGGTTCCAGTAGTTCAATTTTTCACCCACCTATTCTTTTCTATTTGAAAATATGGTATTCATATTAGTACAAATTATACAAAGACGGCAAAATAATATATATCAAAATTTATTTACAGAACAGCAATTTGTCAGTGAGAAGGGTTGGGTTGTTTACCTCTGAGCGGCACTTTTTTGCACACCATGGGCTAAATGGCCAGGTCACATGGACCCCAAAGGCTCAGAGAAGGTTGGGGGAGGGGACCCACTGGAACAGCTGTTGGGAGACAGATGGTAGCCTCCCGTCAAGGCCATCCAGCATGTTCTTTAACGTGCACAGGGTATGTCTCTCCTGCACATGGGGCCACGGCTTAACGTCCCATCCGACGGACGGCGGCCTTTCCAAGCCCATCGGTGTCCCCTACTGACCGTGGGCAGGGCGGGGGTTTTTTGCGGAGATAAATCTCAACGCTGACCCAGCTGGGACTCGAACCTGGGAACTACAGATTACGAGCCTGGCGCGCTACCGACTGAGCCACCCCCGCCCCCCAGTGAGAAGGTTACAATTTAGCAGATATAATCTACAAGAAATTTATCATAAATATAAAAAATACTTACACTATTTACAAGGTATTTATAATCTCAAAATAATACAATACACCTAAATAATAAGGTTAACAAATTAAAAACTAACAGCTACATTCTTTACAAGTCTTATTAAACCTGAAAGTACTCCTTTTATTACACAATTAACATTTCGAAATCTTTGCTCATTATATACACACGGTTTTGCTCAGCAAATCTAATAACTTCAAATTAATAATAAATTTCAAAACATTGATTACATTTATCACCAGCAGCAAAGCATTCACTGAAGCAAGGGAAGCAATGCTTCCCTTGAAACTCTTATGAATACAAGGAAAATATGTTGAGGTTTTATGGAAAAGAAAAAAAGGTATATAAAATATAGGCATGAGATAATCAAGTTTTTCATATAAAAGTAAAAGTATTTCATTAATTTATATTTGTTCATTCCAATAAAAAATTTATATTTATTTTAATATTATCTCTGTTATATATACTGTATAATAAATAGAAGCACCAGTCTGTTAAGCTAGTTGAGTTAGATGCACATGGAACACCTCGCTTTACTGCTACTGCATCTGACATCATATTTCACAACAGAAATCCCAATTTCCATATTGAACACATTTCTGCAGATAATAGTATTAACATATATCCACTAGTTATTACAGCAATAATGGAAACATAGCCAAGAAAGTTACAAATCCCTTCATCAGATACTGATCTGTGCTGTTTTGGACAAAAATCCTAGCAAAGATACAATTAATCCATTCACTCCTCTGCACCACACTGTTGTAAACAATCTGAGCTTATACTTACGTACAAGCATCTTCACCCCCATTCTAACCAATCAGCATTCTGTTGGTCATCTGTTACATAGTTAGTGGATGCCACTGCATTGGCATGTCAGATAGAGGATGATCGACAAAGTGTAAACATTTTCTGTATATTATTATAAGAGGAGGACAAGTTCCCTAATTTCATTTACTGTTCTATGTCCGGTAGGCAATTTAAATATGCTTGACAATGTGTAGTTTTCACCCCCTCTAAACCAGTGTTTTCCAATGGTGCTCTTCAAAACTCAAGCAGGTGCTGCTCATGACCAAAATATTTGGTGTACTTTCACTACTATTATCATCAATTAGACCACCTGGCAGTGCCTGGATTTACGAAGAAAACTTGGGAGATGCTTGATATTGAATTGAACCAAATAGGACTAAAAAGACGTTTTGTAACTAAAAAGACACCCAATTCTGTTTTTACACAGATTTTTTTTTACACGATTTATTTTAATCTAACATGGTTCAAACGGCGCCTTTTTAAAAATCCCCATTTGAATTATGAAAAAATATTTCTATTCAAGAAAAAATTCCTAAAATTTACATTTATAACAAAGATGCCACTTTTATGGTCAGATTTTTTGAAGTAGTTTTAACTTTGAAAATATACTATAAATACACATTTTGTGCACTAAAATCCTTAAAATAAAAACTACACTAACATAACTATACAGCAAGTTTTCTCTATTTTATATAAATTATACAAAACCTACTTCATTCAGAATAAAGTGGCAATATTGAGTTCCGGGTATTCCCCTCAATTTTATCTTCAATACATACATTAGTCTTGGTCTCTAATTTCATGTTTAAAGTAAGAAGTATTTAAATGTGTAATAAAAGAAAAAGAAAAAAAAATTTTTTTTGAAATTTTGTGTGCGTAATATAAATTTATTAAATTTTCTTGACTGGCAATTTACAACTTTTCATCATCTAATTTATTAACTACAATTCAAATATTTTTCGTAAGCCTTACCATGATGTCGGATAATTTAACTATAATCATCATCATCCTCAAGCAGCCATGGGCTACGGAGATCCAACCAGAAAGTGCAATTTCGTTCTCCAAGCAAGTCTATCCTGAGCTACATCTACTGCATCTGGCCACTGCACACCAATTCTAACAAGGTCCTGTTTGACATTGTCTGCCCACAGCATCCTAGGTCTCCCCTTCTTTCTGAGGCCTTTAGGCACACTGTTCATAACCCTATTCCCCAATCTATAATTATTCATACGGGCAACATGGCCAAACCAACGGAGTCTCTCTCTGCACAATATGCTGCTTAAAGGAGGTTGCATACTCCTTTGCCTAACCTCATCATTAGTTACAAAGTTGAACCACCTAATGCCCAAGATACTGCGTAAGCATCTGGAATCAAAGGCATCTAGTTTCCTGTTATCTTGTTTACAAAGTGGCCAAGTTTTACTACCATAACTAACCCTAGAAAGAACCAAACTATTATAATATAAAAAAAAAATACCCCCTCAAGCAGCTGCTTGCCACAGAGGTCTGACAGGAGCCTGTCAGTTTATATGCCACAGTAGAAGGTCTGAGTGGATGGCAGGACCTCAGCAGAAAAACGACACAAACAGCCATGCCTTACTCGGGGCTCGAACCCAGGTCCCTTAGATCAGTAGCCAAGCGCGCTAACCACTCGGCCATGGGACGGCTCCAAACTATTATAAAGTCTAATTTTAGTCTTTAGGTGTATACGCCTATTTCTCCACACCCTCCATAGATTCTTAAAAGTCCCGTCAGCAATCCCTATTCGTCTGTTAATCTCATGCTGCACATCACCATTATCTGTTACATAGCTCCCAAGATAATTAAACTGCGACACCTGCTCAAGACTGCAACCATTCAGATTAACTGAATCACAGCCTGCCTCACCAATTTTCATCATTTCAGTTTTCTATCTGTTTATAACCAAACCTACTCTACCACCAGTCTCATCAACAGCTCGAATGAAAGAGTTCATCTCATCAACATCATTTGCCAAAAGGGCTAAATCACCAGCAAAATCTAAATCAGAAATTTTCATATCTCCAGTCCATTTAAGGCCAAAATCTTTCCCTTGAAGTGAATTTCACATAACATAATCAATAACCAAGCTAAAGAGAAATGGAGACAAAATGCACCCTTGTCGAACACCAGAATGCTAAACCAACTGCTACAAGCCTTACCAACTCTCACACACGACTCGGTGTTATTATAGAGAGCTTTCATTATGTTAACTAACTTGTCTGGTATACCATACGATCTCACAATCAACCACAAATTATGACGATCAACAGAGTCAAAGCCTTTTTGAAATCAACAAAGCTAGCAACCAAAGGTTTCTGAAACTCTAAACATTTCTCAAGAATCTGCCTAAGTGAAAATATCTGATCCATACATCCCCTACCACTTCTGAATCCACATTGCTCATCATGTCAACCAGATTCTTAATTCTATTAAGCACAATCATGGAAAGAACTTTACCTGGAACAGAGAGTAGGCTGATACCCCATAGTTATCACAAGAACTGCGATCACCGTTTTTGAAAATAGGGATAACATAGCTCTGGTAAAATCCTTAGGAACCATGCCTTTATCATAAAAGATATTCAGAATTTCAGTCATCCAAGTGGTAATCGAAACATTCCAAGCTCTAAGCATTTCGGTAGTAATTTCATCTACCCCTGGGGATTTATGAAGTTTAAGTTTAGAAACAGCCAAAATAACTTCAGATTGTGTTATAGGGCCAACATTAAAACCACCAATGCATCTATCATCATTGCAAACAATGGGAGTAGAACTAACTATATTGTTTAGAACATCACTGAAATGCTCAGCCCACCTAGCCATGACAGATTCCTCCCCTTCCATAAGTATTGCCTCCTTCTTACCTTGTTTATCCTTCAATCCTTGTATACCTGTCCGTTTTCTACCACACAAAACATTAACAATCTGGTACAGCTCTCTGCTGTTGTGCTGTCTAACTGCTTCCTCGGCTTTGTCAGCCAAACCATCAAGCCAAAGATTCTTATCAGCAGCTAACTGATCCTTTACAAGTTTATTAAGTTCTCTGTAATGCTTTCTATTAGGACTAGAAGGGTATTGATTAAGGACATTCCAGCAGTTCTTTCTTTCTGAAATAAGCTCAAGTGCCTTATCACTCAGATAATTCTGTCTCTTCTGCTCCTTTTTTCCTAAAACAGTACTGTTAGTGTCCAAAGAAGCCTGTTTAAAATGATCCCATTCTTCCTCAACTTCGGTAGTAAGCAAACCATGACTGTCATAATGACTAAGTAACCTATCATGGTAAGCTTTAGATATAACAGGGTCTTTCAGAGCTTCAGTATTAAAAGCAAATTTTTTAACTTTAGCACAACACTTTTTAAGTTGCAAGACACTTTCAACAAGGTAATGGTCAGATCCAATTTCAGCTCCCCTATATGACCTGGTATTCCTAACAGAACAAGCCCATTTGCTCTTAATTAATATATAATCAATCATATTCTTATGCAGCCCATCAGGTGAAACCCATGTGTACTTATGTATGTCATGGTGTTTGTAATAAGTGTTAGTTATTCTGAATCCATTGAGTTTACTTACCTGTAGGAGACATTGCAGCTACCAATACCAAAAGGGCCTATTACTCCTCCCCAAAGGTCAGAGTCAGTACCAACTTTGGCATTGAAGTCACCAAGAACAAGGGTAATATCTCCTTTCTTGACAGAATTCAAAATATCCTGAAGTTGTTCATAAGACCTATCCTTCTCATCCTCATCGGCATCCTCAGTGGGGGCATAACAGCAGATAACATTCAAGTCTTTAACACTTGTCTGAAATTTTGCTGTAAGAAACCTTTCATTAATGCACTTATATCCTAGAAGAGCATCACTAGAGTGTCTGCTGAGAAGCAGACCCACGCCTTGGTGATGCTTATTGTCGTCCCTCCCTGAAAAGAGAAATTTAAGATTATTTTTAAGAATCTGACCTTTATCTGTCCATCTGGTCTCTTGCAAGCCGAGAATATCTAAATTATAACGGTGGAATTCTTGTGTGAGGACATCAAGAGAAAAAGCTCTGTGCAGAGTCCTCACATTCCAACTACCTATGGAGAGAAAATGGTTAGTGGGATGTTTAAAGAAACTATGTTTATTGAGAGAGGGAATGCCGACAATATCAAACAGCCCCCTAATCGCAGACATGGGGCAAAGACCCGTTCCCCCACTACTAAAGGCTGAAGCGATCTACACTGGAAGACTTCCTCCAATGTAGAATTTGATGATGCCAATAGAAGCAAAGTGTTCAGGTGCCTGCGATGACTTCTGCTCAGGATTATCCACCAGCTGATAAACATATCCTGTGAATCTATTCACTTGGGGCTGTCAACCCACAAACAAACAGAAAACACAGCGGAAGATTTTCCCTCCACAGAAACCCACCAGTGCAGCAAAATCTGGATCCATAATCAAGCTCAGAGCCATATATCTATCCAGTGGGTTTATATGGTCAGCACCAGGCCCCTGTGTGGTTGACCACTCCTCAGCAGGGTAGAAAAAAAAAGAAAAGTAGCCATAGTTGTCCAGATCAGTAAGCCACACTAATCTGGCAGCCCTCTACTTCCATTCACTTCCACAAGAGAGTATCTCTTTTGAAAGGTACTAACGGTCTGCACCACAAGAAGGTGGGGTCAGACATTAGGTGCTAGGCCTGGCCGGTTCTATGCATCATCATAGGGGATTGGTGCATAGCTCTCCTTCCAGTGACTACCTAGCTACCATTTACAGACTATATTAAAGCAGAAAAGGAAAGCTATCCCTTTTTGATACTAAGATCCAAATTTTAGATTGTCTTGCAACTGGAGAAGGTCCAACATCCATAGGAAAATATTTTGGTTTGAATGAAGCTACTGTAAGAACCATCAAGAAAAATGAAGATGCTATTAAAAAAAAAAAACGGTGCTTTCTCGGACAAAATTGAGCGCTAAGTCGTCATTGTACACGAGAGATATTGTAAAAGTGAAGATGGAAAGGGCACTAGTACAGTACTGTGCAAATTAGTTGGGACAATAGGAAAATGCAGTAACAAAGACACAACTAAAATATTTATTTGCTTAACACTTCCAGTGTCCAGCCTGAAAAACAGGTTTATATCCAGGGGTCAAGCAATTTTCTGCCTATGCTCAGCTAAAAAAAACTTTGACTTTAGAATTTTTTTGCCCAATAACTAATGAAAGGAATTATGGCATGTTGCATACCAAATTAATCAGCATTTAATTCTATATTTTCTGAAAATCAAGTATTTAACAAAAAACACGATATGTTTTATTTTAATAGGACATTTTTAGAGTCGTGTAGTAAAAAATGCATCTGGCAACACAAACAAAAATTTATTTAAAAAAAACTAATAGACAGAAATGATTGCAAAGCTCATGAATAGAATGACTATATATTTCTGAGTAACAAAAAATTAGTTTTTTGTTTTTAAGTAAATACTTTTCTCATTTTGCAATTTTTTTCTTGGTACCATACTTTGAGAAAATTCCAGGCTTTGAGCCAACTGTGTTGAGTCATATAAACAAGTCAACTTTAGAATTTAAAAAAAAAATAACCAATCAACGAAAATAGGTCATGTTATATACCAAATTAAATGGAATTTAATTACGAATTTTATGAAAATAAATAATATTAACAAATGTGCAAGCATATTGATTTTAATAAGCCTTTTCAATTGATATGGTAAAAAAAATGATCACACTATACAATTAAGGCTTCATTTTGGAAAACCCGCTGAATAAAAATATTTAAATTATATATTTATCGAAAGGAAATTTCCTCATGAATAATATAATATTCAACCAGAAATATGATTTTTATTCCTTTTAATGACCGATTCGGCCCGTGTAGTGATTACGGTCCTCAGCCGATAGATGGCATTGCTCAAGTGGCGTGTGACGTCGAAGTGTAAAGTATGATGTTGATTTGTAAAGTATGACGTAAAAACGTAACTGTTGGTTATTGGTGGCCTATGGCTCTTTGATTTGTTTCTTTTGGGTAGGTAATATAGAATCACGTGTTATGTGTGTGATTTGACGAGAGTGTGAAGTTACGTTTGGTTTTTTTCGCCATTTTCGCTTGATGACTTCTTTGGATAACATACCTATATGGTAAGAGGTAAGTTCGTGTGTATTATATATTTAATATGTGGGGGGGGGGGGTTCAGTGATAGGTAGGATAGGAATAATTAATATGTTCTAGCTTTTTTTTTTAAATTGGTTTGGATATGGTTTGTAATTAGTTATTAAAGATATTTAGGGGCCCATGTAGTGGGGGAGTATGCAAGTTTTTGCGTGTGGGATTGAAAATGGCAATAGTAAAGAACACATGTATTTTGTTAGAATAGTTTGGGGGTGAATTGAATGTTTTTTTAGTAGTTACGTGTAGTATGGTAATTATTAATGTATTATAGTGATTTATTAATTTTGTTGTATATTTAGGAGTCTTTTAAATTTAGTTATATGATTTATCGTTAAAATGTGGAAGCGTCTGGCGACTTTTTGATGTAGTAATTCTGGGTATTGTAGAATTGTTGGTGTGTGAAAAAACGGCAGTTTTTGATGGAGTCAGGAAAGAATGAAAAATTTAGAGGTGGGGTGAGAGTGGCGGAGTCGATAGCGTGCCAGGCTTGTAATCTGAAGTTCCAAGGTTCGAGTCCGAGCTATGTCAGCGTTTAGATTTATCTCGGCGTATTTTCAAACTCGGCTCATAGTAGGGGACACTGATGGGCTTGGAAAGGCCGCCGTCCGTCGGTTAGGATGTTAAGCCGTGGCCCTGTATGTGGGAGAGTTATACTCTGTGTACGTTAAAGAACACGTTGGATGGCCTTTACAGGAAGTTACTGTCTCCCAACAACTGTTCTAGTGGGTCCCGTACCTTCTGTGAGCCTTCGGGGTTCATGTGATCTCGCCATTTAGCCCATGGTGTGGGAAAAAAGTGGGGGCTCAGAGGTAAAATGACAATGTAATTTAGGGGAGGGTTTTTTGAGCTGTAAGATGCTTTTTTTGTCAGATTTTTGTTTTGGGGCTTTTTTTATATAATTCAGTCGGCGGTGCACTGTTTCCGATTCTCGTGTTTTTTGGTTTGTGTTGTCTTGGAGGACATTATTTAGTTTTGGGGCTTTTTTATAATTCGATCGGCGGCGCACTGTTTCCGATTTTCACGTTTTTTGGTTTGTGTTGTCTTGGAGGACATTATTTAGTTTTGGGGCTTTTTTATAATTCGATCGGCGGTGCACTGTTTCCGATTTTCACGTTTTTTGGTTTGTGTTGTCTTGGAGGACATTATTTAGTTTTGGGGCTTTTTTATAATTCGATCGGCGGTGCACTGTTTCCGATTTTCACGTTTTTTGGTTTGTGTTGTCTTGGAGGACATTATTTAGTTTTGGGGCTTTTTTATAATTCGATCGGCGGTGCACTGTTTCCGATTTTCATGTTTTTTGGTTTGTGTTGTCTTGGAGGACATTATTTAGTTTTGGGGCTTTTTTATAATTCGATCGGCAGTGCACTGTTTCCGATTTTCCGTTTTTTGGTTTACGTTGTGTGCGAGGTTGGTTTCGTGGAATTGTGGTGATTAAGTGTATATTAAGAGAAAATAATTTTTTGGGGTAAATTATATTTCGTGAGAATGTGAGTTGTCGCCATGCTTGTGTTGGGTATGAGCTGGCTGATTTGCATATTGGTATTTTGATTGTGCTTTATTTGGGTTGTTGCGTATGAGGTGGTTGATTTGCATATTGGTATTTTCATTGTGCTTTATTTGGGTTGTTGCGTATGAGGTGGTTGATTTGCATATAGGTATGTTGGTGGTGGTTTCTTATAAGGTTGGAGTCTGTTGTACTTTTAGTAATATGTGCAATGGCTTCCAACAGTTCAGATGTAGCGGCAGGTGGACCTCGTATGGTCTTAAGGGACTTTACCCTGCTGTTTGAGAAATCAAAAAAAGATGGAATTATGTTTTTGCAGGATATTGGTTTGCTCGCAGCAGGGTATGAATGCCCAAGGTGTAGTAAGGCCATAGTGCTGGCCCCGACTGATACAACTAGTGATGGTTATAGGTGGAATTGCCGGAAGAGGATTGGCGGGGTCCAGCACGATAGTAGAAGGAGTATTAGAAAGGGCTCGTGGTTCGAGAGGTCCCATCTGTCGCTGGAAGAGATTGTGAAATTGACGCACATGTGGGCGTTTGATTATCCTCAGAGGATTGCCGAAATGGAACTCAGGATAGGATCTCGCAACACAATATCTGATTGGTATTCTTTTTGTCGAGAAGTGGCAATAGATGTTGTGGTTGCCAGGTCGCAGCCGATTGGTGGGCCCGGTACTATTGTCGAGATTGACGAGAGCAAGTTTGGAACCAACAAATACCACCGGGGGAGATACCGGGAAGGTCGTTGGGTGTTCGGTGGAGTGGAAAGGGACTCCGATAAGTGTTTTCTTGTTGTTGTTCCTGACCGCTCTACTGACTCCTTGCTTGCTGTTATCAAGGAGAAAATTTTACCTGGGTCTACGATTTATTCAGATTGCTGGCGATCATATAACTGTTTGAGTGAGGAGGGTTTCGTCCACCTCACAGTCAACCACTCTGTTTCGTTTGTTGACTATGAGACAGGGGTCCACACTAACACTGTGGAAGGAATGTGGCGGCATGCAAAAAATGAGATGACTAGAGGCCGTGTGGACGATGATATGTTTGACAGCTATCTGGCTGAATTCATGTATAGGAAGCGGCTGCGGCACCAGTCAGACCCGTTTCTGAGTTTCGTGGAGGACATTAAACATCTGTATCCACCCCATGTGCTTGATGAAGTAGCATGAACCACGAGCTGTGGTGAGTAGTATTTTAGTTTTTGTTTAAGTTAGTAGTTTTTAATTTTATGTTTTTTGTGCTTAAGTGGTTTTGTTTTTGATGTTAGTAGGTTTATTGTGTTTTGAAAAGAGGGGAGGGGGAATGGTGGAAGTGGTTTACTGTATGTAGGAAGGCAATCGTTTTATTTTTTTTGGATTTGCCACTTTTATGAGCTTTCATTCTGTAATTGACGGTTACGAGGTTTTTTTTGCGGTAATTTAATTTTTTTTTACGTTTGTTTGTGTTTGTTACTATGGTTACGGTGCGTTGCGTTTGACGTAAACCCGGGTTTTTCGTTACTATGGTAACGAAAAAAACAATCTTTTTTCTAGAAACCCCTGTTTGGGTTAGGGTCTCGGGAGTTGGGGGAATCAACTAAAAGGGCCGTTTTGTTACGTTGCGTCAAAAACAAAATGGCGGCTGAGGACCGTGAACTGTACTACTGCCGAAAATTAACTAAAGTTTAAATACAAAAAAAAAAATACTAACTTGACAAAGAGTATCCAATATGCTGGACCAAAACTAAACAACACATAGCACATGCAACGGAGATTGCATCAGCCATCTGTGGCTTGTTTGCCTCAGGTGAAGCATAACTAATTAAATGCAGGTGCTACCAGAATTTCTAAGAAGGACGTGTTTACTTTTAGTTTCGATTTGAAGGCAGGAAAGATGCATAGAATGCTGGGAAAAATGATAAAAATAACTTTGGAATACTGACAAGGTTTTTGACAGAAAAGAGTGTGAAACGGAAAAATAAAATGGCGGTACGTATTTTGTAATTACTTCCAAAATCTATCATTTTTAAAAATAGCATTTTTTTGTTAATTTTTAGAAGATTTTCGAAAATTTAGGGAAAAATTTGTTGATAATAGTTCAAATCAAACTTGTGAGCTTAAATCAGCAGGTTGCTTCAGCAAATAGGAACGCTAACAAGCAAATCGGCAATACCGTTTAGCGCTTCTAAAAAATGGCAATCAGATGGCTTTATAAAATTATTTAAATTGTAGTTTAGTAAAATATGCATCAAATTAAAAAAAAATATTATTTTTGAAGCCTGAATTATATATTTTTATAAGATATATATATATAAAATTACAACGGCATTTTTCATTAAAAAAAAAATAATTTTTTTTGTTGTACTAAAAACATGTGGCAAGCAGCTGCTTGAGGGGGTATTTATTTTTTTTTATTATACGTCCTTCGCATATTTTTACGGATTCTCCGAACGTGTACAGACGACGTGGACACTGGAAGGGTTAATAGTGAATGTGACCCCCCTTAGCTTTAATTACTTCTTTCACCCTCTCAACCATTGATGCCACTAGCTTTCCACAAAACTCCTTCACTTCAGGGTCGTGGTACCACACTTTCAGGACACTTTCTATCATTTAGGTTTTCGTCGTGCAATCCATCTTAGATACATACGCGCTGTAATAATGCCCCACAAATTTTCAATGGGGTTTAGATAGGGTGAATTTCCTGGCCACCTCAATACCTTCAAATGTTGCTAGGCAAAGAAGCTCTTAGCAAACTTAGAATTGTGGCATGGAGCCAGATCCTGTTGAAATACCCCATCGCCATTAGGAAACAGCTTCTGTAGAGTTGGGACCATTTTCGCCTCCAAAACGCCTATGTACTTTTTGCTGTCTATCATTCCTTCAATGGGGTGAAATGTTTGTGGCCCAGAAGGTGTGAAACATCCCCAAAACATGACCTTGGGTGGGTGTTTGGGGGATTGCTGGATGTGGCCAGATCGAAGAGGTTCTCCAGGCGAGCGGCAGACGAAATTTGACCTGTAGCCATGCATCTCAAAGTGGGTTTCGTCGGAAAATATCACTTTTTCCCAATCCTCCACAGTCCAGTCTCGATGTTTCTTTGCCTAGGATAGCCTTTTTTTGCTTCATAGCGGGTGTCAAAAGCTGCTTTTTGGAGGGGCGTCGAGCCTGGCGGCCACACTCCAGAAGGTGACAAAGTACGGTGGAAGCATCTATATTAAACCCATGAGACGCAATCTCCCTTTTGATGTCTCCACTGGTCTTCGGGTCTATGATACAAATTCTTCGAATTAGACTATCATCTCTAGGGGTAGTTTTTCTTTTTCTTCCACAATGTCCTTTACGGGACGTGTCCACGGACCCTGTCTCCTTATGCAGCTTCATGATCCGTGAAATGCTGGATTTCCCCAACGCCAACTGCTTTTGCTATCTGCCTAGCAGTAAGTGAAGTGTTTTCGCCTAACGCGATTATTTTAGCTCGTTTATGAGGCGTGATGTCCATGATGTATTTAATAAAAAACAGTTTCCAATGAAAATTGTGAAATACTTACATAATCACGTCCTCACCTATGAAATATCAATTCCGACTAAAGTGGAAGTGTAAATAAAAGCAGATATTGTTACAAATCTCCTCCATTTTGCCATTTGACTTCCAATTTTGCCAACTAGCCATAATTTCACAGAAATAATCCCAATATTTACATTTCATCTCTGAATTGTAGCAAGTAAGTGTGAATTTTCCCAATTCCCCTTGATTTGGCCAACTTTACTTAATTTCACAAAACCAATCCAAATCTTTACATCTCTCTTAAATTTGCCAAGTCACTTCAAATTTTTAAAATTCCCAAAACTTTGCCAAGTTGTCTCGATTTTGTCAACTCTCCTTAATTTCACAAACCCAATCCTAATTTTCACAACTCATCTGTATTTTACCAACTTCCCCAGATTTTAAAGTTTTCTCGATTTTGCCCTCTCCTTAATTTCACAAAAACAATCACAATCTTTACATCTCTCCTAAATTTGACAAGTCACTTCAAATTTTTCAAACTCCCAAAGATTTTGCCAAGTTTTCTCGATTTTGTCAACTCTCCTTAATTTCACAAAACCAATCACAATTTTCACAACTCCCCTATATTTTACCAAGTAGATTCGAATTTTTCCAACTACCCTAGATTTTGCCAACTCGCTGTAATTTTATAGAAAAAAAAATCGCAATTTTTACATCTTCCCTGAATTTGCCATGTCACTTCGAATTTTATCAACTCTTCTTAATTGCACAAGGCATAATTTTCACAACTCCCCTGTATCTTACCAAGTGGCTTTGAATTTTGCCAACTCCCCTAGATTTTGCCACGAGTTCTCGGTTTTTTCAACTCTCCTTAATTTCACAAAACCAATCCAAATTTTTACAACTCACCTGTACTTTACCAAGTGGTTTCCAGTTTTGCCAACTTCCCTAAATTTTGCAAACTTGCCAAAATTTTACAGAAAAAAATCCAAATTTTCACATTTCACCTGATTTTTGCAAAGTCACTCTGAATTTTGCCAACTCCCCCAAGATTTGTCAACTCTCCTAGTTAATGTAAAGTTGCCTCAATTTTGCCAACACGCCATAATTTTACAGACAAAAGATTGCAACTTTTACATCTCACCTGAATTTTGTCAAATGTCCATAGATTTTGTCAATTCACCATAATTTTCCAGAAAAAAATCCCAATTTTTACAACTCATCTGAATTTTGCCAATTCTCTACGATTTTACCAAGTCACTCCAAATTTTGCCAATTCTCTACGATTTTACCAAGTCACTCCGAATTTTGCCAATTGCCTCTAGATTTTGCCAACTAGCCATAATTTTGCAGAAAAAAAATCTCAATTTTTACATCTCATCTTAATTTTGCCAACTACGAATTTTGTCAACTCCCCAAGATTTTACCAAGTTGCTCCGAACTTTGCCAACTGCCCCTAGATTTTGCCAACTCGCCATAATTTTGCAGAAAAAAATCCAAATTTTAACATCTCACCTGAATTTTGCCAACTCTCCACGATTTTGGCAAGTTATTCCGAATTGTGTCAACTCCCCAAGATTTTGCCAAGTCACTCCGAATTTTGCCAACTCACCTGTATTTTATTAAGTGGCTTCGAATTTTGCCAACTGCTCTAGATCTTGCCGTCTCTCCATTTTCCAAACTGCCCTAGGTTTGCCAAGTTGCCTCGATTTTGACAACTCCCCTTAATTTTACAAAAAAAAAAGAGATTACAAATTTTTACAACTCACCTAGATTTTACGAAGTCACTTAGAATTTTGCCAACTCAGAGTTACTTTGGGGGGGGGGAAGCATCCCCCCATAGCTATGCCCCTGGATGTGACTGGCAGATATTGTCAAAGAGAACCTTGATAGAATTGGACTACGGTGGCCAAATGCAGCAGCTGTAGCTCAGGATCGACAAATTTAGAGAACTAAATTATACAGTCTGGTTGTTGGACCTCCATAGCCTAAATATGCTTGAGGAGTGAGTGAGTGAGCCTGAATGTATGTGGGGCAGGGGTGGCTCAGTTGGTAGCGCACTCAACTCGTAATCTGTAGTTCCCAGGGTCGAGTCCCAGCTGAGTCAACATTAGATTTATCTCCGCAAAACTCCCCACCCTGCCCATGGTCAGCAGGGGACACTGATGGGCTTGGAAAGGCCGTCGTCCATCGGATGGGACATTAAGCCGTGGCTCCGTGTATGGGAGAGCCATACTCTGTGCATGTTAAAGAACATGCTGGATAGCCTTGACAGGAGGCTACCATCTGTGTTTCTGTGGGTCCCCTTCCCCAACCTTCTCTGAGCCTTCGTGGTTCATGTGACCTGGCCATTTAGCCCATGGTGTGCAAGAAAGTGCCGCTCAGAGGTAAAACAACCCAACTCAACCCTGTATGTATGAATGCATGCATATACATACATATAACTAGTGAATATATTTTAATACTAATACTTGCAAAATAGAGAGCATATAAAACAAAGCAGTTGTCATTGGACAAATAAGAGACATCTAGTACATAAGAGACATCAGTACGATTTATTAAAATTATAACTCAATACATGTGACACGAATGATATTAGTACTAATCTTGCCCTATTTTAGTTTATGCATTTTGTGCTTTTAGTTTTATATATTAAATAATAGGGAATCACAAATATGAATCTGTAGTTATATACATTAAATGAGGGTTGGGTTGTTTTACCTCTGAGCAGTACTTTTTTGCACATAATGGGCTAAACAGCCAGGTCAAAAGGAACTCGAGGCCTCAGAGAAGGTTGGTGGAGGAGACCCACTGGAACAGCCTTCCACTGGAAAGCCCACCAGTGTCTTCTACTGGCGGTGGGCAGGGCGGCAAGTTTTGCAGAGAAAAATCTCAATGCTGACCCAGCTGGGACTCGAACCTGGGAACTACAGATTACGAGCCTGGCACACCTACTGATTGAGCCACCCCTTCCCCACATTAAATGAGTATAGAGGAAAAATTGTCATTAGCCAGGTGAAATCCGAACCCATTACCTTCTCTATTGGTGGCCTCAATGCTCAGACTACAAGAGAAAAAAGTTAAAACAAATATACCATTATGGATCCATTGCATCCTCAAACATTTTTTAACCTTTGCAATGAACAATCAAATTTTGTATACATAATAAAAAATAAGCCTTATTATTAAAAATTCAGAGCAGCCAATCCTTACTCAATGGTGAGAGATGTTGGTGTATGGTATAATAGACACTGTCTGACCCAAAGACAAATGCATGAGAAGTGTGCAGAGCAAGATGAAGCTCCTCCAACGTGAATGGCATGCTAGGTTCCATGCCATTAGAGTAGAAAGACAGTGGAGAGAGTTCTTCGTTGCTATTCAGGGCCAGAGACTCAGAGGAGTATGAAGAGGAAGAAGAGATGGAAGAGAAGGACTCCCCCAGAGCGTCAGCCATTGCCTGTCCATTGTGCTACATGACTGATAATGAGTGGGATGTGTAGTCCCCACCCATCTTCCGAACTTTATTCCACATGACCTTAGAGCTTGTCATGCAGGTGATGGGAAAGAAGATGTATATTTGTTCCAAGATGCCTTCCGGCTCTGACACTGGATGAAACAGGCTTTCGTCCTGATGCATTTGAATGCTTCAAGGTAGGGGGATGTTGGATAATTCTGACCCCCCCCCCCCCAAAAAAAAAAAAAAAACCTTGTTCTGAGCCTTATGAGCTGTGGTGCAGTTGGTATTCCACCACAGTTTTGGAAATTGAGGAATCTAGAGCAGTTTGGAAAATAGAGAGACGGCAAAATCTAGAGCAGTTGGCAAAATTTGAAGCCACTTAGTAAAAAACAGGTGAGTTGGCAAAATCTTGGGGAGTTGGCAAAATTTGGAGTGACTTGGCAAAATCTTGGGGAGTTGACAGAATTCATAGTGATTTGGCAAAATCAGGCAAAATGTAAAAATTTGTTTTTTTTTTTCTGTAAAATTATGGTGAGTTGGCAAAATCGGTGATTGGTCCTAGGGGGAGAGGGGGGGGGGGGGTACCGCCCCAGGAGTTCCTGTTTACCAGAAACAGTGGATGAAGCAGTTGTAGCAGCGGCCCCGGAATTCACTGTCTAGCCCCATGTCGTACAGGCTCCCCAAACGCAGGCAGCTACCAGGATCCTCCTTTCCTGGGATGAGTCTCTGCACACAGCAAACATGCGGTTGAACGTTCAGGACTCTGTTAAAGCACCCAAGCCAGAGGAACCTTCACAGGGTAGTCCCCTCACCAAAGACAGGAGCTCGCACCAAGGGGAGTGCCCTGAGAAATAGGTGGTGGAAAGTGAGGGTGGTAAGGGTCCATAAAAAGTGGTTGGTGAGGGGCAAGCTTTCATTTGTACTGCTCATGTTTGGTTCAAGAAGTTTAAAGATGACATGAGTCACTAAAGCCACAATCAGGATGGCCAATATCAGTAGATTTCAACATTCTATGCCATGCTACTGAAGCTGATCCATTGACAAGCACTTGCTAGCTCTTGTCCAAACTTGGTTGCTCACAAGCAACTATAGAGCATCTGCAATGCATCGGTAAGGTAGCCAGGAGCTTCCAAAGTGCTCCACAATAACTGACTATTAAACAAGCAAATCCTTGTATCAAAGTCTGCAAAAAAAACTCCTTGCTAATCCATGTGACCACTGTTTCATTAAGCAAATTGTTAGTTTGAAGAAATATGGATTTTTCAACAATCTAAACAGCCAAAAGCAGTGGCTTGATCCAGGCCAACCTGCATTTCCTTCCCAAAGAGGGGGAAATTTGAAACAAAAGCAATGTTGTGGGTTTGGTGGAATTTTGAAGGTGTATACACTTTGAACTGGTCCCATAAGGAAGTGCCATCAATGCTGACCTCTACTCAGCACAACTGGAATGAGCGTGCACTCTGTGATGCTTCAACACTACCCAGAGTTGGTAAACCCATATCACATACACATATTTCTACTTATCGGCTCCTTTTTACCCAGATGAGTGGGGTGGGGGTGGCTCAGTCAGTAATGCGCCAGACTTGTAATCTGCAGTTCCCAGGTTCGAGTCCCAGCTGAGTCAGCCTTGAGATTTATCTTTGCAAAACTCCCCGCCCTGCCCACGGTCAGTAGAGGACACCGAATGGGCTTGGAAAGGCTACTGTTTGTCAGATGGGATGTTAATTCATGGCCTGTATGTGGGAGAGCTATATCCTGTGGACATTTTAGAACACATGGATGGCCTTGATGAGAAGCTACCATCTGTCTCCCAACAGCTGTCCAGTAGGTCCCCACCTTCGCTGAGCTTTCAGGGTCCTTATGACTTGGCCATTTAGCCTGTTGTGTGCAAAAAAAAAGTGCTGCTCAGAGATAAAACAACCCAATAATTCAGATGAATACAGTTGGTTTCAAAAACGGCCTGTTTAAAATGGTCCCATTCTTTCTTTACTTCAGTTGTAACTACACTTTGCCAATGAAACTATCATGATAAGCTTTGGCCATTTCTGGTTATTTCAAAGCTTTGGTGCCAAAGGTAATTTTCTTAACCTAGCACATTTCTTAAGCTTCAGATGCAAGACACTTTTAAACAAGGTAATTGTCAGAAAATTATTTTAACAGAAAAATTTCAGAATCCCACCAGTGCAACAAGGATTCATAGTCATGCTCAAAGACATTACATAGTCTAGCAGGTTTAAGTGGTTAGCACCAGGAGGCTGGGAAGATGACCACTCCACATTAATGTTGAAAACAAAAAGAGAATGAAGTGGCAATAGAAGTCACATTAAGAGGTCACACTTATCTGACAACTCTCCTGTTCCATTGCCTTCCAGAAAAGCAAATTTCTTTTGAAAATTACCAATGGCCTGCACCATAAGAAGTCAGGGTCAGACTTTTACCGGTTTTTTTAGTTTTTTTTTTTTTAGATATGGGCCTGGTCAATTCCACGCAACATCACAGAGGATTTGTATACAGCTGAACTTCCAGTGTATGTACATATATGTAGTTACCACTTACAAGCATGTATATAAAATATAGTTGAACAATGTAATTTAAAGACAGATGCTATGTATAAAAGACGGAGCCATAAATAGCTGTTTACTACATTTCAAAGTAAAAAAAAAATTCTATTGTATCTGAAGAGCAGAAATTTACATACAGCATGGTGACGCCACAAGAAAGCTTCCAACTGTGCTGTACCATCCTGGAGCAAGAATGACACCAAATATATATATTCCAAAACAGCTGCTGAAGATACTATAATATAAAAATGATTCTAATGTTACAACATAACAGGCAAGTAAAGAGATAATAAAAACAAAAATTTACAATAAATTTTGTAACCATTTATAAGTAATTTCAATGCTAAATTATTCCTTGAACAGGGTATAATACTGTACAATAAAGGACTTTATCTTAGGTTATATTTTCCTATCAGATATAATTTGAAGAACTTAAGTGGAATACTGATTGAAAATATGCAGGGTCATGAATAGTTAACGTGTAGCAATTTACTAATTATGTTCAAAGCTATTAAGTGAACACATTCAATTAAAATATTGCTTTCTTGAATATGTATGCTATTTTCCTATATATTGGTTTTTAAACCTCACTATTATTTTTTGGACATTCTGTACTATTGAAATATATAAATTGAAGAGCCAAAACATTATGACATCTAATATGATGTTGGTCCTCCACGTGCCACCAAAACAGTTCATACCTGTGAGGCATGGACGCTACAAGATATCTAAAGGTGTCTTCTGGTATCTGGTACCAACATGTTACCAGCAGATTCTTTAACTCTTGTAAGTTATGTGGTTGAGCTGTTGCAGATCGAATATGCTGTTCCAACACAAACCACAGATGCTCGATTGGATTGATGTCTGGGGAATTTGGAGGCCAGGGCATTAACTAGAAGTCTTCTCATATCTGTGAACCATTATCAAACAATCTGAACAGTGTGCATGGTGCATTATCCTGCTGAAAGAAGGCACTACTAGAGGTGCATACTGTTGCCATGAAAGGATGTACCTGGTCTGCAATGATGTTTAGCTAGGTGGTAGAAGTCATAATTTCCTGCACATGAATGACTGGACCCAGAGTTTCCCAGCAGAACATTGCCCAAACATTACACTTCCTCCACCTGTTTCTTTTCGTCCCACTGTGCATTCTGGTGCCAACACTTCCCCAGGTAAATGACACACACGTACCTGGCCATCCACATGGTGCAACAGGAAACAAGATTCATCAGACCAGATGACCTTCTTCCAATCATTCAAGGTCGTTTTGATGCTCATATGCCTATTGTAGGCATTTTGACGGTGAACCGAGGTTAGCATGGGCACTAGGAGCGGCTTGTGGCTACGCAGCCTCATTTTCAGCAGGGTTCAATGTATTGTGTGTTGTGACACATTACTCCTGTCACCAGCATTTAAATTATGGGCAAGTTGCACCACAGTATCCCTTCTATTGGCTCATACCATTAGGATAACCTTCACTCACCTCTAACATTGATGAGCCATGGTCCCTCTCACCAGAATTTCATAAAATCTCTCAAGTTGTTATATGTTGCTATTGTGAAGGTCCACCCATTCACTTTTACCTAACCAGTTTTACTTTATTTACATTATATTTATCATTTTGGGGATTTTCTCCAGTTAGCATCATCACTTTTCCTCACCCAAGACTGCTAAAGGAGTTGAGCATGCACAACTCAATATTCTTCTGTTCCAGAGGATGCTGTGAACTATATGGAATGAATTGTAAAGGGGCAGGTGGTTTGTGGTAAACTTGTATGTTTATTTTATTGTCTTTCCAATATAAGGGCATATCAAGGAAAGGTAGTAATCGATTTTCTTCAAATTCTGCAGAGAAGTTAATAGTAGGGTAAACACTATTCAAGCCATTTATAATTTTTTCGATATCATGCTGCATATAGTATACGATTACAGTGTCATCGATAAACCATCTGCTCTATCTACTTCTGTATGGCAATGGAGGAGAGATTGTACAGCTAATAGTATTCTCTATATGCTATTTGATGGCTTCTGCCTGGAGCCCAGAAAGTGGGGAACCCATGGGACTCCGTTCTATGGTTGATATATTTCTTCATTTAGTGTATAAAAATTGATCTCGGTGATTAACTTCAGGGCATTTAGGATACTCTCAAGCTGTAGTTCATCAATATCCTTTGCAGCAGTTGTCATTTTTTATTAGAGCGAGATTATCTTGTAGAGGCATATTGGGGTATAGTGCTTTTTTATCCAGTGATGCCTACACAAGAAAAACTGGATTTATACGAGCAATTAACCATATACGAAAATAGACAACCACATGTAACGAGATATACCAACCTCCACTCCCGTGAAAGATCATCATAGATGAAAAGAAAAAAGAAAAAATTAACAACAGCACCACTGCAAGAGCATAATAAAACCCAGCTCCTGCAACAGCAGTGGGTACACCAACCAAAACAGCTCAACCACAAGAAAAGCCTGGACACCAGACCCCTTCAGCCCTAGTAAAAAACTCTGTTCGCGTGGGCCGTGAGTAGTGTCTTGAAAATGAAGAATCGCACCATGGTTCGTGGAATTAGTCTGCAGAGTGAAAAGCGACTCCCTTATGCGAAAGGCAATCAGCAAACTACTGAACGCCAGTAAACAATTGCTAAAAGCGTGGATGGAATAAGCAGATTGTCCAAAACATAAGTATCACTGCATAATAATTTTATGAATATTATTCTTTTGCTATTGATTACTCCGTGAAAATTGAACAGTAGAACTTTCACTTGCAGGATAGCAACAATTGCAAAAAGAAGAACTAGAGTGTAATAATGATATATGTTTATACACATTTCCTAATTGTGTAGCACTGTGTTATATATTTGTTTCTAATGCATAATATACTTAGTGAAACTTTATTTAGCTTTGATTAATTGACTGGTGCCTGAAGTTATCTGGTAATTTAGTATAATTTGGATCAGTTAAAAGATTCAAAGTGAAGAAGGTAACATACTTTTGGAGCATTACAGAGCCAGTAAAGAAAGTGGCATACTGAAAACACAGGGTATGCCACTTTCTTTACTGGGGTATTACACAGGGTATGCCACTGTATATAAATTGCATGCTATTTAATGTGATTGTCAAAGTTAAAAAAATATTTGAGCTCATTAGTTATATTAATCATAGATTTAACGGTAGCTTAAGCCAGAAATTTTTGTTGAGCAAGAAGCATAACTTTTGTATTAGTCAAAGGTACTGAAGTTTCAGTGCAGTTATTACTGACAGTTACGACCTTTATTGCATTTATGTAAAGATTAGAAATATCCAGACACACACACACTATAAACTTTTTGATAAGCAAGTTTATTACATGCTTAGTATAGTATTGCAATAGCAGTAGTATAGGTATTGTATAGACTAGGGGTATTCAACATAGGGTATGCAGTAAAATTTTTTGGGGTACACCGTGATAGCTCAAAAGTTGATAGATCTAGTTTTTCATCTTTAACCACTTTAAAAAATAAATATAGAAACAGGCTGGATGTTGAAGATGATTTGGACTCTACCTTAGTAAGATAACCCCAACCATTGATGAATTGTGCAAGCATAAACAAGCAGAAACATTTCACTGATTGCCCAGTAAAATGTTTATAATTTTATAAGATTTGTTAAATTGTTTATGTCGTTTTTTGTGTTTATCAATATATGTAATTTATGAATACAAAATTCAATATGTATACATATATATTTTATTTTATTCCCATTGTTATACAGGGTGGCCACTGAAAGACTGAAGGGTTTGAAAAAGTCATAACTTGTTCATTTTCAGTCTTTTTTATGTTCTTTTTTTACAGGTTATAGAGCATCACTTGGAGATTAAAATGGCTACATATGATGTCCAGCAACGAGCTACTGCACAAACTGCCAGGGCGACGATGGACCTCCTGCAAGAAATTTTTGGTGAATGAATAATTAAAAAAAAAATGCTGAATTTGTTTGGCCTCCGCGTTCACCTGATTTGATGGCACCAGACTTCTTTTTGTGGGGCTACTTGAAAGAACGGGTCAAATCAGGTGAATGCGGATGCCAAACAAATTAAGCATTTTTTAAATTATTCGTTCACTGAAAATTTCTCACAGGAGGTCCATCGTCGCCCTGGCAGTGCGCGCAGTAGCTGTAACGCAGTAGCTTGTTGCTGGACATCATATGTAGCCATTTTAATCTCCAAGGGATGCTCTATAACCCGTAAAAAAAGAAAATAAAAAAGTTTGAAAATGAACAAGTTATGACTTTTTCAAACCCTTCAGTCTTTCAGTGGCCACCCTATACTATAACTATAGGTTTATCTATCTGTACAAGGGGTATGCCAGTTACATACACATTTCCAGGGGGTACGTGAAGAATAAAAGGTTGAGAACCACTGGTATAGATAGTTAAACATGTCTGCTGGTAATATGGCAAATTCCACCATTATGACTCTCAACTTAGTAAAAGTAAAAAATAGGTTGCAGGATGTGATGAAAGTAGCAGAAGTGTTATTGAATCTGCTTAAAGATCTTAGGGAGAAAAGAGGAATGACAACAACCCTAAATTTGCTGACAATGCTACATCAGCTTAAGAATCAATTAACTTTGAATGTAAAGTTCTAATTTTTGTTCCATCAGAAGCAAGCGATAGAACAGAGTATTATCAACTACCTCAATGACAAGTTATCAATCCATTTATTAACTGTTTTCATGAAGACAAAGGGAAAGAGATGATATAGAAACATTCATCTGGGGTACAGTAGAATTATACCAGGTGTTAGATGCTGATGCTGCTGAAATAGACATAATAAACTGCATTATGTCTCAGTTAGGATTACCTTTAAGAGAATTTTTAGAAGTAAGAAACATAACTTCAGTTTTAACTTTAGTCAAATTGGCTCGGCAATACAATGCAAGAAGAGAATCTGCAAAAAAGAAGAGAATCTGCAAAAAAGAAGAGAATCTGCATTAAATCAACAACAGATGCAATCCTCATCAAAACAGTGCTACGAGGTTGTCTCGCAAAAACGACTCTGCATGACTGGAAGTTACATGGTCCCAATAATTTGCGGCGAACACACCTGCAACAATGCAGAATGAAAAAAGTAGAGTTTATGTTCCGTGTCAAGCTTCAAACGACGAAATCAGACCAAAAACTTTTGCTACGAATAATAAGAAAACTTTCAGATGTAATTTTTGTGACCGATTAGGGCACAAGAGGAATACAAAACAAAAATAGTAATTTGGGAAACTTAACATTAGGATCTTTGAAGTGAGAGGCCAAAGTTTCTCAAGAAAAGTCCTCTCATAAGTTAAGACTTGCCACTCTTGGTACATATAATATTTTAGAATTACCTTTTGTGAAGCTTTATGATGAAAAAACTGAATTAATAGACTGCAATGATACAGGAGTTGATCTTTCATGTTTACCTGAGAAAGTTTTAGATGAAATTAATGAAAGTTGTGAATTTAAATTTTAGCCGTGGTGCAGTGGACTTTCGAATTTATCTTGTAGTCCAAAACAGTGGGTTCATAAAGAAACTGTAAAATGTCCTATCAGTTTAAATAATGTAGAATTAGAGAAGTAAGTTGATGATGAGAAAGGTGTTGAAATAGAAGTTTTAAAGGAAAACAGTGTCGAGCTAGTTGATAATGAGAAAAGTGTTGAAGTACAGGTTTTAAAGGAAAATAAGGCTAAAGAATTGCTGGATAACAATGAGCCAAGCATTCCAGAAAATGTTTTGAGTGCAAATAATCCTCATGGATTTAACAAGTTAAGAAATTTTCTACTGTTGAAGTGTCATATAGATGCAAGCAGCGACAGAACTGGAGAGCACAGAGCCAGGCTCTTCAAAGACAAGCATGTAGTGAGATGTCAATGAGATGAGGACAGCCTGCAGAGCGACAACTGGCAACATAAAAGTCAACATACATGATGTCACCAGCAAGTTCTTCAGAAGCACCTACACCTAGCTTATTGATCGGTATGGGAATGAAGTCTCTGGGAAACGACAGGATGATGAATTATCTCAATGGAGTGCCAACAATGAAAATTTAATTATTATTCTTCCACTGTGGCACATATCTTCCAACAATGAAAATATAATTATTATTCTTCCACTGTGGCACTAATAGTTCATGATGTTTCATTTCTTTTTTTTGGAATAGATGAAGATGGAGACAATCTAAGATTATTTATTGTTGTTTATACTTAGAGAGATATTTTGAAATGTTTAATTTCATGTTGAAACTTTAGAGTTTTGGATATTTATTTTTGGGAAAAGTGAATTTATTTTTCAAGATTTATAATTTGAGTTTATAATGTGAAGTGATTAGATTTTTGTGTATTCTGGTTCATCTGAAGTTCTAGTTGAACCATAAAGAGTTATATATATTGTATTAATCTAATTTCAAATCCATTTATGGATTTGTTGTAGATTTTTTGTTTCAGCTGATTGAAAGCTGAATTGAGTGTTGTAAGTTAACATTAAGGAATTTAGAAATTATAAAATATTTATGGATGTGAATGATGAGCATGAAAGAGAATCTAGTATACACTGATTATATAAATCATATTTTGAAGTATATTTATATTTGATGTATATTTTGCATTTGAAGTAGATTCTTGTATTGAAAGTGATTATGCAAAATGTAGATGGAATTGTATTGGATGAAATGTTAGCATCGTATATGATAAATTATTGATACAGCTTTTCTTTACTCTTAGATTGATGTATATGCATCTAAATCTGTTCGGTGTATCAGTGATATTGATGCATCGGATGATATGCAGTTATCAGAATGACATTGGCAGCATTTGTTTGCATATATATGGGTTGACATGATGCCTTGAAGTTTTGTACCGTTTTGAGCTGTCCCCAATGGCAAAGCCTAGTTTGACCGAACCTTAATTTAGCAAAACTCCTCTGGAAGGAGGATGTAAAGCTCACTGAGGGGATGTAATTAATGGTATTTTTATTTCAGCTAGATCATGATTTATTGTATTTAGGTGAAGTTTTAGTGGATGATTACATGCCCACTTGTTTGAAAAATGAAATTATTAGCTTTGCGTTGATTGAAGTTAGGAGGATTTAATGGAGGACCAATGCCTTTTTTTTGTAAGCATGGAAGAAGATTAGATTCTGCGTATTTGACTGTTGTTAGGGGAATAAGTGGATGTTACGTACCCTGCTTGATGCACCTGTATTTGTATTCTGTGAAAGATCAAAGTTTGATTTTTTTTTCCTTTAACCTTTTAGAAAGTAAGCAGTTGAGGAGTGATATTAATAAGTTTGTGTACAGTTAGGTGTATGCAACTTTTGGATCGTATCCAGATACTAGGTAGACAGATTAATGCTAGTATGCAGTTAACTGCCACAGCCATTGGTATGTATTTACACTAGGAAGCTTTTACACTTTGTTAGGAGGAATGGGAGGAGGTACCTTTGGTTGTGATGGAAGATTGTATTGAAGTGAAAGTAGTTTGTATTATTAAATTTGTGCCATCTTTATTTATGTTCAGCGATTTGTAAATGACGTAGGAAGTGCCCTTGTATTCAAAGTTGCTCATCAAAATCTCTTAGGTCATATTTTAACTCCCTTTGGGAGGGGAAGTTATGATGGTCCACCCATTCACTTTTACTTAACCAGTTTTACTTTATTTACGTTATAGCTATCATTTTGGGAGATTTTCTTAAGTTAGCATCATTGCTTTTCCTCACCTAAGACAGCCTAAGGAGTTGCGTATGCACAACTCCAATTTTTGATTGACAGCTAATGCGTGCTGAAAGACACACCTCTCCTGCACATCATAGCTAGCTCGCGATTGTAATATTATGCAAATGCACTTTCCCAGCATGCAACACACGTATCAGCTGCATGCCACATGTAATGTAAATGACATTAGGTTATGGAGCTAGTAGTTTTTGAAGTTAGTTGAGAGAATGTGAGTTAGTGGCAAGTTAGTTTTTCCACAGAGTTTAGAAGTTTAGTTTGGAGTTGTGGTTTGAGAATGTTGGAGAGGTTGTTTTGAGTGAGCTTTTAGTTGGTCAGACAATTTGATGTTAAAAAAGTTTCACTTGGTGGGTTTTGATTTTTTGGAAATAAACTTTGTTTTATGAAATAATTTGACTTTTCCAATTTTTTCTCTTGAGCAGGATTTTTGATATTTGACTAAATTTAAACTTTAATTGACAATTTTTTTCAATTGATTTCTTATTGACTAAGTAATACATAATATACTTAGTGAATTTTATTTAACTTTATTTGGCATGATTAATTACATGCTGAAGTTATCCAGTATTTAGTATAATTTGGATCAGTTAAAAGGTCCAAAGTGAGAAATTAACATACTTTTGGATGTTACACACTACGTAAATTTTTATGTTTGCAACTTAACTTTTTTCCACCAGTGTAATTTTAACAATAACAGATTAATAATACACATACATTACATCAGCATTACCTATCATTTGCTTAGAATTATTTGAGCAATTTGGGCAGCCAAATATAGGAATTCCGTTTTTCATTTCACAAATTTCTAGTTGTGGTCTAGCATTTTGTGATCTGTGGATAAAAAAAAAATTAGAGGTTTATTTACCTGAAAAATAAGAACTTTTGCATATGTAAGAACTGTACAGAACTAACATGCTGCCTACTGCTATTTTGTCTATTAGTTTTTAAGCATTTTAAATAAAATTCTTTTAATTAAAATATTAATTCATTTTAAATGCACAATTGCAATCGTAATTTATAGAAGTGTTGTGCTAAGGTAAAAAAAAATTACCTTTAATACTGAAGCTCTGAAAGACCCAGTTATAGCTAAAGCTTACCATGATAGGTTACTTAGTGTGACAGATAGGTTACATGATAGGTTACTTAGTGACAGTCATGGTGTGCTTATTGCTGAAGTTGAGGAAGAATGGGACCATTTGAAATGCATTTCTTGAAACTAACAACAGTACTCTTTTATGGAAAAAGGAGCAGAGGAGGAAGAATTATTTGAGTGAGACACTTGAGCTTATTTAAGAGAGAATGTCCTTTATCAATACCCTAAGTCCTAATAAAAAGCATTACTGAGAGCTTAATAAATGTGTAAAGGATCAGTTACCTGCTGATAAGAACCTTTGGCTTGATAGCTTGGCTGATAAAGCCGAGGAAACAGTTAGACAGCACAACAGCAGAGAACTGTACCAGATACTTAATGTTTTGTGTGGTAGAAAATGGACAGGTATACAGGGATTGAAGGATAAACAAGGTAAGGTTATAGAAGGTAAGGATTCTGTCATGGCTAGGTGGGCTGAGCATTTCAGATGATGTTCTAAACAATGTGGTTATTTCTACTACCATTTTTTGTAAGGATGATAGATGCATTACTGGCTTTAATGTTGGCCCTATAACACAATCTGAAGTTATTTTGGCTATTTCTAAATTAAACTTCATAAATCCCCAGGGGTAGATGAAATTACTACAGAAATGCTTAGAGCTGGGAATGTTTCTGTTACCACTTGGATGACTGAAATTCTGAATATCCTTTATGATAAAGGCATGTTCCTAAGGATTTTACCAGAGCTATTGTTATCCCTATTTTCAAAAAACTTGATTGGAGTTCTTGTGATACTATAGGGGCATCAGCCTACTTTCTGTTCCAGGGAAAGTTCTTTGCATGATTGTGCTTAATAGAATTAAAAATCTGGTTGACAGTCAATTACGTGATGAGCAATGTGGATTCAGAAGTGGTAGGGGATGTGTAGATCAGATATTTTCACTCAGGCAGATTCTTGAGAAATGTTTAGAGTTTGAGAAACCTTTGGTTGCAATCTTTATTGATTTTTAAAAGGCTTTTGACTCTGTTGATCATGATAATTTTTTTGTTGATTGTGAGATCGTATGGCATACCAGACAAGTTAGTTACATAATGAAAGCTTTCTATAATAACACTGGTCATGTGTGAGAGTTGGTAAGGCTTGTAGCAATTGGTTTAGCATTGCTTTTGGTGTTGAACAAGGGTGCATTTTGTCTCCTTTTCTCTTTAATTTGGTTACTGATTATGTTATGCAAAATTCACTGCAAGAGAAAGATTTTGGCCTTGAATGATGTGGAGATATTAAAATTTCTGATTTAGATTACGCTGATGATTTAGCCCTTTTGGGAAGTGATGTTCATGAAATGAACTGTTGATGAGGCTGGTAGTAGAGTTGGTTTGGTTATTAAGAGAGAGAAAACTAAACTGATGAAAATTGGTCAGGCAGATGGTGCTTCAGTTGCTTTGAATGGTTCCACTCTTGAGCAAGTGTCTCAGTTTAATTATCTTGGGAGCTATGTAACAGATACTAATGATGTGCGGCATGAGATTAACAAATGAATAGGGATTGCTGCCAGAACTTTTAAGAATCTATGAAGAACGTGGAGAAATAGACTAAAGACTAAAATTAGACTGTACATTTGATTGCTTCTCTCTAGGGTTAGTTATAATAGTGAAACTTGGACCCTTTGTAAACAAGATAACAGGAAACTCGATGCTTTTTATTCTAGATGCTTACACAGTATCTTGGGCAATAGATGGTTGAACTTTGTAAGTAATGATGAATTTAGGCAAAGGAGTCAACAAACTCTTTTGAGAAGCATATTGTGCAGAGAGACTTTGGCTTGGCCATGCTTCCCATATCCATAATTATAGTTCAGTGAACAGGGTTATGAACAGTGTGCCTAAATTCCTCAAAAAGAGGGGAAGAGCAGGATGTGGGTGGCAGACAATGTGAAACAGGACCCTGTTAGAATTGGTGTGAGGTAGCCAGATGCAGCAGATATAGCCCAGAAACAATATGCTCAGAGAACTAAATTGCACAATCTTTGATTGGTTGTTTAGGGTTTTATGGCGCATCAGCATCTAAGGCTATAATGCGCCAAACAAAATCCAAAAAGTAAAAAAATAAAAGTCAAGAAACCCTGAACCAATTTTTAAAAAATAAATTACAAATTTAACAAGAAAAATGTAAAACAATAAAATACCACGTTGGGAATAACAGTAAACAAATGTAGAAATATGTTGTAAAAAGAGATAAAAGTAACCCAGGTGAAAGCAACCTGGGTTAAAAATATATATATATATATAAAAAGCTGAAGAGTAAAAACTATATGCGAGTAAAATATCCAGTATATCTTAAAAATTTAAATACAGAGGTAAAAGAACAGTTATCAGATAACAAATGTCCGAGTGTAAGGGGCTCGGACGTAAAATCATGAAAATTAAAAAACAAACGCTGTTCAAAATTAAAACATGGACGAGATTAAAATGTGTTTGATTGTTAAAATGGTGTCGCAAAACTCACACTTAGGTACGTCGTCCGCCCGTAGAAGAAACGAATGAGTAATAAACGAATGACCTAAGCGGAGCCAAGCAAGTACAACCTCCTCCTTGCGATTCCTGCGATAACAAGACTGCCATGGTTTGATGATAGGTTTGATCTCAAATAGCTTGTTTGTAAGCTGTTCTGACCAAGATCTCTGCCACTGTGCCCAGAGCTTGGTGGTAAAACGCTGCCGGAAATCCAGATATGGAACCGGCAAACGGAGAGTCGGACAGGGGCGTGGCTGACCTGGCAGCAGCATCTGCCAAGTCGTTGCCCCTGATCCCGATGTGACCGGGCACCCAACAGAAATGGATGGTGGTGGTGGCTGCCAGACGATGTAGCTGCTGGTGGATCTTAGTAAGAACTGGGTGAGGCCGATGCCTCACCGAGTTCAAAGCCTGTAGCGAGCTAAGTGAGTCGGTGTAAAGCACACACCGACGATGAAGCTTAGTCGCCACGTGGTCCAAGGCGAGGCTGATAGCGTGCAACTCTGCAGTGAAGATGGAACACTGCAGTGGTATCTGGTCTGCAATGATTACATCACAGCAGACCATGGCCGATCCCACTGATGTGCCAGACTTTGAGCCATCTGTGAAGACAGGCAAGAAGTCCGGGTACTCAGCACGATGGCTGGCAAAGAGTTGCTGGTACACACAGTTGGGTGTAAAGGCCTTCCACGTCCTGCACAGGGAAAAATCTCAGGAAAGGGAAACAGCGAGCCCAGGTGGAAGTGGCTCAGATGTCGACTGGGCAATGCTATCGAGACTGATGTTAATGTCTCTGAGGTAACCTCGGACACGCAAACCAAAAGGACGAATGGCAGTCGGCCGATTTGTGTAAAGCATTTCCCACTTCGGACTGAAAACGCAGTCCCAAGTGGGATGGCCAGGCAGGGATCGCAATTTAGATGCATATTGTAGGGACAACTGCTGACGGTGAAGAGATAAAGAAGGTTCGTCGGTCTCAACGTAAAGACTCTGGACCGGTAAGGTGCGGAAGGCTCCCGTGCAAACACGGAGGGCCTGGTGATGGAGGGGGTCCAGCACCTTCACCACCGAATCCCGGGCGGAGTCGTACACCTGGGATCCGTAGTCCAGTTTCGATCTGACAAGTGCACGGTAGAGGCGAAACAAAGAACATCGGTCCGCCCCCCAAGAAAGGGAGGAGAGGACCTTGACGATGGTCAATGCCCACGTGCACTTGGACCTGAGATGACGTATGTGTGGTAAAAAGGTCAATTTCCGATCGAATATGAGGCCGAGAAACTTGGTCTCCGCCACAACTGGAATGATGTTACCCCCGAGCCGCAGCTCAGGATCCAGATGAAGATTACGCTTGTGGCAAAAGTGCACACAAGCGGTCTTCTGTGGAGAGAACCGAAACCCGTTTGCCGTCGCCCAAACCGAAAGATTGTTCAGGGCAATTTGCAGTTGTCTTTCAATGACCTTCATGCTGGACGAAGAGCAAAAGATGCTAAAGTCATCAACATAGAGGGCATTGCCTACTGATGGAGGAAGTTGTCTAGTAATAGAATTAATCTTGACAGCGAAAAGCGTAACACTCAGCATGCAGTCTTATGGCACCCCCTGTTCTTGGGAGTACGGCCGCAACAGAGTGTTACTGACACGGACACGAAAAGAACGTGTCGATAAGAAGTTGGAGATGAAGATTGGCATGTGACCTCTCAAGCCGAAACTGTGGAGGTCACGAAGAATGCCGAATCTCCAAGCCATGTCGGTATTAATTCCTATAAATAAAACTCAATTTTTTACGATGTCAAAGAAAATTGACACCAGGTGCTCTCTTCGTAAAAATGAATTTCTGATAGCGAATTCGAGGCGTACCAGATGGTCAAGAGTTGACCATTGCCTGCGAAAACCACACTGGGTGTTAGAAAGAAGGTTATGGTGTTCTAAATACCAGATGAGTCTGGCATTTACCATTCTTTCCAACACCTTGCACACGCAGCTCGTCAACGCGATGGGACGATAATTGGAAGGAATCTTGGGGTCTTTGCCTGGCTTGGGGAAGGCCAAGACGATGGCCTCCCACCAGGAGTCCGGAAACTGCTCCTCGATGAAAATATGGTTGAAGAGTCGGAGCAGTCAATCCTTACTCGATGGTGAGAGATGTTGGAGCATGGCATAATGGACATTGTCTGGCCCTACAGCAGAGGCACGAGAAGAGTGCAGAGCAAGGCGAAGCTCCTCCGCTGTGAATGGCCTGTTGTACGGCTGCAGGCCATTCGAGTGGAAAGACAGTGAACAGCGCTCCGCCTTGCCCTTCTGGGCCAGAAACTCGGGGGAGTAAGAGGTAGATGAAGAGATGGAGGAGAAGGACTCCCCCAGAGTGTCTGCAATTGCTTTGGGATCAGCAATTGCCTGTTCATTGTGCTCCAGGATCGATAACGAGTGGGACGTGTAGTTCCCACCCATCTTCTGGACTTTATCCCACACGACCTTAGAACTGGTTGTGCAGGTGATAGAAGACGTATACTTGATCCAAGATTCCTTCTGGCTCTGGCATCGGATGAAACGATCTTTTGCCCTGGCGCGTTTGAACTTTTCGAGGTTGGGGGACGTTGGATATCTTCCGACCCCCCCCAGCCTTGTTCTGAGCCTTACGAGCTGCGGTGCAATCTGGATTCCACCACGGTTTCGGAAAGCGAGTAAACCGTGTAGAGGTTTGAAGAATTGTTGATGCAGCTGCATCTACGATACAGTCCGTTATCTCCGCTACTGCCACATTGATTGGCTCCTGGCTGACAGGGTGGTCATCGAGCTCAGAGAGCAGCTCGAAACCACCCCAGTCAGCCCGATCGAGCCTCCACCGCGAGACGCGTGAAGGGCTGCAAGGCCCCCCATGGGAGATGGTGCACGCCACGGGGAGGTGATCGCTTCCATAAGGGTTATCCTCGACCTCCCATGTAAAGAGTGGAAGGATCAAGGAGGAGCAGATGGTAAGGTCAATGGCAGTGAAAGTGAAGGTTGGGGAGTGAAAGTAAGTACCGACAGCGGTGTTTAACAGGGAGAGCGATGGATCCAAGAGCCACTGCTCCAGGACTCCGCCCGTCCCATTGGTGTCAGCACTGCCCCAAAGTGGACTGTGTCCGTTGAGGTCCCCCATGATGAGGAAGGGGGACGGCAGCTGCGAGACAAGGTCATCCCGGAAAACGATGCTTCCGGGTGGGAGATAGAACATACAGCCAACGAAAATCCCACAAAGAGGCGGATGGCAACCGCCTCTAAGTTCGTGGTGAGGGGAATGACCTGGAATGGAGAATGGTTGCTCACGAGGATGGTGACACCCCCGCGAGATGGACCATCTCCATCCCGGTGAACTAGTGAAAAGTGCCGGATCATGGGATCTGTGACTGGCTGCAAGTATGTCTCCTGCAGGCACACACAGATGGGCTGGTGTGCCTGAAAGTATGCCTTGGTGTCGTCAAGATTCCTCTGGAATCCACGACAATTCCATTGTAGGAGTGTGGCCATCTCAGGACTTAGAAGAGTGGGCGGACGACGAATTCCTATTCAGCTTAACCGCCAAAGAGGATGGTTTAGTGAATAGGGGGCAGTCGGTATCCATGTCCACGGAGTCGTCCGAGGGGCACGGATCGGTGACTGCCCTTTGAGGAGGAGTGATTAATTTCTTTTTTGGCCCCAGTGGGGGCCCCTTAGGTTTGGAAGGTCTTGCTGTCTGAGGACGGGGAGGAGGAGGCCATCTGGTGGAGGTGGAAGGCTGAGCTGCAGGAATGGAAACCGGGGTTGAAGTCGATACCACCCTCGGTTTTGCCTGCATGAGGAGGTACTTTGCTGCTGGCAAGAAAGATTCAGTTGGTGGTACACTGATATCAGTCTGCACCGCCACCGAAGTCATTGGAACGATGGGTTTTCCAATGACTGCACCGGCATAGGAAACCTTGCCAGGTGGGGCGGGCGGTGCAGCAAGCTTTCTCGCTTTAGCATATGAGATATTGTTCATTACTTTGAGGCGTTGTACCTCCTTTTCCTCCTTCCACTTCAGACAGTCGCGGGATTACGCCGGATGTTCACCACTGCAGTTCACACAGCATGCCTTTTCTGCTGTGCAGTCAGGATCGAGATGATCCTTACTGCCACAACGAGCACAGGTGGGTTTGCCCCGGCATGACCGTATATCTGACACTGAAAACAGCGCAGAGGGTTCAGTATATACGGCCATACCTCACAATGTAAATAACCTGCCTTGATGGAAGAAGGCAGGCGTGGCATGTTGAATGTCACAATCAGCACCCGGATGGGTGCTAATTTCCCATCACGGCGTGTCGAAACCCGGTGGACCGATGTTACTCCTTGAGGTGTGAGCTCAGAGAGGATTTCCTCCTCAGTGACACTGAGGAGTCCCCACTCAGGAGTCCCCACTCAGGATCACACCCCTAGAGGAATTCAAAGTTTTATGGGGAGTGACTTCAACAGCCACCCCACCAATGTCCTTGACTTTCAGGAGCAGTTCCGAGTGTTTGGAACAAGCGGTCTCAACCTGCAAAGTCACCAGATCGTAAGCGCTTGACGGATTTCGGCTCCCCCGCAAGACCTTTCAAACCTTTATTCATGAAAAATGGGGACATGTCCCCAAGTGCCTGATCACCCATGGAGTGGATGATCAGTAATCACGGGAACGAAGACACAGACAAAGAAGACGATGGCAGAGATAACGTAGACGAGAAAGATGAGGGCTCATGTTGAGCCCTCTTAGCTGCATTGATCGCATTATTTTCATCTTCAACTCTCATTTTTTTTGTGTGTGTGGTTCAGTGCCCGCTGTCCCCACCCTCCGCGGAGCCCAACAAGGGGACACCCAGTCGGGTGCCAGGGCTACGCAGGCACTATACCCACACAGACAGTGAGCCAAGCCCTCACAAATAAATAGAAGGAAAATAAAAAGAGAAATGTGCAGAACAAAAACATTCTACACAAATGAAACAAAGCGTGAAATAAGAAAACTGTGAATGGCCAAACTGGCCTCACAAAGAAAGGATAACAACAAAAGGAAAATAATCTGTGAGGAAACTTGTAAACCTGTACTTGGACCGTGGGCAAGGTTACGCACCGCTCTGCACGGTTGACCCTAGCAGGACCTGCCCACCAGCCGATTGCTCCTGGGGGGGCCACCCCAGGAGCTCCCGTTTACCGGAAGCAGGGGCCAAAGCAGTGTATAGCAGAGGCCCCGGAATCCGTTGCCCAGGCCCGCGACGGACAGGCTCCCCAATGGCAAGACGGCCAATGGGGACCACACCAGTCATGAGCTGAGGAGAGAAGACGGGGACCCCCCGAGCAACTACCAGGATCCTCCTTCCCGGGACACGGCTCTCCACGCACGGCAAACACACGGGGGAGAGTTTAGGACCCTGTGAAGGTAACCGAGCCAGCGGAACCTTCACAGGGTGGTCCCCCTCACCACGTACATTCGAAATTGCACAATCTAGTTGGACCTCTGTAGCCATGGCTACTTGAGGATGATGATGTAACCTCCTTTGACCAGCATAATGTGTAGACTCTGTCAGTTTGGACATGTCATCTATATGCATAACTATAGATTAGCAAATAGGGTTATGAACTGTGTGCCTAAAGGCTTCAGAAGGAGACCTAGGATGTGGTGGGGGACAGACAATGTCAAACACGACATTATCATTAAAATTGGCCTACAGTGGCTAAAAGCTGTAGTAGTGAAACACTGATTCTCTGTAAGCAAGATAATGCAAACTTGATACCTTTGTTTCCAAATGCTTATACACATTATCTTGGGCATTAGATAGTTTGACTATATAAGTTGGGTTGTTTTATCTCTGGGTGGTACTCTTTGCACACAATGGGCTAAATTGCAGGTCACAAGGGCCCTGAGAGCTAAGCGAAGGTTGGGGGGATGGGAATAGCTGTTGGAAGACAGACGGCAGCCTCCTGTGAAGGCCATTCAGAGTGTTCTTTAATGTGCACAGGGTATGGCTCTCCTGCCCATGGAGTCACAGCTTAACATCCCATCTGACAGATGATGGCTTTTCCAATCCCAATGGTGTCCCCTACTGGCTGAGATGCAGAGCAGGAAGTTTTGCAGAATAAAATCTCAATGCTCGCCCAGCTGGGAGGACTTGAACCTGGGAGCTGCAGATTACGAGCCTGGCACACTACTGAATGAGCCACCCCTGTCCCAGACTCTATAATAATTATAAGTTTGGACAAAGGAATCAGCAACTGCCTTTGAGCAGAATTGTCTGTAGGGAGAGAGTGTGTTGGTTTGGCCATATTTTTCATATGCATAACTGCAAATTAGCAAACAGGGTTATGAATAGTGTGCCTAAAAGAGTCAGGAAAATGGGGATACCTAGAATGTGATGGGCAGACAATGCCAAGTAGGATGTTGTTAGGATTGGCCTGCAGTGACCACATACTGCAGCTCATGATAACCATTTTTGGGGAATTAAATTACACACTCCCTGGTTGGACTTCTGCAGCTCATGTCTGGTTGAGAAGTCTGTGTATATGTAATTACAATAATACAGTGCACAGAAATTGAAGAAAACATCTGGAATGAGAATAGTATGTGCATATTGAAGCACCATGTAAAAGTTGATATTTTTAATGTCACTGGCTCCAGTTTGGATGTAATACAAAAATTTTTAATTAACTTTTTTTAAATTTAATCTTGCATTTATCCTAAATAATGGTTTCTGATTATACACAGTCATATCAGAATAATATGAACACCTACCATAGTATATGTATGGTAGGTGGTCATATTATTCTGATACGACTGTGTACATTATAGATATTATGAATTCCATTTGTTCAAAAAATTTGTGCAATTTTTTTCAATACAAAACACCAAAAATTTAACAAAAAGAAAAAATAAACTCTGGTAAAGGATATATTCATCTTTATCAAGTCATAGCAAAATCAATACAGTCAAGCAAAAGTTTTTTAATAAAAAAAAACTTTCTACAATAGAAGCAATGGCACCTAACTAAATAAAATAGTTAAATTAACATCTGTTCTTCCATGATTAAGTAGTTAAACCACCATCTGTTGCATTTGCAGCTTGCAAACTTTTGAAATCTTTTAACATGATTAACTTAATGACAATTGTTAAAGTGTAATTATTCTGAATTCCTTCTAATATTATAAACAGAATAATTCTGGAAGGTATTTTTCAAAAAAAGTTCAGACTGAATTTTAGTGAAATTAAATAGTGACATATCACAACATTGCTTTCATTGGCATTATTTTTGATAGTTATTAAAAAACATGTTATCAATCTTATCATCAGCATAGCATTTAAAACAGAACCATATCAATAATGGCCCACAATTGCAATAACTGCATCTCAAATGAATTTGAAATTATTTGGATACAGTGGCAGCTCGCGACTAAAATTTTTGGTGGGGAACTTGAACTACTACATGCAGCACCCGGATGTAGGAAAAAAACCCAAGAAGATACCTGATATTGAACAGAACCAAACAGGACTGAAAGACATTTTGTAATGCATTTTGTTTTCAGCTATTCTCAAAATGCAATATTTAACAAAAAAATTTCAGAGAAAACAAGTTGTTCTTGCCATTTCTTCTTCAATTTAGTACTTTGTCCCTCTACTGTAATAATTACCTATATATATATATGCATTTTTCCTCTCTGTTCTAGTGGTATTTTAAAAAATTATTTGTAAAAATTATGTCTACTACTAGTTTATTATTTTTTTCTTCCATTCCAATTATAAATTTTTATATTTATTATTTTAAACTGAATTACTTGAGGCAAATTATCACTTGAAAACTTGTCTATTTTGATTATATTTAATTTCCAATATTAATTTATTTATATATATATTTAGATATATTAATTTATTAAAAAAAAAACCACTAAAATGAGAATGGCTGGGATCAAAACTGAAGACCTCTAAGTTGCAAGTCCAAAAAGTGATAATGCATTTAGCTGACCGAGCTATGCACTGCTGATGAGAAGTAATGTTAAAATATACTATTAGTATTTTCTTGTAGAACAAATGTTCAACACATTTTATATTTTCATATTTAATACTGTTCTTAATTCTTTACACATATGTACTTCCTTGGAAAAATTAAAATTTGGCAATTCAGTTCAAATGCATCTTGTCAGGAAAGTTTAGGCTTGTTGAACCTGTCACAGTCAAATAAAGATTTTTTCTAAATAACAAGACCTTTGAATATTGACTATTTTGGTTGAATCAGCCAATCAAGTGCAAGTGTTATGGACCACTTCAAAAGGGTGACCAGGCTGCTGCAATTCAGTGCTATTCTATATTTGTGCATTTGTGTCATCTCTATAATAGATAATGTTAAGATTCTGGGTGGTGACTGCAATATTAAAATTCGCATTGACTATATGAAAGCAGCCAACATAGCCCTGATTTGCAAAGTAAATACTGTGATTGCCTACATAACAAGGCAAATAATAATTAGAAAACGAATACAGAAATGATATTAGGTTGATTTAGATATGAGAAGTAATGGATACTAAATTTTAAATTCGTTTATTAATTTTTGTGATTATTTTTGATGGGCATTGCCCCAGGTGGCCTAATGGATGAGCCGCCACTGCTTGGATAACAGCCAGTAACTTAGTTATTTTGATAAAGTGAAAATAAGTTTCATTTTCCACTTACCAAGCTGAGATAAACTACTATATAGCAATATTTACTTACAAGTAGTGGCACTGTGGGCAGTAAAGGCGTACAAAATTTTGCACTGGGTCAAAAAAAGGTTCAAAATTTAGTGCAGTAACAAAAACCCTAAATTTATATGGAGCATCATGCAGAAGAACTTCTGAGAGAAATGCAGGTTTGATTTCATGATGTTCATCTGTTGCTATAGAAGGAATAAATTAAAATTTTATAAAATGTAAAATCTACTACAAAAATACTTTTTTGAATGGGCAACTAAGAGATAAATCAAAATACTATATCAAAAAGAGAACAGTAAATAAAAAATTTGAACTCACTAATTTTCTTTTGCATTAGCACTTAGGGTAATCATGAGAAAATCTATAACTGAAAACTTTGATAATATTTTGTATGTATATCACTAAATCTGTAATATGGTATATAGTACCCAATGTCAATAGAAAGCAAAATAACATTTGATAACTATGTTGAAGAAAACAGTTATTTTCTGTCTTATCAACAAGAGCTACTGGGACTCACTGAATATTAGAGACAGAATAATGTACATGAAACTTGAATGGGAATTATTATAATATTCAACAGAGGAAACTGTTTCCAAAATATTCTAGAACATCACTAGATGATACAAAAGGCCAAAAAATAGGTTTGATGCCAAAAAAAAAAAAGAAAAAATGGCTGTACTAAGAAAAAACAATAGAAAACTTAAAAAATCTGGCAAATTTCTTCCTAAAACCTCTTTGTCAGTGCTGCATGCAAATTGCAATAAAATTTTTAATAATACTGCAATATTTTCTGAACAACTTCAAAACTGCAGAGACAATGAAGAGAGTTATCCTTTATCATGTCCAATTGAACAAAATGAGGGAGTGGCGTAAACTAAAAGTGTTATTTACTTATATCTATCACACATAGAGATGACCCTTTTAGAATTAACTGCTGTTGGTCTGTTTGGGGTTTTATGGTACCTAATTAACTTAGCTGTAATATGCCAAACAAAAGGCAAAATAAATGCTAAAAGACAGGATATCACTCAACCAAAATTTAAAATATGCACAGCACAAACACAAAAATCATAAAAGGGTAAAATAACAATTATAAAAGTGTTAAAAAACAAAGAACTAATTTGTCCATACAGAATCTTCAAGCAGCCATGAGTTATAGAGGTCCAACAAGACTGTGTAATGAGCTACAGCTGCTGCATTTGGATTAAAATGAGGTCCTGTTTGACTTTGTCTGTCCATTGCATCCTAGGTTTCCTCTGTTTCAAAGGCCTTTAAAGGCACACTACTCATAACCCTATTTGCTAATCTATAATTATGCTTATGGGTAACATGGACAAACCAATTCAGTCTCTCTGTACACAATATGGTCATATGAAGTTGCTAACTCCATTTAACTTACAAGGTAAAACCACCACCTAATGCCCAAGATACTGCATAAACATCTACAATCAGAGACATCAAATTTTCTGTAATCTTGCTTACAATGGGTCCAAGCTTCACCACCATAACCCTAGAAAGAACCAAACTATTATAAAGCCTAATTTTAGTCTTTAGGCACATACGTCTATTTCTCCACTCTCTCTACAGATTCTTAAAAGTCCCAGCAGCAATCCCTATTATTCTACTAATCTCATGCTGCACATTGTCAATATCAGTTACACAGCTCTTAGATAATTACACTGAGACACATGAGAATGAAACTGTTTAAAACAACTGAAGCACAATGTGCCAACCAATTTTCATCACTTTAGTTTTCTCTCTGTTTATCATGAAAACTATTCTAGTACCAGTCATATCAACATCCCAAATGAAAGAATTCATCTCATCAACAATCATTAGCCAATATGGCCAAAACTTATGCATAATCTAAATCAGAAATTTTTACATCTCTAGAACATTTAAGGCCAAAGTCTCTGCCTTGCAGAGAATTCTGCATAACAAAATCATTAGCCAAATAAAGAGAAAAGGAGACAAAATGTACTTTTCTCTAACTCCACTAGCAATGCTAAACCAATCAGTACAAATTTTACCAACTCTCACACCAAACTGAGTGTTATTATAATGGTTAGCTTTCTTATGCTAACTAAATTGTCAGATATGCTATACAATCTCACCATAAATGAAATTATGATGATCAACTGAGTCAAAAGCCTTTCTGAGGAAGGGCTGGATCAGTTGGTAGAGCACCAGGCTCATAATCTGAAGTTCTCAGGTTTGAGTTACAGTTGTTCAGTATTGAGATTTATCTCAACAAAACTCTAAGCCCTGACCTCGGTCAGTAGGGGACACTGATGGGCTTAGAAAGGACGCCGTACTTCAGATAGCATGTTAAGTCATGGCCCTGTGTGTGAGAGCCATACTCTGTGCACATTAAAGAACATGCTTGATGGCCTTGATGGGAGGCTACCACCTGTCTCCTAACACCTTTAATAAAATCTCTACGACACTGTATATATCATTAAAATGCAGCAGGATGAGGCACGATAATTCAAGACAAGTGATAACACTAGAGTATCTGCTTATTAGTTGACAGACTCTTTCAAGATGGATGCCAATGGTACATAAGTCGTATAAATCTTTCTTACAGGTACAGTATTGTCTTCAGTATCTATGCTACTTAATTCTATTTCTCTATAGATTATGATAGTTAACAGAAGACAAGTTAACATAAAATGCAGTAACCATGACATTATACAATGAAAACTCACTTAAAATGCCTTAAATGGAAGGCAAGTTCACCATGCAAGGCAAATTATTATATACATGATATTACACCAATACCCATATATGCACCAATCCCCTGTGATCATGCATAGAACAGGCCAGGCCTAGCACCTAAGATTTGACCCCCCCCCCCCTTCTCATGGTGCAGGCTGTTAGTACCTTTCAAAAGAGATACTCTCTTGGAAGTGAACAGAGGAGGAGGGCTGCCAGATCAGTGTGGATCTGGACAACTATGGTTAATTTTTTTACTATCCTGCTGAGATGTGGTCAACCACATAGGGTTCTGGTGCTGACCATATAAATTTACTGGACTGGATTAAGACTCTGAACTTGATTATGGATCCTGAATTTGTTGCACTATTGGGCTTCTGTGGAAGGAAAATCTGCCACTTTGTTTTATGTTTGTGGATTGACAACCCCAAATGAATAGATTCACGGGATACGTTTATCAGCTGGTGGATAATCCTGAGCAGAGGTCATCGCAGGCACCTGAACTCTTGCTTCTACGGCCATTGTCAAATTATACATTGGAGGAAGTCTTCCAATAGATGGCTTCTTTACTTTAGTAGTGGGGGAAAAGGTCTTTGCCCCATGCCTGCGATTAGGGAGCCGTTTGATATTGTCAGCATTCCCTCTCTTTAGGTAGTTCGAATGTGAGGACTCTGCACAGAGCTTTTTCTCTTGATGTCCTCACACAAGAATTCCACCATTATAATTTAGATATTCTCGGCTTGCAAGAGACCAGATGGACAGATAAAGGTCAGATTCTTAAAAATAATCTTAAATTTCTCTTTTCAGGGAGGGACGACAATAAGCATCACCAAGGCGTGGGTCTGCTTCTCAGCAGACACGCTAGTGATGCTCTTCTAGGATATGAGTGCCTTAATGAAAGGTTTCTTACAGCAAAATTTCAGACAAGCATTAAATACTTGAATGTTATTTGCTGTTATGATGCCGATGAGGATCAGAAGGATAGGTTTTACAGACAACTTCAGGATATTTTGAATTCTGTCAAAAGGAGATATTATCCTTGTTCTAGGTAACTTCAATGTCAAAGTTGGTACTGACTCTGACCTTTGGGGAGGAGTAATAGGCCCTTTTGGTATTGGTAGCTGCAATGGCAATGTCTCCTACAGGTAAGTAAACTCAATGGATTCAGAATAACTAACACTTATTGCAAACCCTGTGACATACATAAGTACACCTGGGTTTCACCCGATGGGCTGCATAAGAATATGATTGATTATATATTAATTAACAGCAAATGGGCCAGTTCTGTTAGGAATACCAGGTCATATAGGGGAGCTGAAATTGGATCCGACCATTACCTTGTTAAAAGTGTCTTGCAACTTAAACTTAAAAAGTATTGTGCTAGGGTTAAAAAATACTGAAGCTCTGAAAAACCCAGTTTTAGCCAAAGCTTACCATGATAGGTTACTTAATCATTATGACAGTCATGGTATGCTTACTACTGAAGTTGTGGAAGAATGGGATCATTTTAAACAGGCTTTTTTTTGGACACTAACAGTACTCTTTTAGGAAAAAAGGAGCAGAGGAGGCAGAATTATTTGAGTGATAAGGCACTTGAACTTATTTCAGAAAGAAGGAACTACAGGAATGTCCTTAATCAGTACCCTACTAGTCCTAATAGAAAGCATTACAGAGCTTAATAAATGTGTAAAGGATCAGTTAGCTGCTAATAAGAATGTTTGGCTTGGCTGACAAAGCCGAGGGAACAGGCAGCACAACAGCAGAGAGCTGTACCAGATAGTTAACGTTTTGTATGGTAGAAAACGGACAGGCATACAAGGATTGAAGGATAAACAAGGTAAGGTTATAGAAGGTGAAGATTCTGTCATGGCTAGGTGGGCTGAGCATTTCAGTGATGTTCTAAACAATGTTGTTAGTTCTACTCCCATTGTTTGTAATGATCATAGATGCATTACTGGCTTAAATGTTAGCCCTATAACACAGTCTGAAGAAATTTTAGCTATTTCTAAACAACATAAATCTCCAGGGGTCAATGAAATTACTATGGAAATGCTTAGAGCTGGGATTGTTTCGGTTACTACATGGATGACTGAAATGATGCATATCTTTTATGATAAAAGCATGGTTCATAAGGATTTTACTTGAGCTATTATTACTCCCTATTTTTAAAAAAGATGATTAGATTGGATTGTTTTACCTCAGAGTGGCACTTTTTTTGCACACCATGGGCTAAATGGCCAGGTCACAAGGACCCCAAAAGCTCTCAGAGGTTGGGTGAGGGGACCCAATGGAACAGCTGTTGGGAGACAGATGGTAGCCTCCCACCAAGGCCATTCATCGTGTTCTTTAATGTGCACAGGGTATGGCTCTCCTGCACATGGGTCCATAGCTTAATGTCCCATCCGACGGACGGCAGCCTTTTCAAACCCATCAGTGTTGAGGGCAGGGCAGGGAATTTTGCTCATCAAGGTTTTTTGACAGTGAGCTGAAGTTATCATGGGCACTCAGAGTGGCCTGTGGTTATGCAGCCCCATTTACAGCAGGATTCAATGTACTGTGTTGTGACACATTAGTGCCATCACTAGCATTAAAATTACAGCTGAGTTGCACCACAGTATCCCTTCTGTTGGCCAGTACCATATGGGACAGCCTTCGCTCACCTCTAGCATAAATGAATCGTGGTTATCCCACACCTTGCCAGCAGTTTGTGGTTTTTCCCTCCTTGGATCACTTTTTTGAAGGTACTAACCACGGCTGACCATGAGCACTCCACAAGCCTTCGCTGTCTCAGAAATGCTCTGATCCAGTCGTCTGGCCATTACAATTTAACCTTTCTCAAACTCACTTAAGTCTGCTGCCTTTCCCATCTGAAGAACAAGAATAACACTGATTAACAGAGCTCAGTATCAGGTTTTATTTATACCATTTCATGACCTTCACATGTGCCATCATTTACCTGCAGTTGTTTCGATTTGCATAAAGACATGCTGGTCATAATATTTTGGCTCTTTGGTGTATATTGGAGGCACCAACTGGAGACCACACGTGAGAAATTGAGCAATCTGTGGGGAGACAAGGTAATGGCCACCTTACCAATCATCACCCTCACTATCACCTTTAGAAGGAGCTTTGAGTGTTTAGAGATGGAGTTTCCACCACAAAACCAGTCTTAGGCACTTGACAAATTTAGGTATTCCCATGAGACCTTCCAAACCCTTACTGATTGAGAAAGGAAACAGGCCCTCAATTACCTCTCACTCATGGAATGAATGATTAGGAACTGGGAATAAAAGAAGTAGACAATGATGAAGTAGAGGAAGTTGAACATGAAGACAGGCTTTCATGATATGCACGCTTAATGCATGAGACAGATGAATTAACTTGAAAATTCATCATTACTGACTTAAGGAGTCATAGTCCCCACCCAACATGGACCAAACAAAAAGATGCCTGATTGGACAAAATTTCGAAAATTGGATTTTTCTGATTTTTATTTTATATATCTGATTTTAATATTTCAGATTTTAAAAATCATGATTTAAAAGCTTACACATACAGCCAATGATTCCCACATAAAAATAAAATAATAATTAAGAAATAACTAAAAATAAAGTAGCAAGGATACTTGCAAACATGTACCCTAACGTGGGCAAGGTACTTACTAAGTTTCAATTTAATTGTTCACAAATAGTGCTGTTACATTTAAATTCATCTAAAACTTATTGCTTCCCAAGTTGTGAGGAGTGAAAAAGGTTATATAACATGAGTGTATATACCATTAGTTACTAACCACTAATTACCTAATTTCAACTCATATTTAAGTCTTTATAGTTACCACATAGCCTAAGATATATTCTTTGTAAAATAACTCAAAAGTATATTAGACTAATTAGTAATATAAAACTAATCACCAGTACTTGGTGGCTGGTGATTAGTCTAGATCTACTTTGGAGTTCTCGTCGAAAAGCTGAATGCATTCAGATGTTATATTGCATAGTTGTTGTTATTTACTAATCTATAGCTACCATCCACAGCTACTCATCTTTATTAATCAATATTCTAATATATATATTTTATAATTATTAATATATTTATTAAATATATTAATCTATATCTAATCACTATGTTTCACTAATTGGTTCTAGCAGGTCCAGTCCACTAACCAATTGGACCTGAAGGTACACACTACAGGAGCTCCAACTTACCTGAACCAGAGGTCAAAGCAGTGTGAAACAGCAGTCTTCTAAAGTGATACTCAGTTTTGAGATAAACAGGCTCTCCCAGTGGCAAGACAGGCCAAAGAGGACACTGCTAGTCATGCATTGGGAAGAGAAGAAAACTACACCTGAGCGACTACCAGGATCTTCCTTTCCAGTGACATGGGTAATAGGATACAGCAAATATAGAGGTGAGTGTTTAAGACCCTGTGAAGATATGTGAAGATACCCAAACTAGCAAAACCTCTGCAGAGTTGTCCCTTACCATGTACAGGAGATCACTTTGAGGGGTCAAAAAGTTGGGAGTTCCCTCTATAAATTGGGAGAGTTGGCAGGTATTGCCCAAAAAAATAGTATATCTGCATTTTGCTAGTTAAAAATGTTCTGTTCAGTCTACTACAGTAACAACTGCAGGAATAGAAAGATATATTATTTTAACCACACTAATAAAATATTATATGATTCTTAGTTAAATCCATCTTAGAGAAAAGACTTAGAAACAGAATGTTAACAGTAAAATTTACCAGAAACTGTAGCAACCGATTTCCACCATTCATCTTGAGATATATTTGTGCTTTGTAGTGGTTGGGTAGTTATATTTGCCAAACCTGTATAACTTACAGACATATCTCTGAGAACTGATAATTCTGTGCGATTTGTGAGATCTACAAAAAAAAAAAATTGCATTAAGCAATTGCTTATTAATTTTCAATTGCACAGAAGTAAGTGAATGAAAAATTTTTGTTCAGCAAACTTAATTTAGTGAAAAAAATATACAATCGCAAAATAAAATACTCTTAATTCTTTGTCTGATTAATCTTTAGATGGAACTAGTTTAATCCACAGAGCAAATACAAGCTACATAGGTGAAATATACCGTGTAAACCTTCTAAATACACTTATCCAAAGTAAAAATCTGCAAATGATCACTAAAGGATATTTCTACAAAGGTCATGTTTCAAATTGTTCAACTCCCACATCTTGGCTCGACTTTCTCTTCAAGTCTTTAAAAATGCACTTCTTAACACTATTGTTAATGTTACAGATTTGTATGCAGAAAACATCTTTCTCTACATAAAATTCTACCATTTCTGATCAGATACATTTTCCTTTCTTTCTATTGACAAAAGAAAACAGTTTTTGATATATTTCAACAGATATATTTACATTATACTAACCAAGAAAGTGCAACAATTCACCAAGTTATGAAGTTACTCAAGTGTATATTAATATGAAAAAGGGCAAAATTCCATCTCAATTAACAAATGCCTGTGGAAATAGAACAGCATTCAGTCTATGTTAAACTGATAGGAGAAAGTCTCAAAGTGGATTAATTAAGCTATTAAAGAGTAGCTATTATCATCAGCAATGTGTTAAGCACAGCTAAAGTCCACAGAAATAAGCACATTCACATAATTCAAACATATAAACATTCAAACATATAACACATCACATTCAAATATATATAATATGTGTGAATGTAAATAGAAAATAAATGTGTCATCCTCTACACAGTGCATTGAACATTTGCTTTATTACATTGAAAGAACAACACCTCTAACACATACCAAAGCATGGGTGTAACAACTGGTGAATCTGTGGCTTCACTTATAACACTAGACAACAAATTGAAACTTTTTTTTTTATAACATTGGTCAAATAGGATGTTTTTAACTAATTTTGAGGGGCTGAATTCAAATATGGCTGTGAAAAATCTGCAGCATGTACAGTTTTTTTTATATAGCAGATTGATATATTTCAAATTTCAATGAATACGCATATCTGGGAAATGAAAATAAATGTGACTATTTTCTTAAATTGCAACTGAAAACTCATTAATTAATTACATGATTGAAGTGAAAAAAATTAGAAACATCATAGTTATAGACCACTGAATATAAAGTAACAAATGAAATAATATTGAAATGCAAAATAAGAAGAAAACATGGATAAGGATCTTTTATACTTACAAGAAGTTCATTTTTGTCTTTTATGTGCTGAGGTATCTTCCTTCTGCAAGAACTAGCAGTAGTCACCCATCATTGCTGGGCCCCACCTGCCATGGTATCTCTCCTCCATGGTTCGAATATCCAGGTGAAATCTTTTCCCTTGCTCATCACTGACAGCTCCTAAGTTATTGGGAAAGAAATCTAGATGTGAGTGTAAGAAATAGATCTTCAAAGACATTTGTCAGCCAAGATTTTCATAGTTTTGAGGATCTTGAATGAGCTGATGGTAGTTTTCCTCTTTGTGATTCCCCAGAAAACCCTGGACCACAGATGTGAAGGATTTCCATGTGAGCGCTCCATCATATTCAGTGTTTCTTCGAAGACAGTATCATTCAGTAGCTTCCTGATCTGAGGACCAACAAAGATCCCTTCTTTGAGTTTGGCATCATTTAGTTTTGGAAATTTTTCTTTTAAGTGCAAAAACCCTTTACCAGTTTTGTCTTAGCCTTTACAAAGTTTTTCATAAGCCTCTATTTGATGTGTAGTGGTGGGAGCAGAACATCAGAGAGGTCAACTAGACCTCAAGAAAAGATTTTATACCTCACATTACTCTTTCCAGGAATAGAGATATTGTCCACAATCATCTGGTCATTGAGTGGATGATCAAGAATTGCGGAATTGGAGAAGGCAAGATGTAGGACAAAGTAAAGGATGAAGAACAGTCCTCATGTTGGGCTCATTTTGCGAATGAGGCAAATTAATATTTTGGAGAATTCATCATTATTGATTTAAGGATTGAGTGCCTATGACCCCACACAATATAGAGCACAACAAGGGGATGCCCAATTGGATGTCACGGCTGCATGGATATCATACCCATAACACAGTGAATGCAAGTTCTACACCATGAATGTGGCAAAGAAACTCACAAACTTGTGCCTGGACATGACCAAGGGACTCACTACGTGTTTGAACCCAGCAGAACCAACCCACCAGATGATTGATTCTGTGAGAGCCACCCCAAGACCTCTTACTTACCTGAAGCATACACCAAAGCAGTGTGTAGCAATGGTACTCTAAAGTAATGCCCATCCCCATGATAAACAGGCTCCTAACTAATAGATAGGCCAAAGGGAAAACTTGTCATGAGTTTGGAAGAGACAAAATGCCCTGAGTAAGTAAAAGGATACTAAATTACAGAAACATGGGCTACAGTGCTAGGCAAACATGCAGGAAAGCATTCAGGACTGTTTAGGTACCTGAATCAGCAGAACCTTTACAGGGTACAGTATTTGGTACTTTGCATTTTCCTTGATAACAATTCAACAACAGAACAATAAATACATATAAAAGTAAAATAGTTTGATGCAGACCAGAATCTAGAAAAGAACATTGCAGGGGGGAGGGGAGTCCAAAAATACAATTGAATTTAAAAAAGATGTGTGTGTGTGGGGGGGGGGGGAAGAGACCGATTTGAAATATAGTATAGCATCCCCTTCCTTTTACAATTCTTAAAAAAAAAATTTCTTGAAAAAAAAAAAATGCATGAAATATAAATATGTTATATTTCATGCTTATAATTTTTTGCATCTTTACCCTTACTAACATTCTGAAAGAAGGGGTGATGGCATGTCCCCAGATCCAATCCTGGTCTGATGTTACTTTTAACTTCGCATTTTATTCAATCTGTGCTAAAGTAGTGTGGATTCCTAGAGTTGGAGTCTCTTGAACTGTACTGATCTCCTGTTTTTTATTATTATTCTTATTTTATTAGATGCATACTGTTAATAGGAACACCAGGGCAACTTTCTGTTATAGTAGTAAACAAGAATATCGCTAAAATATTATAGATATTGTAAACATTTGTTTACATTAGGTTTACATTTTTTTAAACATAGATATATTACAGCACAGAAATAAAATGTTTGTAAAACATTGAATGTTTATGCTTAGGACACAATGTAAATTAGTTCTGTATTATATTTGCAGTCCATCAGTCTTACTTTAGTTGGGAGCTCAGAAGTTTTCACCAGAGTATACCAGAGTAATAGATGTGCAAAGCCTCAAATCATGAATCAATGAATTATGGGGAATGGTTATATTATTAAAATTTTATCTTCTTGTAATTAAATTAATAAATTGCACATTTCATAAAATTTGATATCGGCAGAGAAATGCTTACCTGTATTTTCATCAGCCAACTTTGCTTTTTTGTTTAATATGTCAACTACTTCATTTTCTAACCAAAAGAAAACAAAATTAAATACAATTTTCTCTTGAAATGTTAACTACAAAGCTTTAATAGTGATGAATATTTGTAAATTTCACTAGATAATCACACAAAAGGAGTAAAGGGGTTAAAATTAATTTATTTCATTTTGCAAACTGAACATAATTTAGAGTAGCTATTAGTTTTTTGTCTTGACGAGTTGGCTACCAAGTTCAATTCAAATACAGTAGAACATCAGTTATTTAACACAATAAAACACTGTAGATTAAAACATTGTGTAAATAATAATAAAAACAATGTCTGTTACTGTGAATGGTGCTGTTCGTGATTGTGACCTTTACCTTTGTTTCCCTATCTAGACATAAAACAAGCACCCTTTCCTTTCCTGAGGGTACACTGAATGATAGATTCCGTTACATGTACATTTCAGTGTCAAAGTGTCCATGGAAGCAAGGAAAGCAATGCTACCCTTAAAGTTCTAATAAACAGTAAAAAAAAATGGAAAAATATATAAACAGATTTTCACATAGAAATATTTTAAGAACTTTACTAAATTTATGCTACCCTTAAAGTTCTAATAAACAGTAAAAAAAATGGAAAAATATATAAAAAGATTTTGACATAGAAATATTTTAAGAACTTTAACTAAATTTAATCTAACATAAACTTTACATTCATGGCCGAGTGGTTAGCACGCTTAGCTACTGATCTAAGGGACCTGGGTTCAAACCCCGGGTAAGGCATAGATGTATGTGTCGTTTTTCTGCTGAGGTCCTTGCCATCCTCACAGACCTTCTACTATGGCATATAAACTTACAGGTTTCTGTCAAACCTCTGTGGCAAGCAGCTGCTTGAGGGGGTATTTATTATTTTTATTTTTTATTTTAAACTTTACATTTATATAATAATTCTGTATAATAAACAAAAGTACCAATTTGCCAGGCTAGTTAAGCTAGGAGTGTATGAAAAACCTTGTGTCATTTCTACTGCATTGGCAATCATATTGCATAGTGTAAGTTCCATTTTCCACATTCAACTAGCAAAAATTTCTCTCCCAGAAACTACTTATTTCATAGTATTTCATACTTTTCTCACTATCCATTAGAGGCCACTAGAGGCAGACTGTTAGTTCTGTAATTGGTTGTCACCATTTATCGATAGCGTCGCTTAGGATACAAGTGGCACCACTAGTTCATTGAAGGCAGGAGTAATCATTTGTGCTAATTTTTAGAAAACGAAGTAAAATCCTTATTTTTCCTTTATTTTCCTATATCCAGCTTTCACACTACAAATTATATGTGAATATTTTGTAGTCTTCTTCAGCTGGTGAAAATGATCATGATCTTTTGCATTTAGATACCTCTTAGTCTAATTGACCTGATGCAGCTTTGCTGAACTGATTTACATATTTCTGACTGTTTTACTGTTCTTGTCATTACCATAATAACTAGAAATAATTTAATGTTGCTTCACCTAATTTGGGTTTTTAAAAACGAATTAATTGCCTTAAGAGAGTACCATTCATAATATGCTACATTCAAATACATGTAGATGCATTGAAAAGTTCTGAAAGTGTAATGGAAGCATATGAAAATTCTGGAAATTTAAAACTCAAAAGTTACATAAATAAGCATAAAAATATTGAAAACAAACTATAATAAGGCAGTGCTCTAATATAAATTTATTAACAACAGAGCCTGCATAAATGTAATTTTTTATTTAACGTAGAAAAACACAAAACACATCTAGGGAATCTTTTGGTGTATAATGATCAGCTTTCAACTATTTTGACATAGTTCTTCTAAATGAAATATGTCACATGCTGACTGATACCAGAAGTGATTACCAGATATTAAATTTGTGAAAAACCTTTTCTAATAACGTTGACATTTATAACACAGAATTGTGCATCATTTTGCTTAAATATCTTCGTAACTATATACCTTAACTTATTTGAAATTTATTTACTTAATTCCTTCATAAGACTTAAATTCTTGAAAACAACAGTTTCAAAACTGATAAATCAACAATTAATTTGCCACCATGCTTCATTCAAAAAAACAATTGAAACGAAGTAACTTAGTTAGATATATGGCCAATCAGAAAAGTCTATATATTATTATCACAATTGCAATACTTAACACTTTTTTCATATACATCTCAATAAGATTTAACCTTAAAGTGAGTACTTATTCAATCACCTTTAGCTACTTAATCTTGTAGCAACAAGAAACAATTTATTGCTTTTTTTAAAAGTGTCATTTTTCAGCTACAGTATAAACTTTTGAACTGAACTTTTTCACTGCAAATAAGAGAACTATTAACTGGAGTATCCTACTTTTCCTATTAAAACAAGATTTGCATATACTGACTTTTAAGTCGTGTTGTATTTTTTAAAAAATCCAAATATTTACCTATAATGGAATACAGGTTTGAACTTGAAATTAGTTTCAACTAGATGCAAATTCTAAATACGAATTGACAAATAAAAGTCTGAAATATTGAAGTGGCAGGAAAGTTTAAAACATTTCATATAAGAAATTCTGCCATGTTTCAAAAGACATTCAACTAGTATGATTAAAATAAAAAAATCCATTAATCCTTTCTGTGTCAGAACCCAGATAATCATTTTCATCTTTTGAATTCTTGTGATCGGAGCTGCAAGTTTCGTTTCCATAGTACAAGGTTGTAAAAAAAAATATTTTTCTGAATAAAAATCTGATTTTTTTCAACTGTTGCTATTTAAATATCAAAAATAACATTTAAATTTATGATATATATTTTTTACCTGTTGATTCCCCTTGAAAAAATTATGATAAAGTTTAAAAATAAATTTATTTGAGTGTGCAATGAACATATGCGCATGTTCAGTCACCATAAATAGCATTCAAGTAGTGCTGATTTAGTTTATGCCTTTATTCTTCCATACCATACTTAGATTATCGATTGGTTGCAATTCTCCATACTTTGGGCTATTAATAGCTCTGCTAGGGTGGTAATGCTTTCTAAACTTGAAATAAAAAGATGTTGATTTTATTACTATCGAAAATTGCATCATCCGGGAACAATGTGTATTGGCTTTTGGTCAATATTTTAACAGACTTTCAATTTTAAACTTTTTCCATTTAAATGTTTCTAAAATAATTTTTTATTGCTTCTCAAATGGATAATGTGATTATAAACAATAATTGTAAACAATTAAAAACAAAACTGCTAGCGATGTATAATGGCAGGAATCAGAATAACATTAGGATTATTCAAAGTGTGATTTTTATAAGGTAGGGCTTTATTTATCAACACTTTTATTCCCATTTCAAACAAATAAACTAATTAAGGTCAGGAAATTGTGATTTTTAATCAAAATTTCTGCCAGAAATTTAGAATTAAACTTTTCCGTAGCAGTTATGTAGTTTCACAATAAAGTGAATCATTCTCAGATTCAGTGCTTCAGTTAAATATGCAAATGTCTTGAAACATTTTGTTGTACTATTGACCATTAATAGTCATTTTTCCAGGGAAGGTGTTTATGGCTACCATTCCTTGGGAACTGAAAAAAATTGTGAACATCCTCGTCCAAAAGCAAAAGTTTAGTTGGAGGATTTGGAGAAGAGGTTCATCTTCCACAACCCAAACATAGTTGTCAATCTTTTTGGGAGTTGTATAGTAATAAAACCACGTCTCATCAACTGTGACAATGTCTTAACTGTTTGGTGCCACTACATTAACCCACTGCCAGTATCTACTTGCATGAATTGACTTAGTCCTTTTTTGCTGTTCTGTCAGTTTGAGGGTTATCCATTTGGCACAGATCTTTTGGAATTTCAGATGTTGACGAATAATTGTTTCCACACTGCCAATCAATACATTGAAATCTAAACTTATTACTTGAATGGTGATGTATGGTTTTTCCTTAATGAGTTCACAAACAGCAGCAATGGTCCTGCATGAGGGAGAGCTTTGAAAATGGATTTTCTGTAAAATATTATTTTGTTTTTGGCAAGTTTTGCACTAAAGATTTGAAAAGAGACATGAAAAAATTGTTTTCACTTGCAGCAAAGCCTTCACTGTGTCCACATTTAGATGCAATTTCTCCTTCTTTCATATTAAATTCATATGTGAAAAAATTCCTTCAATTGGATGGAAAGGATATTCCTCCAGCTGGTTTTCACTTATTTCTTCATTCATGAGATGAGAAAGATGCAGCAGAATGATGCCAGATACCAAACTCTTGCCAGATTTTCCACATTTGCCAAGTCATTTGAGGTTCTAAACTCCGTACCATTACAGGTTGGGACTCAACCCAATACAGGGGGAACCCGTGTTTGAAAATTTGGGACCTATGGTTCAAATATCTGGAGAACTATAGGGCACTGATCTCTAACACATAGATAAAACTTAATAACTTGCATAGTAATTAGTCCATCAGTAACCATAAGGCATGCAATGGTGTCCACACATAGCAGACAGATATGCATTATCTACTGGTGTTCACACAAATACAACTATCATTATGATGATGTTTCTGCTCAATTTTCAGTCACCTGCATTGCAACCAAAATATTTTATAACAGTGTTACCCCTAATATTATATTAATAAAAATTTTCTCAAGCTGTACAATCAATTTCTTATATAAAAAATATCTAAAAAATTCTGGTGCACTTTTGGGGATATTTGTTCATCAGGAATAGAGCTTTATATCCAGAGACTTAAGGGAGAGAAACTCGTCTCATGATAACCCTTAAAACCATGATAATTAAGGGAGAGAATTACATGTCCAAAATAAGCCAGTATTTTTGCTTGGGGGATCAGCAATTACATGTCCATTGTGCCCCAGGATAAATAATGAGGGGGACATTTCCCCCACCCTTCTTTCAGACTTTATTCCACACAACTGTCGTGGATGCAGAGGGATGATTGAAGTAAATTCTACCAATGCACTTTGCACAGGACGATTAATTAGTCCACTTAATTACTATTCACCTGTTATCCTAGGTGAAACCACAGATTCACAAGTTTTTACACCTGTATTTAGGTGTGCTTCTAATGTGTTGTGCAAATATCGTGTAGGAAGATGAATAAATGAATGCACCATAGTAGAGGATGACACTGTTTATTTACATTCACACATATATGTACATATGGGAATGTGCTCGATTTTGTGGGCCTTAGCTGTGCTTGAGATTCTTAGAAACAATGGCTTTATAGATGTTCTCAGAGACTTTATCCATCAGCTTAATTTAACCTGAACATTGGTTCACTATTGTAAGCATTCATATGATGAAGTGGAAATCTTTACAGATATCTATTTGCCAACCTCAAAACTCAGTGAGAGAATATCTTAATCCCTGCCTGCACCACCTAGTTCACACAGAACCCTACTCCTTTAGGATTCCCGAAAAAGAGCTGCGTCACTTCAATGCACTAACAAAAATGATCTCTCGGTTTCTCAGCAACACTCAGTCTCATCTTTTGTTTCCTCATCGCTCTTCTCTGTGACTCCCAGCCCTTCTGGCCAGTGACAGAAGAGCAATAAAACCCCTTTGTTCGTGCTCAGTTCCCAACATATGGAAAACTGCCCAGCTTGGTCCCAAATGGCAACTAATGAACCACATTCCCATTTCAGATACTTCAGAAAATAAACTTATAACATGAATATATATAACGAAAAAGATACAACAAAAAATAAATTAGAGGACATGATATGCCCTACCTAAAAGTTTGTTAGTCTTCTAATAAAACTATGAAACTCATACCTGTGTCACTCTAATGGTAATGGCCTCAGCTTTCTGGTGAACAATGTCCTCACTTGAAGACTGCACAGTTAATTGACTTATAGTGAACACCAAATGTCATCGTCACTCAGAAGTAATTGACTACAATTAACTTTCTTTGAGTGTCCACAGACTCGATGATCTTTATTGCTTGAACAGAGCATCTCCTTGCAAATGAGTTGGGTGGATTCCATCCTTTCTCACTTTTACAATCTTTTGAGTTGCCTTATCCACCTCTTTCATCACAATCCCTAACCTAATCACCAACACTCTTAGGAGTTTTCTTAATGACAGAGTGCTTTCGGATAGAGCCAAACCCAATATGTGAGAAAAGTGCCAAGGCCCTGCACCTGGACATTTTTTTATGCCCTATAGTGATGAGAATCCTTCCCTTTCAGTTTTATTGGCATCTGTCAATCTGATCCTTCTTGAATAATCAGATGCTCCTTCTTGCATTTTATCTTTCATTTTACAATTCTTCCTTTTACTCTGGAATTTAAAAGTTATCCTTTCTAAATTTGACTGGTGCTTGTTTTTACTATGGACTTGTTTCTTTTGTCCTCTGAAATTCTCCTAAATGTTCTATCTGTTCTATCAATACTCTATAAGTTTTTGTAATTTAAAATATTTTTCAACAAGACACTATGATTTGCTATAGAAAAAACTTATTTGCCTTGCTCTTATTCTTTTCAACACTGAAATTATTACTACCATAAATGCACCCTTTATTACTAATCAATGACCACTTAGGTCTACAACCATACTCTCTTGTACTTTTAACAAATTTTTTTTCTCCAATCACTGAATTTCAGCACTTTGGCTAGATATCTCTCTAATCTTAGCATCATTTTGGTCATTTTGACAAAATCGCATCTCTTCTCTCTTCCTACCTTCATCAGCAATTAACTGAACTCTTACCACTTTATTTTATCATTAATCACAGAATCTAATACTTAAGATCATTTCTGTCTAGAAATTTCTCATTTACCTCCATCACAATTTTCTCCTTATCACTACTATTTACTGCTCAATATTTATATTTCCAATCTTAATTAAATTCTCAACTAGATTCTCATTTTTCATTGCCTTACTAATTTCCTGATTTATCTTTATCTACTACTTGCACAATATTTGTGACTTCAGAAACATATCTACCAATTATTTGATTATTATCTATCATTACTTGATTAATTTCACCTGAGTTTTCCACAGACATTAGTCTTTACTCTGATATTGGTTTCCTTGTCTACCTAACTAAAATTTATTCTTACTTCCAAATCTACACTTCTCTTCTATCTGAAACTCATGCTCTATGTCAGGATGGCTTACTTGATTCTACTTCACGATGATTCTTTATCTTAGAATCAGTCACCTTATCAATTTGCATTCTAGCTTTAATTTCAGATTTATTCATAATTCCTAAATTTCAGTTAGATAAAGTGTCTAAGGGTGATGTTAAGAATAAGTATCAGGTAGACAAGGAAACCAATGTCAGAGTAAAGACTAATTCTGTGTGGAAAACTCAGGAGAAATTAATCAAGTAATAACAGATTTAATTTTATCATCATTATCTACACTCTTATTTACTTTGCTCTCATGTAAATCACTAGACTACTTTTCTATCTCTGATATTAATACTCTTACTATCATCGTTTTCCTTATCAGGTACATTACACAATATTTCACACTTATCATCTAGAGAAATATTTTCTTCATCAAATCTAGACACATTCTTGTCCACCTTAAATTTAATTGCACAATGTGCATTACTGCTACACTTTTTTCTCATCAGGTACCTCAAACCTAACCTTATACTTAACATTTTCAGACAACATTTCATTTTTATCATTACCCATGTAATATGTTGTATCACCATTACTCTTACTATCACATTGCAGCCCTATGCATCACTATTGGTTCTCAGCCAATTTCTCTAGGGTGGCAAAACAATTTGGAGTAATTAGCACGTCAACATTCAAATCTTCTACTACCACACACAAAACTTTACAGTTTCCTCTATATTCCCCTGCCTGATTTCCATCAGTAGCTGCTTAATAGGGGCCTTAATTAATAGAGCCTCCATGTGGTCTATGAACACAGAAACCAATTATATATTTCTTTGAGGTCTCCTATATTTGTCAGAGATCAAAGACTCTTTTATAATTGAAATTTAAGTTACTGAATCCACTATGGCATTAAATTTCTTATCCTCATATTCAACAGAAGCAATTGTCAAAGAAGTCTTGACAAGGGTCCCTCCACTTCAGGTATCTATGCCGAAACCTTTTAATCCTGCCACTGATTCCAAAGTCATTAATTGGGAGGTAACTTTGCCAACAATTGAACTGGTGCAGTTACCTCTGCAAGATCAGACATTTGAGTGATTACATTAAAAGCTCATGCCACTTTTGCATTCTTATTGCACTTCAATGCAAAATGACCTTTTTGGTTACAAATAAAGCACATTCTTGAAGAAAAACTCTCATTCTATTTTCTTTTAAAATTGCTACTTTTGTTTTACAGGTTTGAATTTTGTTCTAAATTCCTTCAATTAAAATTAAATTTTGCAGCCGACTGGTCAAATCTGTTTTCTCTATTTTCCAATTTAAATTTCTCATGAGAAGTGATCCTGCATGTTCTCTGTGCCAGCAGAAAATTCTCTGAAATTTTGCAATTCTTCCAAGACCTACTCTCCTGTAACATAATGTGATTTTTCACATCTGTGGGCAATAGGTCTTTAATTTTGTCAGCTAACATTAAATCTTTCAATTTCTTGAAATTACCTACTTTCTGATTCTTCAGATAATTAAAATGGCTTTTCATCCGAGATGAAAAAGGAGTACTGGTTTTGGTAGAGAACTTAAACATGCTATCAAATTTCCTTTTGTACTCCAATGGTGTCAAATTAATCTGTCTTTTAATACACCAGATTTAATTTTTTCATAATCCTGAATTACCTCCTCACTCAACAGATTAAAAATGTTCTGCACTCTCTCCCCTAGCAATGGGTGTACTAACATTCCTTGTAAGTCATCTGTTATGTTGTACGGTTTGAATAATTTCTCTATTGTATCAAATTCCAGATGCTTACGTAGTATCTTGGGCATTAGGTGGTTCAACTTTGTAACTAATGATGAGGTTAGGCAAAGGAGTCGGCAACCTCCTTTAAGCAGCATATTGTGCACAGAGAGACTCTGCTGGTTTGGCCATGTTGCCCATATGGATAATTATAGATTGGCGAATAGGGTTATGAACAGTGTGCCTAAAGGCCTCAGAAGGAGGGGGAGACCTAGGATGCGGTGGGTAGACAATGTTAAACAGGACCTTGTTAGAATTTGTGTTCAGTGGCCTGATGCAGTAGATGTAGCTCAGGATAGACTTGCTTGGAGAACCAAATTGCACGGTCTGGTTGGACCTCCGTAGCCTATGGCTGCTTGAGGATGATGATGATGACGATGATTGTATCAAAATAAGCCAGTAACTTCTCCACTCTCTTTGGTAAGGGATAATTATTAGGGTTTAGGATCTTCTGAAGCCTTTTTAATTTAGGTCTCCTGAATCTGCTGAACTTTGACTTCCTTGGCTAATATTATTTGCCTTTTCTGTACCTGTTCTTCCTCCTTCTAGAGCTAATCTTCTATTATCTTCTATTATCTTCTATCTCTCTATCCACAATTTCCTTATCCCTTCTATATTCCCTTTCCAATCTTTTTCCTTCTCTACCTCTTTCTCTTTTTGCCATTTTATCATCTTATATTCCATCTTGAGACCGATTTCGGATCTGAATCACTCATTTCAACCGGATTCGAACCACATCCACTAGCACCCTGATCTCCCCAAAATTGCTATCAATCCTATCAATTTCGCTAACTTTCTCACTTTCCCCAGCCTCAATGTATCTAATTAAATCAATGCTCCTATCCTGCTCAGTTCCACCCCTGGTTTTGTCACAATCCCTAAGCATCATTGGCAACTCAAAACTCAAACAAAAATGAAAAAAGACAGAAAAACCACAGACTTTCACTCATACGAAGATATGGCTTCTGCTCCCTTGTCTTCTGGAACCAGAATCCCCTTCTAAAATAAGGAACCTCTTCCACAGTGACAATACAGTACAGTTCAAGCCATTGCTTGAAGACCCCACCGCTCAGTTTGTGTCACTATTGCCCTCAGAGACTGCTGATAAATGGTTGCAACCAATTGCAGAGCGAACAGTTGTGCCTCTAGCAGTTAGTGAACAGGATGTGAAATATAATGCATTGCTACAAAGCAACAAGCTCTGGTGCTTCCAACGAGAGAAATTTCTGCTAGTTGAATATGGAGAATATAACTTTGCTGTGTAAAACAATGACCAATGCAGTAGTGATGAGGTGAGGTTTTTCGAACACAGCTACTCAACTAGCCTGGTAAATTGGTGCATCTGTGTATTATACAGTGTAATGTAACAGAAATTTGAAGAATATTACATAGATGTAAAATTTATGCCAAAATAAAATTTGTTAAAATTATGTTTTTATCTCAAAACATTTATACAGTGTTTCCATAAATTAAGGAAAAATGAGAAAATCGTGATAATTCACCAAAAAATAGTGCGATCCTCACTAAACTTGGTCATGTAACCAGCAAAGTAATGCCGAGTGAGCATATCATATGAAAATTAGTCTAGGTTGCGTCAATATGCATAATCAGATAGTGGCAAAAAAACGGGTGTTTTGGAGTGGATCATTATTTTGTGTTGTAAATGTGAGTAAAGAAATTCAAAATAGCCATTTTATAGGAATGACCTCAAGACATCATTTGCCAAAGAAACTGCAGTGGAGAGCTATTGGCCGGCTCGAAGCAGGCCAAAGTCAATCAGACGTGGCACGATAGCTGAATACGAGTCCTTCTGCCATGCACAGACTGTGGAATAAATTTCTTAGCACAGATTCTGCATCTCGGACGTTTAGCTGAGGAAGGGTTAAAGTTACGACTGCTGTACAAGACCGATATCTGAGATTAACAGCATGAAGGAGCAGGACATCTACTCCCTCTCGTCTACGATCCTCTCTTGCAGCAGCCACTGGGAAGGTTGTATTAGCTCCTACTGTGTGTAGAAGGCTTCGTGAGGGAGGTCTGTATGCTAGAAGGCCAGTAATTTGTATACCCTCATGTTAACTGTCCAGTTAACATGCATGTGTGCCCAATTCAACTGCTTTCTCAGAGCAATGGAGAGGGTCAGTGCGAGGCAGGTTCAGCACATTCCCTGGAAACCAGCCCTGCGCTTTAAAAGGTATGCTACTGCATTTTTTCCTATCTTTAACACAGCAGCCGATACAATGTATCCTCGTTCCTCTAGCTCCATGTCTCACCACCAGAGTACAAGTCAGTTATTTTCTAAGCTCCACGAAAAGCTCATCATAAAAAACGCTGCCATTTTCCTATCTTTAACACAGCAGCTAACCCAATGTATCCTCGTTCCTATAGCTCCATGTCCCACTAACAGAGTGCATGTCAGTTATTTTCCAAGCCCAATAGTAAATCCAATCGCAGAATCTAAATTGATGACTATTCTTTTAATAGAAAGCAAAATAGAAATTGGTCAATTTTGATGACGTAATTAAAGATTTTGCGGCGAAAAAGGCAAGAAAAATTATGCAATATTTATAATGTACTCAGTGTTCCTATAAGTTGTATGTAGATATGTACCACACTTTGTACTTCTAATAAATAATTAATTATTATGAAATTTAGAAGTACATATAAATGTGTTTTTTTTTGGCTCTGTACAATTTTGGAACCCAGTCCTGCAAAAGTTTACTCTGGCCCTGACAATAGAGGTCTGTACTTGTCACAGACAAGTTCAGATATTGCTTGCAGAGTGATTCCAGACATTGATATGGAGAGAATGAGATACCCACTATCATCCCAGTAACATCTGTCAAAGAGACAGTTATGGCAGAGGTAGCGTGTGTGTTTCAGGTGGCATTTCCTTAGGTGGACACACAGACCTCTATGTGTTGACGAGTGGGAACCTCAATGCTCAAAGGTATAGAGATGACATCCTGGACCCTTATGTATGTCCTTATGCTGGTGCAACAGGTGAAACATTCATCTTACAAGACAATAATGCTCGTCCACACAGAGCTCGACTAGTGGAACAATACCTTCAAGAGGAGACCATTATGCACATGAAGTGGCCAGTTCAATTTCCCGACTTAAATCTGATTGAGTATGTATAGGATGCTCTAGGGAGATTGTTGCTGCCCCAACCCACCACACTGAACAAAGGGGGAGCTTATTACTACTTTAAAGGAACAATGGCCATTACTACCTACTGAACTGATTCACATCATCATAAACAGCATGGAGCATTGCTGTCGTGCCTGTATTCCTGTAAGGAGTGACCATACTCCTTATTAAAAAACTTTGCTTATTGCATTCTGAAACCTCATTTTTGGACAAGTTCCTGTGTTATTTTTTGACGAAAAATGTTTCTAGTGTAAAATATTTTATGCCATTCTGAAACTAGAATTGTAATGAATGTTTTCATCAAATTTCATTAAAATAATTCATATAGTATTTTTTTTTTATCTTTTTTCTAAGTTTTTCCTTAATTTATGGAAACCAGTGTATATAAATATATATTTTTAATTTATATATTTTTTATGAGAATGTTAGGGGAACCATTGCTTCCATGGAAACTTTGCAACTGGCCTGTCATGCAGAAGGAATGCGAATGTATTGGGTTATTTTATCACTGAGAAGCCATTTTTGCTCACACTGGGCTATATGGAAAGGACCTAAAGGGGTCAGAGAAGGTTTGGGAAGGAGACCCGCTGGACAGCTTTTAAGAGACAGATGGGAGGCTCTCATCTTGGAGATCTAGTGCATTCTTTAATGTACACATGGCATATCTCTCCTGCACAGAAGGCCATGTTTTAACATATCCAATAGACAGCAGCCTTTCCAAGCCCATCAGGGAAAGCTTTCTGACTGAGGGTGACTGAATTGGTGGTGATAAAGCTCAACACTGGCATAGGTGGGATTCATACTTGGGAACTGCAGATTATGAACCTGGCATGCTACTGACTGAACCACCTTCATGATATTGTAAAATTCTAGCAGATTGGCCATAAGACTGCAGTTATCCTTCTCATCATCTTATTAAAAATTGAAACAATACATTTGACAGAATATCCTGTGCTATTTCTCACATCAAAAATATCATTTTTTTTTAAACTTCATTGTATAGGTGTATATTTCTACTCTATAAAAGAATGAATTTATGTATATATCATAAAAACAATAGCAATAAAGTTATCTTAATATTGTATTAATTACAGAGGGAGTTCAAAAAGTTCTTGATAAGTGTCTGTATATTTGCACTTGTTCCTCCAAAGTTAATGAGCTATGATTAATTTTTCCATATCATTATTCCTCTCTTTGCTGGCAGCACATAAAGTCCATTCTTCAAAATCTGTGCATTGTTGTTATGGAGCCTACTGAAGTCGGGGATAATTTTACATTTTCACAAAGATGCAGGTTGGGGATGACATGAAAAAAATTCATGCTGCTTTATCACAAGTATACTGCTCACACAAATTAGGGAATATTTCAAAATGAATATGAAGCGATAATATATCCCCTAATTTTTGTGAGCAGTATATATGGGGATCAAGACTGTTCATATTGCTCTGTTATGGGAAAATTCTGAGAAGGATGACACTGTTATGGCAAAATTCAGAGAAAATCAGCAGAGCTTCATAGATCTCCCTCATGCAGGAAGACCAAAGGAGGCTGTGAGAACAAGAGAACCATCGCAGCTGTTCGTGAACTCATTAAGGAAAAACTCACATATCACCATTCAGGTAATAAGTTTAGATGTCAATGTATTGATTGACAATGCAGAAACAGTTATTCATAAACATTTAAAGTTCTGAAAGATCTGTGCTAAATGGATACCCCACAAACTGACAGAACAGCAAAATACAGCTAGAGTTGATTTGTGCAAGGAGATGCTGGCAATGTTTGAACCTTGTGGCCCCCAATGGTTAACAGACATTGTCACAGGTGATGAGATGTAGTTTTATTACTATACAACTCCCAGAAAGATCAGCAACTATGTTTGGGTTGAGAAAACTGAACCGAGTCACCAAATCCTCGGACAAGGCTTTTACTCAAGGAAGAGGATGTTCACAATCTAAGTCCATCAAGGAAAAAATGACTACAAATGGCCAATATTACACCAACATTGTTTTGCCCAAAATGTTTAAGGAGATGAAGGAGCAGCATCCAACAAAAGGCATGTCAAGGGTTCTTGATGACAATGCCAGTGCTCACAACCACACACAGTGAGTTACAGCATATCTGGAGCAAGAAAAATCAAAAAGCTACCTCATCCTGCATATTCACCTGACCTTGTAACAGTGCAATTTTTGATTGTTTACAAATATTAAAAAGGTACTTGTGGGTGTACCTTGCAAAAATGCATTCATTCACAGTTGCAAAGTATTCTCCAACAGGAGTACCACCAAGAATTCCAGAATTGGTGTAGACGTCTGCAACTTTGCATAGGTGCTGGAGGGAAGTAATTTGAAGGACAATAAAAGTTTTGTTGAGGTATGTGCAATTGTTTTTGTTCTGCAGAAACATGTCAAGAACTTTCTGAATGCCCCACGTACTAGTCCCAAGGGAGAGAAGTGAATGTTGAAAACACATGTGCCTCTTTAATCTTCTGGCTTGTTTAGTTAATTTAGGATATGCTGATTTGGCTGTTTGCGGTTTTATGAAGTACAGGCAACTGAAGCCATGATGTGCAAATCAAGATGTAGAGGAAAAGGAAAAAAAGATAATAATTTTAATCTACAAAAAGAGAAACACAAATAGAGTAAATAACACTATTAGACAAAAAATTTATTTAGCATTTAATTACTATTAAGCTGTTTAAATAACAGGATGAAGGTGGGTATAAAGGAAAAACTGTCATAAACTGGGTGGGATCCGAACCCATGACCTCCTGATGACGTTTGGTGCTCTGACCACTTTCTGGTATCATCACTAGTACCTTGTATTTAGACAAATGAGTCTAAATAATATTGGGTCATTTGTATAAATACAAGGTACTAGTGATCATACCAGATCATTCAGAAGTGAAGCAGATTCAGATTTCCTCACAAAAAATCTGCTTGAATTGTTACCAATTGTGTACACATGCCTGATAGCTTTGAAGAATAGTTTCCTAGATGCACTCAAAACACAGTGATTGACCCGATGGTGTATAGCATAAGATCAGCAGTAGAGGAATATTGATCAGTAGCAGGTAGCTCAGCAGTCAGAGCACCTGATATGATCATCAGGAGTTCGGAGTTTGGATCCCATCTGGCTTATGACAATTTTTTCTCTACACCCATTTTCATCCTGTTAGGTAAACAGCTTCATAGTGTTAAAATACTTTGTAAATCAATGATGAGCTGTGAATTCATTTATCTAAAGAGAAATTTCTACTGGTTGAATATGGAAAATGTAACTTCCACTGTGCAATACACTGACCAATGTAGTAGAGGGGACCCAAGTTATGGTGACATGAAGCAGTACCTGCCCTCATCCAATACTCCAAACAGCATGTTACAGTGCTCACTGTATGACTGGGATGGTCATCTATACAACAGGCAGAACAACCTGCTTCACGCATCCCTATGATATGCTCTTGTTAGAAAAGTCCTAGCTGCTGGTAACACTGTCATGTTCATTGTCTTGATATACTGAAACACATGAGCACTGTTTCACTTCCACTGACTTACCTGATGTCTGATAGGGTGGGCAGATATTATTATTATTATTATTATTATTATTATTATTATGTTTACCCACTATTTATTATTAAAATTTTTTTATTGGGGTCTCATGAGAAACAGTGTCACCTCTATTTACAGTTCTAAGTTACAATATATTGGAGTCACTGGAATCATTGCATAGGACATTCAGTACTAAATATGGTAATGATTTGGAATTACTGTATTCATCCTTATCATTCTCAAGCAGATATGGGCTATAGAGGTCCAACCAGACTGTGCAATTTAGTTCTCCAAGCATATCTGTCCTGAGCTACATCTGCTCCATCCAGCCACCACACCATTCTAACAAGGTCCTGTTTGACATTGTCTGCCCACTACATCCTAGGTCTCCCCCTCTTTCTGAGGCCTTTAGGCACACTGTTCAAAACCTTATTCGCTAATCTATAATTATTCATACGGGAAACATGGCCAAACCAACAGAGTCTCTCTCTGCATAATATACTGCTTAAAGGAGGTTGCTGACTCCTTTGCCTAACCTCATCATTAGTTACAAAGCTGAACCACTTAATGCCCAAGATACTGTGTAAGCATCTAGTTTCTTGTTATCTTGTTTACAAAGTGTCCAAGTTTCACTACCATAACTAACCCTAGAAAGAACCAAACTATTATACCGTCTAATTTTAGTCTTTAGGTGTATACGCCTATTTCTCCACACTCTCCATAGGTTCTTAAAAGTCCCGGCAGCAATCCCTATTCGTCTATTAATCTCATGCCGCACATCACCATAATCTGTTACATAACTCCCAAGATACTTAAACTGTGACACCTGCTCAAGACTGCAACCATTCAGATTAACCGAATCACAGCCTGCCTGACCAATTTTCATCACTTTAGTTTTCTCTCTGTTTATAACCAAACCTACTCTACTACCAGTCTCATCAACAGCTCGAATGAAAGCGTTCATTTCATCAACATCATTTGCCAAAAGGGCTAAATCATCAGCATAATCTAAACCAGAAATTTTCGTATCTCCAGTCCATATAAGGCCAAAATCTTTCCCTTGAAGTGAATTTCGCAAAACATAATCAATAACCAAACTAAAGAGAAAAGAAGACAAAATGCACTCTTGCTGAACACCAGAAGAAATGATAAACCAATTGATACAATCCTCACCAACTCTCACATACATCATCATCATCATCCTCAAGCAGCCATGGACTACGGAGGTCCAACCAGACTGTGCAATTTAGTTCTCCAAGCAAGTCTATCCTGAGCTACATCTACTGCATCTGGCCGCTGCACACCAATTCTAACAAGGTCCTGTTTGACATTGTCTGCCCACCGCATCCTAGATCTCCCCTTCTTTCTGAGGCCTTTCGGCACACTCTTCATAACCCTATTCGTCAATCTATAATTATTCATACGGGCAACATGGCCAAACCAACGGAGTCTCTCTCTGCACAATATGCTGCTTAAAGGAGGTTGCAAACTCCTTTGCCTAACCTCATCATTAGTTACAAAGTTGAACCACCTAATGCCCAAGATACTGCGTAAGCATCTGGAATCAAAAGTGTCTAGTTTCCTGTTATCCTGTTTACAAAGTGTCCAAGTTTCACTACCATAACTAACCCTAGAAAGAACCAAACTATTATACAGTCTAATTTTAGTCTTTAGGTGTATATGCCTATTTCTCCACACTCTCCATAGATTCTTAAAAGTCCCGGCAGCAATCCCTATTCGTCTGTTAATCTCATGCCGCACATCACCATTATCTGTTACATAGCTCCCAAGATAATTAAACTGTGACACCTGCTCAAGACTGCAACCATTCAGATTAACTGAATCACAGCCTGCCTGACCAATTTTCATCACTTTAGTTTTCTCTCTGTTTATAACCAAACCTACTCTACAACATCTCCAGTCTCATCAACAGCTCGAATGACAGAGTTCATCTCATCAACATCATTTGCCAAAAGGGCTAAATCATCAGCATAATCTAAATCAGAAATTTTCGTATCTCCAGCCCATTTAAGGAAAAAACCTTTCCCTTGAAGTGAATTTCGCATAACATAATCAATAACCAAACTAAAGAGAAAAAGAGACAAAATGCACCCTTGTCGAACACCAGAAGTAATGCTAAACCAGTTGCTACAAGCCTTACCAACTCTCACACACGACTCAGTATTATTATAGAGAGTTTTCATTAGGTTAACTAACTTGTCTGGTATACCATATGATCTCACAATCAACCATAAATTATGACGATCAACAGAGTCGAAAACATTTTTGAAACCAACAAAGCTAGCAACCAAAGGTTTCTGAAACAATAAACATTTCTCAAGAATCTGCCTAAGTGAAAATATCTGATCCACACATCCCCTACCACTTCTGAATCCACATTGCTCATCATGCAATTGACTGTCAACCAGATTCTTAATTCTATGAAGCATAATCATGGAAAGAACTTTACCTGGAACAGAGAGTAGGCTAATACCCCTATAGTTATCACAAGAACTGCGATCACCTATTTTGAAAATAGGGATAACAATAGCTCTGGTAAAATCCTTAGGAACCATGACTTTATCATAAAAGATATTCAGAATTTCAGTCATCCAAGTGGTAACCAAAACATTTCCAGCTCTAAGCATTTCTGTAGTAATTTCATCTACCCCTGGGGATTTATGAAGTTTAAGTTTAGAAACAGCCAAAATAACTTCAGATTGTGTTATAGGGCCAACATTAAAGCCACCAATGCATCTATCATCATTGCAAACAATGGGAATAGAACTAACCACATTGTTTAGAACATCACTGAAATGCTCAGCCCACCTAGCCATGACAGAATCCTCATCTTCTATAACCTTACCTTGTTTATCCTTCAATCCCTGTATACCTGTCCGTTTTCTACCACACAAAACATTAACTATCTGGAACAGCTCTCTGCTGTTGTGCTGTCTAACTGCTTCCTCGGCTTTGTCAGCCAAACCATCAAACCAAAGATTCTTATCAGCAGCTAACTGATCTTTTACACGTTTATTAAGTTCTCTGTAATGCTTTCTATTAGGACTAGTAGGGTATTGATTAAGGACATTCCTGCAGTTCTTTCTTTCCGAAATAAGCTCAAGTGCCTTATCACTCAGATAATTCTGTCTCTTCTGCTCCTTTTTTTCCTAAAAGAGTACTGTTAGTGTCCAAAAAAGCCTGTTTAAAATGATCCCATTCTTTCTCAACTTCAGTAGTAAGCATACCATGACTGTCATAATGACTAAGTAACCTATCATGGTACGCTTTGGCTATAACTGGGTCTTTCAGAGCTTCAGTATTAAAAGCAAATTTTTTAACCCTAGCACAACACTTTTTAAGTTTAAGTTGCAAGACACTTTTAACTAGGTAATGGTCAGATCCAATTTCAGCTCCCCTATATGCCCTGGTATTTCTAACAGAACTAGCCCATTTGCTGTTAATTAATATATAATCAATCATATTCTTATGCAGCCCATCAGGTGAAACCCATGTGTACTTATGTATGTCACGGTGTTTGTAATATGTGTTAGTTATTCTGAAACCATTGAGTTTACTTACCTGTAAGAGACGTTGCCCATTGCCATTGCAGCTACCAATACCAAAAGGGCCAATCACCCCTCCCCTAAGGTCAGAGTCAGTACCAACTTTGGCATTGAAGTCACCAAGAACAAGGGTAATATCTCCTTTCTTGACAGAATTCAAAATATCCTGAAGTTGTTCATAAAACCTATCCTTCTCATCCTCATCGGCATCCTCAGTGGGGGCATAACAGCAGATAACATTCAGGTCTTTAACGCTTGTCTGAAATTTTGCAGTAGGAAACCTTTCATTAATGCACTCATATCCTAGAAGAGCATCACTAGCGTGTCTGCTGAGAAGCAGACCCACGCCTTGGTGATGCTTATTGTCGTCCCTCCCTGAAAAGAGAAATTTAAGATTATTTTTAAGAATCTGACCTTTATCTGTCCATCTGGTCTGTTGCAAGCCGAGAATATCTAAATTATAATGGTGGAATTCTTGTGTGAGGACATCAAGAGAAAAAGCTCTGTGCAGAGTCCTCACATTCCAACTACCTATGGAGAGAAAATGATTAGTAGGATGTTTAAAGAAACTATGTTTATTGAGATAGGGAATGCCGACAATATCAAACAGCCCCCTAATCGCAGACATGGGCAAAGACCCGTTCCCCCACCACTAAAGGCTGAAGTCATCTACACTGGAAGACTTCCTCCAATGTAGAATTTGACGATGCCAATAGAAGCAAAGAGTTCAAGTGCCTGCGATGACCAGGATTATCCACCAGCTGATAAAACATATCCTGTGAATCTATTCACTTGGGGCTGTCAACCCACAAACAAACAGAAAACACAGCGGAAGATTTTCTCTCCACAGAAGCCCACCAGTGCAGCAAAATCAGAATCCATAATCAAGCTCAGAGCCATATATCTGTCCAGTCCAGTGGGTTTATATGGTCAGCACCAGGACCCTGTGTGGTTGACCACTCCTCAGCAGGGTAGAAAAAAAAGAAAAGTAGCCTTAGTTGTCCAGATCAGTAGGCCACACTAATCTGGCAGCCCTCCCCTTCCATTCACTTCCACAAGAGAGTATCTCTTTTGAAAGGTACTAACGGTCTGCACCACGAGAAGGCGAGGTCGGACATTAGGTGCTAGGCCTGGCCGGTTCTATGCATTATCACAGGGGATTGGTGCATAGCTCTCCTTCCAGTGACTACCTAGCTACCATTTACAGACCTACCACGACTTAGTGTTATTATAGAGAGCGTTCATTATGCTAATTAAGTTGTCTGGTATACCATATGATCTTACAATCAACCACAAATTATGACGATCAACAGAGTTGAAAGCCTTTTCGAAATCAACAAAGCTAGCAACCAAAGGTTTCTGTAACTCTAAACATTTCTCAAGAATTTGCCCGAGTGAAAAAATCTGATCTACACATCCCCTACCACTTCCGAATCCACAGTGCTCACCACGCAATTGCCTGTCAACCAGATTCTTAATTCTATTAAGAACAATCATGCAAAGAACTTTACCTGGAAGAGAAAGTAGACTAATACCTTTATAGTTATCAAAAGAACTGCAATCACCTTTTTTAAAAATAGGGATAATAATAGCACTGGTCCTTAGGAACCATGCCTTTATCATAACAGATATTCAAAATTTCAACCATCCATGTGGTAACCGAAACATTCCGAGCTCTAAGCATTTCAGTAGTAATTTCATCCACCCCTGGGGATTTATGTAATTTAAGTTTAGAAACAGCCAAAATAAATTCAGACTGTGCTATAGGGCCAATATTAAAGCCAGTAATGCATCTATCATCATGACAAACAATGAGAGTAGAATTATTCACATTATTTAAACATCTCTAAAATGTTGAGCCCACCTTGTCATGACAGAATCCTCACCTTTTATAACCTTACATTGTTTATCATTCAATCCCTGTATACCTGTCTGTTTTCTATCACACAAAACATTAACTATCTAGTACAACTTTCTACTGTCTAATTGCTTCCTCAGCTTTGTTAGTCAAGCCAAAGATTCTTATCAGCAGCTAACTGATCATTTACACATTTATCAAGCTTTCTGTAATGCTTTCTATTAGGACTAGTAGGATTACTGATTAAGGACATTCCTACAATTCTTTATTCCTGTAATAAACTCAAGTGTTTTATCATTCAAATAATTCTGCCTCCTCTGCTCCTTTTTTCCTAAAAGAGTACTGTTAGTTTTAAAAAAAGCCTGTTTAAAATGGCCCCATTCTTCCTCAACTTCAGTATTAAGCGAACCATGACTGTCATAATGACTAAGTAACCTATCATATAAGCTTTAGCTATAACTGGGTCTTTCAGAGCTTCAGTATTAAAGGTAAATTTTTTAACCACAGCACAACACTTTTTAAGTTTAAGTTGCAAGACACTTTTAACAAGGTAATGGTCAGATTAATTTCAGCTCCCCTATATGATCTGATATTCCTAACAGAACAAGCCCATTTGCTGTTAATCAATATATACTAAATCATATTCTTATGCAGTCCATCTGGTGACACCCATGGCCCATGTGTTCTTATCTATGTCATAGTGCTTATAATAAGTGTACAATTTTATGTCCAAAAGTGTATTTGGTGGAAGAGTTAAATTTTTTTGGGTGTGTGTGGAGGGGAATTGAAAAATAAAATGGATAATTAGTTACAAAACTGAACCATCTAATGCCCAAGATACTGTGTAAGCAACTAGTTCTTGTTATCTTGTTTACAAAGTGTCCAAGTTTCACTACCATAACTAACTCTAGAAGGGACCAAACTATTATACAGTCTAATATTAGTCTATAGGTGTATACGCCTATTTCTCCACACTCTCCATAGATTCTTAAAAGTCCAATAAATTTGATATAGATTTAGCAATACAATGCACAACACTGAAATTGCCCCACCCAGAAGGAGTGAGGGGATAGGGGTGAAATGTAGCACATACATAGCAATACATATTGGCATGCCATGATTTAATTTGCAGCACTTACAGTAGTTAGGAGATGAGATAATGCAGCACAATGTGACTGCCTCAGTAGGTAGTTGCACCGCCATGAATGGCAATACAGGCAGCAACACAGAGTGGCATACAGTCGACAGATATGGTCCTGAGGAATTGCACACCAAGCAGCATCAACTTGTTCCCATAATTCATTGAGATTCCGTGTTGGCCAGTGAGAGGATTCTACATGACGTCAATGAGGTCCCACAGATTTTCTATTGGGGAAATTTTTTTTTTACTAATTTAGAATTTTTCGGAATCTTTTTTTTACCTTGGTTACACACCTGAGTGAAATTCTATGGATGTTAAAGTCTTTTTAATGGCAATACTTTAACATGTTGCAAACATTGTCTGCAGGCCACAGCAGTGTGTAAACAGGCATTGTCGTGCTAGAAAATGGGCTGCTGCATGCCTCCCAGGAATGGTAACTAAACAGCTATTAGTGTTCCTGTAATGCAGATAAGAGGTGACCTGCTGTCATATCCAATAGCACCCCATACCATTATGCCTGGCTGATGGGTGGTGTGCCAGTCCCGAACAAAATCTGAATTCATCCTCTCGCAAGGTTGTTGCCATACATGGACCCGTCAATTGTCAGCACCCAGACAGAAACAGGATTCATCATTAAACACAATAGTGTCCCATTTATGACCTCAGTTCGCAGCACTTTGGCACCAAGCCAGATGAGCATTGCGATGGTTTGCAGTCAATGGCAGTCATTGTAACAATTGCCTAGAATGCAGGTGTGTCTCATGCAACCTTCGGTTTACTGTTCGGGTTGTTTATGGGGACGAATATCGCCTGCAGTGCTCTGTGGTGATGAATGAGCATGTCGAACAATGCGCCTATCAAGTCATGCTGACATCTGTTGGATGCTACCACTCCCGCTGTCCTGCATGCTGGAACCTTCATTTCGCCACTGTTGCCAACAGCGTCCAACAGTTCGTGCATCCCGATGAACATGGGCAGCAACACGACGTGTAGTCCATCCAACTTCACATAGACATATAATTCTTCTTCTCTCAAAAGCAATCAGATGACAATAAACCTGCCGACAGCGTGTTGGTTGGTTGGTTGGTTGGTTGTTTAGGGTTTTACGCGCATTAGCATCTAAGGCTATAATGCGCCAAACGAATGTCCAAAATGTAAAAAGATAAATGTCATGAAACCCTCAACCAATTTTTAAAAATAAACTACAAAGCCAACAACACAAATGTAGAACAATAAAATGATAAGCAGTAAATAACAATAAACAGATGTAGAAATATGTTGTAAAAATAAATAAAAGTAACTCAGGTGTTAATCATATATATAATAAACAGTAGAGTAAAACTATAGACAAGTAAAATAACCTGTAAATTGTAAAAATTGAAAGAAAGCGTTAAAACAACAATGATCTGATAACAAATGTCCGAGTGTAAGGGGCTCAGACATAAAATCATGAGAAAGTAAAATACAAACGTCTTTCTAGATTAAAACATGGGCAATGAATTAAAATATGTTTGATAGTTAAAATGGTGTCACAAAACTCACACTTAGGTACGTCGTACACCCGTAGAAGAAACGAATGAGTAATAAATGAATGACCTAAGCAGAGCTGAGTAAGTACAACTTCCTCCTTGTGATTCCTGCGGTAACAAGACTGCCATGGTTTGATGATAGTTTTGATCTCAAAGAGCTCGTTCGCAAGCAGTTCTGAACCAAGATCTCTGCCACTGTGCCCGGAGCTTGATAGTAAAATGTTGCCGGAAATCCAGATATGGCACCGGCAACGAAGAGTCGGACAGGGGCATGGCTGACCTGGCAGTAGCATCTGCCAAATCATTGCCCTGATTCCGACGTGACCGGTCACCCAACAGAAATGGATGGTGCTTGTGGCTGCCAGACGATGTAGCTGCTGGTGGATCTTAGTAAGAACTGGGTGAGGTCGATGCCTCACTGAGATCAAAGCTTGTAGCGAGCTAAGCAAGTCGGTGTAAGGCACACACCGACGATGATGCTTAGCCGCCACATAGTCCAAGGCAAGACTGATAGCGTGTAACTCAGCAGTGAAGATGGAAAACTGCTGTGGGATCTGGTCTGCAATGATTACACACAGCAGATCATGGCCGATTCCACTGATGTGCTGGACTTCGAGCCATCTGTGAAGACAGGCAAGAAATCTGGGTGCTCAGCACGATGGCTGGCAAAGAGTTGCCGGTACACACAGTCGGGTGTAAAGGCCTTTGTCTCGCACAGGGAAAAATCACAGGAAGGGGAAACAGCGAGCCACAGTGGGAGTGGCTTGAATGTCGACTGTGCGACGCTATCGAGACTGGTGTTGATGTCTCTGAGGTGGCCTCAGACTCGCAAACCGAAAGGACGAATGGCAGTCCCAAGTGGGATGGCAGGCAGGGATCGCAATTTAGATGCATATTGTAGGGACAACTGCTGATGGCGAAGAGATAAAGAGGGTTCATCGGTCTCAACATAGAGACTCTGGACTGGTGAGGTGTGGAAGGCTCCTGTGCAAACACGGAGAGCCTGATGATGGAGGGGGTCCAGCACCTTCACCACCAAATCCTGGGAAGAGTCGTACACCTGGGATCCGTAGTCCAGTTTCGATCGGACAAGTGCACGATACACACGGAGCAAAGAACATCGTTCAGTCCACCAAGAAAGGGAGGACGTTGATGATGTTCAATGCCCACATGCACTTGGACCTGAGATGTATGTGTGGTAAAAAGGTCAATTTCTGATCAAATATGAGACCGAGAAACTAGGTCTCTGCCACAACATGAATGATGGTACCCCCGAGCCGGAGCTCGGGATCCAGGTGAAGATTATGCTTGTGGCAAAAGTGCACACAAGCGGTCTTCTGTGGGGAGAACCGAAACCTGTTTGCCGTTGCCCAAACAGAAAGATTGTTCAGTGCAATTTGCAGTTGTCTTTCAATGACTCTCATGCTGGACAAAGAGCAAAAGATGCTAAAGTCATCAACATAGAGGGCATTGCCTACTGATGGAGGAAGTTGTCCAGTAATAGAATTAATCTTGAAAAGCATAAAAACTGAGTGTTATGCAGCGAAAAGCATAACACTCAGAATGCAGCCTTGTGGCACCCCTGTTCTTGGGGGTATGGCCGCGACAGAGTGTTACCAACATGGACACGAAAAGAACGTGCCGATAAGAAGTTGGAGATGAAATTCGGCATGTGACCTCGCAAGTCGAAGCTGTGAAGGTCACGAAGAATGCCGAATCTCCAAGCCGTGTCGTACGCTTTTTCGATGTCAAAGAAAATTGACACCAGGTGCTCTCTTCGTAAAAATGAGTTTCTGATAGCCGATTCGAGGCGTATCAGATGGTCAAGAGTTGACTGTTGCCTGCGAAAGCCACATTGGGTGTTGGAAAGAAGGTTATGGTGTTCTAAATACCAGATGAGTCTCGCATTCACCATTCTTTCCAACACTTTGCACACGCAGATCGTCAATGCTATGGGATGATAATTCGAAGGAATCTTGGAATCCTTTCCTGGCTTCAGGAAGGCCAAGACGATGGCCTCCCACCAGGAGTCTGGAAACTGCTCCTTGAGAAAAATGCGATTGAAGAGTCGGAACAGTCGATCCTTACTCGATGGTGAAAGATGTTGGAGCATGGCATAATGGACATTGTCCGGCACGACAGCAGATGCACAAGACAAGTGCAGAGCAAGGCGAAGCTCCTCCGCTGTGAATGGCCTGTTGTAAGGCTCCAGGCCATTCGAGTGGAAGGACAGCAGAGAGTGCTCTGCCCTGCCCTTCTGGGACAGAAACTTAGGGGAGTAAGTAGAAGAAGAAGAGATGGAGGAGAATGACTCCCCCAGAGTGTCTGCAATTGCCTGTCCATTGTGCTCCAGGATCGATAACGAGTGGGACGTGTAGTTCCCACCCATCTTCCAGGCTTTATCCCACACAACTTTGAACTGGTCGTGTGAGTGACAGAAGATGTATATTTGATCCAAGATTCCTTCTGGCTCTGGCACCGGACGAAACGAGCTTTCGCCCTGGCGCGTTTGAACTTTTCTACGTTGAGGGATGCGTAGCCAGCTGCGGTGCAATCTGGATTCCACCACAGTTTCAGAAAACGAGGAAACCATGTCGAAGTTTGGGGAATTGTGGATGCATCTGCATCTACGATACAGTCTGTTATCTCCGCTACTGACACATTGATGGGCTCCTGGCTGACAGGGTGGTCATCGAGCTCAGAGAACAGCTCGAAACCACCCCAGTCAGCCTGATCGAGCCTCGACCGTGAGATGCATGAAGGGCTGTAAGGCCTCCCATGGGAGACGGTGCACACCACAGGGAGGTGATCGCTTCCGTGCGGGTTGTCCTCGACCTCCCACGTAAAGAGTGGAAGGATCGAGGAGGAGCAAATGGTAAGATCAATGGCAGTGAAAGTGCAGGTTGGGGAGTGAAAGTAAGTACTGACATCGGTGTTCAACAGGGAGAGAGAAGGATCCAGGAGCCACTGCTTCAGGACCCTGCCCCTCCCGTTGGTCAGCACTGCCCCATATTGGACTGTGTCCGTTGAAGTCCCACATGATGAGGAAGGGAGACAGCAGCTGCGAGATGAGATCATCAAGGTCTTCCTGGAAGACAATGCTCCCAGGTAGAAGATATACAGAGCAGACAGTCAGCGAGGACCCCACGAATAGATGGATGGCTACCGCCTCTAAGTTGGTGGTGAGGGGTACGACCTGGAATGGAGAATGGTTGCTCACTAGGATGGCGACACCCCTGCGAGCTGGACCATCTCCATCCCGGTGAACTAGTGAAAAGTGCCGGATCATGGGATCTGTGACTGGCTGCAAGTATGTCTCCTGCAGACACACACAGATGGGCTGGTGTGCCTGAAGGTATGCCTTGATGTTGTCAAGATTCCTCTGGAATCCACGACAATTCCATTGTAGGAGTGTGGCCATCTCAGGACTTAGAAGAGTGGGCGGACGACAAATTCTTATTCGGTTTAACTGCCGCAGAGGATGGTTTAGTGAATAGGGGGTGGTCGGTATCCATGACCATGGAATCGTCCGAGGGACATGGATCAGTGACCGTCCTTTGCGGAGGAGTGATTATTTTCTTTTTGGGCCCTGGTGGGGGGCCCTTAGGTTTGGAAGGTTTTGCTGTCTGAGGATGGGGAGAAGGAGTCCTTCTGGTGTAAGTGGAAGGCTGAGTTGCAGGAATAGAAACTGGGGTTGATGTCGAAGTCGACACCAACCTCAGTTTCGCCTGCATGAGGAGGTACTTCACTGCCGGCGAGACTCAGTTGGTGGTACACTGATATCAGACTGCACCGCCGCCGAAATCATTGCAATGATGGGCTTTCCAATGACTGCACCGGAATAGGAAACCGTGCCAGGTGGGGAGGGTGGTGCAGCGAGCTTTCTTGCTTCAGCATAAGAGATGTTGTTCATTATCTTGAGCCGTTGTACCTCCTTTTCCTCCTTCCACTTTGGACAGTTGCAGGAGTACGCCAGATGTTCACCACTGCAGTTCACACAGCTTGCCTTTTCTGCTGTGCAGTCAGGATCCAGATGATCTTTACTGCCACAGCGAGCACAGGTGGGTTTGCCCCAGCAAGTTGTGCGGGCATGACCGTATATCTGACACTGAAAACAGTGCAGAGGGTTCGGTATATACGATAGTACCTCACAATGCAAATAACTTGACTTGATGGAAGAAGGCAGGCGTGGTGTGTTGAATGTCACAATCAGCACCCGGGTGGATGCCAATTTCCCATCATGGTGTGTCGAAACCCGATGGACCGTTACTCCTTGAGGTGTGAGCTCTGACAGGATTTCCTCCTCGGTGATCACACCCCCATTCAGTGATCCACACTCAGTGATCACACCCCGAGGGGAATTCAGAGTTTTGTGGGGAGTGACCTCGACAGCCACCCCACCAATCTCTGTAACCTTAAGGAGTAGTTCTGAATGTTTAGAACAAGCAGTCTCAACTTGTAAGTAGCCAGATCGTAAGCGCTTTACGAATTTTGGTTCTCCCGCAAGACCTTGCAAACCTTTATTCACAAAAAATGGGGACATGTCTCCAAGTGCCTGATCACCCATGGAGTGGATGATCAGTAATCACGGGAACGAAGACACAGACAAAGAAGACGATGGCAGAGATAATGTAGACGAGGAAGATGAGGGCTCATGTTGAGCCCTCTTAGCTGCATTGATCGCATTATTTTCATCTTCAACTTTCATTTTTTCTGTGTGTGTGGTTCAGTGCCCGCTGTCTCCACCCTCCACGAAGCCCAACAAGGGGACGCCCAGTCGGGCGCCAGGGCTACGCAGGCACTATACCCACACAGACAGTGAGCCAAGCCCTCACAAATAAATAAAAGGAAATTGAAAAGAGAAATTGCGAAAAAAATAACAAAATTGTCAATGGCCAAACTGGTCTCACAAAGAAAGGATAACGACAAAAGGAAAATAAGTTGTGAGGAAACTCACAAACTTGTATCCAGACCGTGGGCAAGGTTACTCACCATGCTGCATAGTTGATCCTAGCAGGACCTGCCCACCAGCCGATTGCTCCTGCGGGGGCCACCCCAGGAGCTCCCATTCACCGGAAGCAGAGGCCAAAGCAGTGTATAGCAGAGGCCCTGGAATCCGCTGCACAGCCCCGCGACAGACAGGCTCCCCAATGGCAAGGTGGCCAAAGGGGACCCTGCCAGTCATGAGCTGAGGAGAGAAGACGGGGACCCCCGGGCAACTACCAGAATCCTCCTTTCCCGGGACACAGGTCTCTGTGCACGGCAAACACGCGGGCGAGTGTTCAGGACCCTGTGAAGGTAACCGAGCCAGCATAACCTTCACAGGGTTGTCCCCTCACCTCGTACAGGAGCTCGCACCGAGGTGCACACCATGGGTGTTCAAAGCATTTTCGGCCTTCGCTGAACAATTTCCAAGTGGAACCAACCTAATCTCAACTGTTCACACGACTTCCACCTGCATAAACACAATATCATCCCTGTTCCTTCTTGCACCTTTCATCTCTTGAGCCACACGTCATTGGCTCTGGATTACCATCATTTGCATATCTCAACTGTACACACCCACCCTTCTATTTTCATGTTTGTATGACATGTTCTTCTGGGTGGGGCACTTTCAACATCGAGCAGTGTACTACTAGTTACTTTTAATCAAGTTTATAAATACATTAAATAATAAATGGATAAAATGCATACAAAAATTCCTTTCTCAAATCTGAATCTTCAAATTTTTTTTTTACCAATTTAGAATTTTGGGGAATTTATTTTTTCCCTTGGTACATACCTGAGTGAAATTCTATGGATTTTAAAGCCTTTTTAATCAGTTTTGGCTCAGAGTCTTTCACTATATAACAGCAAAAAGTACCATATGGACCCTAAAAATAGAAAATAAATCTGAAGCATATTGATGGCGCAATCAGTTACTGAGTTAGTATTCACTTCAAATAAAGATAGGGTGCTGACAATCTCGTAATGTAAATAAATCAGCACTCTATCTTTCTTTGAAGTGAATATGAACTCGGTGACTGATTGTACCATCAATATGCTTCAGGTTTATTTTCTATTTTTAGGGCCCATATAAGAAGATAGGTATTTTTTAAATTTATTTATATTTTTTCCTTTGTCATTAAAAACACCAACTTTCAAAAATTTTCATTTTATATTATGACTCATAAACATTGACCACATTTTACCTCTCTTTTGGAGTTATTGCTGAGGTACTCCATGACATTGGAGACATCACAAAGTTGAATTTGAGATATGACTCGTTACACTCGAACCCCATGAAAATCCCCTTCATTTTATTAGGGGGGAATAGTGGGGGCAAAATTCGAAATAGCTTATGACAGTCCTTATACAAGCTTTTGTTTGACGCTTAACTCATTACGATAGGCCCTCACGCTCAGAACATAGTAGAACGGCTTTTGCACTTCCTGTTTTTAGAGAGGAAGAGGGGGAGGGGGTCATTTTTTAAAAGCATATGACACTCCCTGAGTCAGAAGTTTTCATTTGATGGAGAGCTGGTTACTTTTGGCATTCACATTCTGGAGATATAGTAGAAAAATATTTTTCATATTTCCCTTTTTCTATGGGGGAAAGAAAACATGGGGGTCATTTTTTTTTTAATAGTCTACGACACTTCCTGCATCACAAGCTTTCATTTGATGCATAACTTGTTACTTTCCACACTCATGTTCAGGTGATAGAGGGGAACAAACGTTTTAATATTCCCCCCCCCTTTCTAGAGGGGAAGAAAGCATGGGGGATCAACTTTTGCCTGGTGTTATCTGCAAATGGTCAGTGAAGATACAGAGGTGAACATTTAGAGCAAAAAAAGTGCTAAAATGAAAACAATTCTTTTTTTATTACATAATAAAGAAGAAATCGATGTGAAACTTGGAATCAGATTTTCTTAAAGAAAACAAAAAAAGGGAGGGGGGGGGGAGACAAAACTGAAAAAAAAAAAAAAAAATTCAGATTTTTAATGAACAATTCTGTGTAAGATATATAGATTTTACTAAGAACAGGGAAACAATTTACAGGCTGCCAACTAAACCATGCTGTATTACATAATATCTATAGAGAGAACTGATTAAAAAAAAAACACACACACACACAAAACCAAATATGCTGTTGTTTTAAACTTTAAAATTTTAAAAGCTTACCTTTATTTAACTCAAGTTTCCTCTTTAAAACAGAATCATGTCTATCTATATAAGAAAAATTATAAATTGTCTGCAAAAATATTTCAAATAGTTTAAACATCCATAATAACATTATTAATAACCTGATATTTTTATTTTGAAAAAATCTGACGATATAAACTTCAAAATTCAGTTCACCACTGCAGAACTAGGTTGAAAGAAAAAACATCGATCCACATTTTCTATTTTCTGAATAATTTGCATGAGTCTGATAGAGAGAGGTTGGGTTGGGTTGTTTTACCTCTGAGCGGCACTTTTTTGCACACCATGGGCTAAATGGCCAGGTCACATGGACCCCGAAGGCTCAGAGAAGGTTGGGGGAGGGGACCCACTGGAACAGCTGTTGGGAGACAGATGGTAGTCTCCCATCAAGGCCATCCAGCGTGTTCTTTAACGTGCACAGGGTATGGCTCTCCCGCACACGGGGCCACGGCTCAATGTCCCATCCGATGGACGGTGGCCTTTCCAAGCCCATCGGTGTCCCACTACTGACCGTGGGCAGGGCGGGGAATTTTGCAGAGATAAATCTCAACGCTGACCCAGCTGGGACTCGAACCTGGGAACTACAGATTACGAGCCTGGCGCGCTACTGACTGAGCCACCCCCGCCCCAAATAGAGAGAGGCAATTCATTCCTATACAGTTTACAAACAAACAAACAAAAAAAAAAAAAATAAAATAAAACCTACATACTTCGTTAGGATTTGCATTTAATGTTTATAAGACTTATAAAACATATTCTCAAACTCCAGGTATAGTATCACCTTGTCATATGAAATACATGTTCCTAGAACTTTGTTCATACACTGAATAACTTAACATTTCAAACTATGAACACTTCATAACTTATAAGTAATACTGTAAACACTGAAAATTTGCATTGGAAATAACATATTTTATGCTGTATAGTATTAAAATTAAAAACTGACAGGAATGTAAACTGAAAAGAAACATACTATATGGTAAAATATATTCACAACAGAATCTATAGGAAACAAAGGAATCACCCCATCTTTTTCCCCTTTCACCAAAAATGTCCCCTAAACATTAAAGGGTTATTAAATTTGGTACAGAGCTTCCTTTTATCTTTACTGTAAGCAATGAGGATTCCATCCACCAATCTTCCCCCACAAAAAAGGCCTTCTACATAAAAGAGAGAAAAAATTTTTTCTTAAATGGTAAGAGCTATGATCACCAAATTTAACACATACAGCTTTCAATCATCATGGCTCTAAGACATGATATCTGGGAAGGAGGGGGGGGGGGAATACCCTTCAGAATGCTAATAATGTTAACAGAGGGAAAAAAATGTTAAACTTATTTATATTTTATGCATTTTCAAGAATTTCTTTTAAAACCTAAAAAATGGAAGGGAAAATGTTATAATTCATTGGAAATCCAGTCTCTTGCCCACCCCCTTCCCTTTTGCATTTTTCCTACTTGATTGTGATTTTTGAGGTCCCCCTCGTTTTTTTTTTTTTTTCTAGATTTGGGCCTGCACTCTACCACAAAAATTTCAAATTTCTGGCACAAATAGATCATTTGAAATATTTGATGAAATGTTTGTCATTTTCCACCATTAGAGGGTGTATAAAGCTTTTGAGATATTCTACAAATGTAATATTTCATCAATACCTATCCAACACGTTAAAAATTTTTTATCATTAAAAACAAAAGCATTGACCTAAGTGTCAGTTAAACGAGTGTCGATAAAAATGAGGTGAAATCAATATTTGTCATTTTTTTTTGCTTAAAAAAAGTTATTTTTGTAAAGCAAAATGGGAGATATTAAAACGTATCAGATATCCCTAAACATACCCATGATTTAGTTTCAGTAGGGGGGAAGGATCCAAGAATTTATTATTCATTTTAGGGAGGAAGGTTATGTGTTAAAGAATAAGACATGGTCCTGAGAACAAGACTGCAGCAGGGTTAGAAAATATGTGAACCAGAACCAGTGGAACCTTCACAGGGTGGTCCCCTCACCATGGCCATAGACAGGAGCTCACACCAAGCAGAAAGGCTAAGTTTGTGCATTAGTCTTCTCTTCCATGTCCTCTTTTTTTCATATATTTTAATATATATAATTTTTAGATTTACAATACTTCATTCAAACTGTTTGCAATATAGATATTGTTTCATGTTTTAAGTGAAAATTCAAGGATATGTCCTATGAGATGTCTTGTTAAAGGTAACTTTTTGCATCATCCCTTTAATCACAATGGAATTATCTTCTGTTGTATTATCTTACATCGTTACATTTTATTAATTTATCCAGAACAGTTTTGAGACTTAATAAATGATTTCCAGTGCATTAGGTGTTTGCATATCATCATCATCATCCTCAAGCAGCCATGGGCTACGGAGGTCCAACCAGACCACGCAGTTTACTTCTCCAAGCATATCTGTCCTGAGCTACATCTGCTGCATCCGGCCACTGCACACCAATTCTAACAAGGTCCTGTTTGACATTGTCTGCCCACCGCATCCTAGGTCTCCCCCTCCTTCTGAGGCCTCTAGGCACACTGTTCATAACCCTATTCGCCAATCTATAATTATTCATACGGGCAACATGGCCAAACCAGCGGAGTCTCTCTCTGCACAATATGCTGCTTAAAGGAGGTTGCAGACTCCTTTGCCTAACCTCATCATTAGTTACAAAGTTAAACCACCTAATACCCAAGATACTGCGTAAGCATCTAGAATCAAAAGCATCTAGTTTCCTGTTATCTTGTTTACACAGCGTCCAAGTTTCACTACCATAACTAACCTTAGAAAGAACCAAACTATTATAAGTCTAATTTTAGTCTTTAGGTGTATATGCCTATTTCTCCACAATCTCCATAGATTCTTAAAAGTCCCGGCAGCAATACCTATTCGTCTGTTAATCTCATGCCACACATCACCAGTATTATCAGTTACATAGCTCCCAAGATAATTAAACTGTGACACCTGCTCAAGATTGCAACCTTCAGATTAACTGAATCACAACCTGCCTGACCAATTTTCATCACTTTAGTTTTCTTCCTGTTTATAACCAAACCTACTCTACTACCAGTCTCATCAACAGCTCGAATGAAAGAGATCATTTGCCAAAGGGCTAAATCATCAGCATAATCTAAATCAGAAATTTTCATATCTCCAGCCCATTTAAGGCCAAAATTTTCCCCTTGAAGTGAATTTCGCATAACATAATCAACAACCAAACTAAAGAGAAAAGGAGACAAAATGCACCCTTGTCGAACACCAGAAGTAATGCTAAACCAATTGCTACAAGACTTACCAACTCTCACACATGACTCAGTGTTATTATAGAGAGCTTTCATTATGTTAACTAACTTGTCTGGTATACCATATGATCTCACAATCAACCACAAATTATGACGATCAACAGAGTTGAAAGCCTTTTTGAAATCAACAAAGCTAGCAACCAAAGGTTTCTGAAACTCTAAACATTTCTCAAGAATCTGCCTAAGTGAAAATATCTGATCTACACATCCCCTACCACTTCTGAATCCACATTGCTCATCACACAATTGCCTGTCAACCAGATTCTTAATTCTATTAAGCACAATCATGGAAAGAACTTTACCTGGAACAGAGAGTAGGCTGATACCCCTATAGTTATCACAAGAACTGCGATCACCTTTTTTGAAAATAGGGATAATAATAGCTCTGGTAAAATCTTTAGGAACCATGCCTTTATCATAAAAGTTATTCAAAATTTCAGTCATCCAAGTGATAACCAAAACATTCCCAGCTCTGAGCATTTCTGTAGCAATTTCATCTACCCCTGGGGATTTATGAAGTTTCAGTTTAGAGATAGCCAAACTAACTTCAGATTGTGTTATAGGGTCAACATTAAAGCTGCCAATGCATCTATCATCATTACAAACAATGGGAGTAGAACTAACCACATTGTTTAGAACATCACTGAAATGCTCAGCCTACCTAGCCATGAGAGAATCCTCACCTTCTATAACCTTACCTTGTTTATCCTTCAATCCCTGTATGCCTGTCCGTTTTCTACCACATAAAACATTAACTATCTGGTACAGCTCTCTGCTGTTGTGCTGCCTAACCGCTTCCTCAGCTTTGTCAGCCAAGCTATCAAGCCAAAGATTTTTATCAGTAGCTAACTGATCCTTTACACGTTTATTAAGCTCTCTGTAATCTTTTCTATTAGGACTAGTAGGGTACTGATTAAGGACATTCCTGCAATTCCTTCTTTCTGAAATAAGCTCAATTGCCTTGTCACTTAAATAATTCTGCCTCCTCTGCTCCTTTTGTCCTAAAAGAGTACTGTTAGTTTCCAAAAAAGCCTGTTTAAAATGGCCCCATTCTTCCTCAACTTCAGTATTAAGCAAACCATGACCGTCATAACGACTAAGTAATCTATCATGGTAAGCTTTTGCTATAACTGGGTCATTCAGAGCTTCAGTATTAAAGGTAAATTTTTTAACTCTAGCACAACACTTTTTAAGTTTAAGTTGCAAGACACTTTTAACAAGGTAATGGTCAGATTCAATTTCAGCTCCCCTATATGCCCTGGTATTTCTAACAGAACTAGCCCATTTGCTGTTAATTAATATATAATCAATCATATTCTTATGCAGCCCATCAGGTGAAACCCATGTGTATTTATGTATGTCACGGTGTTTGCAATATGTGTTAGTTATTCTGAAACCATTGAGTTTACTTACCTGTAGGAGACATTGCCCATTGCCATTGCAGCTACCAATACCAAAAGGACCTATTACTCCTCCCCAAAGGTCAGAGTCGGTACCAACTTTGGCATTGAAGTCACCAAGAACAAGGGTAATATCTCCTTTCTTGACAGAATTCAAAATGTCCTGTAGTTGTCCGTAAAACCTATCCTTCTCATCCTCATCAGCATCCTCAGTGGGGGCATAACAGCAGATAACATTCAAGTTTTTAATGCTTGTCTGAAATTTTGCTGTAAGAAACCTTTCATTAATGCACTCATATCCTAGAAGAGCATCACTAGCATGTCTGCTGAGCAGCAGACCCACGCCTTGGTGATGCTTTCCATCCTCCCTCACTGTAAAGAGAAATTTAAAGTTATTTTTAAGTATCTCACCTTTACCTGTCCATCTGGTCTCTTGCAAGCCTAGAATATCTAGGTTATAGCGCTGGAATTCCTGCATGAGGACATCAAGAGAATAATCTCTATGTCCTCACGTTCCATGTTCCTGCAGAAAGAAAATGATTAGTAGGATTTTTAAAGAAATTAGGTTTATTGAGATTGGTAGGGCCAACAATATCAAACAGCCCCTTGATCGCAGGCATGGGGCAAAGACCTGTTCCTCCTCCGCTAAAGGCTGAAATCACCGATGCTGGTAGGAACTTCAGGCACCACCTTTTCAAGTGGACTTTTTCAAGAGCCACATGGCCTGCCTGAGACGCATTACTCCAGTTTAGGCTTGACGATGCCCAACTAGCTAAGTAAGGTTCAGGTACCTGCGATGGCCTCTGATTAGGATTATCCACCAGCTGATATAAGGTATCCCATGCCTCTGTTCACTTAGAGCTGGCAACCCAGAAGCAAACAGAAAACACAGTGGCAGACTCTCCCTCAACAGAGGCCCACCAGTGCAGCAAGTCCAGGATCCATAATCAAGCTCAAATCCATAAACAAGTCCAGTCTAGTAGGTATAAATGGTCAGCACCAGGACCCTGTGTAGTTGACCACTCCTCAGCAGGGTTGAAAAAAAAGAAAAAAGTGGCCGTAGATGACCAGATCAGCAGGCCATACTGAACTGGCAGCCCTCCCCTTCCGTTCCCTTCCAAAAGAGAGTATCTCTTTTGAAAGGTACTAACGGCCTGCACCACGAGAAGGCGGGGTCGGACATTAGGTGCTAGACCTGGCCGGTTCTGTGCATCATCACTAGGGATTGGTACACAGCTCTCCTTCCAGTTTACGCCTAGCTACCATATACCCTGGTTTATTCTTCAATCAGCTATCTATGTGTCTAGTAGCCAAATTAAGTGTTATGTATCCCTCATAGGTAAGAAATAACATTATTAGGAACATATCTCAGTATCAAATATATAGCAATTACCACTTTGAAAACTGATCTGGTGAAAGCTCTCTTCTTCAGCATGTATGTATGACTGATATTTTTATAACTTAAATATACTATTAGGCATAAACTGTAAGGAGAGCTGTGTACCAATCCCTAGTGATGATGCACAGAACCGGCCAGGTCTAGCACCTAATGTCCGACCCCGCCTTCTTGTGGTCCAGGCCATTAGTATCTTTCAAAAGAGATTTATTCACTGAACCTCAGAATTAAAGTGAAGCTGAAAAAATACTGATTTGGGAACATACATATTTTTTTAAACGTGCAAATAGATGTAGATTTTGTGATTAATTCTCTTTTGGAAAGTAATGGAAGGGGTGGACTGCCAGTTCAGTATGGCCTACTGATCTCGTCATCTATGGCCACCTTTTTCTTTTTTTTCAACCCTGCTGAGGAGTGGCCAACTTCATAGGGTCTTGGTGCTGACCATTTATACCTACTAGACTGGACTTGTTGCACTAGTGGGCCTCTGTTGAGGGAGAATCTGCCGCTGTGTTTTCTGCTTGCTTCTGGGTTGCCAGCCCTAAGTGAACAGAGGCATGGGATACCTTATATCAGCTGGTGGATAATCCTAATCAGAGGCCATCGCAGATACCTGAACCTTACTTAGCTAGTTGGGCATCGTCAAGCCTAAACTGGTGTAATGAGTCTCAGGCAGGCCATATGGCTCTTGAAAAAGTCCACTTGAAAAGGTGGTGCCTGAAGTTCCTACCAGCATCCGTGACTTCAGCCTTAAGCGGAGGAGGAATAGGTCTTTGCCCCATGCCTGTGATCAGGGGGCTGTTTGATATTGTTGGCCCTACCTATCTCAATAAACCTAGTTTCTTTAAAAATCCTACTAATCATTTTCTCTCTGCAGGAACGTGGAACGTGAGGACATTATATAGATTATTCTCTTGATGTCCTCATGCAGGAATTCCAGCGTTTATAACCTAGATATTCTAGGCTTGCAAGAGACCAGATGGACAGGTAAAGGTGAAATACTTAAAAATAATTTTAAATTTCTCTTTACAGGGAGGGAGGATAGAAAGCATCACCAAGGCGTGGGTCTGCTTCTCAGCAGACATGCTAGTGATGCTCTTCTACGATATGAGTGCATTAATGAAAGGTTTCTTACAGCAAATTTCAGACAAGCATTAAAGACTTGAATGTTATATGCTGTTATGATGCCAATGAGGATGAGAAGGATAGGTTTTATGGACAACTCCAGGATATTTTGAATTCTGTCAAGAAAGGAGATATTGCCCTTGTTCTAGGTGACTTCAATGCCAAAGTTGATACTGACTCTGACCTTTGGGGAAGGGTGATAGGCCCTTTTGGCATCAGCAGCTGCAATGGCAATGGGCAACGTCTCCTACAGGTAAGTAAACTCAATGGTTTCAGAATAACTAACACATATTACAAACACCGCGACATACATAAGTACACATGGGTGTCACCTGATGGGCTGCATAAGAATATGTTGATTATATATTAATTAACAGCAAATGGGCTAGTTCTGTTAGGAATACCAGGTCATATAGGGGAGCTGAAATTGGATCTGATCATTACCTTGTTAAAAGTGTCTTGCAACTTAAACTTAAAAAGTTTTGTGCTAGGGTTAAAAAATTTACCTTTAATACCGAAGCTCTGAAAGACCCAGTTATAGCTAAAGCTTACCATGATTAGGTTATTTAGTCATTATGACAGTCATGGTTTGCTTATTACTGAAGTTGACGAAGAATGGGACCATTTTAAACAGGCTTTTTTGGAAACTAACAGTCTCTTTTAGGAAAAAAGGCGCAGAGGAGTCAGAACAGAATAATTTGTGGTTGAGTATAAGGCACTTGAGTTTATTTCAGAAAGAAGGAACTGCAGGAATGTCCTTAATCAGTATCCTACTAGTCCTAATAGAAAGCATTACAGAGAGCTTAATAAATGTGTAAAGGATCAGTTAGCTGCTGATAAGAATCTTTGGCTTGATGGCTTGGCTGACAAAGCTGAGGAAGCAGTTAGGCAGCACAACAGCAGAGAGATGTACCAGATAGTTAATGTTTTATGTGGTAGAAAACCGACAGGCATACAAGGATTGAAGGATGAACAAGGTAAGGTTATAGAAGGGGAGGATTCTGTCATGGCTAGGTGGGCTGAGCATTTCAGTGATGTTCTAAACAATGTAGTTAGTTCTACTCCCATTGTTTGTAATGATAATAGATGCATTAGTGGCTTTAATGTTGGCCCTATAACATAATCTGAAGTTACTTTGGCTATTTCTAAACTTAAACTACATAAATCCCCAGGGGTAGATGAAATTACTACAGAAATACTTAGAGTGTCCATTATTCATTCCTCAAATGCAGAGAAATATTGTGCAGAACTCAAAAAAAAATGCATAACAAATTATGCAAGAAACAGTCTGCATTTGGTTAATAGATCTGGAATCCTACTGCTCCATGATAATGCTTGAATTCACATCTCACAAATAAGAGTATGAAAACTCCATTAGCTACAGTATGAAATACTTGCTCATCCAGCATATTCACCAGACCTATTGCCAACTGATTACCACTTCTTAGTGGGGGAAAACATTCAGCAATGAGGCAGCAGCTAAAAATGCCTTCCAAGAATTCATCTCTTCCAGGAACTGTTTTTACCAACAACATAAATGCACTTGTTTTGCAGTGGCAGATGTGCATTGAATCTGTTGGTGCATACTTTGATTAAGTAAAGGTATTTTTTACAAAGTTATAGCTGTTGAATGTTTCACTAACAATTCAACCATTCATTTGTAACAACCCAATAATTTGAGCTTGCAAAGAATAACTAATTGTATTTTAAGTTGCAAATGAAGATGAAGTGGTGATTACAAAATAAGAGCTACAAATTAATAATATATTCAAACTAAATATATGATTCATTTCCAACCCATGAGCTTTTCTTTTAAAAACTTTTCAGAAAACTTTTTAAGAAAAAAAAAACTGATAAAATAAAATTATGTGATGTTTTATAAAACACCAGCAATATTTGAAAAGCAGCTTTTGCAATTATTCTGCACCCTTCCTGAGTCAAATAAATGTTGGATTAGGGATCCATCCATTTAACACTGATGTCTGCAGCATTCAAGGTTTCAGATCATTGTGATTCTTTTGAAATCATCAATTGAATTATTTGTGAATCTTCTTTTTCAACATTAATTCCAAAAGAACATATTCTGTAACATTTTTGCTGGCATGTAAGCATCAGTTACTTTGAACTTTCAACAAAGCATAAAAATTTCAGCGACATTTTCTACATTTTATTGATGTAAAAAGGCATTCTCAGGACTCCCCTATGTGAAGTCCAAATACAGGTGGTTCTGTATTTGGAAATCTGTTCAAATTATCTTCTCTGAAATTTTGAAATACCGAAAAAATTTAAAACATTTTAAAACTATATTCTATTCAAGTAGCTCAATAATACATGCAAATTTTTATAATAAATATAATTACATGAAATATCTGAAATAGTTCACAACATTAAAATAACATTGTAAGTCTTTACATTGAGAGCAAATATAAAATAATACAATATAATAATAGTGTAATAACAGTATTTTACTAATAAAGAGATTTACCAGTTTTAAAAATATAAACATGACATACATCTTTTTTTAAAAAAGTCAGTTATTTTTGATAGTATGAAGTTTTTTTTTCACCACTAATTATCAGTTGAAGGCTGATATGAATCTTCAGCTTGATAACTTGGCTGACAAAGCAAACAGCTAGACAGCATTAGAGCAGAGAGCTGTACCAGAGAGTTTATGCTTTGTTGGGAAGACACAGGCAGGTACAGAGGAATTAGGGATAAATGATAAAGTTACTGAAAGTGAGGATTCACTTATGGCAAGGTGGGATGAATATTTAAGTGAGATTATAAACAATGTAGTTAATTCTACGCCCATTGTTTGTATTTGGGTTGAGTTATTTTACCTCAGAGTGGCACTTTTTTGTACACAATGGGATAAATGGCCATTCCACAAGGACCCCAAAGGCTCAGAGAAGGTTGGGGGAGGGGACCCATTGGAACAGCTGTTGGGAAACAGATAGTAGCTTCCTGTTGAGACAGATGGTAGCTTCCCATCAAGGCAATCCAGTGTTCTTGAATGTTCACAGGGTATGGCTCTCCCATATACAGGGCCATGGCTTAATGTCCTATCTGATGGACGGCAGCCTTTCCAAGACCATTGGTGTCCTCTACTGACCATGGGCAGGGTGAGGAGTTTTGTGGAGATAAATCTCAATGCTGACTCAGCTGGGACTCGAACCTGGGAACTACAGATTACGAGCCTGGTGTGATACCGAGTGAGACTCCCCCCCCCCTCCAATTGTTTGTAATAATGACAGATGTATTACTGGCTTTAATGTTGGCTCTATATAACAGTCTGAATTTATTTTGGCTTTCTCTAAATTAAAACTACATAAATCCCCAGGGATAGAGGAAATTACTACTGAAATGCTTAGGGCTGGGAATGTTTCTGTTCTTACACTGCTTACTGAAATTCTGCATATCTTTTATGATAACAGTGTTATTCCTAAGAATTTTACCAGAGCTATTATTATCCCCATTTAAAAAAAAAGTGATCACAGTTCTTGTGATAAATATAGGGTTATCAACCTACTTTCTATTTCAGGTAAAGTTCTTTGTATGATTATGCGGAACAGAACTAAGAATTTAGTTGACTGACAACTGTACTAATAGGAGTATGAATTCAGAAGTGACAGGGTATGTATAGATCAGATTTCATTTAGGCAGATTTTTGAGAAATTTCTAGAGGTTCAGAAACCTGTAGTTACTAGCTTTATAGATTTCAAAAAGGTTTTTGACTCTGTTGGTCATCATAATTTGTGGTTGATCATGAGATCGTATGGTATACCAGACTAGTTAGCATAATGAAAGCTCTGTAGATAACACTGTGTCATGTGAGAATTGATAAGGTATTAGTAAGAATTGGTAATGTAATTGTAACAATTTGATTTAGATTATTGCTCATGATTTAGTCCTCTTGGCAAATGACGTTGATGAGATGAACTCTTTCATTAGAGCTGTTGATGAAACTAGTAATAGAGTAGGTTTGGTGATAAACAAAGAGAAAACCAAGGTAATGTAGTGGTGAGGCAAATTATGGTTGTTGCCTTAAATGATTGTACCCTTGAGCAAGTGTCTCAGTTTATTATGTATGATTTAAACACAGCTAACAATATATAAAGATTTAATAAAACATGATAAAGCTGTTACATTTAGATAGCACAGTGTATTACAACCCTAATACGCGAATTGCAATGTATACTATATTATACATGAGTTGGAACCATTATAACAAAATTATGTTATTATGTCATTAACTTAAAAGTCATAGATGTAGCCTTAAAATCTATGTTAAGATACAATAGACCTTAAAGTAAAAGGATGGTTACCATTTCCTAGTTGCTGGTACAATTGCTTTGACAATGGCATTCACAGGTGATATGGTGGAATTATCACTACCCAGATATTTTTAAACTACCAGTCCTAAGGAGAAGAATGGGCTGTGTAACGCAGGTCATAAAACGAACAGGTGCCACCGATAACCTTCAATATGTTACTTATCTTTACAGTCACAATTATCACTGCATTAGCATATAAGTTCCAAACAGATCAAGACACAATTAGATGATATTCTGTTAATGTTCTGCTGGTATTCCTTAGAAGTGATACACATAGCGTAGGCACCGCTATTTTTAAAAGTCATAATCAAGTATGCATACCAGATCGTAGGTGCTGCTGATAGTGTCCAACTTAGAAGCCTGAGTGCTTCAGGTAAACACTTAAATGCTGTAATTAAACTGGATGCCCTAATTACTTAGATTTCCAGAGTTTAAACAATATCTTCAAATTAGCAGCAACAGACATAAGAATGGAGCAAGACTGTTGTTAACATCATTACACAGTTCCAGTCAGAGATGTTAAGTGGTCAATATCCAAGGTTATCCAACATTGCACCTTCCACACATTATGATTAACTTATTACTACAACTGAGCTATCCAAACTGTCTATAAAAGTGACAGACTAACAATTAAAAAACATTAAAAAGTTGTCCTGCCTGCCTCATGGTGACCCTGAGCAACGCGTTTCACCATACTCACGTCTACGGCATCATTAGGCTCAGTGTGAAATTTCCTCAGATTTGGCTACTTAAGCTTGTCTCGCCTTCAATGTCATTATTATGTATGCGTGATTGCACCTGCGCACTGATGCAACAGGAGACTCCACGCTGCTGGTAGCAGCGGAATCTCTGTGTTGCATACATTATTGCGGTGTGCATGAATAAATAATTTTTCTGCGTAGTGGAATTGGTATTTTGTTCGAGGGGCTGCCAACGGTTTATAGTTAATATAGTTAATTTGTAAGTTATTATTTAAGGTAGTTTGAGCTAAGGCTGTGTTATGAACTCAGTTTAATTATTCTTAGTTTAATTATCTTGGTATCTATGCAACAGATTGGGTGATGTGCAGCTTGGGTTGTTTTACCTCTGAGCAGCACTTTTTTGCACAAAATGGGCTAAATGACCAAGGCACAAGGACTCCAAGGGCTCAGAGAAGGTTGGGGGGAGGGGACCACCTGAACAGCAGTTAGGAGACAGATGGTAGCCTCCAATCAAGGACATCGAATGTGTTCTTAAATATGCACAGGGTATGGCTTTCCTCCACAAGAGGTCTTGGCTTAATGCACATTCGACAGATGGCAGCCTTTCCAAGACCATTGGTGTCCCCTACTGACTGAGATCAGGGTGATGAGTTTTGTGGAGACAAATCCCAACACTGGTCCAGGCAGGACACAAACCTTCGAACTGCAGATTACGAGCCTGGAAAGTTATTGACTGAGACACCCCACTCCAGGTGACGTCGCCATGAGATAAACAGAAGAATAGGAATTGCTGTGGAGGCTTTAAAGAATCTATGGATTGTGTAATCTATAATTCATTGAAAAAATGGGGGGTTTAAGCTCAATATCTTATAGTTTAAGCTCAATATCCTATAAATTCTCGTTTCAGTAACTAAATCACAAGACCCAAGTCCCCTCTCCTGTCCTGTTCTCTTATTGTTTTCTGACAAGAGAGAGGGACAGTAACACATCCTATACTAGATGACATGAAAATGCTAATCTCAAGCCTTCCTCCACTCTCGCCATGCTGAAGTGTTCTCAGCTAACTCTAATCCACATACAATTCTCCCTCTGTTTTTTAATTGGCTGCTCCAGGTGTCTTAGTTTACCACAACTTTCTTGTGCTACACCCTATACTGTTGTCTGGAGCTTTTCTGTTGTGAGAATATTCTTATCTCAATTAAAGTTATTTTTGTCAATGTTAAAGGAATGTATGGAACAAATTTTGTCAATGGTAAGGGGATGGGGTGACAAATTCCATCAATAGTAAAAAGTGGGGTGAATAATTTTATCAATGAAAAAGGAGGAGGTTGCAAAATTTTTTGCCAATGGTAAGGGGGGGGGGGAAATCATGATCAGAAAGAGTTTGAGAGCTCCTATCATACAGTATCATTTATGTTTTTTTGCTATAAAGAGCAAAAAAGTTCATTGAAATTTAATAATGATGCTTGTTATATGGAAATTTTCACTATATATTTTCATTATAACAAAATCCATTTAAACTGGTTTATTATTAACATTTGTTTGGAGAATAAAAAACATTCAAAATTTTGAAAGTTTCAAAACTATTAATTTTTTTATATTGAAATTTCACCTGTATAGGAATTGGATGAAAGCAACATCTTATATAAAGTTTCAGCTTTCAAGCATTGAACTAAACATTTGTAAACCAGCCTTTATATTAATATAGATAATGAAGTATCAATATTGTTTCTAGTTTTATGAATAAGGTGAATAAAAGCAAATTCTAGGTACTTGGCTCCTTTGGTTGTTGAGCTACATTTATGATGGTGGAAAACGTAGCTTGAGCAAGAGCCCCATCAATGTATTGGCTTTTCCTGATCAGCTAATTCCAACCAATGGAAAGATGCCATGATACTCATTGTGTCAAAGAAACCTGGGACCGGAAGATAGGATTTTTAGAAGAGCCTGTTTGGGCCAATTAGAAAGGAAGGAAGGTGAATGAGTATGTTTGGAGAGAGTCAAGAATGTCACAGTTGTGGCAGTCAAAATTATTAGTCCCCAAATGCTATATTTGCATAGTCAGCGTTCTACCAATTGTCTGATGTATTATTATTGAATGTAAAATTGGTAGGAAAGCGTTTGTTGGCCTGCCAGAGTTTGTATGATTACTGTGTCTAAAGCAATCAATTGCCAAATGTTTCAATTAATGATTTTTACCCCAATAGAAGGGTTTAATATCATGAAATAATATAAATAAAATTTTTATCTCTTTTATTGTCAAAAGCTAGAAAGTCTTTGTCGCTTCATGCAACTTAGAATACTTTGAAGTATGCAATTCTTTTCACCAGTATTGTTAGTCATGCTGGCATAGAGACCAGCCAATGAAATTTATAATATATGTCATGATCAGGATTCTGCAACATATACAGTTATTTAGCTATGTTTAAAAAAAAATGAACACAATGTGAAGTATTCACATTTTTATTAGCTTAGTCAATTACAATTAAAATAGAGGATTTATTAATACAGCTCGGCCAATTACAATTAAAATAGAGGATTGATTCACATAGCATTCCCATTTTTAGGAGTCCAAGTGAGAGAATTAAGAGTGTGGGTAGATAAAATATATTGAAGAACACCAGCAGAACACGTGACCAGATTTTGTAAAATTAAAAACAGGGATATTTTTAATCCTTGCAAAAATATAGAAAGCTCGAAGAGGTTACAGAAACATATTCAATAGTGAAATACATGCCCATATTAACCACTGAGTCACTAGGATTGGTTGGTTGGTTGTTTAGGGTTTTATGGCACATTGGCAGCTAAGCCCTTGATCTCGGTGATCTCGGTGAAACATAGTTCCCATAACGTGCCAAACGAGACAGATAAAAGGGTAAAAGACACAGAAATCCACGACCAAAGTTAAAAGTCAATACAGTACAGGGTAAAGGACAAAATCAACAGAGATAAAGAATACAAAAACAATAAATAGGTGTAAAGCAAGAGATAAAAAATACAAAAGTAAAACCAACTCAGGTGTAAAAGACCTATGCTGAACAGTGTATAAATGACAAAGCCATAAAATTACAATCTAGTAAAATAACCTGTATAACGCAAAAAAGCAAACATAGGAGATAAAAAGGATTCATCAGAGAAAAGATGTCCGAGTGTAAGAGGCTCGAATGTAAAATCAACATGGCTAAAATAAAAATGATGTTCTAGATTAAAAGTGGGACAATCGATTAAAATATGTTTAATTCTTAAAATGGTGTCATATAACTCGCACTTAGGTTCATCGTCTGCCCGAAGAAGAAAATACACGAATGTAATACATGAATAATCAAAGTGGAGCCGAGCAAGTACAACTTCCTCCTTGCGAATCCTGCAAAAACATAGCTACCATGGTTTGATAATGGGTTTGATCTCGAAAAGCTTGTTGCCAACCTGTTCAGACCAAGATCTCTGACATTGTGCCCGGAGCTCGATGGAAAAATGCTGCCGGAAGTCCAAGTATGAAACCGGCAATGAAGAGTTGAACAGGGCTTAGCTGACTGGGCAGCAGTGTCTGCCAAGTCATTGCCCTGATCCTGACATGACCTGGCATCCAACAAAAGAGAATCGTGGTGGTATCTGCCAGATAATGGAGCTGCTGGCGGATCTTGGAGAGAACAGGGTGAGGCTGATGCCTCACCGAGATCAACGCCTGTAGCGAGCTAAACGAGTTAATGTAGAGGACACAATGACAATGATGTTTAGCTGCTATGTGGTCCAAGGCAATGCTGACAGTATGCAACTCTGCAGTGAAGATGGAACACTGCTTTGGGATGTGGTCTGCAATGATATCATAGCAGACCATGCCCGATCCCACTGAAGTGCAGGACTTTGAGCCATCTGTAAAGACAGACAAGAATTCCGGGTGCTCAGAGGTCTCTCCGTCCCCCCAAGAGAGGGAGGAAAGGACCTTAACGATGTTCAGTGCCTGCATGCACTTGGACCTGAGATGTCGGATATGAGGTAAAAAGATAAATTTCTGGTTGAAGATAAGACCGAGAAACTTGGTCTCCACCACAACTGGAATGATGTCGCCTCCCCCCCCCCCCCCCGAGCTGTAGCTCGGGGTCCAGATGAAGATTATGCTGGTGTCAAAAGTGCATGCAAGTGGTCTTCTGTGGGGAGAACCGAACCCATTGGTCACCACCCAAACTGAGAGATTATTCAGGGCATTTGCAGTTGTCGTTCAATGACTCTCATGCTGGGCAACAAGCAAAAGATGCTGAAGTCATCAACATAGAGGGCATTGCCTACAGTTGGAGGAAGTTGTCGTATAATGAAATTTATCTCGACAGCAAAAAGTGTAACACTCAGGACACAGCCTTGTGGCATCCTCAATTCTTGGGGGAAAGGCTGCAACAGAGTATTGTGACACGAACATGAAAAGTACGAAATGATAAAAAATTTGCAATGAAGATCGGCATGTGGTCTTGCAAGCCAAAGCCATGGAGATCACGAAGAATGCCAAATCTCTATGCAGTTTTGTAAACATTTTTGATGTCGAAGAAAACTGACACCAGGATCCTGATCACCGATTTAAGGCAGATCAGGTGATCTAATGTAGACCATTGCCTGTGAAAACCTGAGCTACTAGGGAAAAAAAGGTTCAAGATGACATATCCAGATTCTCATGGTCAGGGCTGCTAGCAATTGCTACTTCAGGTTCAAAGTCAAGGTTGACAAAATGCATCACAGATTCCTTTTAACTTTAAACTGATTTTAACTTATGATGTTAAAAGTTTTGGTGTACATCAATTTTAAACTTGGTGTAGCAGAAATAGTAGGAAGATAGATATGCATACTTTCCTTCATGCAACCAAATCAACATCATCCTTGTTAATTATGACATCAAATAATATCTTTACTATTCAAGTATAAACATGATCCCACTGGATAAACAGACTGCAGAGAAATTGGAAGATATTACAACATAGTAACTATAGATTATGCAACCATAAGTTAATAACAGCAAAACGTCCAGATGTGCCTGCAGCAAATCAACCTGGCAATTACAACAAGATGTGTCTAAGTAACAGACTATCAATTGCTGACAATCATATATCTGTTAGCTGTAAACCCTTGTACTGGCTGATTCCAAGTGATCAGAACTAAGAACTTGTCAGTGGAAATTCTGCTTTATTTTCCTAATAAGGTAAATAGTAAACCTATAACGTTAATAATGTACTAGATAGATCTGTATGATGAATCCTGGTGTTCAACATAATTTGATAATGTCAAATAGTTGCTATTGACTTTGTACAAGAGTTTAGTTGGTGGTTAGGATCCTTGTAATACTACATGTATAGTCAGTAGGTCTAGACCAACCATAATTGGTGGTAAGATAGTTATAACTGTTGCTAAGCCTGTTGGTTGCTTGGGGAACAGATGTAGTATTCAGGGTTATGACCTCTATGATATAAGTTAGAATACAATGTAAACTGTAGATTTTAATATTTAATGAGTTTTATGAATTCCTGCAAAAGCACATTGTAAATTTTTACCCTTTTGTATATTTCAATCTTTTGTTTCAGAGTCAAAACAACACATTTTTGTTTCAGTCCTTGTGTGGTATTCTTCTTTGTCAGCATTAGGAACTGAGAGATGAAATATTTCCAATAAAGAGAACAACACGATCACAAATTCAACTACCTGCTACTTTAATGGCCTCCTCATTTTTTTTTTTTGTGAGTAAGATAAAAAAAAACAGCTTGATAGTGGATAAATATTTATTAAATCAGTGATGAGCTGTAAATTCCTATGTTTAAATACAAAGTACTAACTGATCAAACCAAAGGTGAGGCAGATTCAGATTTGCTCACAAAAAATAACCAGGAGGCCCTTGTAGTTGGTTGTGTGCACATGACTGGGATGGCTCTGAAGAAATAAGAGTCCCCAGATGCACTCAAAAGACAGTAATTGACTAGATGGAGTATAGTATATAACATCAGCAGTAGAGGAGAGATTGATTAGTGGCTGGTAGCTCAGTGGTCAGAGCACCTGACATGTTATCAGGAGTGGGTTCAGATCCTACCCAACTCCAAACAATTTTTCCTCCACACCCATCTTCTCCTGTTACTTAAAAAAACAGCTTGATAGTGGATAAATATTCATTAAATGTAGGATTTCTTTTTGGGAAAACCACTCCTTATAGATTGAGGGGTGTGAATCCTGGGAAACTTAAGGAGGCGCATAAAGACTTGTCAAGCTCAAAGGTACACAGATTAAGGAATTACCACTCTTATGTCGATCCAATCTCTTTTAGAGGAAAAATTGTCTTGAGCTGGATGGGATACGAACCCATGACCTCCTAATAACATGTCACTGAACTACTTGAGCTACCAGCTGCCGATCAAGATCTTCTCTAATTGATGATAAGAAATTTCTACCTACAGTACACATTTCACTATGTCACATGTAGGCACTGTTCTCCATTACAGTACACATTTCACTATGTCACATGGGCACTGTTCTGGCAATCAGCCTCAATCAGCAGACAACATGAATTCAATGAAGATGGAAAGTATATTAAAAGTATACAATAGATTAAATTTGAATAATCTCAACTTATCTGGTTCACAGATTAAGGAATTACACTTATGATGATCCAATTTTTTAGATGAAAAATTGAATCAACGTAAGAGTGGTAACTCCTTAATCTGTGAACTAGATAAGTCGAGATTATTCAAATTTAAGCTCAAAGGTACTTACAATTTAAAGAAAATTTGAAAAGTCCTAATTTTAATAAGATAAAACAAAAAACTAATATTTACCAATTTCTGCATTTTTTTCAGGTATATTTTTTTTAGACTGAGTAGAAACCAAAGCAGATATATCTACAAGAGTATAAGCAATAAATTTTAAACAAACAAGTAAAAAAGATATATTTATATATATATGTGTGTGTGTATTTCAATTAATATAATGTTCACTGTGAGTGATTAAATATATATATTTAAAATTGAGTAATTTGATATAGTGGAACTTCCAAGTGTGATCACTTCTCTGAACTGACTATCTTTATTAAACACATTGAATGTGTTGAAATGTCATGAAAAGTTATATGTTCTCTGTATTGACTACCTATTGGTGTTCCATGTTCTTACCTATACGTGGCCTAAGTACTTAGCAGATAGGGAAAGGGACTTTGTTCCATGCCTGTGAATAAAGGTTAGTTACATTTCGTTAGCATTACCTCTCTCAGTAAACCTAGTTTTGTTTTTTCTTCACTTTTATGTACTAAGTTTTCAAAAAAATTCAGGTTTGTTGGCAATTTTAATGCATTTTTCAACATGAAAACAAAAAAAACTTAAGAATCTTACTCTGAAAAAAGTAACAGGTCATATAAACCAAATGAAATTTCATAAAATACACATTCCACTACAGGAGGGCTAATTAAAAAAGATTTTTTTTTTGAAAGGGCAATTTCTTTTAGAGAAAAAATAAAAACTAACAACATAATAAGCTAGGAACTGCGGTGTAATGGGGTCAAAGGATTGACATTAGCTCTGGAGTCTTTCAGCACAATAAACGAGTAGTTAGGTACACTAACCACTTTGTCAGGCATAATTAAATATTGGCCTGCCTGACATATCATTCATGAAGCTTCATGAAAGTAAAAAACATTTATTGTAGAAGCTTTGTAAACACAGGAAGTCTCCATTATGCATTGCTGTGATAATGTCGATTGTCATTGATATATTGAGGACAGTGGCACAAATTTTCCTCACACTTACATTGTTCACTCAGTCCAAATAATGCCTTGATACGAATCTCATGCCCATTCACCATCTTAGTATTATTTACCAGCATCCTTTGCGATGCTTCCCAGACCACCATTTGTACTCACTTGTAGTGACTAATAGTTCAATTCATGTTTGCTACCATTGAGCACATCAGGTTTGAGGCATAGCAGGGCCCTCTGGCATTCAGCCTGTGCCCTCTAGCCCTACATTGGTGATGTATAGTAGTGATGATGAAATAGCAATTGACAACCCTCAACCTTTACCTGGAATGCAACTGGGAGGTGTGGGTTCGAATCTCATTCATCAGAAAACTCAATTTTTCCACAAAATTATTTCTTGAATTTTAAATGAACAGGTAATATGTGGTTTATTCATTGACTGACTATTCAGTTCAGAAAGGCAATCACAACAAACTAAATTAAATGAATTATTTGATAGTAATTAAATCAATAAAATGTTTTCAACTATGATTGTAACATAAATACAATTTGGCACACTTTTGGTATATTTTCTATAATATTACAAATTTTGGAAGGAAGAAACTTAACAAAGCTGTACTGGATACAATGGTGATTATTACTGAGAAAATTCATCCTCCTCCTCCTCAAGCAGTCATGGGCTACGGAGGTCCAACCAGACCGTGCAATTTAGTTCTCCAAGCATGTCTGTCCTGAGCTACATCTGCTGCATCTGGCCACTGCACACCAATTCTAACAAGGTCCTGTTTGACAATGTCTGCCTACCGCATCCTAGGTCTCCCCCTCTTTCTGAGGCCTTTAGGCACACTGTTCATAACCCTATTCTCCAATCTATAATTATCCATATGGGCAACATGATCAAACCAATGGAGTCTCTCTCTGCACAATGTGCTGCTTAAAGGAGGTTGCTGACTCCATTGCCTAACTTCATCATTAGTTACAAAGTTGAACCACCTAATGCCCAAGATACTGCATAAGTATCTAATTTCCTGTTATGCTTACAAAGCGTCCACGTTTCACTACCATAACGAACCCTAGAAGAACCAAACTATTATACAGTGTAATTTTAGTCTTTAGGTGTATACACCTATTTCTCCACACTCTCCATAAATACTTAGGTCCCGGCAGCAATCCCTATTCATCTGTTAATCTCATGCTGCACATCACCAATATCTGTTACATAGCTCCCAAGATAATTAAACTGTGACACCTGCTCAAGACTGCAACCATTCATGTTAATTGAATCACAGCCTGCTGACCAATTTTCATCACTTTAGTTTTCTCTCTGTTTATAACCAAACCTACTCTACTACCTGTCTCATCAACAGCTCGAATGAAAGAGTTCATCTCATCAACATCATTTGCCAAAAGGGCTAAATCATCAGCATAATCTAAATCAGAAATTTTCGTATCTCCAGCTCATTTAAGGCCAAAACCTTTCCCTTGAAGTGAATTTCACATAACATAATCAATAACCAAACTAAAGAGAAAAGGAGACAAAATGCACCCTTGTCGAACACCAGAAGTAATGCTAAACCAATTGCTACAAGCCTTACCAACTCTCACACATGACCCAGTGTTATTATAGAGCGCTTTCATTATGTTAACTAACTTGTCTGGTATACCATATGATCTCACAATCAACCACAAATTATGACGATCAACAGAGTCGAAAGCCTTTTTGAAATCAACAAAGCTAGCAACCAAACATTTCTGAAACTCTGAACATTTCTCAAGAATCTGCCTAAGTGAAAATATCTGATCTACACATCCCCTACCACTTCTGAATCCACATTGCTCATCACGCAATTGCCTGTCAACCACATTCTTAATTCTATTAAGCACAATCATGGAAAGAACTTTACCTGGAACAGAGAGTAGGCTGATACCCCTATAGTTATCACAAGAACTGCGATCACCTTTTTTGAAAATAGGGATAATAATAGCTCTGGTAAAATCATTAGGAACCATGCCTTTATCATAAAAGTTATTCAAAATTTCAATCATCGAAGTGGTAACCAAAACATTCCCAGCTCTAAGCATTTCCGTAGTAATTTCATCTACCCCTGGGGATTTAGAAATTTAAGTTTAGAAATAGCCAAAATAACTTCAGATTGTGTTATAGGGCCACCATTAAAGCCACAAATGCATCCATTATCACTGCAAACAATGGGAGTAGAATTAACCACAGTGTTTAGATGAACATCACAGAAATGCTCAGTCCACCTAGTCATGACAGAATCCTCCGTTTCTATAAGCTTACCTTGTTTATCCTTCAATCCCTGTATACCTGTCCGTTTTCTACCACAGAAAACATTAACTATCTGGTATAGCTCTCTGCTGTTGTGCTGTCTAACTGCTTCCACGGCTTTGTCAGCCAAGCCATCAAGCCAAAGATTCTTATTAGCAGCTAACTGATCCTTTACACGTTTATTAAGCTCTCTGTAATGCTTTCTATTACGACTAGTAGGGTATTGATTAAGGATATTCCTGCAGTTCTTTCTTTCTGAAATATGCTCAAGTGCCTTATCAAATTTCAAAAAGTTTTCAAAATGTTTTCTTTCTGAAATAAGCTCAGGTGCCTTATCAAATAATTCTGCCTCCTCTGCTCCTTTTTTCCTAAAAGAGTACTGTTAGTGTCCAAAAAAGCCTGTTTAAAATGATCCCATTCTTCCTCAACTTCAGTAGTAAGCATACCATGACTGTCATAATGATTAAGTAACCTATCATGGTAAGCTTTGGCTAAAACTGGGTTTTTCAGAGCTTCAGTATTTTTTAACCCTAGCACAACACTTTTTAAGTTTAAGTTGCAAGACACTTTTAACAAGGTAATGGTCGGATCCAATTTCAGCTCCCCTATATGACCTGGTATTCCTAACAGAACTGGCCCATTTGCTGTTAATTAATATATAATCAATCATATTCTTATGCAGCCCATTGGGTGAAACCCAGGTGTACTTATGTATGTCACGGTGTTTGCAATAAGTGTAGTTATTCTGAATCCATTGAGTTTACTTACCTGTAGGAGACATTGCCATTGCAGCTACCAATACCAAAAGGGCCTATTACTCCTCCCCAAAGGTCAGAGTCAGTACCAACTTTGACATTGAAGTCACCTAGAACAAGGGTAATATCTCCTTTCTTGACAGAATTCAAAATATCCTGAAGTTTTCTGTAAAACCCATCCTTCTCATCCTCATCAGCATCTTCAGTGGGGGCATAACAGCAGATAACATTCAAGTATTTAACGCTTGTCTGAAATTTTGATGTAAGAAGCCTTTCATTAATGCACTCATGTCCTAGAAGAGCATCACTAGCTTGTCTGCTGAAAAGCAGACCCACACCTTGGTGATGTTTATCATCTTCCCTCCCTGAAAAGATAAATTTAAGATTGTTTTTAAGAATCTGACCTTTATCTGTCCATCTGGTCTCTTGCAGGCCAAGAATATCTAAATTATAACTGTGGAATTCTTGTGTGAGGACATCAAGAGAAAAAGCTCTGTGCAGAGTCCTCACATTCCAACTATCTATGGAGAGAAAATGGTTAGTGGGATGTTTAAAAAATCTATGTTTATTGAGAGAGGTAATGCTGACAATATCAGACAGTCCCGTAATTGGAGATATAAGGCAAAACCCATTCCCTCACCACTAAAGGCTGAAGCCATCTACACTGGAAGACTTCCTCAAATGTAGAATTTGACGATGCAAGTAGAAGCAAAGAGTTTAGGTGCCTGTGATGACTTCTGCTCAGGATTATCCACCAGCTGATAAACATATCTTGTGAATCTATTCACTTGGGGCTGTCAACCCACAAACAAACAGAAAACACAGCAGAAGATTTTCCCTCCACAGAATCCCCCACCCATGCAGCAAAATCAGGATCCATAATCAAGCTCAGAGCCTAATTCCAGCCTAATCTGGTAGGTTTATATTGTCAGCACCAGGATCCTGGGTGGTTGATCACTCCTCAGTAATGTAGAAAAAAAAAATAGCCATAACTGTCTAGGTCAGTAAGCTACACAAATCTGGAAGCCCTTTCCTTCCGTTCACTTCCACAAGAGAGTATCTCTTTTGAAAGGTATTAACAGTCTGCACCACGAGAAGGTGGGGTCAGACATTAGGTGCTAGGCCTGGCCAGTTCTATGCATCGTCACAGGGGATTGGTGCATAGCTCTCCTTCCAGTGACTACCTATCTACCATTTACAGACCCTGAGAAAATTACACCAAATCAAACATAGGAATATTAATAGCACTTTCATTTAAAGCAGGGAAAAATGAGCATGCAGCATAATTTTTTTAGTAGTTTGATCTAAGACCTGGGTTTGAGCCCCGGGTAAGGCATGGATGTGTGTGTTGTTCTTCTGCTGATGTCCTGCCATCCTCACAGACTTTCTACTATGACATATAACTGACAGGCTCCTATCAGACCTCTGTGGCAAGCAGCTGCTTGAGGGGGTATTTTTTTTTTTTTTATTTATGTTTACATTTTCTATAATCTGACTGTTAAGTTAAAAAGCATTTCACAGTGACTAGTACTCTTAAAAGGAAATATTACTGAAGAGTGGAAAAACAAGATTTTGATATGCTAATTAAAAAAGGCTTTAAAGTAGGATACTACATATTTTTAACATCTAATTTCACAATGGAAAAAAATCTTCCTTACTGGAAGAAGGCAGTATTTTTAAATATATAATTAAAAAATACATTTGCTGTATTTGATTATAGTCAGCTTTCGATTTATGCATTTTTGGAATAATGCGGTTTGAACTCAGAAATTTAAAAAGAAAATGAAGGCTTCTTAAACATCATTGCTTTCATTCTTACCTTAGGATAAAGAGAAGTCAAAAAAATCTAGACCTAAACCATTTACCCCAGCCTAACAACTCCAATAAGTGAGGAGGCATTTATGCCTTTACCTACTCAGTCATTTGACATAAACGATCCCTTAAAACCTGTAAGGGTGCTTTCACATGAGCTGCACTGCAAATGCATTCATTGAATGAGTTTTTGATGACTGCGCATCTTCTGGAGTCAGTAGACAAGCATCATTTCTACTCCACCAGCCACCACAAGACTGCAGCTGCAATAAGTTCTATTTCTATTCTTGCCGCACAGTGATTGCCACTGACAAATGACATTAACTAGAACTGCTGTGGGAAAATAGATAGTGAACATTTCTTATCAGGTGCGTAGGTTAGATAGAAAGATCTGCGTATATAAACCTTTAACGTTAAACAAGTTTTTCTTTTGTAATCAAATGTAAGATTTTGAAAATATGTTTGGGAGTATAATTTTTTTAGCAGTAGCTAAATATTTTAAAAATACAAAAATGCAGATAAAATTTTAAATGTATACATGTGAGGCGATCCTTTTCCCCCACCTTCTCTTTTGAATATGCTGCTGTGCCTAAATAAGTTTTAACTTAGCTGTCACTTGATGAAAAGGAGATTGATTATTCAGAGAAAGGACAAAAACAGAAGACAATGCATTTCATAATATCATATCTGAGTAATGTTTTGGTATGCTTATATTAATATATTATCATGCATTATTTAATTACTGCTTCCTCTAATGTAAACATTATATTTTCCTGATTACTTATGCTGAATATTTGAAAACTTGAAATAAATATTTACACAGTTGGAAAGGTGAGATAGTCCAAATAATGCTGTGCTACAAGTATAGGCCTATGATTCCCATCCTGTCAAGACATTAATTTTTAATGTAACAAATAATTTGCAACACATTAGGCAGTTGGTGTGGACCTTTAGAAAATTTGAGAAAAGGAAATAAATTACCCTTATTATATGTATATTACAATAATTCTGTTTCAAATGCCATTACAATAATGTAGAGGAGAAAGTGCTAGAGAATAATGAAAAATAAACATGTTCTTGTTTGATTTTTAGCCTTTATTTATTTTTTCCAAACTAGCTGATGAATTGGTTATTTCAAAAGAAGTTGCTAATTGTTGATATTAGTGTAATATTTCTTGACATTCTACCACTGAATTATCAAATTTCTACATAAATAGGCTGCTTGACATATTCATTTAGTTTTGCATTTTTCACATTTAGCATTCCTATAACTATGGAAGTCAAAACTACCGGAGTATTCAAAAAATGTGGATCATAATATTTCATCCATACTTATCCAACAATTTTTTTCAGTTATCTTTTCATAAGTGTTTATTTTGGAAGTTTTTATAAATAATTATTGCAGTATTAGTCAAGATTATATAAGATCCTTACCCATTATTGCTTCTGTTAAATATTCCAGCATCTACAACTCTTTAAGTAGTAAGAGCATATTTTTAAAATTTAAGATTTTAGCTCCACTAAACACAGATCTTTACCTTTTTGAATTACTTTACTGTAAAAATCTTATATTGGACATTACAGAGCTTCAAAACTTAGCATCCCTTTAATAAAATATGGTAATTCTTTGATATTGTTGTCCAAGCAGTGTACTTATAAGTAGGTAACGATCAGAAAAAAAGTTTCATGTTATTTAAATATGGTGTCATATTTAGATATCATTAACATCTTAAATAATATTAATATTGTAATATAAATAAATAAAAAATAAAATAAAATAAAAAATACTTATCTTCCTATATTATATAGGCCCTAAAAATTAGAAAATAAACCTAAAGCATGTTAATGGTGCAATCAGTCACTGAGTTAGCATTCACTTCAAAGGAAGATAGGGTGACGGCAATCTTGTTGTGTAGGTAAATCGGCACCCTATCTTCCTTTGAAGTGAATATGAACTCAGTGACTGATTTCATCATTGATATGCTTTAGGTTTATTTTCTAATTTTATAGAGCCTAAATTTTTTAATTTATTTACATCTTTTGTCACTAAAAACACCTATCTTCAAAAACTTTCATTTGATATATGACTCATAAATATTGAACATTTTTCCTCACTGACATTCGACCACATTTTTCCTCACGTGCAATCGACCACATTTATTTCTGTCACGTTTGAGATAGACCATGACATTGGAGATGTCACAAGTTTTAATTTTAGGAATGATTCATTAAAGTCGAATCACGTGAAAATCCACCCCTCTTTTATCAGGGGAGGGGGAATAATGGGGACAAAATTCGAAATAGTTTGACTGTCATTATATGAGCATTCATCTGACACCAACTCGTTACTAGGGTATTCATTAGTAGGGTATTGATCCAGTTTATCTTGCAAAAATATACCTGGCAGAAATATACTTGAAAAAATAGCCTGGACCTAACTGTAGGCCCCCGCATTCGGAAGATATCGTAGAACAACTTTCACATTTTCCGTCTTTAAAGGGGAAGAATGCATATATATTTTTTTATAGCCTATGACACTCTACACATCACAAGCGCTTTCATTTGACACACAGTTTGTTTTTTTTTCGCATTCACATTCAGAAGATATAAGGGAACAATCATTTTTCCCCCTTTTAAGGGGGGGGGGGGGAGAAAGCATGGGGGGTCTTTTTTGTAGCCTATGACATTCCATGTGTCAGAAGCATTCATTTGACATATAGCTTGTTACTTTTGGCACTCACATTCTGGAGATATAACAGAAAAACAGTTTCATATTTCCTTTTTATTAGGGGGGAGAAAGAATGGGGGGCAATTTTTTTTATAGACAATGACACTCCTTGCATCACAAGCTTTCATTTGACACATAGATCACTAAGTTTCTCCATCGTGCTCGAAAAATATGGTGGAATGTTTCACCATATTTTTCAAAATCCACAAAATGCCAAAGCCAAAAGCAATAGGAAGATAGGTAAAAATATGACAAGTTACACTTAAGGTCTCAATCATATTGTTGTACCGTGGTCTCTGCTAGGAGTACGCCATTTATCTGCAGCCTCCATTTTTGGCACTATTTTCTGAAACAGTCAGCCACATGTAAATCCTTCCTCTCCTATTTGGTTTCTTTTGCTGACCTGCATCTCCAAGGAAAACATCAAGTCATATGGAAATTTTCCAGGAAGCTTCATGATATGTGATTCAATTCATTTATTCAACGTTACAGATATTTGAGAGGTCCTTATACAGGCTTTCTCATTATACATTTTTTAAAAATAATTAACTATAATACTTTTTAAGTTAATTTTAATTTTACTCTTTTTGTTTATTTACTTATTTATTTATTTATTTTTTAGATTCTGTTCCATAAATTTGCAGAGATTAGAAATTCAAATAAAATTTTAAAAATTTTAATTTTAGAATCAAAATCTTTCTGGTTCAAAATTAAATCAGTTCTAATCTCCTGAAACCCATGTTCCTCTAGTGATTTAAAGAATTTTTTCCTTTGAGTTGTGTTGTTTATACAGTTAAGTAAAATATGATGAATTGTTTCGGGTACGTTACAATTTTTGCAGTTTGGAGAGTTTGAAAGTTTAAGATAAAATTTTGTTTGATTTAGCATTGCTGTCTTTGTTCTAAGTATATAGAGGATATTTAATTTTCTTCTTGTAAACGGTAGATTTTGAACATAATTAATATTTTTTGAAAGAACGTATCTAAAGTTATTTTTTTAATGATGCTTCAATTTAAAAGAATTGTTCGGTAAATTTAAATTCTATTTTTTAAATATTTTTTATAGTGTTATAAAAATTGAAACAGTTGTTAATTTTGTTAAGTTTATGAGCATTTTTTGCTAATCTATCAACAAATTCATTTTCAATGATCCCTATAAGAAGTAGGGATCCATTGAATTGTAATTTGATTATTTTTGAATTGTTTGTTAAATGTATTAAGTGTTAATAGTTTGTAAATGTATATATTATAGTCTGATTGGTATAATTCTTGTTGTAATGTTTTGTATGGCTCCTTTGGAGTCCACAAAAATTGCAATTTTACAATTATTTAAGTTATTTAAAATTCAATTAAATGTTTCTATTATTGCTATTAATTCTGCATGTATTATTAAAGTATTTTGAGGTAATTTAAAAACTGTAAAAAATTTATTTTGAGGAACAAAAAATGCAGCTGCAGAGGATCCACTATCTGGTAGTACAGATCCATCTGTAAAATTGTTCTGTTTTTTATATTTTTCTGTTTGAAAATTTAAAAAAATTCTTAATGCTGCTTCAGGTGGAATATTCTTTTTAGATGTTATTAGAGGAATTTCACTAAACATTTCGGGTTTTTCATAACACCAATCAGGTATTAGATCTGGCAAGTCTCCTTTTAATAATTTTTCCTAAATTTACATTAAAAAATTCATGAATAATTATATCATTTTGAAGATTTTTAATTAGGGGATTATTATTAAAGTTTTTGTAAAAGGGATGGTTAGGAAGTTTATAATGTAATCTAAGAATATATTTTAGAAGTAGAATTTTTTGTCGAATTTCAAAGGGTGGAATTGCTGTTTCTGCTATAATAGAAATTGTTGAACTAAATTTCAGTACTCCAAGTGCAATTTTAATGCACTAGTTTTGAATTGAGTTTAATTTTTTAAATTTTGTGTTTAAAGCACCTTGAATAAATTCAAGCCCATATTCGATTTTAAAACACATTAAATTTTTATAAAGTGTAATTAGATAGAATTGATTTGTTCCTCCATTTTTAAAGGTAAAGAATTTTAAAAAAATTATTAAGACCAGAATTATAATTTTTTTCCAAATGAGAGTTCCAGTTCAATCTGGAGTCAAGGTTGATTCCTAAAAATTTTCCCTGATAGAGTAAAGTAAGTTTTTCTTTATTAATTTGTAAAGTAAAAGTAGGAATAAATTTTCGCCTTTTAAAGAAGGGAATACAAAATGATTTTTTAACATTAATTTCCAAGTGCCATTTTTTGCAATATTCTTGTAGTAAATTTATTTGTGTTTGTAAATTCCTTTGTAAAAGTTTTTCATTTTTATTTGTTGACCACCAAAAAATAAGGTTGTCAGCAAACCCTGCAATATACCTGATTGATATTTAATAATTTTAATAAAAGTCCATGGATCCAAATTGAATCAAAGGCTTGTGAAAAGTCTATTGAAACAGCCAATAAAGTTTGCTTAGAATTATTAGCAATATTAATATCATTAAGTAAAAGAGAAATATTTTCTTTTGCTTTTGCGAAATCTAAAGAATGTTGATGGAAAAAATTCTCCGGATACCAGAAACCAATTAAGACGTTTAAATAGGATTCTCTCAAATAATTTAAAATGATTTGATAGCAATGAAATTGATCTGTAAGAATTTAGGTTAATGGCATCTTTTCCAGGTTTTTGAATAAATATGATTAAAACATGTTCCCATGAGAGTGGGAGTTCATGAGTTTTCCAAAAATTGAAATATCTAAAAGTTTATTTTTCTGATTTTGGGGAAGGTTGCTTAAAAATTTGTTTGAAATTGAATCTGCTCCTGGTGCAGATTTTAAATTATTTTTTTTTAAAAGCAAAATTAAATTCATTTATTGTACATGGTTGATCCAATATTGTATAAGATTGTTTAAGTTTTTTAATTTTATAATTAATATTTTTAATTAAGTTTTTTTCTTTACTTGTGAATTTTACATTTTGTATAATTTTTAGGTTTTTGGCAAATAAATCAGTTGTTTGACCTAAAGTAATTTTATTTGTAATAGCAATCTGTAAAAGACGTAATTCTTGAGTTTTAATTGAATTAATTTTTTTTAAAATTTTCCATATTTTTTTTGTGATGTAGTATTTAATTTATTTGTTACCATTATCCAATTTTCTCTATATATCATCCTCATCCTCATCCTCAAGCAGCCATGGGCTACGGAGGTCCAACCAGACCACGCAGTTTAATTCTCCAAGCATATCTGTCCTGAGCTACATCTGCTGCATCCGGCCACTGCACGCCAATTCTAACAAGGTCCTGTTTGACATTGTCTGCCCACCGCATCCTAAGCCTCCCCCTCCTTCTGAGGCCTCTAGGCACACTGTTCATAACCCTATTCGCCAATCTATAATTATCCATACGGGCAACATGGCCAAACCAGCGGAGTCTCTCTCTGCACAATATGCTGCTTAAAGGAGGTTGCAGACTCCTTTGCCTAACCTCATCATTAGTTACAAAGTTAAACCACCTAATACCCAAGATACTGCGTAAGCATCTAGAATCAAAAGCATCTAGTTTCCTGTTATCTTGTTTACACAGCGTCCAAGTTTCACTACCATAACTAACCCTAGAAAGAACCAAACTATTATACAGTCTAATTTTAGTCTTTAGGTGTATACGCCGATTTCTCCACAATCTCCATAGATTCTTAAAAGTCCCAGCAGCAATACCTATTCGTCTGTTAATCTCATGCCGCACATCACCAGTATCAGTTAGATAGCTCCCAAGATAATTAAACTGTGACACCTGCTCAAGACTGCAACCATTCAGATTAACTGAATCACAACCTGCCTGACCAATTTTCATCACTTTAGTTTTCTCTCTGTTTATAACCAAACCTACTCTACTACCAGTCTCATCAACAGCTCGAATGAAAGAGTTCATCTCATCAACATCATTTGCCAAAAGGGCTAAATCATCAGCATAATCTAAATCAGAAATTTTCGTATCTCCAGGGTCATTTAAGGCCCAAATCTTTCCCTCGAAGTGAATTTCGCATAACATAATCAACAACCAAACTAAAGAGAAAAGGACACAAGATGCACCCTTGTCGAACACCAGACGTAATGCTAAACCAATTGCTACAAGACTTACCAACTCTCACACATGACTCAGTGTTATTATAGAGAGCTTTCATTATGTTAACTAACTTGTCTGGTATACCATATGATCTCACAATCAACCACAAATTATGACGATCAACAGAGTCGAAAGCCTTTTTGAAATCAACGAAGCTAGCAACCAAAGGTTTCTGAAACTCTAAACATTTCTCAAGAATCTGCCTAAGTGAAAATATCTGATCTACACATCCCCTACCACTTCTGAATCCACAATGCTCATCACGCAATTGCCTGTCAACCAGATTCTTAATTCTATTAAGCACAATCATGGAAAGAACTTTACCTGGAACAGAGAGTAGGCTGATACCCCTATAGTTATCACAAGAACTGCGATCACCTTTTTTGAAAATAGGGATAATAATAGCTCTGGTAAAATCTTTAGGAACCATGCCTTTATCATAAAAGTTATTCAAAATTTCAGTCATCCAAGTGGTAACCAAAACATTCCCAGCTCTGAGCATTTCTGTAGTAATTTCATCTACCCCTGGGGATTTATGAAGTTTCAGTTTAGAGATAGCCAAACTAACTTCAGATTGTGTTATAGGGCCAACATTAAAGCTGCCAATGCATCTATCATCATTACAAACAATGGGAGTAGAACTAACCACATTGTTTAGAACATCACTGAAATGCTCAGCCCACCTAGCCATGACAGAATCCTCGCCTTCTATAACCTTACCTAGTTTATCCTTCAATCCCTGTATGCCTGTCCGTTTTCTACCATATAAAACATTAACTATCTGATACAGCTCTCTGCTGTTGTGCTGCCTAACTGCTTCCTCAGCTTTGTCAGCCAAGCTATCAAGCCAAAGATTTTTATCAGTAGCTAACTGATCCTTTACATGTTTATTAAGCTCTCTGTAATCTTTTCTATTAGGACTAGTAGGGTACTGATTAAGGACATTCCTGCAGTTCCTTCTTTCTGAAATAAGCTCAATTGCCTTATCACTTAAATAATTCTGCCTCCTCTGCTCCTTTTTTCCTAAAAGAGTACTGTTAGTTTCCAAAAAAGCCTGTTTAAAATGGCCCCATTCTTCCTCAACTTCAGTATTAAGCAAATCATGACCGTCATAATGACTAAGTAACCTATCATGGTAAGCTTTAGCTATAACTGGGTCATTCAGAGCTTCAGTATTAAAGGTAAATTTTTTAACTCTAGCACAACACTTTTTAAGTTTAAGTTGCAAGACACTTTTCACAAGGTAATGGTCAGATCCAATTTCAGCTCCCCTATATGCCCTGGTATTTCTAACAGAACGAGCACATTTGCTGTTAATTAATATATAATCAATCATATTCCTATGCAGCCCATCAGGTGAAACCCATGTGTATTTATGTATGTCGCGGTGTTTGTAATATGTTAGTTATTCTGAAACCATTGAGTTTACTTACCTGTAGGAAACGTTGCCCATTGCCATTGCAGCTACCAATACCAAAAGGGCCTATGACCCCTCCCCAAAGATCAGAGTCAGTACCAACTTTGGCATTGAAGTCACCAAGAACAAGGGTAATATCTCCTTTCTTGACAGGATTCAAAATATCCTGAAGTTGTCCGTAAAACCTATCCTTCTCATCCTCATCAGCATCCTCAGTGGGGGCATAACAGCAGATAACATTCAAGTTTTTAATGCTTGTCTGAAATTTTGCTGTAAGAAACCTTTCATTAATGCACTCATATCCTAGAAGAGCATCACTAGCATGTCTGCTGAGCAGCAGACCCACGCCTTGGTGATGCTTTCCATCCTCCCTCCCTGTAAAGAGAAATTTAAAATTATTTTTAAGTATCTCACCTTTACCTGTCCATCTGGTCTCTTGCAAGCCTAGAATATCTAGGTTATAGCGCTGGAATTCCTGCATGAGGACATCAAGAGAATAATCTCTATGTAATGTCCTCACGTTCCACGTTCCTGCAGAGAGAAAATGATTAGTAGGATTTTTAAAGAAATTAGGTTTATTGAGATTGGTAGGGCCAACAATATCAAACAGCCCCCTGATCGCAGGCATGGGGCAAAGACCCGTTCCTCCTCCGCTAAAGGCTGAAGTCACCGATGCTGGTAGGAACTTCAGGCACCACCTTTTCAAGTGGACTTTTTCAAGAGCCACATGGCCTGCCTGAGACGCATTACTCCAGTTTAGGCTTGACGATGCCCAACTAGCTAAGTAAGGTTCAGGTATCTGCGATGGCCTCTGATTAGGATTATCCACCAGCTGATATAAGGTATCCCATGCCTCTGTTCACTTAGAGCTGGCAACCCAGAAGCAAACAGAAAACACGGTGGCAGACTCTCCCTCAATAGAGGCCCACCAGTGCATCAAGTCCAGGATCAATAATCAAGCTCAAATCCATAAACAAGTCCAGTCTAGTAGGTATAAATGGTCAGCACCAGGACCCTGTGAAGTTGACCACTCCTCAGCAGGGTTGAAAAAAAAGAAAAAAGTGGCCGTAGATGACCAGATCAGCAGGCCATACTGAACTGGCAGCCCTCCCCTTCCGTTCCCTTCCAAAAGAGAATATCTCTTTTGAAAAGTACTAACGGCCTGCACCACAAGAAGGCGGGGTCGGACATTAGGTGCTAGACCTGGCCGGTTCTGTGCATCATCACTAGGGATTGGTACACAGCTCTCCTTCCAGTTTACGCCTAGCTACCATTTACAGGTCTCTCTATATATATCTGTTTTAATTTTTTTCTAAACTAATCCTTTTATTTTCTTAAAGTTATTAATATCTGTAAAATCCCTAGATCTTTTTGCTTTATTTTCAGCCTTTTTACGTAGTGCTATAAGTTTATTTATAAACCAAAAGTTTTTATTGAGTTTAGGATTTTTGTTAATTGTGGTTTGAAAAGCAGGTTGAGTCAAGTTTGAAATTTGGGAGATGAAACTATTACAATCTAACGAATGTTCATAAGGTGAATTTTGTTCCAAAATATTTTTAAAAAGGTGCCAGTTGTTGAGATAAATTAGTTGTTTAAATTTGATATTAAAGTGTTTTTATTAAAATTGGGTGGTGGTCACTGCCCCTAGTATCTGGAAGCAGTGACCAATTTAAAATATCTATTAATTCAATAGAAATGAAAGTTAAATCAATAATAGATCTTTGGCTGTTTGGATTCTCATGAGTCCTTTCTTTAGTGTTTAAGTTTACCAAGTTAGAATTTGCAATATATTTACTCAAATGGATGCCTGGATAGTTAACAGTATATGAGTACCATGATGAATGGTGACTATTAAAATCTCCTAGAAGAACATGGGGTTCTGGGGATTTGAGACATTACATTTTTAAAAAATGATTCAGGTAAAACTATACCTGGATTATATAAATTGACAATGGAAATAGATAAATTATTAATTAAAACTTGCACTGCAAGTATTTCAACATTGAAATTATCAGTATTAATATTTAAAATTTTATCATTAATATTATTATTAATAATAATACACATTCCACTATTACTATGTGGAGAAAAGAAAGGATAATATAAATAATTATGAAAGTTAAAAGTTCTTTTAGATTGAACCTCTTGCAAGGCAAAAATGTCAATATGTTTGTATTTACATAGCACAACAATATCTTCCTTTTTAGACATCAACCAACTGCAGTTCTACTGCAGGATGTTGAATTGCTTATTTCTTGAACTGTTGTAGGATATCCGAAATTAAGGTAAACTCCTCAACAGAGTGACAATACTTCATCTGTTAAAATTTATCTAAGTCCACTATTAAGTTTGCAGTGAAATGTTCTGAGTCAATTTTTTTTGCAATGTCCTCTGGTGAGAGTGAAGGTACACTTTTAGGAAAATTTTTCTTTTTTTTAGCTTGTTTCATTTTCGTGATTTCTGGATAACTTTTTTTGTCTTTATCTGATTGTAGAATATGTCATCTTTTTTTTCTGTGGATGACTTTGGCGTTTAGAATAGTCACAATATGAAGTTGAAGGTTGTGAAAGATTCGTTTCATACATAGTTCTTTTTTCCTGAGTTTTTTTCATATTATTAGATTTTGTAGTATCATCAATATAGTTGTCAAATCTGTGTAAGAATGGTTTTTTATGCTGTTTAATATTATGCATAGTTGAAATTCTTTCATCATCATCAGATAGTTCAGTGTCAGAGTCCTGTTTATCCTGGTTTGTAATCCTGGTTTACAGGGATCTGAGAGAGGCCTGCATTCATCTTTGCTTGACAAAATGCAGCTGACCAGCTACATTGCATTTTTTGCTGTATTTTCAAGGCGCTGCAGGGATTTTTTTAAATTTTACAACCAAAGTTAGTCGGTGGATGGGCCCCTCCACAGTTTGGATAATTTAAGTCTTTACAATTACATGTTTTATAGGAATGAGGCCCACTGCATCGTTTGCAGCGTACTCGACTTCTACAATTGTAGGCAACATGGCCCCAGCAAAAACAGTTTCCACATAGAACTGGGGATCCAAAATATTCAGTAATATTAAAATATGAGAAGCCTATGTAAGCACAATTAGGTAATTTGTTAAGCATTGAATATATAACAACATTTAGAGTGGGAATTCTTAAATATCCATCATTTGTGTTATTAGGAGTATACCTGCACATGCGTCGTACTTTGTAAACTTCATATTTCTGAAGGCATTGAAGGAGATAGTCATCTGCATATTTTTCATTAACATTTACCAGCATTCCGATTGTGAAACTTCTATTTGGGATTCTAGAATCTACTTTTACATCAAGTATTTTATCAATTTGTTGCATTTTAATCAAATCAGCTTCAGTGTCCGGAAATACAATAATGTCACCTTTTTTTGTGTAGCGACCTTTCACACTTTTCTTAAAAAGGTTAAAAAAAAGTCAGTTACTTTGGTGTCATTAAGATCTGAAAGTTTTTGATTTTCATTGAAGAAGATAAGTGAAAGTTCTTCATGATTAGTCTTCTTAATAGTAGAGTGTTTTTGTGTATTTTGCGACGGCACTGAATAATTTTGTATCCTGTTTTCGCACGGTGACACTGAGCAAGTTGGATCCAATTCTTCTTCAGAATGAGATTCCTCTGGTCTGTCTGAATGTTCCGGTGAGTCCATGCTGGGAACAATTCTTCTATCACTGATAATGGTGTTGTCCTGAGAAGGTCTTGAATGATTTTCGGAATCAAAAATTTCACTCGAGTCCATCTAGTTCGAAAGATCATTAGTGCATAAAGTTTTGTTGTCTTTAATCAGTTGTAATTTTGAGACATATTTTCCTAATTTTTTAAGCTGAGCCTGTTCTGAACACTTGACAGGAATGCCAGAGGTCTTTTTCTATTTATTATTTATATTACTAATTTTCTTTTTCCCACCCATTCTACCCAGTGACCAAACATGAAAATAAATTCATTTATACCTACTAGACTGGACTTGTTTATGGATTTGAGCTTGATTATTGATCCTGGACTTGCTGCACTGGTGGGCCTCTGTTGAGGGAGAGTCTGCCGCTGTGTTTTTTGTTTGCTTCTGGGTTGCCAGCTCTAAGTGAACAGAGGCATGGGATACCTTATATCAGCAGGTGGATAATCCTAATCAGAGGCCATCGCAGGTACCTGAACCTTACTTAGCTAGTTGGGCATCGTCAAGCCTAAACTGGAGTAATGCGTCTCAGGCAGGCCATGTGGCTCTTGAAAAAGTCCACTTGAAAAGGTGGTGCCTGAAGTTCCTACCAGCATCGGTGACTTCAGCCTTTAGCGGAGGAGGAACAGGTCTTTGCCCCATGCCTGCGATCAGGGGGCTGTTTGATATTGTTGGCCCTACCAATCTCAATAAACCTAATTTCTTTAAAAATCCTACTAATCATTTTCTCTCTGCAGGAACATGGAACGTGATGACATTACATAGAGATTATTCTCTTGATGTCCTCATGCAGGAATTCCAGCGCTATAACCTAGATATTCTAGGCTTGCAAGAGACCAGATGGACAGGTAAAGGTGAGATACTTAAAAATAATTTTAAATTTCTCTTTACAGGGAGGGAGGATGGAAAGCATCACCAAGGCGTGGGTCTGCTGCTCAGCAGACATGCTAGTGATGCTCTTCTAGGATATGAGTGCATTCTGAAAGGTTTCTTACAGCAAAATTTCAGACAAGCATTAAAGACTTGAATGTTATCTGCTGTTATGTCCCCACTGAGGATGCTGATGAGGATGAGAAGGATAGGTTTTATGGACAACTTCAGGATATTTTGAATTCTGTCAAGAAAGGAGATATTACCCTTGTTCTTGGTGACTTCAATGCTAAAGTTGGTACTGACTCTGATCTTTGGGGAGGGGTGATAGGCCCTTTTGGTATTGGTAGCTGCAATGGCAATGGGCAACGTCTCCTACAGGTAAGTAAACTCAATGGCTTCAGAATAACTAACACATATTACAAACACCGCAACATACATAAATACACATGGGTTTCACCTGATGGGCTGCATAGGAATATGATTGATTATATATTAATTAACAGCAAATGGGCTAGTTCTGTTACAAATACCAGGGCATATAGGGGAGCTGAAATTGGATCTGACCATTACCTTGTTAAAAGTGTCTTGCAACTTAAACTTAAAAAGTGTTGTGCTAGAGTTAAAAAATTTACCTTTAATACTGAAGCTCTGAATGACCCAGTTATAGCAAAAGCTTACCATGATAGGTTATTAAGTCATTATGACAGTCATGGTTTGCTTAATACTGAAGTTGAGGAAGAATGGGGCCATTTTAAACAGGCTTTTTTGGAAACTAACAGTACTCTTTTAGGAAAAAAGGAGCAGAGGAGGCAGAATTATTTAAGTGATAAGGCAATTGAGCTTATTTCAGAAAGAAGGAACTGCAGGAATGCCCTTAATCAGTACCCTACTAGTCCTAATAGAAAAGATTACAGAGAGCTTAATAAATGTGTAAAGGATCAGTTAGCTACTGATAAAAATCTTTGGCTTGATAGCTTGGCTGACAAAGCTGAGGAAGCAGTTAGGCAGCACAACAGTAGAGAGCTGTACCATATAGTTAATGTTTTATATGGTAGAAAACGGACAGGCATACAGGGATTGAAGGATAAACAAGGTAAGGTTATAGAAGGTGAGGATTCTCTCATGGCTAGGTGGGCTGAGCATTTCAATGATGTTCTAAACAATGTGGTTAATTCTACTCCCATTGCTTGTAATGATGATAGATGCATTGGCAGCTTTAATGTTGGCCCTATAACACAATCTGAAGTTAGTTTGGCTATCTCTAAACTTAAACTTCATAAATCCCCAGGGATAGATGAAATTACTACAGAAATGCTCAGAGCTGGGAATGTTTCGGTTACCACTTGGATGACTGAAATATTGAATAACTTTTATGATAAAGGCATGGTTCCTAAAGATTTTACCAGAGCTATTATTATCCCTATTTTCAAAAAAGGTGATCGCAGTTCTTGTGATAACTATAGGGGTATCAGCCTACTCTCTGTTCCAGGTAAAGTTCTTTCCATGATTGTGCTTAATAGAATTAAAAATCTGGTTGACAGGCAATTGCGTGATGAGCAATGTGGATTCAGAAGTGGTAGGGGATGTGTAGATCAGATATTTTCACTTAGGTAGATTCTTGAGAAATATTTAGAGTTTCAGAAACCTTTGGTTGCTAGCTTTGTTGATTTCAAAAAGGCTTTCGACTCTGTTGATCGTCATAATTTGTGGTTGATTGTGAGATCATATGGTATACCAGACAAGTTAGTTAACATAATGAGAGCTCTCTATAATAACACTGAGTCATGTGTGAGAGTTGGTAAGTCTTGTAGCAATTGGTTTAGCATTACTTCTGGTGTTCGACAAGGGTGCATTTTGTCTCCTTTTCTCTTTAGTTTGGTTGTTGATTATGTTATGCGAAATTCACTTCAAGGGAAAGATTTTGGCCTTAAATAGGCTGGAGATACGAAAATTTCTGATTTAGATTATGCTGATGATTTAGCCCTTTTGGCAAATGATGTTGATGAGATGAACTCTTTCATTCGAGCTGTTGATGAGACTGGTAGTAGAGTAGGTTTGGTTATAAACAGAGAGAAAACTAAAGTGATGAAAATTGGTCAGGCAGGTTGTGATTCAGTTAATCGGAAAGGTTGCAGTCTTGAGCAGGTGTCACAGTTTAATTATCTTGGGAGCTATGTAACTGATACTGGTGATGTGCGGCCTGAGATTAACAGACGTAATAATAGGTATTGCTGCTGGGACTTTTAAGAATCTATGGAGATTGTGGAGAAATAGGCGTATACACCTAAAGACTAAAATTAGACTGTTTAATAGTTTGGTTCTTTCTAGGGTTAGTTATGGTAGTGAAACCTGGACGCTGTGTAAACAAGATAACAGGAAACTAGATGCTTTTGATTCTAGATGCTTACGCAGTATCTTGGGTATTAGGTGGCTTAACTTTGTAACTAATGATGAGGTTAGGCAAAGGAGTCTGCAACCTCCTTTAAGCAGCATATTGTGCAGAGAGAGACTCCGCTGGTTTGGCCATGTTGCCCGTATGGATAATTATAGATTGGCGAATAGGGTTATGAACAGTGTGCCTAGAGGCCTCAGAAGGAGGGGGAGGCCTAGGATGCGGTGGGCAGACAATGTCAAACAGGACCTTGTTAGAATTGGTGTGCAGTGGCCGGATGCAGCAGATGTAGCTCAAGACAAATATACTTGGAGAATTAAACTGTGTGGTCTGGTTGGACCTCTGTAGCCCATGGCTGCTTGAGGATGATGATGATGATGATGATGATGATGAAAGTTCACAAAACAGAATGATTTCTTAAAAAGCATTAAGAGCCCAATTTGGCCTGCTTATAGCTCCGAATCTCAAGTCGGAATCTGTTTGAAAAAGTTTTAAATTGAGTTAAATCTTCTAAGAACATACAAGTTGAATTGTCGAATTTCAAATCAATAAATTATTCGCAAATTGTTTTCCAATCTTCTCAATAGATGGAGGCACCCTGCAGTCACGCTCCACCACTCATTTATGGCGGCACTTTTAAATCAATCTTTACCTCATACTTGAAGAAGACATCAGATCAAAATGACGAAATATTACAAGAAAAATGTACCTCAAATCATAAACAAAACAGTTCAACTCACTCTAGAGAAGAAACCAGTACTAACTGACAGCATTTACTATAATAATTCACCAAAGAAATCGCACACAAACAAATTAGTCTTATTGACAGTTTGGCATACTGTTGCCAGATCCTCTCATGGTATGTGACTTTGCTTCAGACATATCTGCATACACTGCTACCACTCATTGCATGCATAGCAATTTGACCCAATTGGAGTGCTTAAAACAAAGGAGTCAGGAAGCGAGAAGTAGATGTGGTGTGAAGTGCTATGCGAGAGGAGAGTAAGAGGGAGAGGAAGAGAGATGTGGAGTCATAGGTGTGAAGAAAGGTGTGGAGAGTAAGCAGAAGTGGAAGTGTAGACAGTGACGAGTAGGCGAAGTGAAGTAAATGAAGACAAGAGTAATTGCAGGGGGTGATGAAGCAGTGATGAGGATTATGGTGCGGTTTCTGTGGAAGAGAGGTTGATCCACAAAATGTTATGTTTCCTGTGTTAAGTTACACTGTTTTGTCTTGACTGAATTGTTGAAGTGATCCAGAGGATCTGAGTGACCCAGGATGGAGAACAGCTCAGATAAAACTCCTAATTTCTTTTTGTCCTTCCCTTGTCTCCTCTTTCCACACAAAGCTAATTGAGGTTAATACAATTTTGTGTTTATGAATGTCCTACCTTGAAATCAGGTGAAAGTAAGTCAAGATGGCTAAGGTTGTATACAACAAAAGAATATTAAAAACTGTAGTTTTGTTTATAGAAAAAAGCTGAATTAGGTGCAGGTTATTTCATGCAGTATTTCTGTGGTTTTCTTTCTTCTCACCTTAGCAGAGAGATAAGTGGACAGATAGAGCCTCTAGAAAAGATTACAGATAAATACTATACAAATTATAATGAATTTTAAATTACGCATTGCGTTCCCCTAGTGGCCTGTAAATGGTAGCTAGGCGTAAACTGGAAGGAGAACTGTGTACCAATCCCTAGTGATGATGCACAGAACCGGCCAGGTCTAGCACCTAATGTCTGACCCTGCTTTCTCGTGGTCCAGGCGTTAGTAACTTTCAAAAGAGATATTCTCTTTTGGAAGGGAACGGAAGGAGAGGGCTGCCAGTTCAGTATGGCCTGCTGATCTGGTCATCTATGGCCACTTTTTTCTTTTTTTTTCAACCCTGCTGAGGAGTGGTCAACTTCACAGGGTCTTGGTGCTGACCATTTATACCTACTAGACTGGACTTGTTTATGGATTTGAGCTTGATTATTGATCCTGGACTTGCTGCACTGGTGGGCCTCTGTTGAGGGAGAGTCTGCCGCTGTGTTTTCTGTTTGCTTCTGGGTTGTCAGCTCTATGTGAACAGAGGCATGGGATACCTTATATCAGCTGGTGGATAATCCTAATCAGAGGCCATCGCAGGTACCTGAATCTTACTTAGCTAGTTGGGCATCGTCAAGCCTAAACTGGAGTAATGCGTCTCAGGCAGGCAATGTGGCTCTTGAAAAAGTCCACTTGAAAAGGTGGTGCCTGAAGTTCCTACCAGCATCGGTGACTTCAGCCTTTAGCGGAGGAGGAACGGGTCTTTGCCCCATGCCTGCGATCAGGGGGCTGTTTGATATTGTTAGCCCTACCAAGCTCAATAAACCTAATTTCTTTAAAAATCCTACTAATCATTTTCTCTCTGCAGGAACGTGGAACGTGAGGACATTACATAGATTATTCTCTTGATGTCCTCATGCAGGAATTCCAGCGCTATAACCTAGATATTCTAGGCTTGCAAGAGACCAGATGGACAGGTAAAGGTGAGATACTTAAAAATAACTTTAAATTTCTCTTTACAGGGAGGGAGGATGGAAAGCATCACCAAGGCGTGGGTCTGCTGCTCAGCAGACATGCTAGTGATGCTCTTCTAGGATATGAGTGCATTAATGAAAGGTTTCTTACAGCAAAATTTCAGACAAGCATTAAAGACTTGAATGTTATCTGCTGTTATGTCCCCACTGAGGATGCTGATGAGGATGAGAAGGATAGGTTTTACGGACAACTTCAGGATATTTTGAATCCTGTCAAGAAAGGAGATATTACCCTTGTTCTTGGTGACTTCAATGCCAAAGTTGGTACTGACTCTGATCTTTGGGGAGGGGTGATAGGCCCTTTTGGTATTGGTAGCTGCAATGGCAATGGGCAACGTCTCCTACAGGTAAGTAAACTCAATGGTTTCAGAATAACTAACACATATTACAAACACCGCGACATACATAAATACACATGGGTCTCACCTGATGGGCTGCATAGGAATATTATTGATTATATATTAATTAACAGCAAATGGGCTAGTTCTGTTAGAAATACCAGGGCATATAGGGGAGCTGAAATTGGATCTGACCATTACCTTGTTAAAAGTATCTTGCAACTTAAACTTAAAAAGTGTTGTGCTAGGGTTAAAAAATTTACCTTTAATACTGAAGCTCTGAAAGACCCAGTTATAGCTAAAGCTTACCAGGATAGGTTACTTAGTCATTATGACAGTCATGGTTTGCTTAATACTGAAGTTGAGGAAGAATGGGGCCATTTTAAACAGGCTTTTTGGAAACTAACAGTACTCTTTTAGGAAAAAAGGAGCAGAGGAGGAAGAATTATTTAAGTGATAAAGCACTTGAGCTTATTTCAGAAAGAAGGAACTGCAGGAATGTCCTTAATCAGTACCCTACTAGTCCTAATAGAAAAGATTACAGAGAGCTTAATAAACGGGTAAAGGATCAGTTAGCTACTGATAAAAATCTTTGGCTTGATAGCTTGGCTGACAAAGCTGAGGTAGCAGTTAGGCAGCACAACAGCAGAGAGCTGTACCAGATAGTTAATGTTTTATGTGGTAGAAAATGGACAGGCATACAGGGATTGAAGGATAAACAAAGTAAGGTTATAGAAGGTGAGGATTCTGTCATGGCTAGGTGGGCTGAGCATTTCAGTGATGTTCTAAACAATGTGGTTAGTTCTACTACCAATGTTTGTAATGACGATAGATGCATTGGCAGCTTTAATGTTGGCCCTATAACACAATCTGAAGTTAGTTTGGCTATCTCTAAACTTAAACTTTATAAATCCCCAGGGGTTGATGAAATTACTACAGAAATGCTCAGAGCTGGGAATGTTTTGGTTACCACTTGGATGACTGAAATTTTGAATAACTTTTATGATAAAGGCATGGTTCCTAAAGATTTTACCAGAGCTATTATTATCCCTATCTTCAAAAAAGGTGATCGCAGTTCTTGTGATAACTATAGGGGTATCAGCCTACTCTCTGTTCCAGGTTAAGTTCTTTCCATGATTGTGCTTAATAGAATTAAGAATCTGGTTGACAGGCAATTGCGTGATGAGCAATGTGGATTCAGAAGTGGTAGGGGATGTGTAGATCAGATATTTTTACTTAGGCAGATTCTTGAGAAATGTTTAGAGTTTCAGAAACCTTTGGTTGCTAGCTTTGTTGATTTCAAAAAGGCTTTTGACTCTGTTGATCATCATAATTTGTGGTTGATTGTGAAATCATATGGTATACCAGACAAGTTAGTTAACATAATGAAAGCTCTCTATAATAACACTGAGTCATGTGTGAGAGTTGGTAAGTCTTGTAGCAATTGGTTTAGCATTACGTCTGGTGTTCGACAAGGGTGCATTTTGTCTCCTTTTCTCTTTAGTTTGGTTGTTGATTATGTTATGCGAAATTCACTTCAAGTGAAAGATTTTGGCCTTAAATAGGCTGGAGATACGAAAATTTCTGATTTAGATTATGCTGATGATTTAGCCCTTTTGGCAAATGATGTTGATGAGATGAACTCTTTCATTCGAGCTGTTGATGAGACTGGTAGTAGAGTAGGTTTGGTTATAAACAGAGAGAAAACTAAAGTGATGAAAATTGGTCAGGCAGGTTGTGATTCAGTTAATCTGAATGGTTGCAGTCTTGAGCAGGTGTCACAGTTTAATTATCTTGGGAGCTATGTAACTGATACTGGTGATGTGCGGCCTGAGATTAACAGATGTAATAATAGGTATTGCTGCCGGGACTTTTAAGAATCTATGGAGATTGTGGAGAAATATGCGTATACACCTAAAGACTAAAATTAGACTGTATAATAGTTTGGTTCTTTCTAGGGTTAGTTATGGTAGTGAAACCTGGACACTGTGTAAACAAGATAACAGGAAACTAGATGCTTTTGATTCTAGATGCTTACGCAGTATCTTGGGTATTAGGTGGTTTAACTTTGTAACTAATGATGAGGTTAGGCAAAGGAGTCTGCAACCTCCTTTATGCAGCATAATGTGCAGAGAGAGACTCCGCTGGTTTGGCCATGTTGCCCGTATGGATAATTATAGATTGGCGAATAGGGTTATGAACAGTGTGCCTAGAGGCCTCAGAAGGAGGGGGAGACCTAGGATGCGGTGGGCAGACAATGTCAAACAGGACCTTGTTAGAATTGGTGTGCAGTGGCCAGATGCAGCAGATGTAGCTCAGGACAGATATGCTTGGAGAATTAAACTGCGTGGTCTGGTTGGACCTCCGTAGCCCATGGCTGCTTGAGGATGATGATGACGATTCCCCTAGTTAACTGTCCTTCTCCTATTGTCCCCCACTTTCAGTTATGCATGAACAGGGGTGTAAAACAATATCACTTTAAATCTTGAATTTTCCATAAATATTTGTTCAGTATCCAAAGAAATATGAAAGCTGGAAAATGTACTTAAAACCAGAAAAGTCAATTAAAACATATTAAAATGAAAAAATAACCATTATATTAAACCTTAATGAAATGTATATTCTTAGCAGCATGTGTAATGAACGATACTACATGAATTTTGGACGATTTCTGGTTAACTTTTTTTTGCCAAATTTTCAGAATATCCAGAACTAAATGCTGATTAATCCTTTCATTAGTTATTTGGCAAAAAGATTCTAAAGTTAATTTTTTTTTCACAGTTGAGTATAGTGAAAAAATAGCCTGGACTTGAAATGTAAAGTTTTTCAGTCTGTATCCTGAAAGGATTAAGGCAATGGACTTTTTCTGAAAGAAGAATTGCAAGATAAACTGGATTAATACCCTACTAATCCTAACAGCATTGCAGAGAGCTTAATAAATATATAGAGGATTAACTGAAACCTGATAAGAATCTTTAGCTTGATAGCCTGGCTGATAAAGCACAAGTAGCAACTAGACAGCACAACAGCAGAGAGTATATTGGACTGTTCATATTTTTTGTGGGAAGATACAGACTGGCACACAAGGTTAAGTTGTTTTACCTCTGAACAGCACTTTCTTGCACACAATGGGCTAAATGGTCAGATCAGAAGGGCCCCGAGGGCTTAAAGAAAGGTTTTTTTTTTGGGGGGGGGGGGGTAAGGAGACCCGATGGACAGCTGTTGGGAGACAGGTGGTAGCCTCCTGTCAAGGCCATCCAGCATGTTCTTCAATGTGCACAGGGCATGGCACTCTGGAACACAGGGCCATGGCTCAATGTCCCATCCAACATATGGTGGTCTTTCCAAGCCCACTGATGTTCCCTCCTGACTGAGGGTAGGGCGAGAGTTTTGGGAGATAAATCTCGATGCTGGTCCAGCTAGGACTTAAACCTGGGATTTTGGGTTGTTTTACCTCTGAGCGGCACTTTTTTGCACACCATGGGCTAAATGGCCAGGTCACATGGACCCCGAAGGCTCAGAGAAGGTTGGGGGAGGGGACCCACTGGAACAGCTGTTGGGAGACAGATGGTAGCCTCCCGTCAAGGCCATCCAGCGTGTTCTTTAACGTGCACAGGGTATGGCTCTCCCGCACACGGGGCCACGGCTTAACGTCCCATCCGACGGACGGCGGCCTTTCCAAGCCCATAGGTGTCCCCTACTATTAAACCTGGGAAAACTGCAGATTATGAGCCTGACATGCTACCGACTGAGCCAGCCCCTGGCACACAGGGATTTAAGATTAAATATGGTAAGGTTATTGAAGGTGAGAATTCTGTCATGGGCAAGTAGGCTGAACATTTCACAGAAGTTCTAAACCAGGAGTTGGCAACATATACGGCACATGGACCACATGTGGCTTGCTTTGCTTTATTAAGTGACCTGTGGATTATTTGGGCTTTATAACATAAATTGCCCCACGAGCAATATTGGTAATAAATTTTTAATTAACTATGTTAAATAATTTTATTTTCCAACAATCGAATGTTATGTTTCAACAGGACATAACGATGATATTTTTAAACATTGCATTGAAGATCTGCTACTGTATGAACTCAATGGTCATATGACTGCCTTTGTTTTGCAGGGATTCACTGACTCTGCTCCTCAGTGCAGCATAATTGTTGTGCGATAGCGATGCTCAATACTGCCACTATGGCATAGGGCTACATCTGTGAACAAACATTTTCTCGAATGAATTTTATCACAAGTGTACTGCTGACATTTAAGTTAATTTTACTAAATTGAAAAGAAATATTTTTTAAAGAGAAATCAATCCTCTCATTAACAATTTTACATAAAATGTTTTTTTTTATTTATGCATATATAAAGCCCAGACCTGATTTAGTGGTTGGCATACTTAACTACTAAACTAGTGGGCATGCCCTAGTGTAAGAATTTGTATGAGAAACCAGGACAAGCCCAGTAGAGTTTCTAAGTTATATCTGTACTTTCTGTATGAGAAGTATCTTCTCCCCCAACCTTTTTTTTTTCAATTATTCAAATATTATTTTTATTTGCAATATAAATAATCATAAAGATATATAAACATATAAATATTATTTCAATAATAAATCAATATATAAAAAAAAGCATTTATTTTGTACCCACTCTTACTATCTCAAGGATGGCCTGCTTACAAAATTTGCAGTTGCAATGTGGCCCACATTAACGAAATGTTGCTGACCCCTGTTCTAAACAACATGGTTAGGTGTACTCCCATTAGCAATCTTTGAAGTCAGAATAAATGCAATAATGACTTTAATATTGGCCCTATATCTGATTCTGATAAACTGGTTTACATCCAGAGGCTCAGCTGATGCTCTGTGAACCTCTCCTGCAGAGAATGTATGGTTTTTCCAATATAGTAAACAACTAAATTATCCGGCAAATGGAGGGAAAATCTGTATATGCCCAATTTTTAAAGGAGGCTGAATCAGACAGATGTCAGCCAAAATAACTAATGACTGCCACTGCCGAGATGGCAATACAGTAGGCTGCTGTCATAGATTGGGAGCATGCCACACTGCTAGCACATGCATCAACTTACTACGGAACCATTGCCAGCAAAGCTATTGAAATAATGACTTTGCCCATCCTCTCCTGCATTCGACACTGGAATCACTATTCACAACATGTGGAAAGAAGTTCTTAATAGCCCTAAAGCCATCACATAGTGCCACTTCACTGAAGGTGGTGCACTGTTCATGTTCTGAAAAGCTTCTGAGTTTTCTCCTAAAAAGTTTTAATATGCAAATAGTTTGAAGGGAAAACTTATTAATTTTATTGCTCATTGACACAGAACTTTAAATTATTTTAATCATTTTCCAAGCACGAAGGTCTTGAATTGTGAAAAAAATAGATCAGATTATGCATTAAAAGCTTAATTTTGAAAAACCTGACAAATAAAAACGGTTAAATTATATGTTACTTGAAAGGAAATTTCCTCCCAAATACTATAATATTTACCTAACATGATTTTTATTTCTTTTAATGATTTCTTTTCAATTGGTATACTTTAAAACACAGGCCAATGTTATACAAAGTGACTTGGACAGCTCACGTTAATGATATTTTCTGTCCTGTTTATAATAAGGAGGTACAGTTTCTTGGCTGCTTTTTTTTTTACTAAACATCATGGATTTTATCTTTGGGTCTTTGCCAAGTGCCAAAAAGTTAGTACACCAAGCAAAAAAAAAAAATAATGAATCATTGTGTGTATAATTTTTATTTTAAATATTCAATATAAACTTAAAAACTTGTAATTTAAAAAAAAATAAAAATTTTCCAAGGGGGGGGGGGGGGTAAAAAACCTGCTTAACTTGCCAACTCCACGTGAGAACTGATTTCTGTGTCAAGGAAGTCCTTTTGCTTCCATATCAAGCAATTGCTTGTATTATTTCAAAGGAAATGATACAAGATCAAAGTTGTTTTATGGGAAAATGAAGAAATAATTAAAGAAAAATTAACATATAACCTAACCCAATGTTAAAATATCCACAGCAACGTGTTGTAAGCTGGCCATCTAATGTGGCGTAACTCCGAAAAACTGATAATAATCAATCGGCAAAAAGATCCATAATTTACAGAAATATTGTGGTAAATGACGAAATAATAAAAATAAATTAATATTTAACCTAATGCAACATTAAAATATTCAAAGCAATGTTGTAAGCTGGCCATCTGATGTAGCATAACTCCAAAAAAATCTATAATAATCTATCGGCTAAAAGATCCATAATTTACAGAAATAATGTAAATCTACAAAAATTAAATTAGAGGTTTAATTATGAAAAAGGAAATAAAATACTAATTTTACAAAGTAGGTATCCAATATGTTGGAACTATTTGGACTTAAATTATCCATGTAAACAACTCCTATGCAGCTACTTAGCAGATGGCTCTTCCCACTCTTGCATATGTGAGCAATTAGAACACTTGTGACTTCCTATGGCATGACACTTAAGCTGCAACCAGTCTTGAAGAAGCCTGGCTATGAAGACTTTTTTTCAGCTATAACTTCGATCTGAAGAGAGGGAAAGATGCATAGAATGCTGGAATAACTGATAAAAATAATTCTAAGAATAGTGAAATAAGTTTAAGGCAGAAAGAATGTAAGACGGGAGAAAAAAAAAAGAGGTATATACTTCGTAATTACTTCCAAAATCTTTCGTTTTTAAAAATAGAAATATTTTGTTAATTTCCAGGAGTTTTTTGAAACTTTAAGGAAGAACTGGTTGATAATAGTTCAAATCAAACTTGCCAGCTTAAATCAGGTTGCTTCAGCAAAGCGTTATGCTAACAAACAAATTGGCAATACCGTTTAGCACTTCTAAGAAATGGCAATCATATGGCTTTAACAAATTATTCATATTGCAGTTTAATACAATATGAATCAAATGAAAAAAAAGAAAAATAATTTCCAAACTTGAATTACATATTTTTAAAAAGATATATGTAAGAAAATTTTCAAATGGCAATTTCTATTTTTAAAAAATTGAAGTTTCACACGTTGTACAAAAGATGTCTATGTTCGTCTTGGGCTTCTCATTTTGGATTCTGTCAACGTCTATGATCGTCGAGGACCTCGGAAAGGTTAAGTTTAAAAATAGCCAAAATAAAGTACACCAGGTTTAACACAACTGAGTTAAATTAAAAACTTAATAACTATCCAAGTTGTTTTATTATTGTTTTAGTAAATCAAAATTATATTTCGATCAGTGAATACAAGATAGTAGGGATGTGAGTCATTTCTTGTAGTAGTATGTGAAGCAAGTCCTTTCCTGTTGCACGGATCACACAATGATATTTAGAACACCGTAACTTGACATGTTTCGACTATTAACGTCATCTTCAGAAGTTGGGTAAACAGTTCAGTTTTGGAGATTGTATGTGTGTGAGTTGTTGTGCAGTCGCGCCATATGGTTTGCAGCGGGTGCACTGTTGCGGTTTTGTGGTCCTGCCTATGTGCCTCGGGTAGGGGTGGGGGTGTGGATGCTTTAGCAGTGCTGCGCTGATCCAGGAGCAGTTTCCATGGGTGGGGTGGGTGGTAGATTTCTTCATTGCAGCATGCTCCTCTATTTTGGTATATCACCAGTTGTTCAGCAAGATCCAATTGAAATTCAGTTGGGGGAGCACAAATAATTTTGGTGGGGTCAAATTCTGGGATCATTCTGGTATTACAGATCACTCTTGCCAATGAAGTGGTTTGTTTTTTTAACCGTACATCCCTTTCGTGTTCTTTTATTCTAATTCGGCAGGTTCTTTTCATTTTGCCATAGTAAGGTTTATTGTTATTATCGGTGTTTTCTTGTAACGGTATTTTACATACTCCTCCTGTTTTCTCGTTCTAGTCCCGATCGGTTTTAATTAAATTAATTATAGTGTTGCTGGTTTTAATTGGCACTCTGTAATTGTAAGGTTGCATTGCATTATTCAAAGAATGTGCTAGCCATGGGATGTTTGGAATCCCTGTGGTGAACTTAATTTTTTGGGGTTGCTGCGCTGGTGCCGGTTGGGATATTTTTTTCCAAGTTTGTCTTGCCATATTTTTGGCAAGTTTCAATATTTTTTGTGGGTAACCCGCATTTTGAGCATTAGAGTATATTTTTCTGTTTTCTTTTTCATAAAACTGTGGTGTGAAAGCTTATCTCATGTTTCTTAGGAATGCAGTTTTTAGTGCACTTTTTTTGTGGGCTAGTGGCTGTTGGGAGCCGTATGGGATGATGATGGATGGCGTTGTAGGCTTATGGTAGACTTCAATTTCCAGTTTTTGCTCCTGCCGATGTAGTAGCATATCCAAAAATGGTAATTGTTCGTCCTTTTCAGTGGTTACTTCAATGGTTGGATAGACGTCATTAATTTGTGCTTGCAACTCTTGTAAAATTTCTGAATCTCGTCTGTGATATCATGATCAATTATGATATCATCTACAAATCTTTTATAATATTTTAATTGCTGGAGTGAATTTCTAATGACAGTTTCTTCAATATGCTGGAGTGCTACGTCTGCCAGTAGTGGGGATAACGGGGATCCCATAGGTACCACTTGTTTTTGTCGGTAGATCTATTTATTTATTTTGAAAAAAATATTTTCTCTGACGAACTGCACTGCTTTGATCATGCACAGCCCGTTATGGGTGAGGGACTTATGTTTTGGCATTCCAGTTTATCTTGGATTATGCTTAGGACTTCTTGTACAGGGGTTTTGGGGAAAGGTGACACAACATCTAGTGATGCTTGAGGATGCAAGTGAAAACATTTGAGTTGTTCCAAAGCTTCACACAGAGATTTGAGGGCAAGGTTGGTGGGTTCAAAATAATTCTTAAGATAGGTGTAGAGTGCTTTCTCCAGGTTTATCATTGGGGCTTGTTGTTTTGCGACTAGTAGTCTTAATGGTATGCCTGGTATATAGGTCTTTGCTTTGACAAAGATCTGTGGAACACATAGGCGGAAAGCATGCTTTCTGTTATTGACTGTGGTAGATGCTCATGATTTTTTCATCTTTGCTATTTGCCTGATGACCTTATCTGTAGGGTCATGATCTATTTTCACACAATTTTATTCAAGAAACATTTCACCTACTTTAGTGTTGAATTCATTATTGTCCATAATGACAATTTGCTGTGACTTGTCTGCGGCTAGTATTCTAAGTCTTTATTTTTTTATATTTTTTAATTTTTCTATTTGTTCTTTTGCATTTTGCAGTTGAAAGGTATACTTCTTTATATTATTATTATATGCTCTATATATGTATTATATCGAGCTTTGTCTTTGAGATGGTGAGGGATGGGCCTAATCACTTCCTCTATGGTAGCTACCATGAGTATGATAGAACTGTTGGGAGTACGCAAATTTCAGACCTAGTTGCAAAATGTTCATTTCTTCTTCTATGAAAATTGTTTGTGAGAGAGTAGAAGTGAGTTGCAAGAAAAAATAAATGATGTCTATCCAACCATTAGAGTAACCACTGAAAAGGATGAACAATTACGGTTTTTGGGTATGCTACTACATCAGCAGGAACAAAAACTGGAAATTGCAATCTATCATAAGTCTACAGTGCCACCCATTATCATCCCATACCCCTCCTAACAGTCACTAGCCCACACACACAAAAAAAACATTAAAAAATGCATTCCTAAGAAATATGAGATATGCCCCCACACCACAGTTTTATGAAAAAGACAAAGGAAAAATATACTCGGATGCTCAAAATGCAGGCTATCCATTAAAACTATTAAAACTTGCCAAAAATATTGCATGACAAACTTCGCAAAAAATATCCCAACTGACACCAATGCAGCAACCCAAAATAAATAAGTTCATCACAGGGATTCCAAACATCCCATGTCTGGCAAATTCACTGAAAAATGCAATGCAACCTTACAATTATATAGTGCCAATTAAAACCAGCAACACTATAATTAATTTAAGTAAAACAGATTGGGACCAGAACGAAAACACAGGAGGAGTATATAAAATACCGTTGCATGAAAACACCAACAATAACAATAAATCTTACTATGGCAAAAGGAAAAAATCTGCTGAACTTGGATAAAAGAATGCAAAAGGGATGTATGGTTAAAAAACAAACCACTTCATTGGCAAAAGTGGTCTCTAATACTGGAATGACTCTACAAAATTTGACCTGACCAAAATTATTTGTGCCTCCCCAACTAAGTTCAAATTGGATCTCGCGGAACAATTGGTGATATACCAAAAAAGAGAAGTGTGCGGCAATGAAATAATTTACCACCCACTCCACCCATGGATACTGCTCCTTGATCAGCGCTGCGTTGTTAAAGCATCCACGTCCCCACCCCTACCCAAGGCACATAGGCAGGACCACAAAGCTTCAATAGCGCTACCCGCTACAAACCATACGGCGCAGGCCCACAACAACACACATGCATATAATCTCTGAAGTAGAACTGTTTACCCAACTTCTGAAGAAGATGTTAATAATTGAAACATGTCAAGTTATGTTGGTCTAAATATCATTCTGTGATCCATGCAACAAGAAAGGACTTATTTCACATATTACTATAAGAAGTGACTAACATCCCTACTATCCTGTATTCACCGATCAAAATGCTATTTTGATTTACTAAAACAATAACAGCTCAGAGAGTAATTAAGTTTTTAATAGTCAAAATAACTTCGGACCATGATATAGGCCAATATTAAGGACAGTAATGCTTCTATTATCATTACAAACAATGGAAGTAGAACTAACCACATTGTTTAGAACAGTGATTCCCAACCTTTTCTGGACCATCGCCCCCTTTAGAAGGGAACAAAAATTTCAACGCCCCCTAGTCCATAATAGTTAATTTTATATGAAATATTAAAATATTGTTGCATATTATCTGTACCTAATTTATCTCTTTATTTATCTATTAAAAATCATAAAGCAGAAATTAATAAAATGACAACCAAATGTACAATAAAATTGTTTATTAAAATTTTAAAAATAAACACAGAATCAATAAGAAATAACAAATAATGATAAACACAAAATTAATAATAAATAAAAAAAATTAATGAGATGGTTGAGGCTGGTGGAGTGTTAACAATTTGTTAATATCGGGTTCCAATTTTGTTAACATCAATCGCCACGTTCAGTGATGTGTAGTCTGTTCCTCTTCTTTGACAGTAAATTAGCTACTGCACTGAATCCACGCTCAGCCATACAGGACAAAGGAAATGCGATTAAAAAGTTCTGTGCTATTGCCCACAATCCAGGGTAGAGAACTGGTATTGATTTTTGAAGCCAGAACTCTTGGTATCCATGTTTGAATTTTACTTTGAGTGCTTCGTTAGTCGTGAGTTCTAAGAGTTCCTCTTCCAAATTTGATGATTCTTCAGTATCTGTGTTTGCGAAAGGATCTAAAACCCAACTCGATATATTCATGTTTAAAATATCTTGGAAACGCTCCATAAAATCAACATGAAGAACTTCCAAGTGTTGGCAGTAAGTAAGTAAATCTTCCGGTTTTGCAGAGACTGCTGATAATGTGGGAAAGTGGTTGTATTCACCTCTACCTAGATACCTAGATTTCATTTGAATAGAAGAAGTTTTCCCGCAAAAGCAGCTATGACGTTTTTTGTTTTAATTAAATTCAACTCATCACCTTGCAATTGTAAATTAACTTGATTAAATATTTTAAACAGGTCTGTCAAATAAGCGATGTCATTTTTTGACGTAATCAGGTTTTCGCGCAATTTTTCGTCTGTCTTCAAGAAAGTCCAGTACTGAGTCAAATAGATTGAAAAAACGATTCAGACAAACACCTTTAGAGAGCCAACGTACTTCTGTGTGCAGCAGCAAGCGATTGTAATCTTCATTTTCATTACAAAGCTTACCAAATAATCGGTCATTCAATGAATTGCTTCTAATCTTATTGATTGCTTTAATAACGTAATGGAGCGACATATGCAGACGTTCATTAAAATTTTTTGCAACCAAATGTGGACGATGAATAATACAATGTACAGCGAGTACATTTAGTACTGCTTGTTTCAAATGCGCTATGAAACCCTTATGACGCCCTGTCATTGCTGGAGCACCATCAGTAGCAGCAGACAAAATATTGCAAATAAGAATTTCTTTCTCTTGAAAAAACTTTTGCATGGTATTAAATATAGATTCTCCCTTTGTATCAGATTCCAAATTTTTAGCAAATAATAACTCTTCATGAATTTTTTCTTCTTTTATAAATCTTACGTATGATAAGAGTAGAGCTTCGTTATTTGGTAGAGTTGATTCATCGAGTTGAATGGAAAATTTGCAAGTCTTTAAGTAATCACATAATGATATTTCAACGCCTTTTGCCATTTTATCTATTCTTCTTTGCACTGAATTATTACTGAGAGGAATTTTTTTTGATGATATCTGACGGTGTCTTATGATGAAGAACAGTTTTTAATATCTCTTTGACTGCCGGCAAAATTAATTCCTCGCCAATTGTGTGTGGTTTTGCTGCTTTTGCGATTAACAATGAAACGTTATATGAGGCTCGTAGTCCATCATCATCTTGTTTAGAAGAAGACGCAAAAAGGTTTGACATAGTTGGCTGTTTTAAATATTGCTTTTCCAGTTCTTGAAAATAAGATTGGCTGTTTTAAATATTGCTTTTCCAGTTCTTGAAAATAGGATAAATCTTTGTTCTTATCAGCATGCATTTTATTTAAATGCTCTTGTAGCCTAGAAGGTTTCATAGCTTCATTTGAAAAAACTTTTCGGCAAATTAAACACATAGGTAATGATTGGTTTGTAGGAGAGTACGTAAATCCATATTTCAAATACTCAATACTGTACTGCCGGCATTTCTTTTTAGATGTAGATTCAGACATTTTCAAATACAAATTAACTTCTCAACAGATTTATAGATAGTTATAAAAATAATGTTTATAATAACTTCTAACACTTATCACTCAAGACTATTTATCACGGCGAAGCACATAAAAATAATAAAACATTCCTAGAGCTATCGCTTTTATAGATTTGATTTCGTGCACGCATTAACTTGTATGTTTGCGATGCCAGCGCACTTGCTCCGAAAACAAGTCATTTCAAGCTCCCATATTCTTGTCGAAACATGTTAAATTGCATGAACTGCGTGTTTGCCTACCAACTTGCAAGGACTTGTCACCGTCAATCTATTCTAAACTAAATTAGGTATAGGTATACCTAATGCTAATTTAAAAATGCTTATTAACGCGATAACAATAAGATAATTTACATAGCTAGATAAAATATTTATTCATGAAAACAGGTATTTTCAAAGTATTTTATTACATTAAAAATAATTATAAAAAAATATTAAATATAATAAATTTATTATTATTATATTATTATTGCATCAAGGTTGATTTGCCTATCAGGACGGAAACGCATGTCCAACATAATAAGCCTGATATAGTAGTGCATGCTAAGGTATTGAATGAGATTACAATTATTGAAGTAGGAATAACATCCCAGGATAACCTGCAGACATTAGAGGTTGAAAAGAAGAGGAAGTATGATCTGCTGGCTAATGAGTTGAGCCTAATTCACAAGTGTAATGTTAATATTATACCTTATGTTCTGATGTGGGATGGTATTGTAACTACGTACCATAAAGCATATTCAAAGCGACTTGGAGTGGGAAAACATATTGAAGCTTATATCCAATCTGTGATCTTGAAGAGAACTTTTGAGAGCATCTCAGTCGACTTCAGACGTACCAGTACGCTAGTAGGCAGTAGCAGGGAACTTATTGTCCAAGCTGCAGTTGGAAAGCTGCACATGACGGATGAGGTAGTGGATGACCAGAATCACCAGGAAGACACCACAGAATAGAAGAGATAAAAAGGTTGTCTCAGAAAATTCCATTAAATTTATTTATTTGATGCCCCTCTTGACTGCCTCAATGCCCCCCATTTGCCCCTGGATCAGCTACCACCCCCATGGAAGGCTCCAGCGCCCACTGGGGGGCAGTATCGCCCCCATTGGGAATCTATGGTTTAGAATATCACTGAAATGCTCAGCCCATCTAACCATGACAGAATCTTCACCTTCAATAACCTTACCATGATTAATCTTTCAATCCCTATATACCAGTCCATTTCTTCCCACATAAAACATTTAACTATTTGGTATAACTCACTGCTGTTGTGCTTTGTAGCTAATTCCTCTTTACAGGTTTATTAAGCTCTTTCTAATGCTGTCTGTCATGACTAATAAGGTGTTGATTCAGATTATTCCTACAATTTCAACTTTCAGAAATAAGCTCCATAACCTTATCCCTCAAATGGCTTTGCCTCCTCTGTTCCTTCTTACCCAAAACAGTACTGTTAGTTTCAAGAAAAGTTTATTTAAAATGGCCCCATTTTTCCTTATCTGTAAGGAAATCATGATTGTCATAATAACTAAGAAATATATCATGATAAGCTTTTGTTATATATTGGCCTTTTTTTTTTAATGTATGTGATCAGATTCACAAGGCTATTAGCTTATCTTCAGGCTAAGATAAAACAAATGACCATGCCATCCTGGGACACAAATCCAAATCCCAGTTGCAGTGTCACAGCAAACCAATGTGATACCACTACACCATCCAAATGATATGATGCTAAAGTTAATACTGACTCCAATCTTTGGACAGGGGTTATAGGTTCTTATGACATTGTTAGCTGCAATGACAATGGGGACTTTTTCCAGGAGGCATTTTTTTCTTCACATATTCAATTTTAAAGGTAGTTCTTTTAACCACAGGGCTTATTAGGCTTTAGTTGTAAAACACTCTAGACAACATTTGCTGTTAATTAATATATAACTAATCATATTCCTATGCAACCCATCAGAAGAAACCCCCATATATTTATAAATGTCTTGGTGTTGGAGTATGCTTTTGTTATCTCAAACCATTAAGTTTACTTATCTGTAGCAAAAAGTCACCATTGTCATTGCAACTGATAATGCCAAAATACTTTTAGCCCCTGCCAAAAGATCATAATCTGTTATTCCCAAATTTGAGTCCCACCTGGGGCAGCATTCAGATTTACCTCTGCAAAATCCCCGGCCCTGCCCTCAGTCAGTAGGGCACACCGATGGAATTGGAAAGGTCACTGTCCACTGGATGGGGTGTTAAGCTGTGGCTCCATGTACGTGTTAAAGAACACACTGGATGGCATATTGCATATACTGACACAAGCAGATTTACTTGTTTCAGTTTTCCTAGATTGAAGCAAACTTCTAATTTAAGCTCACAAATTTGATTTTAACCAATGCAAACTCATTTTTTCTTAAAGTTTTAAAATTATCCTGAAAATTAATCTAAAACTGCTTTTTTTTAAAAAAATCAAGATTTTGGAAGTAATTATAAAATATATACCTCTTTTTTTTTTAACTTTTACTCCCCCATTTTTGCCTTTAATCTATTTCATTATCCCTAAAATTATTTTTATCCCAGCATCTAATGTATTGTTCCCACTCTCAAATTGAAACTATAACTAAATAGATCTTTTTGTTCAAGCTTCTAGAAGCCTAAGGTTTAAAAGTAGGTCACAGCAAAGCAGTGTCATTAATGATGCATGGTACATTGTTTATAGCATTGTCCCCACACATTGGATATTGTCACTTATTCATCCAGTTAGTATTTTACTTACTTTTTTTTTATGATTAAACCTTAGTTTTCATTTCTATAGATTTATTTTGATTTTATTTCTGTGGATTATCAATTGCTTGTATTGATCTTCTGGAGCTATGCTAGATCACTGGCTTATAACTTGTTGCTGCAGATATTTTATTTAACATCAAACTAGGTTAAGATTATGTTAATTTTTCTTTTATTTCTTCATTTTCAAGTAAAAAAAAAACTTGATTTTATATAATTTCCTGAAAATGAATGATGATATATGGAAATGGTACAGAAGCAAGTTTTTAAGTTTACATTAAATGCTTTTAAAATAGGATCTCTTGGATGTGCCACTCTGACGATAGAGATTTTCTTTTTCCTGGATGCACTAAATTTTTGGCACTTAGCAGATATCCCCAAAATTCAATATCCAAAGAAAAAAGTCATAATGCTTAGTAAATAATGCAGCCAAGAAAGTCATCTTCCATTTCATAACCAGGACAGAAAAATCCCTGAATGTTAGCAGTTCAAGTCACCTTGTATAATACTGACTGGTATTTTAGAATATATCACACTGAAAAGAATCATTAAAAAAAAATCCTGCTTCAGGTGAAATTATATTTATTTGGGAAGAAATTTCCTTCAATTAATGCATAATTTAATTGTTTTTATTCATCAGGTTTTTGAAAATTAAGACTTAATTGCATAGTCTGATTCATTCCCCCCCCCTATATTGCAGTGAAAACATCTTATTAAAATCAAATATGTTTGTAAATTTGTTTAAATTTTTTATTTTCATAAAATTCGGAATCAAATCCTTTCCTTTCTATTCATGTGCATTATAATCATTTCTGTCTATTAGAGTTTTTTAAATAAATTTTTGTGTAGCCAGATGCATTTCTTTACTGCATGACTCTAAAAAAGTCCTATTAAAATAAAATTAGTCATCTTTTTTGTTAAATATTTATTTTCAGAAAATCCAGAATTAAATGCTGATTAATTTGGCATGTAACATGTCATAATTCCTTTCAATGGTTATTTGGCAAAAAAATTCTAAAGTTACACTTTTTGGCTGAGCATTATGAAAAAAATAATTTGGCTTCTGGATATAAACCAGTTTTTCAGGCTGGGCCCTGGAAGGGTTAATTGGTGTGACCCTTAAGAGCAGCTCAGAATGTTGAGGGCAGGCAGTGTCAACCATTACATCACCTGATCGTAAGAGTTTAATGGATTTCAGAGAACCTGCGAGACCTTTGAAACCCTTCTAAATGAAGAATGGAGGCATATTCTCAAGTACCTGGTCACCACTTGAGGGATGAAGGAAATACAGGATGGGTGAAGAACTAGATGACAAAGACAAGGATGATGACAAGGAAGTGCGGATGAATGTGAAGATGGGCCTCATGACGTTCCCGTTTATTGCTCGAGGCACAAGAATTTGTGGTTCACTGTCATGGTCGCCACCCACCATGGAACAGAACAAGGGTACATCTGATCAAGCACCAGGATTGCATGGGAAACATATCCATACAACCACTGAACCATGTCCTCACAAAATAAAGAGGAAAGGCAAAATAAAACAAAAGTATGAGGAAACTCGTAAATTAGTACCTGGACAAGGTATTCACCACATTGTACAGTTGGTCCAAGCAGGTCCTGTCTGCCAACTCTTTAATCCTGGGACAGTCACCCCAGGATCTCTCACTTACCTAAAGCAGGAGCCAAAGCTATGTGTAGTAGTGATACTCCAAAGCATTGCCCAACTTCATGATGAAGAGACTACCAAATGGCAAGACAGGCCAAAGGGAACCCCAATAGTTGTGAGCTGCTAGAACTAGAGCAGGACACCTCAGCAACTGCCAGAATACTTATAGGGACATGGGTCACAGCACATGTCAAACATGCAGGAGAGTGTTCAGAACCCCATGAAGTACCTAAACCATCAGAACCTTCACATGTTGGTCCCCTCACTATGGACAGGAACTTGCACAGAGGAGTCCACTGGGTGTTGCAAAGAGGTTGTTGGTTTCTAATACCAGATGAACCTAGCATTTACCATTCTTTCCAACACCTTGCACACACAGCTCAAAATGTGATAGGATGGTAAGATGAAGATCCTTACCTGGCTTTGAGAAAGCTAAGAAGATAGCCTGCTGCCAGGAGTATGGAAACTGCTCCTTAAGAAAAATATGGTTAAAAAACTGGAGCAGCCAATCCTTAATGGATGGTGAGAGATGTGTAACATCAAATAATGGATGTTGTCTGGCCTGACAGCAGAAACATGAGAAGAGTGCAGAGCAAAACATAACTCCTCTGCTGTGAATTGCCTATTCTAGGGCTCCATGCCATTCACATGAAAAGACAGCAGAGACCATTAAGCTTTGCTCTTGAGGGCTAGAGACTTGGAGGAATATGAGGAAGAAGAGATGAAAGAAAAAGATTCCCCCATAATATTCACAATTGCCTGCCCATTGTGCTCCAGCATCGAAATGAGTGGGAAGCGTAGTTCCCATCCATATTCCAGAATTTATCCAAGACTCCTTTTGGCTCTAGAAGTGGACAGAATGGGTGTTGTCCTGGTGTGCTTGAATGCTTTAGGGTTGAAGGATGTTGGAGATAAAAAAAAACAAGCCTTGTTCTGAGCCTTACAAACTTTGATGCAGTTATGATTCTACCATGGTTTTGGAAATCAAGGAAATTGTGTTGTAGTTTGAGGAATGGTAGAGGTATAATGCTTGTATAATACAGTCTGTCATCTCTGCCACTTCAACATCAGTTGGCTTCTGACTGACCGAGTGTTGGTTGAACTCACAGAGGAGTTCAAAACCTCTCCTGTCAGCCCAAAGAATCTCCACTATGACACACGTGAGATGCTGCAAGGCCCTCAACAAGAGATATTACATACCATAGGGAGGTAATCGCTTCCATATACGTTATCCTCAACCTCTCATGTATAGAGTGAAAGGATGGAGGAGGGACAGATTGTGAGATCAGTGGCAGTGAATGTACAGGTTGGAAAGTGAAAGTACTGACACCTATGTTCAACAGAGAAAGCAAGGGATCCACAAGCAACTGTTTTAAGACCCCCCACCCCTCCTATTGGTGTCAGTAGTGCCCCAAAGTGGAATCTGTCCATTGAAGTCTCCCATAAGAAGAAAGGGGATGGCAGCTGTGAGACAAGGTCACATGGTTTTCCAGGAAGTATTTCCAGAAGATAAAATGAGCAGTCAATAAAAAATCTCACAAAGAAACATATGGCTACTGCCTTTAGAGTGGTGGTGAATGGAACGGAGATGGCAGCTGACAAAGATGGTCACATCCCCATGAGCAGGACCATCTCAATCCATGTACTGTTAAACAAGAGAAAATTACCAGATCGTGGGTCTGATGACTGTTTGCAATAAGTCTTATGCAGGCACACACAGATAGGCTCATGTGCCTGAATAGGGACTTTGATGTTATCTAGATTGCTGTAGAATCCATGACAATTCCATTATAGAAGTGTGATCATCTCAGGTCTTAGAGATGGTGCAGATGACCATTTCCTGTTAAGTTTTACCATCACAGACAATGGCTTTATGAATTGGGGGTGATTTGTGAGTGGGAAGGCAAACCTACCAGAGGTGGAAACAGAAGGCTGTGAAGTAGGGATGGAAACAGGTGTCGATGTTGAGATAGACACCAATGTTGGTTTTGCCTGTTCCAAGAGGTAAAAAGTGGCTTGCAAGAAAGACTCAGTAAGTGGAACACTGATAATCTTTTGCACTGCCACAGATGCTGTGGGAATGATAGGTACGAGTGAATTTGTTAGGTGTGGTAGTTGGTACAACTATCATCTTGCCTAGGGATACATGATATTCTGTATTTTTTTCGCTTGCTGGACCACTCTTTCCTCTTTGGACAGTTAGGGGAAAATGGATGTTCACCTTTACAATTCACACAGTTTGCCTTCTCTGTTGTGCAGTCCACATCAAAATGATCCATACTGACACAGTGGGCACAGATGTGCTTAATCCTGGCAGCTATGTGGGCATAGCCATACCTCTGACATTGGAAGAAGTGGAGAGGATAGGTACATAAAGCTCTACCATGCAATGAAGGTATCCTGCCTTGAAGGAAGTCGACAGGAATGGCGAATTAAAAGTTAATATTGTACTCATGTGGGGATTAGTTTATCTTGGTATGCCAAAATCTGGTGGACTGCAGTGAGTCCTTGTAGGATAACTCTGAGACAATCTCCTCCTCAGTGAGACCAAATAGTCCCCACTCAGAAATCACACCACAAGAGGAATTCAGTGATTTATGGGGTGATGCTGTGATGGCCACTCGTACAATTGCTGTTACCTACAGGAATTCCAGAATGTTTTGCACATGCAGTTTCCACCAGCAGTCACCTGTTTGTAAGCTGGTTGGTTGTTTGGGGTTTAATGGCGCATCGGCAACAAGGCCATAATGCGCCAAACAAAAGACAATATAAAAGATAAAAGACATAGAACCCCATAACCAAAAGTTAAAATACATTGGCAACATTGTAAAGTGGTAAAATAACAAAAAACAAGGGTATATGAACAGAGTAAAACAACTGTAGAAATATGAAATAAAATAAACCCAGGTGTAAGAGACCTGGGGTAAATAATGCATAAACTTAAGGTAAAATCAAATTCGGTTAAAATATCCACAATATTTCAAAAAGGTAAAAACTGAAGATAAAATGCAATGATCAGATAAAAGATGTCCGAGTGTAAGAGGCTCGGACATAAAATTATGGAAATTAAAAATCAGACGTCGTTCAAAGTTAAAAGCGGAGCACGAGATTAAAATATGTTTGATGGTTAAAATGGTGTCACAAAACTCGCACTTAGGCACGTCGTCCGCCCGTAAAAGAAACGAATGAGTAAGAAACGAGTGACCTAAGCGGAGCCGAGCAAGTACAACTTCCTCCTTGCGATTCCTGCGGTAACAAGACTGCCATGGTTTGATGATAGGTTTGATCTCGAAGAGCTTGTTGGTAAGCTGTTCCGACCAAGATCTCTGCCACTGTGCCCGGAGCTCGGTGGAAAAACGCTGCCGGAAATCCAGATAGGGAACCGGCAACGGAGAGTCGGACAGGGGCGTGGCTGACCTGGCAGCAGAATCTGCCAAATCATTACCCCTGATTCCGACGTGACCGGGCACCCAACAGAAGAGAATCGTGGTGGTGGCTGCCAGACGATGGAGCTGCTGGCGGATCTTGGAGAGAACAGGGTGAGGCCGATGCCTCACTGAGATCAAAGCCTGTAGCGAGCTAAGCGAGTCGGTGTAAAGCACACACCGACGATGATGCTTAGTCGCCACGTGGTCCAAGGCGAGGCTGATAGCGTGCAACTCTGCAGTGAAGATGGAACACTGCAGTGGGATCTGGTCTGCAATGATTACATCACAGCAGACCATGGCTGATCCCACCGAAGTGCCGGACTTCGAGCCATCTGTAAAGACAGGCAAGAAGTCCGGGTGCTCAGCACGATGGCTGGCAAAGAGTTGCCGGTACACACAGTCGGGTGTAAAGGCCTTCCCCGTCCTGCACAGGGAAAAATCGCAGGAAGGGGAAACAGCGAGCCAAGGTGGAAGTGGCTCAGCTGTCGACTGTGCAACGCTATCGAGACTGGTGTTGATGTCTCTGAGGTAGCCTCGGACACGCAAACCAAAAGGACGAATGGCAGTCGGCCGATTAGTGTAAAGCATTTCCCACTTCGGACTGAAAACGCAGTCCCAAGTGGGATGGCCAGGCAGGGATCGCAATTTAGACGCATATTGTAGGGACAACTGCTGACGGCGAAGAGATAAGGAAGGTTCGTCGGTCTCAACGTAAAGACTCTGGACCGGTGAGGTGCGGAAGGCTCCCGTGCAAACACGGAGAGCCTGATGATGGAGGGGGTCCAGCACCTTCACCACCGAATCCCGGGCCGAGTCGTACACCTGGGATCCGTAGTCCAGTTTCGATCGGACAAGTGCACGGTACAGGCAGAGCAAAGAACATCGGTCCGCCCCCCAAGAAAGGGAGGAGAGGACCTTGACGATGTTCAATGCCCGCGTGCACTTGGACCTGAGATGACGTATGTGTGGTAAAAAGGTCAATTTCCGATCGAATATGAGACCGAGAAACTTGGTCTCCGCCACAACTGGAATGATGTTACCCCCGAGCCGCAGCTCGGGATCCAGGTGAAGATTACGCTTGTGGCAAAAGTGCACACAAGCGGTCTTCTGTGGGGAGAACCGAAACCCGTTTGCCGTCGCCCAAACCGAAAGATTGTTCAGGGCAATTTGCAGTTGTCTTTCAATGACCCTCATGCTGGAAGATGAGCAAAAGATGCTAAAGTCATCAACATAGAGGGCATTGCCTACGGATGGAGGAAGTTGTCTAGTTATGGAATTAATCTTGACAGTGAAAAGCGTAACACTCAGAACGCAGCCTTGTGGCACCCCCTGTTCTTGGGGGTACGGCCGCGACAGAGTGTTACCGACACGGACACGAAAAGAGCGTGTCGAAAAGAAGTTGGAGATGAAGATCGGCATGTGACCTCTCAAGCCGAAGCTGTGGAGGTCACGAAGAATGCCGAATCTCCAAGCCGTGTCGTACGCTTTTTCGATGTCGAAGAAAATTGACACCAGGTGCTCTCTACGTAAAAAAGAATTCCTGATAGCCGATTCGAGGCGTATCAGGTGGTCAAGAGTTGACCGTTGCCTGCGAAAGCCACACTGGGTGTTGGAAAGAAGGTTGTGGTGTTCTAAATACCAGATGAGTCTGGCATTTACCATTCTTTCCAACACCTTGCACACGCAGCTCGTCAATGCGATGGGACGATAATTAGAAGGAATCTTGGGATCTTTCCCTGGCTTGGGGAAGGCCAAGACGATGGCCTCCCGCCAGGAGTCCGGAAACTGCTCCTCGAGAAAAATGCGATTGAAGAGATGGAGCAGCCGATCCTTACTCGATGGTGAAAGATGTTGGAGCATGGCATAATGGACATTGTCCGGCCCTACAGCAGAGGCACGAGAAGAGTGCAGAGCAAGGCGAAGCTCCTCCGCTGTGAATGGCCTGTTGTAAGGCTCCAGGCCATTCGAGTGGAAAGACAGCGGAGAGCGTTCCGCCCTGCCCTTCTGGGCCAGAAACTCGGGGGAGTAAGAAGAAGAAGAAGAGATGGAGGAGAACGACTCCCCCAGAGTGTCGGCAATTGCTTTGGGATCAGCAATTGCCTGTCCATTGTGCTCCAGGATCGATAACGAGTGGGACGTGTAGTTCCCACTCATCTTCCGGACTTTATCCCACACGACCATGGAACTAGTCGTGCGGGTTATGGATGATGTATACTTGATCCAAGATTCCTTCTGGCTCTGGCGTCGGACGAAACGAGCTTTCGCCCTGGCGCGTTTGAAGTTCTCGAGGTTGGGGGTTGTCGGATATCTCCGAAACACCCCCCAAGCCTTGTTCTGAGCCTTACGAGCTGCGGTGCAATCTGGATTCCACCACGGTTTCGGAAAGCGAGGAAACCGTGTAGAAGTTTGAGGAATTGTTGATGCAGCTGCATCTACGATACAGTCCGTTATCTCCGCTACCGCCACATTGATTGGCTCCTGGCTGACGGAATGGTCGTCGAGCTCAGAGAGCAGCTCGAAACCACCCCAGTCAGCCCGATCCAGCCTCCACCGTGAGACGCGTGAAGGGCTGCAAGGCCCCCCACGGGAGATGGTGCACACCACGGGGAGGTGATCGCTTCCGTACGGGTTGTCCTCGACCTCCCATGTAAAGAGTGGAAGGATCGAGGAGGAGCAGATGGTGAGATCAATGGCAGTGAAAGTGCGGGTTGGGGAGTGAAAGTAAGTGCTGACACCGGTGTTCAACAGGGAGAGAGAAGGATCCAGGAGCCACTGCTCCAGGACCCCACCCCTCCCGTTGGTGTCAGCACTGCCCCAAAGTGGACTGTGTCCGTTGAGGTCCCCCATAATGAGGAAGGGGGACGGCAGCTGCGAGACGAGATCATCAAGGTCTTCCTGGAAGACGATGCTCCCAGGTGGAAGATATACAGAGCAGACAGTCAGCGAGAACCCCACGCAGAGACGGATGGCTACCGCCTCTAAGTTGGTGATGAGGTTTACGACCTGGAATGGAGAATGGTTGCTCACGAGGATGGCGACACCCCCGCGAGCTGGACCATCTCCATCCCGGTCCCGGCGAACCAGTGAAAAGTGCCGGATCGTGGGATCTGTGACTGGCTGCAAGTATGTCTCCTGCAGGCACACACAGATGGGCTGGTGTGCCTGAAGGAGGGCCTTGATGTCGTCAAGATTCCTCTGGAATCCACGACAATTCCATTGTAGGAGTGTGGCCATCTCAGGACTTAGAAGAGTGGGCGGACGACGAATTCCTATTCAACTTAACCGCCGCGGAGGACGGTTTAGTGAATAGGGGGCGGTCGGTATCCATGTCCTCGGAATCGTCCGAGGGGCATGGATCGGTGACCGCCCTTTGAGGTGCAGTGATTTTCTTTTTGGGCCCCGGCGGGGGCCCCTTTGGTTTGGAAGGTCTTGCTGTCTGAGGTCGAGAAGGAGGAGGCCTTCCGGTGGAGGTGGAAGGCTGAGCTGCAGGAATGGAAACCGGGGTTGATGTCGAAGTCGACACCACCCTCGGTCTCGCCTGCGTGAGGAGGTACTTCGCAGCTGGCGAGAAAGACTCAGTAGGTGGTACACTGATGTCTGTCTGCACCGCAACCGAAGTCATTGGAATAATGGGCTTTCCAATGACTGCACTGGCATAGGAAACCTTGCCAGGCAGGGTGGGCGGTGCAGCAAGCTTTCTCGCTTCAGCATATGAGATGTTGTTCATTACTTTGAGGCGTTGTACCTCCTTTTCCTCTTTCCACTTTGGACAGTCGCGGGAGTACGCCGGATGTTCGCCACTGCAGTTCACACAGCATGCCTTTTCTGCTGTGCAGTCAGGATCGAGATGATCCCTACTGCCACAGCGAGCACAGGTGGGCTTGCCCCTGCATGCTGTGCGGGCATGACCGTATATCTGACACTGAAAACAGCGCAGAGGGTTTGGGATATACGGCCGAACCTCACAATGTAAGTAACCTGCCTTGATAGAAGAAGGCAGGCGTGGCGTGTTAAATGTCACAATCAACACCCTGGTGGGTGTCAATTTCCCATCACGGCGTGTCGAAACCCGGTGGACCGCTGTTACTCCTTGAGATGCGAGCTCCGAGAGGATTTCCTCCTCAGTGACTTTGAGGAGGCCCCACTCGGTGATCACACCCCGAGAGGAATTCAAAGTTTTATGGGGAGTGACTTCGACAGCCACCCCACCAATATCTTTTACTTTCAGGAGCAGTTCCGAGTGTTTGGAACAAGCGGTCTCAACCTGTAAGTCACCAGATCGTAGGCGCTTAACGGATTTCGGTTCTCCCGCAAGACCTTTCAAACCTTTGTTAACGAAAAATGGGGACATGTCCCCAAGTACCTGATCACCCGTGGAGTGGATGATCAGGAACTTTGGGAACGAAGACACAGACATAGAAGACGATGGCAGAGATAACTGAGACAACGAGGAAGATGGGGGCTCATGTCGAGCCCTCTTGTTGGCGGCGATCGCATTATTTTCATCACTCTCTCTCATGGTTTTTTTGTGTGGTTCAGTGCCCGCTGTCCCCACCCTCCACGGAGCCCAACAAGGGGACGCCCAGTCGGGCGCCAGGGCTACGCAGGCACTATACCCACACAGACAGTGAGCCAAGCCCTCACAAATAAATACAAAGAAAATAAAAAGAGAAATGTGCAGAACAAAAACGTTCTACACAAATGAAACAAAGCGTAAAATAAGAAAATCGTGAATGGCCAAACTGGCCTCACAAAGAAAAGATAACGACAAAATGAAAATAAGTTGTGAGGAAACTTGTAAACTTGTACCCGGACCGTGGGCAAGGTTACTCACCGCTCTGCACGGTTGACCCTAGCAGGACCTGCCCACCAGCCGATTGCTCCTGGGGGGGCCACCCCAGGAGCTCCCGTTTACCGGAAGCAGAGGCCAAAGCAGTGTATAGCAGAGGCCCCGGAATCCGCTGCCCAGCCCCGCGACGGACAGGCTCCCCAATGGCAAGACGGCCAATGGGGACCACGCCAGTCATGAGCTGAGGAGAGAAGACGGGGACCCCCGAGCAACTGCCAGGATCCTCCTTTCCCGGGACACGGGTCTCCGTGCACGGCAAACACGCGGGCGAGCGTTTAGGACCCTGTGAAGGTAACCGAGCCAGCGGAACCTTCACAGGGTGGTCCCCTCACCACGGACAGGCTCTCGCATCGAGGGGCCTGTTTGTAAGCACTTGATAGATTTAAGTGTCTTGTGAGACCTGATAAACCTTTCTGGATGGAAAGAAAGACATGGTACCAATCACCTGGTCTTCATGTTGAGCTCCCTTAGCAGATAAGGCTGAAGAATTTTGAAGGATTCATAATTAGGGCTGTAAATTTTTAATGGAAAAAGAAGAAATTTGTGGAGCAATTATACTGAAAAACACCAATATTTGTGGACAAAATTTGCCCATCATTTAGGTTCGCAAATCATAAAAATTACATGTCAGTGGCACACACATGAACAAGATAATGATAGTTGGATACATACAACTGATTAAAAAGAACAAAAAATTAATATTAAATGACTCACTTTATTTATGTTCAACTCTGATATAGTATATTAAAATTATATATAACTGTCCCGTGAGTTAGTGCACTTGGCTACGGACCAAAGAGCCCCAGATAAGGATGGATGTTTGCGTTGCTTTTCTGCTGAGGTCTCGCCTTCCTCATAGACCTTCTATACTATGGCATATAAACTGACAGGCTCCTGTGGCAAGCAGCTGCTTGAGGAGATTTTTTTTTATATATATTATATACAGATAAATTGCACTCTTTCAGACTCTGGTGATCATCTTGCACAATGCCTCTGCATTTAGAAAGAGATCACTCTTAATTAACTCTGTTCACGAGTCTGATAAATATCGGAGACTGGGAAATCATTCTTTTTGAAATAACTAGAAAAGAATTAAATTACCAATATTATTCAGTTCTTTCACAGCTATTTTACAAGATGATCACGATTCCATGACAATTAAAGCTGTATTACATCAGTGCACTTTAAAACTTCACCATAAGGATGAGGTGTGCATTACAAGTTTTAGTACTTAAGCCTAATTATTACGCCCTTTGGCTATAGGACTGATTGTATTTTGGGCGAAACGATCACATTGTCTACATCTACTAATTAAAGGTTAACATCGCCTTGCATACTGGATGATTCTTAACATTGATTCGTGCAAATTACAATAAAGACTGGTAAGCCTGGAAAAAATGAAAAGGAATCCTTTTTCATATAACATCTTATAGCTGACTGAACAACCAGCTATGCTGACTACAATCTTCAGCAACAAATTCTTCCAAGCATGTTGTATTAGCTAGCATCGGACTCTGGTAAATTACATTTTGTTACTTCTCTATATCTTCTTTATGCTATTGTAAAGAGAATATTTAGAGCTAAGGATAATATTTATACTGTATAATGGCAAGTAACGGAAAGCTAATTCTATAGACAAAGGGAATAATAATTAGGCTTAAATACTCAAACTTGTTATGCACACCTCATCCTTATGGTGAAGTTTTAAAGTGCACTGATGTAATACAGCTTTAATCATGATTAAATTTAATACATTATGAGTTATTACTTAAATGAAAAAAAAAATGTTAGCAATTACAATAACATGTAAGTATATTTCAGATAAAGCCTTTATTACTTTATATTTTTTTTACTGAGTTGTTTGCAAAACAACAATCAATAAAGTCAATACTTTTTAATGAAGTGATATTAATTATTCACTTACCACAATTAATCAAAAAACTATCTGAATCTCCTAGGGTAAACTCATTAAAGCTTGCATTTTCTTGCTCAGTTTCTTTCCTTGCTTTTTCCAGATGGCTGAAGAAAGAAAAATACAGATCACAACCTTATATTAAAAAAATTAATATTCATGCAAAGAAACATCACTACTGTGTACATAAATATATTTTTTCACAAATTATTGTTTTTAAATTATTTTAATTTTCAAAAATTTAAATAATTATTACCTATAATCATGTGATATAAAAATAGAAATATCAGTGACCCACAAATGCTAATTAGACATAACTGAAAGGAGGATTGTGCACTATTCCTTGTGATGAGACACAGCACCTAAAGTCCAACCATGCTTTCTCAAAATGCAGGCCATTAATAGCTTTCAACAATATATTCTTTCCACTGAAGGGAAAGGGAAGGGATACAGATAATTTTGGATTACTGATCTGGCCAACTGTGGACACTTCTCATTTTTCTTCCCACCCTACTAAAGAGTGTTCAACTTCACTGGGACTTGGTGCTGACTATTTAAATATCAGAGTTTCAAGTTTTGAACATTACCACAGTTCCTGGGACTTCTGTGTAGGTGGACTTCCATTGAGAAAAAGTCTACTGCTGCATTTTCCATTTAAATTTGAATTTACAGCTGCAATAAACAGAGACAGAGAGAGTGATAAGCTCTTTTCATTTGGCAATAATAATGGCAAACATCTCCTAAAGGTAAGTTAAATTGATTTGAGAATTTTTAAAATTTTTACAAATGCCATAAATAAAATAAATAATTAAAAATAAATACCCCCTCAAGCAGCTGCATGCCACAGAGGTCTGACAGGAGTCTGTCAGTTTATATGCCATAGTAGAAGGTCTGTGAGGATGGCAGGACCTCAGCAGAAAAACAACACAAACATCAATGCCTTACCCCGGGCTCAAACCCAGGTCCCTTAGATCAGTAGCCAAGCACGCTAATAACTCGGCCATGGGATGGGGTATTTATAAATACACAAAGGATTCACCTAATGGATTACACAGGAATATAACTCGTATATTAATGGCAAATGTGTAGCTCTGTTAGAAACAACAAGTCATACAGGGAAGATGAGATTTGGTCCAATCATTACCTTTGTTAAAATTGCCATGCAAATGAAGCCCAAGAAATATTGTGCTATGGTTAAATTACCTTTAACACCAAAACAATAAAAGACCCAAATGTAGCACTTATCATGAAGGCTATTTAAAAAGGTAATTTGTTTGTGATTGAGGTTTGGGAAAACATGGGATCATTTTAAACATTGGGTTGTTTTACCTCTGAGTAGTGATGCATATCAAATTAAAATGGCTGGAGGTTGTCATGCCCAAGCCCCAAAATACTTTACTATACCCTGGACCCAGCTATCACCCCCAATTGGTTTCAGGTCAATGGTGAGGCATGGGTTCAGAGCAATGGGGTCCCAATGGGATTACCATTGTTTTGTCTCATAGTTGATGTAATGAGGCATGTGGAAGAGATTGCATTAAATCGAGCAATTTATAAGCCATGTCTATATATATGCATTGCACAGATGACATTTTAATTTTTGTGGATCATGGGAGGGGAGATGAGTTAACAGAATTATCAAAAAAAAAAAGTGTTGACACCAACTATTAAGTTTAGTAATAAAATTAAATGGTCGAATCCCATTTCTCGACCTATGGGATGGATGGGGTAATACAATATGCATTATTTATGTATACTGCAAACCTACCTAGATCACAATCTGATGCTGTAAAATTCATGCTACCCTGTGGCATATAAGATGCCTACTTTCAGTGCTTACCTATGGGTTGGATGGGGTAATAAAATATGCATTACCTTTGTATCTCCAAAACTACTTATTATACATCACAATCTGATGCTGTAACATTCATTAATCTGATGCTGTAACATTCATCACACAGGGTAACATTCATGCCACTCTGTGTTGCATATAAAATGTGCTTTCAGTGCTTATTTTTATACAGCTTTCCAATGTTGCTCTACAGAACAAGTATTGTAACAGGAAATCTATTATATTCATCAGTTACGACAGGAGGCAGTTTATATTCAGGCTCAAATTACTAAAACACATAAAAAAATGTATCATCATCATCCTCAAGCAGCCATGGACTACGGAGGTCCAACCAGACCATGCAATTTAGTTCTACAAGCATATCTGTCCTGATAACAGTATAATATCATGATGAAAGCTGTTACATAATTTAAAAGAGTTTTAAAACACTTATATCATAAAACTGAGGAGTGCAGTAAAAGAAACTGGTGAGTAATGCTACTGTGCCATAAAGCCAGATATCAGTGCATTTCACCTTTCTTAGATTGGTATACTGTGATTATCGATACATCATAATATTATCCTTTGTTTCCTAGCACAAAGGGGATTTAGAGCAAAGATAATATAAAGGTAATTACCATGTTGGTTTGGCTAGTACAGCGGCGATGGAGTTCAACTTCAGCTAGGAGTTGGAATCAGCTGTTAGATGTTGGCGTTAATAATGACTTTTCCAAAGCATACCAGTCCTTCTTTTTTTTTTATTTGCTGCTTTATTTGCTGTTCCGTTGTCACAAATTTTTATTTGCTGTTCCATTGTCACAGAGCATTAGGTTGAATCACACGTGAAAGTAGATGATATCTTGAAGTATTCACCAAGATGGAAGTAGTAACCGTTGTTATGACTGTATGTTCAGCACTTTATGTGTTAAACACATAAGCAAGCAAAAATGGTAGAAGTTTTGCTGCTTAATAAGATAGATATTATAAGCCATTGTTGTGGCTGTATATGCATCATAAAGTTCTTAAACCTCCTTCTACCTCTCATGTGAGGTACTGCTCTTTCATGCTATTACTGGTAAGATATAACGTCAATCTGCACATCACTCAAGACTTAAGATATTTTAAAATCCCTAAAAGTTTAAAACTCAACTGCACAACGCAATTCAAATTTAAATAACATTAAAAGATAATTGTGCATGCTCCATGTTGCAAGGGAGTGATGCATTTCGCCGATATTCAACTAGCTGGCATCTTCAGGATTGATATACATGACTGAGTCGTCTGCCTTTATACCCATCTTGCTATTGCATCATGATCATGTGTTCGTATGTAATTGTGAGTACGCATGTTGGTTAGTGCCACAGGAGATTCCACGCCACTGGTAAAAGACCACCAATAGGCGGCATCTACCAAATAACTATTCCAGATCCGTTAAAAGTCCCAGAAGGAAAAGACAAATATACCAGGAAGACATACAGACAATTTAATTTGCGAATGCAGGAACATCACAATGATATCAGAAAAGGAATTTGAAACATGGCTCTAGGTCAGACAGTTATAAGCAATAATGTGAAAATAAAGAAATTAGATTATAAGCCTATTACGGCACAAAAAACCAGATTTCAACTATTATACACAGAAATGCTCAATACACAAAAATCTTAATCAGATATGCAACACAGACATTCCACCCCTGCCAGCGGTGTGGAATCAACTTTTTTGAAAATAGGGATAATAATAGCTCTGGTAAGATCCTTAGGAACCATGCCTTTATCATAAAAGACATTCAAAATTTCAGTGATCCAAGTAGTAACCGAAACATTCCCAGCTCTAACATTTCTGTAGTAATTTCATCTACCCCTAGGGATTTATGTAGTTTAAGTTTAGAAATAGCCAAAGTCACTTCAGATTGTGTTATAGGGCCAAAACTAAATCCATCAATGGCCAACGGTCAGTAGGGGACACCGATGGGCTTGGAAAGGCTGCCGTCCGTCGGATGGGACGTTAAGCCGTGGCCCCGTGTGCGGGAGAGCCATACCCTGTGCATGTTAAAGAACACGCTGGATGGTCTTGATGGGAGGCTACCATCTGTCTCCTAACAGCTGTTCCAGTGGGTCCCCTTCCCCAACCTTCTCTGAGCCTTTGGGGTCCTTGTGACCTGGCTATTTAGCCCATAGTGTGCAAAAAAGTGCTGCTCAAAGGTAAAACAACCCAACCTAAAGCCACCAATGCATCTATTATCATTACAAACAATGGGAATAGAACTAACCACATTGTTTAGAACATCACTGAAATGCTCAGCCTACCTAGCCACGACAGAATCCTCCCCTTCTATAACCTTACCTTGTTTATCCTTCAATCCTTGTATATCTGTCCGTTTTCTACCACACAAAACATTAACTATCTGGTACAGCTCTCTGCTGTTGTGCTGTCTCACTGCTTCCTCAGCTTTGTCAGCCAAGCCATAGATTCATCTCAGCTGCTAACCAATCTTTACACATTTATTAAGCTCTCTGTAATGCTTTCTATTAGGACTAGTAGGTATTGATTAAGGACATTCCTGCAATTATTTCTTTCTGAAATAAGCTTAAGTGCCTTATCACTCAAACAATTCTGCCTCCTCTGCTCCTTTTTTCCTAAAAGAGCACTGTTAGTTTCTAAAAAAAAAACAAAGCCATTTTAAAACGGTCCCATTCTTCCTCCACTTTAGTAGTAAGCAAACCATGACTGTCATAATGACTAAGTAACCTATCATGGTAAGCTTTAGCTATAACTGTGTCCTTCAGAGCTTCAGAATTAAAGGTAATTTTTTTAACCTTAGCACAACACCATTTAAGCTTAAGTTACAAGACACTTTTAAGGTAATGGTCAGATCCAATTTCAGCTCTGTTATATGCCCTAGTATTCCTAACAGAACAAGCCCATTTGCTGTTAATTAATATATAATCAATCATATTCTTATGCAGCCCATCTGGTGAAATCCATGTCCTTTTTATTTTGCGGTGTTTGTAATAAGTGTTAGTTAGTCTGGCTAGTTGGGCATCGTCAAGCCTAAACTGGAGTAATGTGTCTCAGGCAGGCCATGTGGCTCTTGAAAAAGTCCACTTGAAAAGGTGGTGCCTGAAGTTCCTACCAGCATTGGTGACTTCAGCCTTTAGCAGAGGAGAACAGGTCTTTGCCCCGTGCCTGCGATCAGGGGGCTGTTTGATATTGTTGGCCCTACCAATCTCAATAAACCTAATTTCTTTAAAAATACTACTAATCATTTTCTCTCTGCAGGAACGTGAGGAAATTACATAGAGATTATTCTCTTGATGTCCTCATGCAGGAATTCCAGCACTATAACCTAGATATTCTAGGCTTGCAAGAGACCAGATGGACAGGTAAAAGTGAGATACTTAAAAATAACTTTAAATTTCTCTTTACAGGGAGGGAGGATGGAAAGCACCACCAAGGTGTGGGTCTGCTGCTCAGCAGACAAGCTAGTGATGCTCTTCTAGGATATGAGTGCATTAATGAAAGGTTTCTTACAGCAAAATTTCAGACAAGCATTAAAGACTTGAATGTTATCTGCTGTTATGCCCCCACTGAGGATGCCGATGAGGATGAGAAGGATAGGTCTTACGGACAACTTCAGGATTGTTTGAATTCTGTCAAGAAAGGAGATATTACCCTTGTTCTAGGTGACTTCAATGCCAAAGTTGGTACTGACTCTGACCTTTGGGGACGACTAATAGGCCCTTTTGGTATTGGTAGCTGCAAAGGCAATGGGCAACGTCTCCTACATGTAAGTAAACTCAATGGTTTCAGAATAACTAACACATATTACAAACACTGCGACATACATAAATACACATGGGTTTCACCTGATGGGCTGCATAGGAATATGATTGATTATATATTAATTAACAGCAAATGGGCTAGTTCTGTTAGAAATACCAGGGCATATAGGGGAGCTGAAATTGGATCTGACCATTACCTTGTTAAAAGTGTCTTGCAACTTAAACTTAAAAAGTGTTGTGCTAGGGTTAAAAAATTTACCTTTAATACCGAAGCTCTGAAAGACCCAGTTATAGCCAAAGCTTACCATGATAGGTTACTTAGTCATTATGACAATCATGGTTTGCTTAATACTGAAGTTGAGGAAGAATGGGGCCATTTTAAACAGGCTTTTTTGGAAACTAACAGTACTCTTTTAGGAAAAAAGGAGCAGAGGAGGAAGAATTATTTAAGTGATAAGGCACTTGAGCTTATTTCAGAAAGAAGGAACTGCAGAAATGTCCTTAATCAGTACCCTACTAGTTCTAATAGAAAGGATTACAGAGAGCTTAATAAACGTGTAAAGGATCAGTTAGCTACTGATAAGAATCTTTGGCTTGATGGTTTGGCTGACAAAGTCGAGGAAGCAGTTAGACAGCACAACAGCAGAGAGCTGTACCAGAGAGTTAATGTTTTGTGTGGTAGAAAACGGGCAGGTATACAAGGATTGAAGGATAAAAAAGGTAAGGTTATAGAAGGGGAGGATTCTGTCATGACTAAGTGGGCTGAGCATTTCAGTGATGTTCTAAACAATGTGGTTAGTTCTACTCGCATTGTTTGTAATGATGATAGATGCATTGGCAGCTTTAATGTTGGCCCTATAACACAATCTGAAGTTATTTTGGCTATCTCTAAACTTAAACTTCATAAATCCCCAGGGGTAGATGAAATTACTACAGAAATGCTCAGAGCTGGGAATGTTTCGGTTACCACTTGGATGACTGAAATTTTGAATAACTTTTATGATAAAGGCATGGTTCCTAAAGATTTCACCAGAGCTATTATTATCCCTATTTTCAAAAAAGGTGATCGCAGTTCTTGTGATAACTATAGGGGTATCAGCCTACTCTCTGCTCCAGGTAAAGTTCTTTCCATGATTGTGCTTAATAGAATTAAGAATCTGGTTGACAGGCAATTGCGTGATGAGCAATGTGGATTCAGAAGTGGTAGGGGATGTGTAGATCAGATATTTTCACTTAGGCAGATTCTTGAGAAATGTTTAGAGTTTCAGAAACCTTTGGTTGCTAGCTTTGTTGATTTCGAAAAGGCTTTCGACTCTGTTGATCGTCATAATTTGTGGTTGATTGTGAGATCATATGGTATACCAGACAAGTTAGTTAACATAATGAAAGCTCTCTATAATAACACTGAGTCATGTGTGAGAGTTGGTAAGTCTTGTAGCAATTGGTTTAGCATTACGTCTGGTGTTGAACAAGGGTGCATCTTGTGTCCATTTCTCTTTAGTTTGGTTGTTGATTATGTTATGCGAAATTCACTTCAAGGGAAAGATTTTGGCCTTAATTGGGCTGGAGGTACAAAAATTTCTGATTTAGATTATGCTGATGATTTAGCCCTTTTGGCAAATGATGTTGATGAGATGAACTCTTTCATTCAAGCTGTTGATGAGACTGGTAGTAGAGTAGGTTTGGTTATAAACAGAAAGAAAACTAAAGTTTCACTTTAGTTTTCTGGTCAGGCAGGTTGTGATTCAGTTAATCTGAATGGTTGCAGTCTTGAGCAGGTGTCACAGTTTAATTACCTTGGGAGCTATGTAACTGATACTGGTGATGTGCGGTATGAGATTAACAGACGAATAGAGATTGCTGTCGGGACTTTTAAGAATCTATGAAGATTGTGGAGAATAGGCGTATACACCTAAAGACTAAAATTAGACTGTATAATAGTTTGGTTCTTTCTAGGGTTAGTTATGGTAGTGAAACTTGGACGCTGTGTAAACAAGATAACAGGAAACTAGATGCTTTTGATTCTAGATGCTTACGCAGTATCTTGGGTATTAGGTGGTTTAACTTTGTAACTAATGATGAGGTTAGGCAAAGGAGTCTGCAACCTCCTTTAAGCAGCATATTGTGCAGAGAGAGACTCCGCTGGTTTGGCCATGTTGCCCGTATGGATAATTATAGATTGGCGAATAAGGTTATGAACAGTGTGCCTAGAGGCCTCAGAAGGAGGGGGAAACCTAGGATGCGGTGGGCAGACAATGTCAAACAGGACCTTGTTAGAATTGGTGTGCAGTGGCCGGATGCAGCAGATGTAGCTCAGGACAGATATGCTTGGAGAATTAAACTGCACGGTCTGGTTGGACCTCCGTAGCCCATGGCTGCTTGAGGAGGATGATGATGATGATGAGTCTGAAACCTTTGAGTTTACTTACCTGTAGGAGACATTGCCATTGCAGCTACCAATACCAAAAGGGCCTATTACCCCTCCCCAAAGGTCAGAGTCAGTACCAACTGTGGCATTGAAGTCACCTAGAACAAGGGTAATATTTCCTTTCTTGACAGATTATCCTGAAGTTGTCTGTAAAACCTATCCTTCTCATTGGCATCCTCAATAGGGGCATAACAGCAGATAACATTCAAGTCTTTAACGCTTGTCTGAAATTTTGCTGTAAGAAATCTTTCATTAATGCACTCATATCCTAGAAGAGCATCACTAGTGTCTGCTGAGAAGCAGACTCATGTCTTGGTGATGCTTATTATCAATCCTCCCTGAAAAGAGAAATTTTAGATTATTTTTAAGAATCTGACATTTATCTGTCCATCTTATTGAGAGAGGGAATGTCAACAACATCAAACAGCCCCTAATGCAGACATGAGGAAAAGACCTGTTCCCCCACCACTAAAGGCTGCAGATATCTACACTGGAAGACTTTCTCCAATGTAGAATTTGATGATGCCAGTAGAAGCAAAGATTTCTGGTCCCTGGGATGACCTCTGATCAGGATTATCCACCACTGATAAGCATATCCCGTGAATCTACTCCCCACAAACAAACTGTTTCAAACATACATACACTGTCAACCCACAAACAAACTGTTTCAAACAAACATACACTGTCAACCCACAAACAAACAGACAGCAGAAGATTTTCCCTCCACAGAAGCCCACCAGTGCAGCAAATCCATAATCAAGCTCAGAGACTTATTTCAGTCCAGTAGGTTTATATGGTCAGCACCAGGATGCTCTGTGGTTGACCACTCCTCAGCAGGATAGAAAAAAAAAGAAGAAAAGTAGCCATAGTTGTCCAGATCAGTAGGCCACACTAATCTGGCAGCCCTCCCCTTCCGTTCACTTCCACAAGAGAGTATATCTTTTGAAAGGTACTAACGGGCTGCACCACGAGAAGGCAAGGTTGGACATTAGGTGCTAGGCCTGGCCAGTGCTATGCATCATCACAAGGGATTGGTGCATAACTTTCCTTCCAGTGACTACCTAGCTACCATTTACAGACCATTATGCCACACATTACATAACACACCACATATCAAAACTCCTAACTCACTACTACATGTAACAGCAAGAAATGATAAAAAATATAACTTATCATTTCCATATATTCCTAAAACATCAAAAAATATTGAAAATATCTTGAAAGAATATAATTTAACACTTCTGTTAAGTACGTAAAATCAAATATAAAATTTAACCCTAAATGGTCAGAATAAAGGACTCCCCCACTGATGTAATGTATAATATTAAATTTCAAGATCCTAAAAATAAATAATAAAATAATTACACAGTAAGAATGTACTGTATGACAGAATTTACATTAAAAGCATATATAAAGGCATCAAAAATAAAATTCAAACTACAACATTAGCTCAAATAATAATCCAAAATAATTTACCCCTGCTTTTAACCAAAATTAAAATAGTTTTGCACCTTACACTACATTTCAGTTAAATTATCTGGACAATTCCCTTATAAATATATATGTAGATCATTTCAAAAGTGCTGGACAATGTGGTAACACTCCAGTATGGATGACACAATCACCACAGTGGTTGCAGCATTTGTAGACAGGAAGTGAAGAAAGGCAAAGGTGACGTGTTTTGCATAATTGCGTATCATTTTTAAAACTGCCATCACTGAAAATGGTGCTTGCAGAAATTTCAGGTACTGTTACGCATGAAGATCAGCTGTCTACATTAAGATTCAAACTTTACATGAGCAGGAAATCCTTAATCCAAATTTACTTGGATTAGGGATTTCCTCTGAGTGGTACCTGAACTCTCTATAAGTGTCATTTTCAGCACCAGCTGTTCCAAAAAGTTATATGCTATGCTGAAAAACATGTCAAATTCACCCTTTTCCACTTCCTGTCTACAATTTTTGTAACCACTGAAGTGATTATGTCTTCAATGCTGGAGTGTTGCCACATTGTGCATTACTTTTTAAATGGCTTGCATAAACATTCAGTTTGCAACAGGGGTGGCTCAGTCGGTAGCGCGTCAGGCATTGGGTCACCATTGAGATTTATCTCCACAAATTTCCCCACCCTGCCCAGGGTCAGTAGGGGACCCCGATGGACTTGGAAGGGTCACCGTCCATTGGATGGGACATTAAGCTGTGGCCCCATGTGTGGGAGAGTCATACCCTGTGCACATTAAAGAACATGCTGGATGGCCTAGATGGGAGGCTACCATCTATCTCCCAACAGCTGTTCCAGTGGGTCTCCTCCCCAACCTTCTCTGAGCCTTCGGGGTCCTTGTGACCTGGCCATTTAGCCCATGGTGTGCAAAAAAGTGCCACAAGCTGGGTTGGGTAAAACAACCCAACTCAGCTTGCAACACAGAAAAAAAAAAACTTCCATCCACATAGAATCCTGTATTGCAGGACTAACCTCAAACTTTAATATGGGCACCAGAGGGCTATCAATATACTCATATATACTATTACTCAATCATGTTTTTTGCATGGTAAAGTCAATGAAAGTTGTATTGATGAAATACAGGGAAGGAATAAGTCCAGTTTTTTAACTATATATGAGGTGATTTTAAATTAAAATTTGTGATGGGCTGGGTTGTTTGTTTCACCTCTGAGTGGTACTTTTTTTGCACACAATGGGTTAAATGGCCAAATCGCAAGGACCAAGGGCTCAGAGAAGATTACAGGAGGAGGGACCCACTGGACAGCTGTTAGCCTCCTGTCAAGGTCATCCAGAATGTTCTTTAATGTGCACGGGGTATGGCTCTCCTGTACACAGTGCCACAGCTTAATGCTCCATTCAATAGACAGCATCTTTTCCAAGCTCATCAGTGTCTCCTACTGAAAGGGGGCAGGGTGGGGGCTGTCAGTGTTATTCTGTTTTGTGGAGATAAATTTCAATGCTGGCCCAGGTGGGACTTGAATGAATTGCAGGTTAAGAGCCTGGTGTGATACCAGCTGAGCCACCCCCACTCAAAAGTTGTAAACATTTTAACCTAGATATCTGAAGGACCCATTGTGCAGTTTTATGTTGAAACTAATATATGATGTCTATGCTGCAAATATTTCAACCACGAAAACCAACTAGGCAAATATGTACTGGTAGGCACAACAAGTAGCATCACCAACATCTACTGGATAACATCAGTAACAGCACTAATGAATGTGCCAGCAAAGCTACCTGTGTAAATTGCCAGAAGAGCAGCAGGAAAAAGAAAGAACATTCTGCATTAACAAAACAACTGTAACATCATATGCACATTGATGACTACTCACAGTCTTTTTACATGAGAAAAGTAACTGTACAGTATGCTTGTCAGGTTGAGATAAACAATTATCCAGATTTCGGCCATTATGTTTAACCTTTACTATGCCAAGCCTGAAAAACTGAAGCGAACTTTAGAACTTTTTTGCCAAATAACTGCTGAAAGGAATTACGACATCTTGTATGCCATATTAATCAGAATTTAATTCTTAATTTTCTGAGAATAAAATATTTAACAACAAAGACAACTAGTTTTGTTTAAATAGGGCTTTTATAGAGGCACATAGTAAAAAAATTCACCTGAAAAAAAATAGACAAAATGATTATAATGCATATCAATAGAAAGGCTATTTGTTTATGTATAAGAGGAAAATAAAAATTTTCTTAAATAAAGAAAATTACTCTCTTTTTTCGAATTTTCCTGGTACTCTACTTTAAGAAAAGTCCAGGTTTTTCACCAGCTGTGACTAGTAAAACAAACAAGTCAACTTTAGAATTTTTATGATTCATTATCAAATATAAGATCTTTTACAAGGTAATGACTTTAAATAAGCACTTCTATTTTCTATCATTACAATAAGGAACCATAACAAGATACAACCATTAAGTTATAATTAGATAACAAGATACAACCATTAAGTTATAATTAGCCAATAAAACTTTTACCAATGGTAATCCATTTGTTGTTATGTAGTGATAGGTGGCTGATGCATTCAATCTATCAATATGTATTTTCAAGGTCAGATGATGCAACATGCTTTTAATGCTCATGAGCAGTAAGCTGTAATTCCTTTTAGTTGACCTATCAGGAATGCTTTGAAGCCTATCGTGTTAATTATGATGAGATGTCAGTCCAGCTGTTATTGCATTTTCACACTTCATTGGAGTTGTATCATCTTCCTTCTTGTAGGCAAGTTAAAATAAGAAGTAGAAAAAGTTCTGTTTCAATTCAAATATTTCAGAATAATCACTGTTCCAAAGTTCCTTGGAACCTTGGAACAGTGATTATGTGATAACGAATCTTATGAATTTTTCACTGTGATTATGCGCATTTTTAATTATTTTGGTATTGGAAAAAACAAATGAACATAAAAAAGTCATGTTATATACTAAAAGAAAGAATATCAATTGGGATTAAAAAAACTGCAAAAATAAAAAAAGACTAAAATTTTATAAGCATTTTTTTTAACGAAAAATTTACTGCATTTTTTTCTGCATTTTAAAGTCAGTAAAAATAAAAAATAAAAAATAATTTTGCTAGATTTTCTGAAGTATTTCAGTACCTTAATATATATATAATTCATAATATTCCTCTCATTACTTAAATCTTCCATATATTTTACTTTTTCAAAAATATTTGGCCATTTATGCAAGCAACACACAATGATAATTTTTTTCTGATTGGCAAACTCTAAGACTAAGCAATAGTGATATAAAAAGTTATTTTGCTTTAAAACAATATTATTAAATGAAACTGAAAAATAGTAAACTGAAAAGAGAAAATGAGTTGTGAAGAATTTAAATAAAAATATTTCAAATTTCAGCCTCTGAAATTTGCACTTCATTTTGCATTAAATACTTATATACTGACTACTATAGAAAACTTAAACTTTATGAAAATGATTTAAAAAACACCTATTTACTAAACAATTTCAAATTCTGAATGTTGTTATGAAATTACTTTAAATAATAATAGTATGTAAAAGCCCATTTAAAAATTAAATTTCTTATTATAATGCCCTAATCAGATGTCCCTAAAATAGTAGACTGTAGTACCATGACTGTCATAATTACTGAGTAACCTATCATGGTAAACTTTAGCTATAACTGGGTCTTTCAGAGCTTTGGTATTAAGGGTAACCTTTTTAACCTTAGCACAACACTTCTTAAGTTTAAGTTGTGAGACACTTTTAATAAGGTAATGGTCAGATCCAATTTCAGCTCCCCTATATAACCTGGTATTCCTAACAGAACTAGCCCATTTACTGTTAATTAATACACTGAAGAGTCAAAACATTATGACCAGCGCATCTTTATGCAAATTGAAGCAATTGCAGGTAAACGACAGTGTGTGTGTGTGGTCATGAAATGGTATAAATAACACCTGATACTGAGCTCTGTTAATCAGTGTTATTCTTGTTCTTCAGATGGGAAAGGCAGCAGACTTAAGTGAGTTTGACAAAGGCCAAATTGTAATGGCCAGATGACTGGGTCAGAGCATTTCTGAGATGGCAAGGCTCACGGTCAGACATGGTTAGTACCTTCAAAAAGTGGTCTGAGGAGGGAAAAACCATGAACCACTGACAAGGTGTGGGCTGACCACGGCTCATCGATGTTAGAGAGGTGAGCAAAGTCTATCCCAAATGGTACAAGCCAACAGAAGTGGGGGGGGGGAGGAAACTCACTGTAATTTGAATGCTGGTGACAGGAGTAATGTGTCACACCACACAGTACATTGAATCCTGCTGAAAATGGGGCTGCATAGCCACAGGAAACTCTGAGTGCCCATACTAACCTCGCTTCACCGTTGAAAGTGCCAACAATTGGCATGTGAGCATCAAAACTGGACCTTGAATAATGATTGGAAGAAGGTTGTCTGGTCCAATGAATCTCATTTCCTGTTGCACCATGTGGACGGCCCAGGTACGTGTGCATTGTTTACCTGGGACAGAGTTGGCATCAGGATGCACCATGGGATGAAAACAAGCTGGTGGAGGAAGTGTAATACTTTCGGCAATATTTTGCTGGGAAACCTTGGGTCCAATCATTCATGTGCAGGAAACTATGATGTCTACTACCTACCTAAACATCATTGCAGACCAGGTACATCTTTTCATGGCAATGGTATATCCCTCTAGTAGTGCCTTCTTTCAGCAGGGAAATGCACCATGCCTGGATTGTTCGAGAATGGTTCATGTAACATGAATTAGACTTCCAGGTATTGCCTGGACTCCAAATTTCCCAGACATCAATTCAATCAAGCATCTGTGGTTTGTGTTGGAACAGCAGTGGCTCAACCAAGTAACTTACAAGAGTTAAAGGATCTGCTGGTAATGTGTTGGTACCAGATACCAAAAGATACCTTTAAAAATCTTGTTGTTAATACCTCACTGGGTAAGAGCTGTTTTGACAGCATGTGGAGAACCAATATCATATTAGGCAGGTGGTCAACATCATATAGGCAGGTGGCTCTTCGATATATATAATCAATCATATTCTTATACAGCCCATCTGGTGAAACCTACTTGTACTTATGTAGGTCGCAGTGGTTGGTAATAAGTGTTGGCTATTCTCACATCATTAAGTTTACTTACTTGTAGGAGAGTTTGCTCATTGCCATTGCAGATACCAAAGGGACCAATCACTCCTCCTCAAAGGTTAGAGTCAGTATCGACTTTATCACTGAAGTTGCCTAGAACAAGGATAATATCTCATTTCTTGACAGAATTCAAAATGTCCTGAAGTTGTCTGTAAAACCTATCCTTCTCATCCTCAATGGGGGCATAACAACAGATAACAATCATGCCTTTAATGCTTGTCTGAAATTTAGCTGTAAGAAACCTTTCATTAATGCACTCATATCCTAAAAGAGCATTCCTAGTGTGTCAGCTGAGAAGCAAACCTACACCTTGGATATACTTCTTATCTTTCCTCCCTGAAAAGAGAAATTTAAGATTATTTTTAAATATCTGACCTTTATCTGTTTCATCTGGTCTCTTGCAGGCCAAGAATAAGTTATAACAGTGGAATTCTTGTGTGAGGACACCAAGAAAATAATCTCAGTACAGAGTCAGTGGTGTCTAAAAATTATATCAAAATATCAAGATATCTACCACTGTGCCCAGAACTTGAAGGTAAAACACTGCTAAAATCCAGATATGGAACCGGCAACAGAGAGCCACACAGGGGTGTGGCCGACTTGGCATCAGCATCTGCCAAGTCATTATATCCCTGATACCAACATAACATGGCACCCAACAGAAATGGATGGTTGTTGTGGCTGCCAGACGAGATAGCTGCTAGCAGATCTTAGAAAAAACCGAGTGAGGCCAATGCCTCACTGAGATTAAAGACTGTAGCGAGCTAAGCGAGTCAATGTCAGTCACATACCGACTATGATGCTTGGCTGCCACATGGTCCAAGGTGAGACTGATAGCATGCAACTCTGCAATGAAGATGGAGACTTGCAGTGGGATCTAGTCTGCAATGATTACATCACAGCAGACCATGGCCGATTCCACTGATGTACCTGACTTCGAGCCATCTGTGTAGACAGGCAAGAAGTCAGGGTACTCAACACAATGGCTGGCAAAGAGTTGCCGGTAAACACAGTTTGATGTAAAGACCTTTCCCCATCCTGCAAATAGAAAAATCACAGGTATGGGAAACAGCGAGTCACGGTTGGAGTGACTCAGCTGTTGACTGTGCAATGCTATTTGAGACTGGTGTTAAATAAAGCATCTCCAACTTTGGACTGAAAATGCAGTCCCAAGTGGGATGGCCTGGCAAGGATGCAATTTAGATGCATATTTCAGAGACAACTGCTGACAGTGAAGGGATAAAAATGGTTCATCTGTCTCAGAGTAAAGACTTTGTACCAGTGATGTGTGGAAGGCCCCTGTGTACAAACATGGAGGGCCTGATTATGGAGGGGATCTAGCACCTTCACCACTGAATCCTGGGTGAAGTTAATTAGCCACAAGTGGTCCAGAGCACCTGACATGTTATCAGGAGGTCGTGGGTTCGTATCCCACCTGGCTCAAGACAATTTTTCCTTTAAAATTTAAATCGACGCTAAAGTGCTGATTTATTAGTTGATATGGAATACTTCGAGCTTATTTCATTATTTATTATCTCATACTTGTAATACATGCTTCCATCTATTGGCAAATATAAATTCCGCTTGTGGCTAAATTGCCTGAATAGTGCCTATATGAAACATAAAAGGAATGTTCATAGCGCTAATTATAAGAGATCTTGATCGGCGGTCAGTAGCTCAGTGGTCCAGAGCACCTGACATGTTATCAGGAGGTCGTGGGTCCGTATCCCACCCGGCTCAAGACAATTTTTCCTCTAAAATTTAAATTGACGCAAAGTGCTGATTTATTAGTTGATATGGAATACGTCAAGCTTATTTCATTATTTATTTTATACACCGTATTACATATGTTAAGTGTTTGAACCACTATTAAACTGTTTAAGTACCTTATTGAAGTGGGTAAGGAGAAAAAAATCGTCTTGAGCAAGTGGGATCTGAATGCATAACCTCCTGATGGTATGTCAGGTGCTTTGACTGTTGAGTACTGACCACTGGACAAAATCTATGGTTGGCAGCTCAGTGAACATAAACAATAGAGATCTTGAACAATGGCCAGTAGCTCTTAGCATCTGACATGTCATCAGGAGTTTGTGGGTTTGGATATTACCTGGCTCAAGCCAATTTTTCCTCTATATCCACACCAATGGGATACTCATACAGTGTAATAGTGGTTCAAAAACCTTAGTAAACTTTAAAAAACACAACTTAGCTAACAAAATCTGGGAATGAAATTTTACTCTTGATGTATTACTCCTGAATGTATCATTTTCCTGGGTGCATTAATAGCTTTTCAGAAATACCAAGCAGTGACTATTAAGTGCTCTAGAGGGCTGCTGTTACACACTGCTTTGGGCTCAGCTTCAGGTATATGGGAGCTCCTGGGGTAGACTCCCTCTCTCCCCCCCAACCCCAGGACCAATCCACTGGTGTGCTACACTTGCTTGTGTCAACTCTGCATTGAAATGAGTACTTGTCCATGTCCAGTTTCACAAATTTCATCACACTATTTTATCTTTCCTTTTCCCTTTACTTTATGAGGTTGGTTGTTTGGGGTTTTATGGCGCAAGAACAGCAAAGGCTATATTGCACCAAACAAAGATATATAAAGAGCTAAAAGACACTTCAACCCACAACCAAAGTTAAAATCAACATGCAAATGGTAAAGTATGGCGCAAAAACAAAAGGGTACAATAAAAATGAGTATAAACATTAGAAAGAAAAAGAACCAAGTGTATAAGCCAACAATAAAAATAAGTGTATAGGACCCACTTAAAATCAGAAACATGCATGTATTTCAGGAAACAAAAAATGGGGACATGTCTCCAAGTACTTGATCACCTGTGGAGTGGATGACTAGGAATCTTGGAGACAAAGACACAGACAACGAAGATGATGGCAGAGATGACAAAGAAGTTGGGGTCTCATGTCGAGCCTTCTTGTTGGCATTGCTCGAATCAATTGAATTAACTGATTTCATGGTTATTTTTGTGTGGTTCAGTACCCGCTGTCCCCCACCTTCCATGATATCCAACAAGGGGGAATTAGTCAAGCACCAGGACTGTAAGGGCACTATACCCATACAGACAGTGAGCCAAGACCTCACAAATAAATAAAAGGAAATTAAAAGAGAAATGTAGGGAAATAAACTTTCTTCACAAAAGTAACTAAGCATAAAATCAACAAAACTGTGAACAACCAAACTGGCCACACAGGCCTCATAGAAATTATGGTCATTAAACTGAAACCTCTTTCAGCTTCAGCACTATTGATTGCAATAGTACTAAAAATAACAAAATTGTGAACCAAACTGGTCACACAGACAGAGCAAGGGGTGCACAAAGGGTGCCAAAACAAGCACACCCTGGCGGGATTTTTTTGTGTCACCATATACAAGCTTATCGCCCAAATGCTGCTAGCCATTGTGGATTGAAGTGCATGACGCTCTATAGTTTATAGCCATTGTCGATTTAACAACTGGCTCGAAAAATTCTTGAAAATTTAACAATCGGCTCACACAAGCCAGTACGAGCTGGCTCCAGCACACCACTGGTCTCAGGTAATCTTGGACATGCAAACTGAAAGGACAAACAGCAGTCAGCCAATTCTGGTATAACATTTCCCACTGGGGACTGAAAATGCAGTCCCAAATGGGATGGCCTTGGCAGGGATTGTAATTTCACTACATATTGTAGAGACAACTGCTGACAGCAAATAGATAAAGATGGTTCATCAGTTTCAATGTAAGACTCTGGACTGGTGAAGTGTAGAAGGGAAGACTCCCACTGGGGACTGAAAATGCAGTCCCAAATGGGATGGCCTTGGCAGGGATTGTAATTTCACTACATATTGTAGAGACAACTGCTGACAGCAAATAGATAAAGATGGTTCATCAGTTTCAATGTAAGAATCTGGACTGGTGAAGTGTAGAAGGCCCCTGTTCAAACACGGAGGTGTACAGGATTCAGTGTCATGACATCAGTAAACATGATGGTGTACAGGGTTCAGTACCTTCATCATCGAATACCAGGGTGGGGGGGGTGGGGAGTTACACACCTGGGATTCATAGTCCAGTTTCAAATGGACAAGTGCATGGTAGAGACAGAGCAATGAACATAGATCCGACTCCCAAGAGAGGGAGCAAAGGGTGACAGAGTGGTCATCGAACTCCGCGAGCAGCTTGAAGTCACTCCAGTCAGCCTGATCAAGCCTACACGGTGATACAAGTGAAGGGCTGAAAGGCCACGGGGAGGTGATCACTTCCGTATGGATTGTCTTCAACCTCCCATGTAAAGAGTGGAAGGAACGAGGAGGAGCAGATAGTCAGATCAATGGCAGTGAAAGTGTGGGTCGAGGAGTGGAAGTAAGTGCTGACACCCATGTTCAACAGGGAGAATGAAGGATTCATGAGCCACTGCTCCCGGACTCCACTCCTCCCATTGATGTCAGCACTGCCCCAAAGTAGACTGTGTCAGCCAAAATCTGCTATAATGAAGAAGGGGACAGCAACTGCAAGACAAGATCATCAAGGTCTTCCCGGAAGACAACTTCTGGACAGTAGGTAGATGGAGTAGACAGTCAACATAAAGTCCTCAAAGAGGTGGATGGCTACTGCCTCCAAGTTGTTGGTGAGAGGCATGACCTGGAATGGAGAACAGTTGCTCATGAGAATGGTGACACTTCTGCAAACTGGACCGTCTCCATCTCAGTCCTGGTGAACAAGAGGGAAGTGCCAGATAGTGGGATCATTGGCTGTCTGCAAGTATGTCCCTGTGATGATACAGATGAACTCGTGTGCCCTCAAGAGGACCTTGATGTCATCAATATTCCTCTGGAAAGCACAACAATTCCATTGTAAGAGTGTGGCCATCTCACTTTCAGTTTATTTTAACCCTTGCTGGCAATGGTTTTTCAGGAAAATGGGGTGGTCGGTATCTGTGTCCTCAGAGTTGTCTAAGGGACGTGGAAAGCCACCAAATGAGGAGGAGAGAAAACTTTCTTTTTGGGCCCTGGTGGAGAACCCTTAGGCTTGGAAGGTCTGGCTGTCTGGTATCGGGATGGAGGTGGCCTTCAGGAGGTGGTAGCAGAAGCATGAAAGCAGGAATAGAAACGAGTGAGATTGACACCAGCTTCATCTATGTCAAGAGGTACTTTGCAGCAGGCAAGACAGATTCAGCAGGTGGAATGCTGATATTGGCCTGCACCATCAAGGAAGTCAATACAACGAAGAGCTTTCTGATGACTGCACTGGCATAGGAGACCTTGTCAGGTGGGGCAGGTGGTGCAGTGAGCTTCCTCACTTCTGGATAACTGATTTGTTCTAGGTCTTTAGACCCTGTACATCTTTCTCCTCCAGCCATTTAAGACATACCAGATGTTTGCCACTACAATCCACATAACTTGCCTTTTCTGCTGTGAAGTCAGGATCAATATGATTCTAGTTGCCACAACAAGAATAGGTGGATTTGTCCCAGCAAAGCTGTGTGGGCATGGCTGTACCTTTGACATTGAAAGCAACACAGGGGGTTTGGAATATATGGCCATACCTCAGAGTGAAGGTAACCTGCCTTGATGGAAGTCAGCAGGTGTGGCATGTTGAAGGTGATAATTAGTACTCAGGTGGGTAGTAATTTCCCATCATGTAGTGTTGTGAAACCCAGTGGACATCACTCCCTGGGAGGAATTAAGCGTCTTGTGGGAAATGACGATGACCGATACCCCACCAATAGCTGTAACTTTCAATAGTAGCTCAGAATGCTTTGAACATGCAGTCTCCACAGGCAAGTCACCAGATTTTAGGCACTTGACTGATTTCGGTGCTCTCACGAGACCCTCTAGACTTTATTAACGAAAAAAAGGGGACACACCTCCAAGTACCTGATCACCTGTTGAATGGATGATCAGAAACCTCGGGGACGAGACAGACATGGATGACAACAGCGACACTGATGAAGACGAAGAAGATGGGGGTTCATTATGAGCCCTCTTGGGGGCAGTGGCCAATGAATTTCCTTTAAGGAAACTCTTGTTTGTGTTTGGGGGTTCAGTGCCCATTGTCCCCACCCACCATGGAGTCCAACAAGGGGATGCCCAATCGGGCACCATATAGTGAGTGAGCCAAGTACTCAGAACTAAATTAGAATGAAATGGAAAAGAAAAATGTGAGAGACACTCGAGTCCTCACAAACAAAAATAAAATAAGCAAAAAATTAAAAAGGTGTGAGAACCAAACTGGTTTCACAAAAGAAAAAAAAAACTACAAAATTAGTAAATGTGTTGGGAAACTCGCAAACTGTTGCCCGGATGTGGGCAAGGCACTGATCTACTGTACAGTTGGCCCTAGCAGGTCCAGCCCATCAGCCAACTGATCCTGGGGAGGCCACCCCAGGACTCCCATTTACCCAAAGCAGAGACCAAAGCAATGTATAACAGCGGCCATGGAATTTGCTGTCCAGCCTGTGACAGAGGCTGGACAGCAATTCCATCTCCCCAATGGTAAGATGGCTAAAGGGGACCCCACAAGTCATGAGCTGAGGAGAGAAGAAGGGAATCTCCGTGCAACTGCCAAGATCCTCCTTTCCAGGGACAGGGGTATCCAGTATGGTAAACACGTGGGGTGAGCGTTCAGAAACCTATGAAGGTACCTGAGCCAGCAGAACCTTCACAGGGTGGTCCCTTCACCACATACAGGAGCTGGCAACAAGCCGGAACTTTGTGAGGCCTCGGCTCACTGTCTGTTTTGCTATGGTGCAGCCCTGGCACCCGATTGGGCTCCATGGTGGTTGAGAATCATGGGCAGTAAACCATAGTTCTTATAATAATGGCTTCTTTATTTCCTCCTTTTTCAGCTTTGTCCACAAAGAGAGCTCAATATAAAGCTCCACCTTCAGATCCTATACTTCATCATCATTGTGTGCTTCTTCTGCTTCCCAGTTTCTGATCATCCATTCCATGGGAGATTAGGTACTTGGGAACATGTATCTTTCCTCCATTAATAAGGATTTAGAAGGTATTGCAGGAACATCAAATTCAGTCAAGCACCTAAAATCTGGTCACTTGTTGGTGGAAATTGTGTGCTTTAAACACTCAGAGCTCCTCCTTAAGGTTACAGTGATTGGTAGGGTAGCCTTCACTGTGCCTACAAATAATCGAATTCTTCAGGTGGCATGATCTTCAAATTGGGCCTCCTTACCATCTCTAAGCTCTCTGCTCAAGTAGTGATCTCAATCCACCGGGTTTTGGGCTTGCCAGGGCAGAATGGATTTTGTCTTTCAACCTGCCATACCTGCCTACTGCCATCAAGGCTGGATATGTAACATTGTGAGGTATGACAAATACCCAACCCTCTGTGCTGTCTTCAGTGCTGGAAATAGTCATATTCACACAATGTGTGCTACGGTAAGCCTACTTGTGCTTACTGTGGCAATCAGGATCATTTTGATCTGGACATGTTCAGCACAGCCGAAACAGCAAGCTGTGATAACTGCACTGGTGAATATCCAACATATTCCTACAATTGTTCATACAATCATATTCCTACAATTTATCACAGTGTTGGGTTGTTTTACCTCTGAGCGGCACTTTTTTGCACACCATGGGCTAAATGGCCAGGTCACATGGACCCCGAAGGCTCAGAGAAGGTTGGGGGAGGGGACTCACTGGAACAGCTGTTGAGAGACAGATGGTAGCCTCCCGTCAAGGCCATCCAGCGTGTTCTTTAACGTGCACAGGGTATGGCTCTCCCGCACACGGGGCTACGGTTTAACGTCCCATCCGACGTTAAAAGGCATACTGGCTTTTAATCAGTACGAGATTAAATTCCCACTTAGACCTTGTATTCCTTTTCAACACTGGTAAGTATTAATATGTCAACATATACTTTGTGGCCAAATTAATATGAACACCTACCTAATACTTTGTTGGATATCTGCAAGTAGAGAAGACAACCCAGATGATGTAGCATGCTTTACCTTATTTTGAAATACAGTAGGAGGTTTTTAAACCAATCTTCCTGAAAAATGGCTTGAACATCTCGAAGTGAAGGGGGGCAGAGGTCTGCACATTCAAATACTGTGTTCCAAATTGTCCCAAATGTTTTCAAATGGATTAAGATCAGGTGATTGTGCAGCCCACGCAAGGTGATAAAAGTCAGTTTCATGTTCCTCAACACACTACTGTATGATTTAAGAGTAATGAATCGGTGCATTACCATCCTGGAATTTGCTATCTCCACTGAAGTAAAAATGATGCATCAGCAGCAGCACCTGATCAACAAAATGCTTTTATACTTCTGGGAAGTGATGAAATCCTGCAATAGAAACCAAAGGACTCAATACCTGCTAAGAAAATGCCCCCCACACCATCACACTACCTCCACCACCTTGAACAGTAGGAACTAGATATTATGGACACAGTGCTTCATGGGTTGTAAGCACACTCTACCATCAGCCATCTGTTGAAAACAGTGTATAATATGATTCATCTGACCATACTAGTCCTTCACTGATGAGGTTCTGTTGTTTTTAGAAATGAAAGGCTTTCATATCATGGTGCAGTTCTCAAATTTCAGTTTTCAATTCTCTGCACAGTGTTTTTATTGAAATGGATTTTGAAGTACTGCTAACTCAGCTCTCTCAGCTGATGAACTGTACAGCTTTATTTTGACTTATAGTTCATGCCAACAAACACCCATTTCTGTCAGCCAGCCTTGTTCTCCCATATTTGCCATGATAGGCAGACATTTTTCATGACTGTTGTTATTCTCCATACACTTACAATATTGTGCTCCATGATTTTACCCCGAGTTCCATCACCTCTGTTATGATGCTACTTCCCATCACACTTCAACAATCAGCCCCTTTTGAAGTCAGTCAGATCAGCCTTTTTACCCATTTTGCACTTGACTCTGCATTAAGTTTTTTATAGGACTTCATAGTGACATAGAATACTAATGTTAGTAAGAAATTCTGCACACATCGGATGTTTTATGGTATTTCATATACAATGCAGTGCATGAAATACGTGCACTACCAAGAACTTAGGTCAAATTTTATCTAATGGATAAATGAACCAATTTACAGTATTACCCTCTTTTTGTTTAACATACCATTTAAGAACTTTAACCTTCTCATCAGTAGACTCCAGTACTTGGATTCCACGCCCATATTTCTCCTGAGAATGTATACACAATTTTGCATATTCTGGTTTTGCTTTTGGGTAGTAGAGATGTGCATTTGATATTTCAACAAATTGCCCTGGCTGTAATATAAAGGAAAAACAAATAATACTCTTATATTATAGCTTGTGACTTTGTTTTGCACTGTTTTTTACTTATTTATAAAATAGTAAAATTTATCTATTAAATAACAAAATAATACAGATACAAGCTTGTAAATGATAGCTAAGCACACACTGGAAGGAAAGTTGGACACTATTCCCTTCTAATGATACACAGAATTGGCCAGGAATAAAATTTAAAGCCTGAACCAAAGTTTTAATAGTATAGACTATTATTACTGCACTGTTTTAATAGTATAGATTATTATTAGGAGTTTTTTCTGCACTCAGAGGGAATGAAAGAGGAGGGCTGACAGACGAGTTTGAACTTCTGATCTGGACTTCAATGACCATTCTTTTCCTTTTTCCATCCTGCTGAGTGATGAATTTAACTAGGTTTCAGTCCAGATCATTTAAAAATGAACATAAAACCTATGGCATAAGACAAGGATTCCTACACTGGTGAGCTTCACTTGAAAGAGCATCTACCACTGTTTTCCATTTAATTTTCGGGTTGCCAATCCCATGTGAACAAACAGACTTCCTATATCAGCTGGTAGCTGATTGTAAGTAGAGTACATCACAGCTATATGAACCCATATTTCTACAAGCATCACTAATACTAAACTGAAATAATGTGTCTCAGACAAGCCAACTATGCTGGTGATCAAAATAGTCCGATTTCCCTTCCAACACAGTGGGTTCAGCTCTTAGCTTTCAATGAAACATCTTCCCCCCCTCCCCACTTGCAATTAAGGCTGTCTGATATCATTGGACCTACCTTTCACAGTGGGATGGGTGTCATTTCAGTCAATAGCACACCAAGCTTGTAACCTGCAGTTTCCAAGTTCAAATCCCACCTGTGCCAGCATTGAAATCACATGAGGATGACCATGTGTCTAGAATTGTGCCTGTGGAATCCAGCGTGCAGCAAAGTGTTCCTGAGTCTGCATCAGCTGTAGTGATGAGTCCAGTCATCCCTGCATTGTATGAGGTTTGGCTTGGAAAGGCAGTGGCAGACCAACACATCGGTACTGATAATGTAATTTTGGTGATCGAGATGCAAATTCAGCAAGAGTTAAGATTAAGAGAAACGGATAATAGTAGATTTAGAATGGAAATGGAAAGAGATATTGCACTGGCAAGGATAGCTGCAGACAACAATGAGAGAGCTAGCAGCACTGAGTAATAATCAGAAAGCATGGTCGGCTTTTTTGACCATTATGCGAAACGCTATGCTGAATCCCCCTCCTAATACTGAAGAAATTACACAGTATTCTCAGAGGGCTGAGAAAATCTTTGATCTGGAAAACATCCCAAACAGCAATCATGCCCCGAATATAATTTCACTGTTAAAAGAAAATTTGCTGATAACACGATAGCAGCATTGTCTACTGAGGAGCTGAAAAGCTATCAGAAAGTCAAATAGAAAGTTTTGACAGAATGCCAGCTAATGCCAGCTGTTTATTGACAGTGTTTTGATGAAGCAAAGAAAAGAGACTCAGAATCTTGGATTCAGTTTGCTTTGAGATTATCGAACATGTAGGATTACTACATAAAGAGTAGAAATATTGAAAATTTAGATCAGCTGTCACATTTAATAATTTCGGACAAAATTAAGACACTTCTACTTGCAGCCATGCTGAGCAACTATGCAATATGCCAGGAGGGCAACCAACTGCCCCCAAAGCTAGTGGAGACAGTGGAATTGCATTCCGACAATTTCATCCCCAGTAATAAATTTGCTAGGACACAAGAAACAAATTGGGAGAAGTTTCATAAAGACAACAAACAGTGACATACCCACACAGCCAGGTCACCTTACACAGCACCAAGAAATTTTCAAAACACAGTTCCCAAAGTTACACCTATCTTTAGGGCAAGCCATGAAGGACATGTAAAGAAGTGTTATGATTGTGGATCCACTTCACATTTATGTAAGGAATGTCTGAAAAGACGTACTAAGATTCAAACACAGGAGATAAGAGTAAGAGAAGAAATTAATTAACCAACAGCTACAGTAGCAAGAGTTTCGGTAGCAACAGCTACAGTAGCAAGAGTATTGCATATAATTCCTGTACAAAAACAGAATAATACAGATCCTTCTTTCAAAATTTATAACAAGTTTCAAGTAGTCACTGTAAAGTCATGAAATGATAAGATTACAAGGTATTCTTGATACTAGTACTCAAATTTGTGCAATTAATTCGAATTTGGTTCCCTTGAAATACCTAAAACCCAGCAGAAAAATTAATCTTGAAGTTGCTTTTGGTAATATTATAGTAGCAGTTAATTTAATTAAAATTTAAATTGTTAGAAATTGATAGAAAAGAAGTGAAAGCTGATAATGTAATTGAAACTTGGTGTGTTGTCGCTCCACATTTGTGTAGTTCTCTACTCTTAAATAAACAAACTTATGATTTATTGTGTGATAATGCCAAATTTAAGGAAAAGGTTACAAATAATTCTAATATGTCTCCTAGTGACTATAATAGTGACTATATTAATAATTATTGCAATAAGGATGTGACGCTCCAAAAAATATTAATTTTTAAAGTTGGACCTTTTGTCTGATCCAAATTTATTCAAATTCTGGATAGCTGTATCAGGCACCAGGCAATAACAACTTCCCAAATAAAGTTGAAATAGAGTTCGTTATGTATTTATCAAGTGTTACTTATCGAGTAAGAATTCGAAAAGGATTGTCAAAAGTTCAAAGTTTAAATCTAATCAAAAAATCAATTTATGTTGCTCAAGAGAAAAATAGCAAAAATTCAAAAGTTTCTAAACTAAAACAAAGTTTATTTCCAAAAAATTCAAAGACTCACCCAATTCAATACAAAAGTTGGAGTACTAACAACTCACATCTATCTAAACAAACATACTATTCACAATACATCTGACTCCTACATCTCACAAAACTGACTCTACTGTCTCACAAAACTCTGTGACCAAACATCACCACTCTACTTTTCTCTGCTTCTCTTATTCTCTCTCTGTAACCTAAGGTCACTTAGTTATAACATAGGTACAAGTAAGGCACGTCTATTTCACGCTGGGAAAGACATTTGCATAATATGATGGTCACGCTGGCTATGATGCAAGAGGGGTCGTGTCCTACACGTGCTTTAGCGGTTGACAATCTAAAGGTCGAAGTTGAACACGTGCAACTCCTACAGCTCGGAAATTAGAATTTCGATCAGTCCAAAAAAATTCCCAAAATGATAAATATAACATAAATAAAGTAAAACTGGTTAAGGAAAAGTAAAAGTGAATGGGTGGACCATCACAAGGAGTTAAATAATTTTAATTGTACTACAGGTAACTTAGATACTAAAATAAATTTGGAAGGAGTAAAAGAGTTATTGACACCTTGATCTTAAATGAGCTGTGGTGCAGTTGAGATTCCACCACGGTTTTGGAAACCATGAAAACTGAGTTGAGGTATGAGGTATAATCGAGGTAGCTGCATGGACGATGCAGTCTGTCATCTCCACCACTGCAACATTGATTGGCTCCTGGCTGACAGAGTAGTTATCGAGCTCAGGAAGGAGCTCAAAACCACTCCAGTCAGCCCGATCAACCCTCCACTGGGATACACATACACGTGAAGGCTGCAAGCCCCCCCCCCCCCCCCCAGAAGAAGGTGCACACAATGGGGAGGTGATCACTTCTGTAAGGATTGTCCTCGACCTCCCATGTAATCAGGGAGGAGCAGATGGTCAGATCAATGGCAGTGAAAGTGCTGGTTGGGGGAGTGGAAGTACTGACACCTGTGTTCAACAGGGAGAGTGAAGGATCCAAGAGCCACTGCTACAGGACTCCACACCTCCCATTGGTGCCAGCACTGCTCCAAAGCCGACTGTGTCCGTTGAAATCCCCCGTGATGAGAAAGGGGGATGGCAGCTGTGAGACGAGGTCACCAAGGGTCTTCCCGGAAGACGAGACTCTCGGGTGGTAGGTAGACAGAGCAGACTGTCAATGAAAATCCCACAAAAAGGTGGATGGCAACCACCTCTAAGTTGGTGGTGAGGGGTATGCCTTGGAATGAAGAATGGTTACTTAGGAGGATAGCGACACCTTCACAAGATGGATCATCTCCACCCCAGTCCCAGTGAACGAGAGAGAAGTGCCAGATAGTGGGATTGTTGGCGGTCTGCAAGTATATCTTCTGCAGGCACATGCAGATGGGCTCATGTTCCCTCAAGAGGACCTAGATGTTGTTAATATTCCTATGGAATCCACAACAATTTCATTGTAGGAGTGTGGTCATCTTAAAAATGCCAAGCCTGCCAAGCCTTTGGAGCTTGGGCAGATAACTTAGTTTATTTTAACTGTTGCCAGCAATGGTTTAGGAAAAATGGGGTGGTCTATGTCCTTATCCTCTGGTGGTCTATGTCCTTATCCCGAAGGACATGAATCAGAAACCGGTGAATGTGGGTGCTAAAATTTTCTTTTTAGGCCCCAAAGGGGGCCTCTTGATTTTGAAGTTCTGGCTGCCTGGGGTTGGGATGGAGGGACTTTGCAGAGGTGGATGTGGAGGCACCTCAGCAGGAATGGAAACCAGAGTTGATGTTGTGATGGACACCAACTTCGCCTGTATAAGGAGGTACTTTGTTGTGGGTAAGAAAGATTTAGATGGTGGTACGCTGGTATCTGTCTGCTCTGCCACGGAAGACATTGGAATGATGGACCTTCTGAACACCGCACCAGCAAAGGAAACTCTGCCAGGTGGGGCTGGCAGTGCAGCAAGCTTTCTTGCCTTGGGATACATGTTCAGTGTCTTGAGGAGCTATACCTCCTTCTCCTCTAGCCACTTTGGACAGTTGTGGGAGTAGGCCAGATGTTCTCCACTACCTTTTCTGCTGTGCAGTCAGGATCAGGATGATCCTGGCTGCCACAATGAGCACAAGTGGTTTTGCCCCAGCATGTTGTGCGGACATGGCCAAACTTTGGCATTGGAAGCAATGAAGAGGTTTTGGTAAATACGACCATACCTCGCAGCATAAGTACCCTGTCTTGATGGAAGTAGGCAGGTGTGGAGTGTGAAAGTAATGATCAGTACCCTGGTGGCTACTAACTTTCCATCAGGGTGTTCTGAAACCCAGTGGACTGCTGTCTTCTCTGGAATGAAAGCTCCAAGAGGAATTCATCCTCGGAAACTTTGAGAAGGCCACATCTGAAGACCTTTCAAACCCTTATTGATGAAAAAAAGGGGCATGTCCCCAATTACCTGATCATTCATTGGAGACAAAGAGAGACACGGATGACAATGGTAATGATGACAAAAACAAAGAAGATTTGGGGTTCACGGCGAGCCCTCTTGGCTGCATTGGCCGATGAATTTCCAGGAAGGGAACTCATGGTTGGTGATGGGTTTTCAGTGCCCGTTATCCCCACCCACCACAGAGTCCAACAAGGGGATGCCCAATCAGGTACCAGGGTACCATACCCACACAGTGAGTGAGCCAAGCTCTCACAACTAAGCAAAAATGAAAGGAAAAGAGAAATGCGAGAAACTCACTTGAGTCCTCACACAAAAAAAATATGTCAGAATCGAACTGGCCTCATAAAAGAAAGAAAACCACAAAATTAGTGAATGTGTAGGGAAACTCGCAAATTGTTGCCTGGATGTGAGCAAGGCACTCACCTACTGCATGGTTGACCCTTGCAGGACCAGCCCACCAGCCAATTGATCATGGGGAGGCCATCCCAGGACTTCTCATTTACCTGAGGCAGAGGCCAAAGCAGTATATAGCAGCAGCCATGAAATCTGCTTCCCAGCCCCACAACAGAGGCTCCCTAATGGCAAGATGGCCAAAGGAGACCTCACCCTTCACAAGCTGAGGAGAGATGGGGACCACTGAGCAACTGTCAAGATCCTCCTTTCCAGGGACACAAGTAGCCACACACAGCAAACATGTGGGCAGGTACATTCCAAGGGCCCTCACTATAGATAGGAGCTGACACTGAGGGGTTTTCTGTTAGGACTAGTAGGGTATTAAGGACATTTCTGCAGTTCTTTCTTTGGTTGTTTTTTTTTTGGCGTATTGGCAGCTAAGGCCAAAATGTGCCAAACAAGATGAATAAAAGGGTAAAAGAAACAGAAAACCACAACCAAAGTTAAAGGACAAAACCAACAGATACATAAAATACAAAAATAAGAAAGATGTGTAAAAACAATAAATATAAAGGTATAAAAGGAAAACCAACCCAGGTGTAAAAGACCCAGGTTACACAGTGTATAAATGACAGAGAAATAATATTACAATCTCATAAAATAACTGGCAAAACGAGAAAGGCAAAGACAGGAGGTAAAAAGTATTCATCAGATAAAAGGTGTCCGAGTGTAATGGGCTTGGACGTAAAATCATGGAAGTTAAAATATAACTGGCATTCAAGATTATAAGCAGTACAATAGATAAAAATATGTTTAATGGCTAAAATGGTGTCACAAAACTCACACTTAGGTTTGTCATTCACCTGAAGAAGAATGTGTAATATACGAATGACTTAAGTGGAACCGAGCAAGTACAACTTACTCCTTGCGATTCCTGCAAAAACATGGCTGCCGTGGTTTGATAATGGGTTTGATCTTGAAAAGCTTGTTGCCAACCTGTTTAGACCAAGATCTCTGCCATTGTGCCCGGAGCTCGATGGAAAAATGCTGCCGGAAGTTCAAGTATGGAACTGGCAGTGAAGAGTCAGACAGGGACATGGCTGACTGGGCAGCAGTGTCTTTGTTTTTTTAGTAAAAAAACTGAGCTTGTACTGTTTTCTGAAAATGAATGTCTTGGATATGGAAGCAAAATAAGATTTCCTTGCTAGGGAAATAAGCCATCATGTGGGATGGTAATTTCGGGAGGGCATCCATTCCGCTAAAACTCGTGTAGAAGGTTTCACCCCCCTCTCTAGAAAAATATAATTTTCTTTTAAATTACAAGTTTTTATGTTTATATTGAATATAACATATTTTAAGGGCAACCCCCAGTACCTTGGCTGTATCACACAGATGATACTGATTTTTTTTTTTGCTTTGGTGCACAAACCTTTCTGCATTTAGCCAAGATCGCCAAACTTCTTGTCCACAAACACTCACTTTTCACATAAAACTATTACAGATCATGTATTTCAACAAAAGAAATACCCATTTCAAATTACTGTCTCACTACAGGCAAATAGGGAATTATAATCACTACACAGGCAAAAATGTTAAACAAATGCTACTAATAAAAAATTAATGAACAGACAAGCATATAAAAATGGACACATATATATTATGTAAAATGGACTCATCTTAATATGACCATGGATAGTAACATGAGAAGTATTTCAAAATTTATGGAAATAAAATGTAATAAGTAATATCGATATATACATTTGACAAAAATACAGCTTTAAAGAATCCAAACACCCAAAGCAAAATTCATAAAGGTGAATAAAAAAAATAGGCAGCAAAGAAAATTTTTTTCAATTTCATAACCAGTTCAGAAAATCCCATGAATGTGAGAAGTCCTAGTCATGTTGTATAACACTGGCCATGTTTAAAATATACACACATACCAAATTCTCATGCAGCCATGGGCTACGGAGGTCCATGTCCAACCAGACTATGTAATTTTCCTCTCCAGACGTATCTCTTTTGAGCTACAGCTGCTGCATTTGGCCATTCTAGGCCAATTCTAGCAAGGTCCTGTTTAACATTGAATTCCCATCGCAACCTAGGTCTCACCCTTTTTCTGATACCCTTAGGCACACTGTTCATAATCCTCTTTGCCAATCTGCAGCTATGCATACGAGCAACATGGCCAAACCAACTCAGTCTCTCTCTGCACAATATGGTGCTCAAAAGAGGTTGATGACTCCTTCTAACCTCATCATTACTTGCAAAGTCAAACCACCTAATGCCCAAGATACTGCATAAGTATCTAGAATCAAAGGCATCAAGTTTCTTGCTATCCTGCTTACAAAGGGTCCATGTTTCGCTACTATAACTAACTTTAGAAAGAACCAAACTATTATACAGCCTAAGGCTAGTCTTTCAGTGTATACACTATTTCTCCACACTCTCCACATACTCCTAAAAGTCCCATAGCAATCCGTATTCTCTATTATCTCATACCGCACATTACCACTATCTGTTACAAAGCTCCCAAGATAATTAAACTCAGACACTTGCTCAAGGGCGCAAGCATACAAAGCAACTGAAGCACAATCTGCCTGACCAATTTTCATCACTTTAGTTTTTTCTCTGTTTATCACCAAACCAACTCTATTACCATTCGTATGAACAGCCCTAATGAAAGAATTCATCTCATCAAAATCATTAGCCAACAGGGCCAAATCAACTGCATAATCTAAATCAAAATTTTGAAATCTTTAGACAATTTAAGGCCAAAATCTTTCCCTTGAAAAGAATTTCACATAACATAATCAATAAACAAAAATAAAAGAGAAAAGTAGATAAAATGCACCCTTGTCTAACTCCACTAGCAATGCTAAACCAATTGCTACAAACCATACCAATTCTTACACATGACTTAGTGTTATTATAGAGAGCTTTTATTATGCTAACTAACTTATCGGGTATTCCACATGATCTAACAATCAACCACAAATTATGTCAATCAACAAAGTCAAAAGCCTTTTTGTAATCTATAAAGCTAGCAACCACAGGTTTTTGAAACTAAACATTTCTCAAGAATTTGCCTAAGTGAAAATATTTGATCAATACATCACCTACCACTTCTGAATCCACATTGTTCATCACGCAGTTGTCCATCAACCAAATTCTTAATTCTATTAAGTATCATCATGCAAAGAACTTTACCTGGAACAGACAATAAACTAATTCCCCTATAATTATCATAAGAACTGCGATCACCTTTTTCTAAAAATTGGGACAATGATAGCTCTAATAAAATCCTTAGGAACAACACCTTTATCATAAAATATATTCAACATTTCAGTCAGCCATGTGATAACACAATGTTCCCAGCTCTAAGCATTTCAGTGGTGATTTTGTCCACCCCTGGGCATTTTAATTTAGAGATAGCCAATGCAACTTCAGAATGTGATATAAGGCCATCATAAAAGCCAGCAATGCATCTATCCTCATTACAAACAATGGGAACATTAAAAGAAATAAAAATCATATCAGGTTGAATATTATATTATTTAGGAGGAAATTTCCATTCGATAAATATATAAATTTAACTATTTTTATTCATCAGGTTTTCCAAAATGAAGCCTTAATTGTATAGTGCGATCTTTTTTTTCACCATATCACATTGGAAAAGGTTTATTAAAATCAATATGCTTGTAAATTTGTTTATATTATTTATTTTCATAAAACTCGTAATTAAATTCTGCTTAATTTGGTATATAACATGATCTATTTTTGTTGATTGGTTATTGTTTCAAAAAAATTCTAAATTTGACTTGTTTATGTGACTCAGCACAATTGGCTAAAAGCCTGGAATTTTCTCAAAGTATGGTACCAAGAAAAAAATTACAAAACAAGAGAAATATTTACCTAAAACCATAAAAAAATTATGTTATTCATAAATATATAGTCATTCTATTCATGTGCATGGTAATCATTTTTGTCTATTAGTTTTTTTAAATAAATTTTTATTTGTGTTGCCAGATGCATTTTTTCACTACATGACTAAAAACGTTACCTCAATGTCCATGATAATCCTTCCTCAACCATGGGGATTATGTTTCTGATTCCATAGTTAATGAAACTGGTGAAGAATAAAAAAAAAATTCATGAAAGATATAGTGAACAAGAAATGTCTTGTGATACACTGTTTTCTTGTCTTGTTACTTCCACAATTAAATTCCTAGGCAAGTTTGTCCCCTTACCCCTAGCTATTTACAATCATTGCAGAATGCACCCTGGCTGTGTGACAATCAGCTAACTGACAAATTTCATTCTCTTATTGCACATGGATGACCTTAATTTATTCCTTTTCTTGGGATGTTTGTGTTAATCAAGTGCTTAGGGTGTTGTGTAGAACTTCAGTGACTTAATTCGAAATCTTAACAATATCTCTCAGGTCAACAAACATGTCCCTCCACCTAGAAGAGGTAACAGAAACCCTTAGATGTTAGACGACCATGAAAAGTGCATTACAGCAAAAGAATTAACTTTCAGAGAGAAAAGCAGGGAAATTTGTCAATTTTCACTACTCTGTATGGGATGACTAAAGGATCCTTAACTAAAAAAAAAAGTTTGTTACATCAGTAAGGAACAGAAAAAAGTATTTCTGATAAAAAAATGCATACAGCATAGTTAAAAGGCAGTGGGGCTTTGCTTCATTATAGATGTAATTTCATTATTACAGACTGTTATAAATGGGTTTGATTACATAATCAGAAAGACAAAAGTTTAAATGCCGGAGTACTTTCTTTTAGTAGACATTAACAAATAAATTCAACTTTAATATTGTGAAAAATAAAAATAAAAATAAATAAATACCCCCTCAAGCAGCTGCTTGCCACAGAGGTCTGACAGGAGCCTGTCAGTTTATATGCCACAGTAGAAGATCTGAGAGGATGGCAGGACCTCATCAGAAAATAACATGAACATCCATGCCTTACCCGGGGCTCGAACCCAGGTCCCGTAGATTAGTAGCCAAGCGCGCTAACCACTCGGCCACGGGACGGCATTGTGAATAAAAGTCATGTAATATTGAGTCTTTACACTATATATTAGCAATAAATCCTTAGATTTAAAACAGTAATGGCATTAATTTTTCCCATGTGTGTTGTTATATCAGTGGATCCCAATGGAGCATTTTTTAAAGTTTTTCTGTGAAAACACATAAAAAAATATCAAACACTTCTTAGATTAAAAGCTATGCATGTTTTATCTTGACAGAAAAAAACCTTCGAAATTCACAGATCAAAATATTAATAAGTTTGCATACATAAAAAATATTTTTTAAACTAATTTTATATAGGAAAATATATTTGATTTCCATGAAGGAGCATTAGAAAAAAATAATGGGTAAAAGGGAGGCATTTGGAAATCACTATGTTACATGGTGAAAATCGAAATCTGTTATCACTAACCTCAAGTTGCCCTGCAGCTAGGGCATAATTACCATAAATCCAAATATGCACAAGCCAATTCTTTGCTATTCTGAACAATTCTTTATCTATTTTCTCACTCATTGAACTTTTATCACTTTCCCTTAAATCACTAATAAAAATAAAGATATTTATGAAAACATAAACATGATATTTCATAATATGCATTTAACATATAAAAACATTATAAAAGTTTTACAATAATTATTTACATTGTTCATATTTTGCACATATGCATTATAACAAATATTTTTATGGTACAGTACAAAAGCATAGCTGCCTAATTTAGACCAAAGAAACTTATACTAAAAACATAACCAATAAAGCATGAAAATGGGTAATGTGATATCACAGCTTAATGGAATATTAAATATTACACTGTACGCAGCTCAACATGAAGAAGTTCGGTCAACATCAGTTTCATACAGTTGTTAACATATACCTATTATTAATAAATTATTTAGGAAGATAAAAACCAGAAAATTGAAATAGATTAAAGTCAGAAACAAGGGAGTAAAGGTAAAAAAAAAAGAGGTATGTACTTTGTAATTACTTCCAAAATATTGATTTTAAAAAATGCAGTTTTTGATTAATTTTCTGGATCATTTTAAAACTTAAAAAAAAGAAAGAGATTGCAATTGTTAAAATCAAATTTGTGAGCTTAAATTGGAAGGTTATTTTAATGTAGGAAAACATTTCCTCCTCCTCAAGCAGCCATGGGATACAGAGGTCCAACCAGGCTGTGCAATTTAGTTCTCCAAGCATATCTGTCCTAAGTTACATCTGCTGCATCTGGCCACTACACACCAATTCTAACAAGGTTCTGTTTGACATTGTCTGCCCACCACATCCTAGGTCTCCCCCACTTTCTGAGGCCTCTAGGCACACTGTTCATAACTTTATTCGCCAATCTATAATTATCCATACGGGCAACATGGCCAAACCAGCGGAGTCTCTCTCTGCACAATATGCTGCTTAAAGGAGGTTGCAGACTCCTTTGCCTAACCTCATCATTACTTACAAAGTTGAACCATCTAATGACCAAGATAATGTGTAAGCATCAAGTTTCCTGTTATCCTGTTTACACAGCGTCCAAGTTTCACTACCATAACCAACCCTAGAAAGAACCAAACTATTATACAGTCTAATTTGAATCTTTAGGTGTATACGCCTATTTCTCCACATTCTCCATAGATTCTTAAAAGTCCCAACAGCAATCCCTATTCTTCTGTTTATTTCATGCTGCACATCACCAGTATCTATTACATAGCTCCCAAGATAATTAAACTGAGATACTTCTTCAAGGGTGCAACCATTCAGATTAACTGAACCAAAACCTGCCTGACCAATTTTCATCACTTTAGTTATCTCTCTGTTTATAACCAAACCTACTCCACTACCAGCCTCATCAATGGCTCGAAGGAAAGATTTCTTCTCATTAACATCATTTGACAAAAGAGATAAATCATCACATTAACATCATTTGACAAAAGAGCTAAATCATCAGCATAATCTAAATCAGAAAGCTTAATATTACAGACCATTTAAGGCCAAAATCTTTCCCTTGCAGTGAATTTCACATAACATAATCAATAACCAAACTAAAGAGAAAGGAGACAAAATGCACCCTGTCAAACATCAGAAGTGATGCTAAACCAATTGGTACAAGCCTTACCAACTCTCACACATGACTCAGTGTTATTATTGAGAGCTTTCATTATGTTAACTAACTTTCAGGTAGCCATATGATCTCACTATAAAATACAATTATGATCCCATATAAAATACAATTATGATGATTAAGAGAGTCAAAAGCTTATTTAAATCTATGAAGCTAGTAACCAGAGATTTCTGAAATCAATCTATGTTTAAATCATTAATAACGCTAAATAGTGTGATGAGAATATTATTCATTTCCATCTCACTCTGTGCAATAAAAAGGTTATAGTTGCCACCCAAGATCATAGATGGTGCCAATGGTTGGCCCCAAAATCTCGATGATAGAGTTTAGTCATAAAAATCAGCGGTAAAATGATGAGCTGGCTATATTTCCATACACTTCTTATAAGCTCTTATAAGGTTATAAGTGAACTAATGTTCAACTGGGACAATACTCTGGCATGTTTCTGGAGAGATGCGGGTTCAAATCCCGTATGTCGGCGAAAATTTTATCCGCAAAATACTTATTGATTTATCAATGCCAAAAGAGCAGCAGGTAACGCTGTGATTATCATCTAAGTTTAAATCTACTCTTAAACATTTCCAAAGAATCTACCAAAGCAAGAAAAATTAATAAATACCTCCCCTACAACTTCTCAACTCATTACCCAGTTGTCCATCAACCCAAATTCTTAACTCTATTAAGCAAAATAATTAAAAGAACTTTACCTGGAACAAAATATGGACTAATTTGCTCATAATTATTACAAGAATGTGATAAACGTTTTTAAACATAGGGATAATAATAACTCTAGTAGCATCTTTAGGTATGATAACTTTATCATAAAAAAAATTCAATATTTCAATCGGCCATTTGACAACAGAAACATTCCCAGCTCTAAGCATTTCAGTGGTAATTTAATTTGCCCATGGGGATTTATGCAGTTTATTTTAAGATAGATAAAGTAATTTTCAATCATGATATAGGGCCAACATTGAAGCCAGTAACGCATCTATCATCATTATAAACAATGGGAATAGAACTAACCACATTGTTCAGAACATCTCTGAAATGCTCAGCCCACCCATGGTGAATGAATGGTGGTGCCACTCCACATGAAAGCATTTCTTGATGGTCATTGGCCAGGCATTTTGATGCCACAGTGGGGAGATGTGGGGGAGACAAACAGAGCTTATAAGAAGTGTATGGAAATAAAGATTTCTGTTGGCAGAAAAAATATAAAATTACAATTTCAGAATTACATTACTTCATTAGGTACAGTTCTGTGTTATGTCAACAGTAACCAAGATACAGAAATCTGGAACTTCTTAAATAATAATTTTTTGAAAAAGTGTGACTGAAGATACATTAAAGATATGAAATCAATTTCAACCTAGATTTTTAACAATATTAGTTCTCTATTTAGAGTTAAGGAAATTGGAATACTTAGCAGCAATAATTTTGATTTAAGCAATTGCTCTCAAAAGTTAATAAAAACAAGTTAAAACTAATACAATAACTGCTATACTGAACTTTACTAATTACATCTAATAGTATTTTCAGCAGTTCACCTGAAAATTAGGTTAATTTTCCCTAATTCTGAATGATATTTTGCAGAAAGAACTAACTTGCTAAGCATTTCAGCTTCCAAACTCAAATTTCCATAACCGGTGCCTACGTAATGGGAATGCCTGCCGATTTCAAGACATAAAGCGGCAGCAGCGCTAGTTACATTTTCGTCCATTTGGCGCTGGCGATCTGCTGTTTTGCTTGTTACTTGCTTTAAGCAGTATAGGTTATTACGCTGTTTACCGCTTGCTTCAAAATTGGATTCTGATACGGATTTCTTCGTAAGTAATTATTTACTATTCTGTCTACTTTCTGCTGTTTTTAACTAGAAGTCTAAACGATGATGCAGTATTGTGTGATGTTTTGCAGAAGTGAAACTCAGTTTCTATCGAATCTATTCCAAACTGGACTGCAAGACAGGTGGCTGCATCAATATGTTGGTAACGATGACATGAGTAATTGGAAAAAATTTCTGAGATCACTTTTGAATAAATAATATTTTGGAATTGCAGAAACCTTTACAATATATGGAACCGAGTTACACTGCCTTAACAAAATATTAGAGAATTTGTGTTATGTGAATGGGAATCTTATTATAAATTTAAGATTATAATTTTATCTATTTAAATCTCGTTTTTCAACAGCATTCATCTAGTATTTAAGGATTCATTATTCCTGTTTGTATCTCTGACTGTACTTGATTACCCATCTGTCTGATTCTTTCTTTCTCTCGATTTGTCCTCGGATTTACCATATGACTTCGACCAAATCGCTATATACTTACCATTAGTGTAGGTTAGCTTACCATGGAACGGTGCTGCCCTCATAGTGCGCACTTGCTAACACGGAGAATCACGGAAATCGGCAGGCATTCCCATTACATAGGCACTGTCATAACTCTTGAAATGCTGAATGCATATTATTTGAAATCAAAATATAAATAGATTTGATTATGTTCCCAAAAATATTTTCAGTTATATATTTCCATAAAAATATTATTTAAGGAGTTAATAATATTTCTGTTACTATTAACATGATTGGAAGAGTACCTAATAAAATGGCCCTTTGAATATATGCTGATATTCATCATCATCCTCAAGCATCCTTGGGCTACAGAGGTCCAACCAGAATGCAATTTAGTTCTCCAAGCATATCTGTCCTGAGTTACATCTGCTGCATCTGGCCATTACACACCAATTCTAACAAGGTCCTGTTTGACATTGTCTGCCTACTGCATCCTAGGTCTCCCCCTCTTTCTGAGGCCTTTAGGCACACTGTTCATAACCCTATTCGCCAATCTATAATTATTCATACGGGCAACATGGTCAAATCAAAGGAATCTCTGCACAATATGCTGCTTAAAGGAGGTTGCTGACTCCTTTGCCTAACCACATCATTAGTTACAAAGCTGAACCACCTAATGCCCAAGATACTGCATAAGCATCTAGAATCAAAAGCATCTACCTTCCTGTTATCTTGTTTACAAAGTGTCCAAGTTTCACTACCATAACTAAACCTAGAAAGAACCAAACTATTATACAGTCTAATTTCAGTCTTTAGGTGTATACACCTATTTCTCCACATTCTCCATATATTCTTAAAAGTCCCAGCAGCAATCCCTATTCGTCTGTTAATCTCATGTCACACTTCACCATTATCAGTTACATAGCTCCCAAGATAATTAAACTGTGACACCTGCTCAAGACTGCAACCATTCAGATGAACTGAATCACAACCTGCCTGACCAATTTTCATCACTTTCGTTTTCTCTCTGTTTATAACCAAACCTACTCTACTACCAGTTTCATCAACAGCTCGAATGAAAGAGTTCATCTCATCAACATCATTTGCCAAAAGGGCTAAATCATCAGCATAATCTAAATCAGAAATTTTCGTATCTCCAGCCCATTTAAAGCCAAAATCTTTCCCTTGCAGTGAATTTTGCATATCATAATCAATAACCAAACTAAAGAGAAAAGGAGACAAAATGTACCCTTGTCGAACACCAGAAGTAATGTTAAACCAATTGCTACAAGCCCTATCAACTCTCACACATGACTCAGTGTTATTATGTAGAGCTTTCATTACGTTAACTAACTTGTCAGGTATACCATATGATCTCACAATCAATCACAAATTATGACAATCAACAGAGTCAAAAGCCTTTTTGAAATCAACAAGCTAGTAACCAAAGGTTTCTGAAACTCTAAACATTTCTCAACAATCTGCTTGAGTGAAAATATCTGATGTACACATCCCCTACCATTTCTGAATCCACATTGCTCATCACGCAATTGCCTGTCAACCAGATTCTTAATTCTATTAAACACAATCATGCAAAGAACTTTACTTGGAACAGAGAGTAGGCTGATACTCCTATAGTTATCACAAAAACTGCGATCAACTTTTTTGAAAATAGGGATAATAATAGTTCTGGTAAAATCCTTAGGAACCATGCCTTTATCATAAAAGTTATTCAAAATTTCAGTGATCCAAGTGGTAACAGAAACATTCCCAGCTCTAAGCATTTCCATAGTAATTTCATCTACCCCTGAAGATTTATGAAGTTTAAGTTTAGAAATAGCCAAACTAACTTCAGATTGTGTTATAGGGCCAACATTAAGGCCACCAATGCATCTACCATCATTACAAACAATTGGAGTAAAATTAACCACATTGTTCAGAACATCACTGAAATGCTCAACCCACCTAGCCATGACAGAATCCTCACCTTCTATAACCTTGCCTTGTTTATCCTTCAATCCCTGTCTGTTTTCTACCACAAAAAATATTCACTATCTGGTACAGCTCTCTGCTGTTGTGCTGTCTAACTACTTCCTCGGCTTTCTCAGCCAAACCATCAAGCCAAAGATTCTTATCAGCAGCTAACTGATCCTTTACACGTTTATTAAGCTCTCTGTAATCCTTTCTATTAGGACTAGTAGGGTACTGATTAAGGATATTCCTGCAGTTCCTTCTTTCTGAAATAAGCTCAAGTGCCTTATCACTTAAATAATTCTGCCTCTTCTGCTCCTTTTTTCCTAAAAGAGTACTGTTAGTTTCCAAAAAAGCCTGTTTAAAATGGTCTCATTCTTCCTCAACTTCAGTAGTAAGCACACCATGACTGTCATAATGACTAAGTAACTTATCATGGTAAGCTTTAGATATAACAGGGTCTTTCAGAGCTTCAGTATTAAAGGTAAATTTTTTAACCTTAGCACAGCACTTTTTAAGTTTAAGCTGCAAGACACTTTTAAATAATTAATATATATAATCAATCATAATCTTATGCAGCCCATCAGGTGAAACCCATGCATACTTATGTATGTCACTGTGTTCATAATAAGTGTTAGTTATTCTGAAACCATTGAGTTTACTTACCTGTGGGAGAGGTTGCCCATTGCCATTGCAGCTACCGATAAAAAAAAAGCCTATCACCCCTCCCCAAAGGTCAGAGTCAGTACCAACTTTGGCATTGAAGTCACCAAGAGCAAGGGTAATATCTCCTTTCTTGACAGAATTCAAAATATCCTGAAGTTGTCCATAAAACCTATCCTTCTCATCCTCATCGGCATCCTCAGTGGGGGCATAACAGCAGATAACATTCAAGTCTTTAACGCTTGTCTGAAATTTTGCTGTAAGAAACCTTTCATTAATGCACTCATATCCTAGAAGAGCATCACCAGCATGTTCTGATGAGGAGTACACCCACACCTTGGTGATGCTTTCCATCCTCCCTCCCTATAAAGAGAAATTTAGTTATTTTTAAGTATCTCACCTGTACCTGGCCAACTGGTCTCTTGCAAGCCTAGAATATCTAGGTTATAACACTGGAATTCCTGCGTGAGGACATCAAGAGAATAATCTCTATATAATGTCTTCACATTCCTGCAGAGAGAAAATGATTAGTAGGATTTTTAAAGAAACTAGGTTTATTGAGATAGGTAGGGCCAACAATATCAAACAGCCCCTGATCACAGGCATGGGCCAAACACCTGTTCCTCGTCCGCTAAAGGCTGAAGGCTGAAGTCACCGATGCTGGTAGGAACTTCACCTTTTCAAGTGGACTTTTTAAGAGCCATATGGCCTGCCTGAGACATATTACTCCAGTTTAGGATTGACAATGCCTAACTAGCTAAGTGAAGTGCAGGTATCTGTGATGGCCTCTGATTAGGATTATCCACCAGCTGATATAAGGTATCCCATGCCTCTGTTCACTTAGGGCTGGCAACCCAGAAGCAAACAGAAAACACAGCGGCAGATTCTTCCTCAGCAGAGGCCCACCAGTGCAGCAAATCCAGGATCCATAATCAAGCTCAAATCCATAAACAAGTCATCTAGTAGGTATAAATGGTCAGCACCAGGACCCTGTGAAGTTGACCACTCCTCAGCAGGGTTGAAAAAAAAGTAAAAAGTGGCCATAGATGACCAAATCTGTAGGCTATACTGAACTGGCAGCCCCCCCCCCCCCCCCCCCCCCCCCCCGAAGTCCGTTTCCTTCCAAAAGAGGACATCTCTTTTGGAAGGTACTAACGGCCTGGACACCACAAGAAGGCAGGGTTAGATATTAGGTGTTAGACCTGGCTGGTTCTGTGAATCTTCACTGGGGATTAGTACACAGCTCTCCTTCCAGTTTATGCTTAACTACCATTTACAGACCTTTATGGATATCATAATTGCATCATTTGTAATTTATATCAAATTACTATAGAATTTCTATTAAGTGATTCTGAGAAATCATTTTGATCTTTCACAAAATTAAATGCGATTGAATTAAAGCACCAGGTTTTCATTTCAACTTATCTTTTTATCAACTATGTTAATAATCATAATAAATTTTTTTTTTATGCCCTGAGTAGTGGTTTAAATTTTGTCCCTTCCAAAAAACATATAATGTGACCTCGCATAAATACAGTTATCAATTTACTAAGAAACTTTTTCCTGGAGATCTCCCATGAAAAGTCTGCTTATTTCCTTGTTTTGATTAACTCTGAAAATTTATTCTGCTGTATCAATTTTTGATCAGTACAATATAAGCCAATGTATTAAGTGATGAAAATTGGTCAGGCAGGTTGTGATTCAGTTAATCTGAATGGTTGCAGTCTTGAGTAGGTGTCACAGTTTAATTACCTTGGGAGCTATGTAACAGATACTGGTGATGTGCGGCATGAGATTAACAGACGAATAGGTATTGCTGCCGAAACTTTTAAGAATCTATGGAGATTGTGGAGAAATAGGCGTATACACCTAAAGACTAAAATTAGACTGTATAATAGTTTGGTTCTTTCTAGGGTTGGTTATGGTAGTGAAACTTGGACGCTGTGTAAACAGGATAACAGGAAACTAGATGCTTTTGATTCTAGATGCTTACGCAGTATCTTGGGTATTAGGTGGTTTGACTTTGTAACTAATGATGAGGTTAGGCAAAGGAGTCTGCAACCTCCTTTAAGCAGCATATTGTGCAGAGAGAGACTCCGCTGGTTTGGCCATGTTGCCCATATGGATAATTATAGATTGGTGAATAGGGTTATGAACAGTGTGCCTAGAGGCCTCAGAAGGAGGGGGAGACCTAGGATGCGGTGGGCAGACAATGTCAAACAGGACCTTGTTAGAATTGGTGTGCAGTGGCCAGATGCAGAAGATGTAGCTCAGGACAGATATGCTTGGAGAATTAAACTGCGTGGTCTGGTTGGACCTCCGTAGCCCATGGCTGCTTGAGGATGATGATGATGATTTAAATTATCAATTACCTGAGATAATGCTAATTTTTTTTATTGGATACCCATCGTAATTTTCAGAGTGATCGGTTTCTTATTCCAACAGTCATTTCATTGTTTCCCAAGATGAAATTGTTTGGTTGGAGTAAATCAGTCATGGTAAGAAGACTGAATTTTTTATGCGACAGGTTTTCTATAAATCTGGAATGGCATTATTATTTAGTTTACGTTTAATGGGTAGTCCTAAAATTTTGTTTTGTAAATTTTACAGGCGATCGATCTTAACAGACATCTGAAAAATGTTTGCCACATATCTAGCACATTATCTTCATGCTGATACTGTAGCACCCACTTCGTACCAATTTTTGCTTTTAATGGGAATATGTGAAACATTACTTTTCTTATTCTTCGAAGGATTACTCATGTAGTTTGCTACTGCACAGTTCGGTATGATAAAAAAATTACCTGAAAGACTTCACAGAGAGAGATTAACCAAGCAGAAAACAAAGCCATGAAAGAATAGACGATTATGTAAATACTTTAGCTTTGCGCTCTCCGCTGAGATATCATAGAGCACACTCTTTTGTTGCCACCCTCTATATACTCACCCTGAGCCCACCTACCCATGAGAGAATCCTCACTTCAATGAACTTACCATGTTTATCCCTCAATCCCTGTGTGCAAATCTCTTTCTTCCCACGGAAAACATTAACTATCCAATATAATTCTCTGCTGTTGAGTTGTCTAGCTGCATCCTCAGCATTGTCAGCGAAGCAACTTAACCAAAGATTCTTATGAGATTCAACTGATCATTTACTTGTTTATTAAGCTCTCTGAAATGCCACCTATTAGAATGATTAGGGTGTTGATTCAAGTTATTCTTGCAATTTTTTCTTTCAAAAATAAGGTGCAGTGCCTTATCAGTGAAATAACTGTTTCCTTTATTCATTTTTATTCAACAGAATAAATACTGTTAGTAACTAGACAATCCTGTTTAAACTGATCCCATTCTTTCTTAACTTCATTAGTAAGTAAATCATTATTATCATAATGACTAAGTAATCTATCACAGTAAGTTCACACTATCATGGTAATCTTTGGTATTATATCTGGGTCTCTCAGAGTTTCATTGTTAAGGTAATTTCCTTAAACTTAGCACAACACTTCTTAAGTCGCATGACACTTTTAACAACAGTCAGACCCAATTTCAGATCCTCTGTAAGATTTGGTATCGCTAACAGAACTAGCCCATTTGCTATTAATATATAATCAATCATATTCTTATGGTTTATTTAGTGAAACCTAGTTGTTTCCACAAATGTTATGTTTGTAATTATTCAAACATATTATGTTATCCTCAAGCCAATGAGTTTACTTACCTGTAGGAGTTGTTTACCATTGCAACTGTTAATACCAAAAGGTCCTGTTAGCCCTCCCCAAATACCAGAGTCAGTAATGAAGTCACCTACCACAATGACAATATCTGCTTTCTTCACAGAATTCAAACTATACTGAAGTTGTCTGTAAAAACCTATATTTCTCATTATCATCAGTATCCTCTGTGGGGACATAACAACAGGTAACATTCAAGTCTTTAATCTTAGATTTAAATTAAGCTATAAGAAATCTTTCAATAATGCAGTCATATCCTAGATAAGCATCACTGGCAATAACTATATGTTGCTACTGAGAAGCAAACCTACCCTTTGCAGATACTTCCCCATCCTCCCTAATTAAAAAGAAAAAAATAAAATTATTTTTAAGTATTTAACCTTTCCCTGTTCGTCTGGTCTCTTGCAAGCCCAAAATATATAGGTTATAATGCTGGTATTTTACTGCATTTTACTGTTGTTAGTCCCGCCTTCTCAATAACGGTGACACAGCAGATCCCCACCAGTTCTTATTAGGGGATTCCTCGGACTTGAGATGTCAATGTCTGTTACAATGATGTTCCAATCGTATTACTTTACTCTGCTTTTTCCATAGTGGATTACATTTAAACTGCTGCACATGCTGTTTTCTCTGACTTATGGTGCTCACTGCTTTGCACTGGCCATCGCAGCACTATCACATGCAGACTTATAACCTCCAACAACAGCCATTAAAACTTTAAAAACTCATTAAAAACTAACCATCATTTAAAAAACTATCATATTGGCTCCGTTTAACTCCGTACCTAGGAGTCATACTCACAATCCCCTTCGTTCTACAGAGCGACACGTTTCATACGCCTTCCGTATGGCGACTTCCTCAGGCTCTGAGCACATACTGTGGTATGTTACCTTATATGTGTGTCTTCATTTGCATCATCATTTACATCGCTATGCACAAGCGTTTCTGCACTTTTGTTCTGCTGTAACAGAAGATTCCATGCAGATGATATCGGGGTGATGTCATTATTACATATTGCGTTACTAAATTTATGAATATATAATTTTTCTGCATACGCTAGTTGAAATTTATTTTGTGGGGCAGCTAATGCTTTGTAATTAATTTTTCCCATTTTAATGTTATTTTCTATTATTGTTTGTGCCAAAGCTGTATTAAGTTGTTCTTTTTGAATATCTGTTTTGTGTTCTTTCATTCTTACTTCATATTGCCTATAAGTCTTCCCGATATAGCTGTTCTTTCCGTTTAATTTTCCTTCTGGATCTAGGATGTTAATTTGATATATCCCCCCTGTAGTTACTTTCCTATCTCTGTCATTAATTACTAAATTTTTAATTGTAGTTGTTGTTTTAACCGGTAGTGTAATATCATAATTATTTAAAATGTTTTGCATCGTATCTGTTACGTGTTTAATGTAAGGGAAGCTATGTGCATACTTTGCCGTATGTTGTGATTGTGCTCCCCTAACTTGGGTTTCATTAATTACTATGAATTCTGCATTTTTTTGCCATTTATCTAATAATTTCTTAGGGTACCCCGCATCCCCAGCTGTTTGTGTGATATATTCAATTTCTTGCTCGAAGGTTCTTTGCTCCGAGCAATATCTTTGCACTCTTAATATAATGTAGAAGAATTGAAGCTTTCTTATATCTCATCAGATGTGCTGATTTAAATGGAATGTAATTCGGTATATGTGTTTTTTTCCTGTACACTGTAGTTTCACAGTACGTTTCCTTTCTTGTTATCATAACGTCCAGAAAGGGTAATTGTTTATTTACTTCTTGTTCATGGGTAAATTTTATTGAGGGCATTATAGAATTAAATATCTGAACTAACTGTTTAAAATTTTTTAGTGGATGAGGCCAAAAAATCAGAATATCATCAACGTATCGCAAATACAATGATGGCAATAGATCACAATGTGCCAATGCAATTTGTTCTACATGGCGCATGACGATGTCCGCCATTAATCCTGATAGCGGCGATCCCATGGGGACTCCCTCAGTTTGTTTCCATGTTTGATCCATTACATCAAAGTAATTGGAAGAGGTTGCCAGATCCAGCGCCTCATGAACACTAAAGTATTCCGGGGAGCTGGGGCGGGCAACCCACAGCCATTCAGCTTTTAGCCGCATCGCCGCATCCAGCACCAGGGTGCTAGGATACAGCGATACGACATCCAGTGAATGCATAGTAATTGCCTTTGTAATATCTGCATTTTGTATTTGTAATAAAGCATCATGACAATCGGTTAACGTATACTTTGTTGGAGGAAAATAACTTTTAAAAACATTTTGGCATTTACTGGCAGGTTCTGTGCACCATCACAGTGTATTGGTACCATTTACAGAACCAATATTGCATGTGAGAAAAACAAAATATACAGCCAGCCTGGCTTACCCAGCCCTGGTCTAGTGCACTGGAGCTAGCTAACTGCCTATTTAGATGATTGAATTTAAGTCTTGTATATTTCCTTCTTCGCAGTTCAACAAAACTGTCAACTTAATATATTCCCCAGTATCTGGAGTTTTCTCCAAGAACATTCACCTACCATCAAGCATGTCACAGTTCTATAAGCATGTAATTTGAACTGTCAACACTTATCCTACTCAAAACACTTGCTACTTTAGGAATTCCCTGCAAACTGAGATTAAAAATACACTTGGTATATCAACTTTCAGTGCAATTACAATAATTTTATCAATTACTGACAGCATAAATAGTTAGTTGAAGTGGTTTTAAAATTGTTTTTAATAGTGGTAATAAAATCATTTAAATTTTTGAACTCTGAATTACTCAATTTTAAGAATCCAGAATGACAATAGGTATCATTCATAAACAAGGATTAATTAATAAAAAAATAGGGATTTTTTTTTCAAAATTATATAGCAAACTAAATAACTTTGCATTAATACATACATTTCTGATTTAGTTCCATCCCAAACTTTCAGCAATACAGCATCTGAAGACTTTGCAATGTAAACACCAATTACCTATAAATTAGGCAAAATAATTAGGAAAAAAATTATCTGTGAATAATATTTAATTACATATATTTATCACCTTTATTAACAAATTTATGCTATATATTCATTATAAGAAACTTTAAATTTCACTTTATTAAATGTGAACAAAGCAAAATGACAGTACAACTTTTAATACTTTCAAAGCGTTATTTTTTATTTAAATCTGAGAATAACATGAAATAAAAAAAATTCATGATAGCAAAATCATGCGATCCAAGATATATATTAATTTTGTATCAGTTCACAGTATATCAACATTTTGGGATAAGCAATGATATTTAACATTTCACTATTTTATTGCATGTACATAAATTTCAATGCAGTTCAACAAAAAGCAATGATCTTAGTTTATGCTAAGAAGTACTAATAATAAAAGTATTGGTTTTAAAATGCAAGAAAGTTTGGAAATGTCAATAATTCTAAATTGCTATGTGCAATTCTCTGTGTCACAATATGTTAGAAATTTATCTTTTGGTGGAATTACAAGAGCTGGTGCAAAAATCGTTTAATTTATTGTTTAACAAAATTTTATAATTGTGAGATCTGATATCTGTACTAGTGTGACTAACGTTATGTGTCTGTACTAAAAGGTTAATTTATTTTCTATATTTTGCCTTTTTTTATATATATATAAAAACCTAAATTATAAACTTAATAAAATTATGCAGATTATTACGTTCTTTATATGAAATGTTGGGTTGTGTTATTTTACTTTTTTGCACCAGCTCTCAAGGAGCCCGAGGGATGTTTACATGTGCCACCTCAGGGCCCCTTGTATCTGTTGAAACCACCATCACTGTTCAAGGCGGTGCTGACATGCTCACCAACCACCTACACTTGTTCATGGCTATCATTTTTGAAGCAGGATGTCTTCATTAAACAAGACAAAGCCCCATCATATAGCTCCCCATCCACAGAAGAAAACATTTTTTAGAATATTTATCAACATGTTTCCCATTTCAAACATAGAGCTTTTGCCTTGTAGTGTTTGATGCCACAGCCATTGGAACAGAGTTATAGCTGTCAACGTTTCTGAGGTTCATACTACTCAATAAGAAGAAAACATTTTCATTTACATTATTCTATTCAATCCATGGGTAAGTTACGACTGACTGCAAACTGGCCAAAATTTTTTAAAGGAGAAAAAAGGGCCTGAACTGCACAATCATGAGAATATGCAATATAACATATTCACAGTGCTTTTCATAAAGGAAAAGGGTGCCAGTACACATAATTTGATAGAAATTTGAAAAATACCTCTCCCACCCCTCTTCTTCCTGTACCCACTTAATCTTCTCTACCAAATTTGTGAAATTGAGATTGAAAACCAAAATGCTAAACATAAGATGTGTGTCAAAATTACTGTGAAAAGGTGCTGGTACGTTGTATCAAAATATAGCCACACACAAAATAAGCCATTGCATATTGGGATAGTATTTTTCATAATATATGACTCACTAGTTTACTTAACAAACACCATAAAACTTATATAACTGTTAAGTTTTTTTAACACAAGGATAAATAAATGTATATGCGTAACTTTTGATATATTTCAAATGTTTGTTGGTAGAGTGCAAAGGAAAGAAACCTTTAAAAGGAGAAAAGTCCCTTTTTGATTTTTTTTTTTATCTTTAACCTAAATATTTTGGGAGCAATAACACACACATACATACATACATATCAAGACTTAGTGATCAGGACATGGATCAACAAGTTATATGAACTTCAGAGAATCATCATAAATGTTAAATAAAATTATAGAAATGTATGTGAAACTTTATTTAAAAAAAAAAGAATTCTGTGTATATATATATATAGGATGGCTGGTTGTTTGGGGTTTTATGGCACAAGGGCAACTGAAGCCACCTAGCACCAAACATGACATATTCTACAAGAGTAAAGAGATAAGAGTTATGCAAACTATAACCAAACTTAAAATCAAAAGACTGCAATAAATGACAGAATTATAAAATAGTGTAACAAAAACAATGGGGAAAAACACATAAAACTAAAAAAAAAATTGTAAAATACTAAATAAAAAAATGGACATAAGACCCATAAAAAAATCTAAATTTTAAAAATAAAAAGGTAATAAAATATTTGGTAAATGTAAAAATGCAAAAATAGGTGGTAAAAAGGAATCAAAACCTAAAAGGTGTCCAAGTGTAAAAGGCTCGGAGATTAAATGATGAGAGTCAAAATCTATGTCATTCAAGATTAAAAAAATACAATCGATTAAAATATTACAAATGATTAAAATGATGTCACAAAACATGAATATAAGTTGGTTGTCTGCCCAAAGAAAAGAATGCATTAAAACGATATGACCTATGAGGGGCAATGCAAGTATAACTTCATCATGGCTATTTTGGCAAAAAGATGGCAGCCATGGTATGACAACAGGCTTGATCTGGAATAATTTGCTTTGTTATAACCAAGATCTTTGCCACTGTGCCCAATGCTCAATGCAAAAATGCTGACGGAAGTCCAAATATGGAACTAGAAGAGATCAGTGACAATTGTCAACCTTGCAGTAGTATCTGCTAAATTATTACCCTTGGGGCCAACATGTTGAGGCGTCCAACTGAAGAGGATGGCTGAGGTGGCAACCAGAGATTGGAGATCATCGATCTTGGAAAGAATGAGTGAGGTCTAGACCCCACTGAGATCAAAGCCTGTAGCGCTGGGTTGTTTCACCTCTGAGCAGCACTTTTTTGTACACAATGGGTAAATGGCCAGTTCACAAGGACCCCGAAGGCTCAGAGAAGGCTGACCCAGCTGGGACTCAAACCTGGGAACTGCAGATTACGCCTGGTGCGCTACCGACTGAGCCACCCCCGCCCCAAAGCCTGTAGCGAACTAAGTCAGTGTAAAGCACACTCTAACAATGTAGCTTAGCCTTTACATGGTTCAAGGGAAGACTGATGGTGTGCAATACAATGCAGTGAAGGTAAAACACTGTGGTGGATGTGGTCTGCTACGATGATATCGTGGGAGACTATGGCAATCCCACCAAGTTCTCAAACCTTGAGTCATCTGTGAAGATAGAAAGAGGTATGGGGAAGAGAAGTGGGGTGCACAGTGCAATGGTTGGAAAAGAGTTGCTAATATATGTAGATGGATGTAAAAGCCTTTCCCTATCTCTGCAAATTCAGAAAGGGGGAACAGTGAGCAATGGTGAAATTATTAATTTGAACTACACAGCAAAATGTTTTAAAAAATATTTAACTCATCATTATGCTGTAATAATATTAATAGCTCCTGAGCAACATTATTCTACATTTAGCTCATCACTATTTAACATAGTCAAGCCATGAGTATTTTCACCATGGTATAACATCACTTAAGGATAATTTTAATCCTTCCAAAAAGTTCCCAGGTAAATAGGTGGAAAATATTACCATTTCAGTGTCTTCAAAACTTCTTATGTTGGCTCAGCTGTTATCCTTACATTGTTCTCACATGGGCCCTGTGTCAAGGATCTTAACTTGGTTGCCAATGGTCTTCTGTTACTGGTAGTTGCAGCTAATACATAACACTGATGTTTATCACTTGATATTTGAATACCAGATACCAGTCCAAGTTTTTAACTAAGTAGACACTGTCCATAAGATCGTTTCTCAGTAACCAATGCTGGTTGTATTGATTGCATTCCTTATGACTCGTATTGCAGAACTCAGCTGCTCAGACAGCCTCATCTTACAATTAAACATCTTAAAAAAACATTCAACGAACTAGTTTTAACTCAAAAATATTAAAAGTCACAGATGCAAACATTACAATTAAAAGAATGACCATAAGATCGTTTCTCAGTAACCAATGCTGGTTGTATTGATTGCATTCCTTATGACTCGTACTGCAGAACTCAGTTGCTCAGACAGCCTCATCTTACAATTAAACATCTTAAAAAAACATTCAACGAACTAAGTTTTAACTCAAAAATATTAAAAGTCACAGATGCAAACATTACAATTAAAAGACTGACCATCTGCTCCAAGTGGGGACATATTTATCTTCTTAACTTTATGATTATTTCCTTAAATCAGAAATTATTTAGACTTAAATTTTTAATGAATTGTAAGAAAAATAAAGTAATTGCAAAATTTTTACAAATAAATAAGAAAACATTTGGGCAGATATTAAAGAAAACATTAACTATAGTAGAAAATAAATGTTATTAATGGTAATTAGAACAAAGACAAGAAGAAATTAGAAAATTAGAAGAGGAAACTTATTTTAGAATATTTAAAATTAACAAATATAATTTCCCATATATCATTAAATCAACTATTGGGTAGTTTATATTACCAAACAGAAAAAGAAATGCAAAAAATAACTAAAACACATAATACTAAATAAATAATTTAAATATGAAACAACATAAGATATATAAATATATAGAAGTAAAAGATAAAAGTGTAATAAATCAAAATAATAAACCACAATTTATTAATTTATTTAAAATTCAATTGGATGAAAAGCAAACTGAAATATTGGAAAAAATGGCAAAATTTGTGTACCCTAAATTAATATCACTGATACCACAAATAGAATAAGCTATTTAAAAAATACTGACTATAGTAGAGGATAAAGAACATTTTAGGATATACTACAGTAACAAGAACAAAACCAAAATGCTGAAAAACAAAATATATTAAATGAAACAAAAATATTAAATAATCTAAAAAAAAATCCTGAAATAAAATTATACTAGCAGATAAAACAGAACAAATAGTAATAATAGCTAAGGTAGAATATGATGAAAAAATAACTCAATTATTACAGGATTCAAAATGTCAACCTATAGTAAATAATCCAATATCTAAAACTATTAAAAAATTAGCAGAGTTGAAAAATGACCTCTATAAATAAATAAATAAATACCCCCTCAAGCAGCTGCTTGCCACAGAAGTCTGACAGGAGCCTGTCAGTTTATATGCCACAGTAGAAGACTCTGAGTGGATGGCAGGACCTCAGCAGAAAACAACACGAACATCCATGCCTTACCCGGGGCTCGAACCCAGGTCCCGTAGATCAGTAGCCAAGCGCGCTAACCACTCGGCCACGGGACGGCTTTTTCCTACGGCCGCACGAGGAGACTTCGTCAGAACATCACACCGCTCGAAGGCGGCTGGGTGTGTAGCAACGACGCGCCACTTACCTCAAATTATAATAAAGGCATGCAGACCACCAGTATATCTTGATTTCCACAAATGTTTGTAAAAATTAAATTGCATAAGGAAAATCACCCATTTAGACTATTAATAAATAAATGTAAAGCCCCTACTTATAATCCAGAAAGAGAATTGTTTCATTTATTTTAGTCCGTATTTCCCACCAACACAATATACTTTAACATCATGTCATGATGTAATTAAAATTATACAGCAAACAAAAATCACAAGCACAACAACCATCCACTCCCTAGACGACATGTTGCTATATCCAAATACACCTGTTTTGGATGCAGTGATGCGACTGAAAGCGGAGTGGCTAAAAGTCGCCAGGCCCATGGCCCAACAGTACTTTAGTGTACATGAGGCCCTATATCTGGCTACTAATTCTAATTGGTTTGTTATTGGTGTTAGCCCATGGGTTCAAACTGAGGGGGTTCCAATGGGATCACCACTATCTGGCCTCATGGCCAGATGTTGTTATGTGGCATGTTGAAGAAACAGCCTTAAAAAGAGTACAATATAAACCATTATTATATTTACGTTATGTAGATGATACTTTAATTTTCAGGGATCATCACATGAATTAGAAAAACTGATAGATACATTTAATAGTGTAATAATTTAATAGTGTAACATTTAATAGTGTAACATTTAATAGTGTAATAACATGCCTACCATTAAATTTACACACGAATCAGAAATAAATGGAGAATTGCCATACTTAGATATATTAATTAAAGTAAGCATTCAGGTTGTACTACTGTGGTGTATCAAAAACTACATTTACTCCTAACTTAATATCGTACGATTCAACACACCCTATCAATTATAAAAAATTGGCAATAAATACATATTTTATAAGGGCATATAGAAAACTCATCTAATAATGAAATATTAAAAAAAGAAATAGGATTAATATATGATATAACAACGTCAGTAGGATACCGTGACAATCATGTTAAAAAAATTTAGAAAATGGCTAAATATAAAATGCAATAAACTTCACAACCTAACCCAGCACAATCATTAAGTAAAATACAATATACACAGTTTCCCTTATATTCCAGGAATATAAAAAAACCATAAAAAATATAATATGAATTAAAAATGCCACACACAGTAACTAACACAATTAAAAACTTAATCATTAATGATAGAGATAAACATATCCTAACAGAAGGGGTTTATAATGTCAAGATACCTGACACCGAAAATAAATTGGGGGAAAAAAAATCAGTATATAGGAAAAACATATAGAACATATGAACAGCACTTATTAGAACATCAACAAGATATAAAACATAAAAAAATCTAATACAGCTTTATCACAAACAGTTCTTGAAAATCATTTGTAAATAAAGAATTTAAATATAAAGCCATTGCCACACCTCCAAATAAATACCAATTAGAGTACATGGAAAACATTAAGATTAATTTACATAAAGATCACTTGTGTAACACCGAAATCCCACCCCTTACAGCAACATGGAACATTCTGCTGCATAAGCAGCACAGTGAAAACCAAAACTACCCATAGCGAGAGACTATTATTTAATGCTGTAACGTGGGATGTATAGTGTCAGATGAAGCCCCGCTGGTGTTGGGGAGAAACATGCTGCTGCATGGAAGGATGGTCAGTCTTTTAAATTGCAATGTTTGCATCTGTGACTTTTAACATTTTTGAGTTAAAACAGTTCGTTGAATGTTTTTTAAAGATGTTTAATTGTAAGATGAGGCTGTCTGAGCAAATGAGTTCTGCAATACGAGTCATAAGAAATGCAATCAATACAACCAGCACTGGTTACTGAGAAACGATCTTATGGACAGTGTCTACCTAGTCAAAAACTTGGACTGGTATCCAAATGTCAAGTGACACACATCAGTGATATGCATTAGCAGCAGCTGCCAGTAACATTTAATTTTCAAGATCATTGATAATCAAGTTAAGATCCTTGATGCAAGGCACTTGTGAGAACAATGTAAGGATAACAGCATGAACAGCTGAGCCAGCATAAGAAATTTTGAAGACACCTGAAATGGTAATATTTTCCACCTATTGTCCTACAACCCCACCTTCTCGTGATGCAGGCCATTAGTACCTTTTAAAAGAGATACTCTCTTGTGGAAGTGAATGGAAAGGGAGGGCTGCCAGATTAGTGTGGCCTACTGACCTAGACAGTTATGGCAATTTTTCTTTTCTTCTACACTACTGAGGAGTGATCAACCACATAGGATCCTGGTGCTGACCATATAAACCTACCAGATTAGGCTGGAATAAGGCTCTGAGTTTGGTTATGGATTCTGAATTTGCTGCACTGGTGGGAAAACCTTCCACTGTGTTTTCTGTTTGTGGGTTGACAGCCCAAAGTGAATAGATTCAGAGGATACGTTTTATCAGCTGGTGGATAATCCTGATCAGAGGAGGTCATCGCAGGTACCCGAATTCTTGCTTCTACAGGCATTGTCAAATTCCACATTGGAGGAAGTCTTCCAGTGCAGATGGCTTCAGCCTTTAGTAGTGGGGGAATGGGTCTTTGCCCCATATCTGTGATTAGGGGGCTGTTTGATATTGTCAGCATTCCCTCTCTCAATAAACATAGTTTATTTAAACATCCCACTAACCATTTTCTCTCCATAGGTAGTTGGAATGTGAGGACTCTGCACAGAGCTTTTTCTCTTGATGTCCTCACACAAGAATTCCACTGTTATAATTTAGATATTCTTGGCCTGCAAGAGACCAGATGGACAGATAAAGAAAATGACCAGATGGTCAGATTCTTAAAAATAACCTTAAATTTACCTTTTCAGGGAGGAACAATAATAAGTATCACCAAGGCATAGGTCTGCTTCTCAGCAGAAACGCTAGTGATGCTCTTTTAGGATATGAGTGCATTAATGAAAGGTTTCTTACAGAAAAATTTATTTATCTTCGTAAAATTCCCCACCCTGCCTAGGGTCAGTAGGGGACACCGATGGGCTTGGAAAGGCTGCTGTCTGTCGGATGGGATGTTAAGCCATGGCCCCACGTGCAGGAGAGCCATACCCTGTGCACAATAAAAACACACTGGATGGCCTTGACAGGAGGCTACCATCTGTCTCCTAACAGCTGTTCCAATGGATTCCCTCCCCCAACTTTCTCTGAGCTTTCGGGGTCCATGTGACCTGGCCATTTAGCCCATGGAATGCAAAAAAGTGCCGCTTAGAGGTAAAACAATGCAACCCAACAACAAAATTTCAGAGAAGCATTAAAGACTTGGAATAATATCTGTTGCTATACCCCCACTGAGGATGTTGATGAGGATCAGAAAGATAGGTTTTACGGACAACTTCAGAATATTTTGAATTCTGTCAAGAAAGGAGATATTACCCTTGTTCTAGGTGACTTCAATGCCAAAGTTGGTACTGACTCTGACCTTTGGGGAGGGGTAATAGGCCCTTTTGGTATTGGTAGCTGCAATGGCAATGTCTCATACAGGAAAGTAAACTCAGTGGTTTCAGAATAACTAACACTTATTACAAACACCGCAAAATAAAAAGGACATGGATTTCACTAGATGGGCTGCATAAGAATACGATTGATTATATATTAATCAACAGCAAATGGGCTAGTTCTATTAGGAATACCAGGTCATATAGGGGAGCTGAAATTGGATCTGACCATCACTCTGTCCTGTAACTTAAACTCTAAGAAGTGTTATGCTACCGTTAAAAAATTTATCTTTAATTCTGAAGCTCTGAAAGACCCAGTTATAGCTAAAGCTTACCATGATAGGTTACTTCGTCATTATGACAGTCATGGTTTGCTTTACTACTGAAGCTGAGGAAGAATGGGACCTTTTAAACAGGCTTTTTTGGAAACTAACAGTATCTTTTAGGGAAAAAAAAGTGCAGAGGAGTCAAAATTATTTGAGTGATAAGGCTTATTTCGGAAAGAAAGAACTGCAGGAATGCCCTTAATCAGTACCCTACTAGTTCTAATAGAAAGCATTACAGAGAACTTAATAAACGTGTAAAGGATCAGTTAGCTGCTGATAAGAATCTTTGGCTTGATGGTTTGGCTGACAAAGCCGAGGAAGCAGTTCGACAGCACAACAGCAGAGAGCTGTACCAGATTGTTAATGTTTTATGTGATGGAAAATGGACAGGTATACAGGGATCGAAGGATAAGCAAGGTAAGGTTATAGAAGGTGAGGATTCTGTCATAGCTAGGTGGCCTGAGCATTTCAGTGATGTTCTAAAATATGTGGTTAGTTCTACTTCCATTGTTTATAACGAAGATAGATGCTTTACTGGCTTTAATGCTGGCTCTATAACACAGTCTGCAGTTATTTTGGCTTTTCCTAAAACTACATAAATCCCCAGGTGTAGATGAATTACTAAGGAAATGATTATAGCTGTGAATGTTTTGGTTATCATATGGATCACTGAAATTTTGAATACCTTTTATGATAAATGCATGGTTCCTAAGGATTTTACCAAAGTTGTTATTATTATACACATTTTGAAAAAAGGTGATTGCAGTTCTTGTGATAACTATAGGGGTATTAGTCTACTTTTTCTTCCAGGTAAAGTTCTTTGCATGATTGTGCTGAACAGAATTAAGAATCTGATTGGCAGGTAATTGCATGATGAGCAATGTGGATTCAGAAGTGGTAAGGGGTGTGAAGATTAGACATTTTCACTCAGGCAGATTTTTAAGAAATGTTTAGAGTTCAGCAACATTTGGTTACTAGCTTTGGTGATGACTTTTCATTTTGTTGATCATCATAGTTTGTGGTTGATTGTGAGATCGTATGGCATTTTAGACATGTTAGGTAACATAATGAAAGCTCTCCATAATAACACTGACTTGTGTGTGAGAGTTGGTAAGGCTTGTACCAATTGGCTTAGCATTGCTTCTGGTGTTCGACAAGGGCACATTTTGTCTCTTTTTCTCTTTAGTTTGGTTATTGATTATGTTATGCAAAATTCACTGCAAGGGAAAATTTTTGTCCTTAAATAGTCTGGAGATAAGAAAATTTGATTTAGACTATGCTGATAATTTAGCCCCTTTTGGCAAATGATGTTGATGAGATGAGCTCTTTCATTTGAGCTATTGATGAGACTGGTAGTAGAGGTTTGGTTATTAACAGAGAGAAAACTAAAGTGATGAAAATTGGTCAGGTAGGCTATTCAGTTAATCTGAAAGGTTGCAGTCTTGAGCAGGTTGTTGGGTTGGGTTGTTTTACCTCTGAGCGGCACTTTTTTGCACACCATGGGCTAAATGGCCAGGTCACATGGACCCCGAAGGCTCAGAGAAGGTTGGGGGAGGGGACCCACTGGAACAGCTGTTGGGAGACAGATGGTAGCCTCCCGTCAAGGCCATCCAGCGTGTTCTTTAATGTGCACAGGGTATGGCTCTGCCGCACACGGAGCCACGGCTTAACATCCCATCCAACGGACGGTGGCCTTTCCAAGCCCATCGGTGTCCCCTACTGACTGTGGGCAGGGCGGGGAATTTTGCGGAGATAAATCTCAACGCTGACCCAGCTGGGACTCGAACCTGGGAACTACAGATTACAAGCCTGGCGCGCTATCGACTGAGCCACCCCCGCCCCGTCTTGAGCAGGTGTAACAGCTTAATTATCTTGGGAGCTATGCAACAGATACTGGTGATGTGCGGCATGAGATTAACAGATGAATAGGGATTACTACTGGGAATTTTAAGAATCAATGCAGAGTATGGAGAAATAGGTGTATACACCTAAAGACTAAAATTAGACTGTATAATAGTTTGGTTCTTTTTATAATTAGTTATGATAGTGAAATTTAACTATCATAACACATATATAAGTTATGATAGTGAAGCTGTAAACAAGATAAGAGGAAACTTGATGCTCTTGATTCTAGATGCTTACGCAGTATCTTGGGCATTAGGTGGTTTAACTTTGTAAGAAATGATGAGGTTAGGCAAATTCTTCAAAAAAAATTCTTTCTCAAAAGCATCCAAATGGCAATAAACCTGCCGATGGCCTGTACCAGGCATTTTCGGCCTTCACTGAACATTTTCCAAGTGGAACCACCTAATCTCAACCATTCGCACGACTTCCACCTTGCATAAACACAATACCATCCCTGTTCCTTCTTGCACCTTTTATCTCTTGAGCAACACATCATTGGCTCTGGATTATCATCATTTGTATATATCAACTGCACACACTCATCCTTCTGTTTGTTTGTATGACATGTCCTTCTGGGTGGGGCACTTTCAATGTCGAGCAGTGTATTTGGGATCAGTAGTTTTGAGCCGATAAATGCATGGTACAGGCAGAGCAGAGAACAATAGTCTGTTTCCCAGGAAAGAGAGAGGTCCTTGATGTTCAGTACCTGTGTGCACTTGGTTCTGAGACGACATATGTGTGGTAAAAAGATCAATTAAGGGTTGAAGATGAGACCAAGTAACTTGGTCCCTGCCACCACAGGAATGATGCGCCCAAGTGACAGCATGTGATCCAAATGAAAATCCCATTTGCAGTTAAAGTTCATGAAAGCAGTCTTCTATGGGGAGAACTGAAATCTGTTTGTTATCACCCAAACAGAGAGCTCATACAGGACGGTTTGCATTTGTCCTTCAGCAACCCTCATGCTGGAAGAACAACAAAAATTATTAAAATCATCAACATAGAGAACACTGCCTACAGTTTGAAGAAGTTGGTTGATTGTTAGGGGTTTTATGGTACATTAGCAGCTAATGCTATTATGCACCAAACGAGATAAATAAAAGGGTACACATATAATCCATAACCAAAGTTAAAAAGCCAATGCAGTAAAAAGTACAAGCAAAACTGTTACAAGTAAAACAAGTAGAGGTGTAGAACAATAAATACATAGATACAAAAAAGATAAAACCAACTAGGTGTGAAAGACCCAAGGTTGGGCAGAATAATAAAAATAAATCCATAAAATTACAGTCTGTTAAAATAACCAGCATACTGTAAAAAACTGATAAAGGGGTAGAAACGAATGTACCAATAAAAGACGTCCAAGTGTAAGAGGCTGGATGTAAAATCATAAAAGCTAAAATATACCAGACATTCTAGGTTAAAAGTGGGACATTCAAGTAAAATACATTTTACAGTTAAAAAATGGTGTTTTATACCTTTTTTTTTACCACATACCAGTTAAAAAATGGTGTCACAAAACTTTCACTTAGGTTAGTTGTCTATCCATAGAATAAAAGAATAACTATCCATAGAATAAAAGAATGACCTAAGTGGAGACAAGCAAATACAATTTCCTCCTTGTAATTCCTGCAAAAACACAACTGTTCATGGTTTGACTATAGGCTTCATCTCAAAGAGCTTGTTCGCAAGCTGCTCTGGCCAAGATCTTTGCCACTGTGTGTGGACATAGTAGACTTGGCAGCAACATCTGCAAAGTTATTTCCCCTGATACCAACATGACTGGGCACTCAATAGAAAAGCATGGTTGTTATGGCTGCCACACAATGTAGCTGCTGGAAGACCTTGGACAGAACAAGGTGAGGCCTAGCCCACATCAAGATCAAAGCCTGTAACAAACTAAGCAAGTTGGTGCAAAGCCCACACCAATGCTGAAGCTTAACCACTATGTAACTCAAGGCAAGACTGATAGCATACAACTTTGCTGTGAAGATGGAACACTGCAGTGGGATCTGGTCTACAATGATGGTATCACAGCAAAACATGGCTGATTCCACTGATGTACAGCATTTCGAACCATCTGTGAAGACAGGTGAGAAGTCTGAATGCTCAGCACAATGGCTGGTAAAGAGTTGTCAGTACATGCAAACCAAAAGAATGAAGGGCAGTCAAGCGATTACTGTAAAGCAGGTCCCACTGAGGATGAAAACAGTCCCAAGTGGAATGTCTGGCAGGGATCGCAATTTCGAAGCATTGCCATGTTTGCATGGACAATGCTTCAAAATTCTACACTATGCAAACATGCCCCCCCCCCCCACGTTTGCATGGTGTAGAAGACCCCATGCAAACATGGGGGGCCTTGATGATGGAGAGGGTCCAGCCCCTTTGCCATCGAATCCTAGGCAGAATCATACATCTGGGCTCTGTAGACCAATTTCAACTTGATACATGCATGGTACAGGCTGAGAAAAAAAAACAATCCTTTCTCCAGGAGAGGACCTTAACAATGTTCAATGTCCTCAGGCATTTGGACCTAAGATGAAGAATGTGCAGTAAAAAAAAACAATTTCTGGTTGAAGATAATACCAAGAATCTTAGTCTCTGCCACAACTGGAATGATGGTATCCCAAGCCCTCTCCATCATCAAGCAGTAGATGGGACTGTTGGTGTAGCAATCTTTCTAGCTTCTTGGTACTGGAAACACTATATCATTTTAACATGCTGGACCTCTTTTTACTCCTTCCACTTTGAACAGTCACAGGAACATGCCAGAGGGGTACCCCTCTGGCATATTCCTGTACCCAGAGGGGTACACTGCGTTTTACAAAGTTTGACATTTCAGCTGTGTAGTCTGGATCAGCATGATCTGGACTGCAACATTGAGCACAGGTCGGTTTACCTTATGTAGGCAGGGCTGTACCTCTGAAATTGAAAACAATGCAGAGGGTTAGGCATGTACAGTCATACCTTGCAATGCAAATATCCTGTCTTGATGGATCAGCAAGTGTGGCATATTGAAAATTGATATTAGCCTCCGTTAAGTAATAAATTTCCATCATGGTGTGCCAAAATTTGATGAACTGCAGTGATTCTTTGGGAGGATAATTCAGAGATCCTCAGATAATTAAGAAGGCCCCCACTCAAAAATCACACCACATGAGGAATTCAATGATATATGCAGTGACACCACAACAGCCATCCATACCAATCGCTATAAACTATAGGTGTTTGGTGGAAACTGTATTTAACACACACAGTTTCTATCAGTAAATCACCTGATTGTGTTTGACAGATTTCATGGATCCTGCAAGACCCTCCAAATCTTTTCCGACAATAAAAGGGAGACATATTATCAATCAACTGGTCACTCATGGAATGGACTACCAGGAACAGGGGAGTTGAAGATGATGATGGAGAAGAAAGGCCTTTATGTCAAGGCCTCTTAGTGGATGAAATCAGCCACTGAAATTACTGTGAAGCTTTATTAAATATATGTTACACATATGAGAAAATACATAAGAACAAATCAGGAATAAATAAAAATAGATAAAAATACAAAAGCAAAGAAATATAAGTTTTTCAATCTTGCGACCGTAGGGGGCAAACTAACTGCCCATCCAACAATCAAAAGATTTTCTTGTTGAATATTTTCTCATGGCAACACTGTGCTATGGTTTAAAACTAGGGAAAAACAGATTAATGCTAAAATTTTATGCAATATTGCAAGTTCTGAATATTAAAAATGCATTTCTTTATGCCTTTTTTTTAAATCATCGACTTTTTTCTATCCTTAAATTATAACACTGTAAATTAACTTTTTTTTTATGCAAAGTACAGGAAATGGTGCTTCATAATAAGCAATACCACAGAATTATGACTTTGAGAACTCATAATGCATGTATTTACAGTTTAGTGCTTGTGTGTGCCCCCTCCCCCCCCCCTAATAGAGACCAACAAGGAGACGTACAACTGAATGGGTATCATACCCTACTAGACAGTGAGTGTGAATCCTGTCCAGGAGCATGACAAAGTAACTTGCAAACACATACCTGTGCAAATCGTGAAATAGAACCTGCCAAGCATACCTGAACAGATAGCGAGTGTGAATCATATCCTATGAACATGAGTATGGCAAGGAAATTTGCAAACCTGTACTCAGACAGATAATGAGTGCAGGTCTTGCATCATGAACACGGCAGTGTAATTCAGAAACCTGTACCCAATCATGGGCAAGGAACCACACTGCATTGTTAGTTCTAGCAGGTCCAGCTCACTAGCTGATTGATCCTGGGGGCGACCTCCTAGGATCATTAATAAGTAAAGGCCAAAGCAGTGTGTAACAGCAGCTCTCTAGAGTAGGGGTTCTCAATGTGGAGTAAGCGGTAAAATTTTTTGGAGTACGCCGTGAGAGCTCAAAAATCATTAGTCTAGTAACAAAGTCACCATGATAAAAAAAATTTCTCTCTGGGAAAATGAAATTAAAAAAAAAACAGCTGTGACCAATTTCAGTGACTAGATTCATTTCTTAAAGAAAATGAGCAAATGATTGCAGACTTTGAAGACATCAGACAACAAATAATCTTTCACTTAAGCACTCTTAAAACTTTTATAAGGCAGTATTTTCCACCCCCTGATGAAACAGAAGAATGAATTCGAGACCCCTTCACATTTGATTTGGAAAAATGTAAGTTTTCATTGTCGAATAATGAAGAGTTGATTGAGATATCTTGTGACAATAGTTTAAAAAGCATTTTTTTTAAAGAATATAATTTTTATTTATAAGAGCAAAGAATACAATTACATTTACAATTGGACCCGCAAAGCTAAATAGCTTATCTGCAGGAAAAATGAATAAATTATATTAAACATAGGTCATTCAGCCACAAAAATGGTGTACATCAAATAAATCCACAAAACACAACACATAATAATCAGCTAACTAGAAAATACCAAATAATTTTTTAATTCCATTTTAAGGCTTCTAAAAGAATCTATATTTAGTAATTCTTTTGGAATAGCTTTAAATATAAGTGGTACTTGATATTCGGAGGTATGTTTCCCGTAATTATTTCGAAAATTTGGCAATTTGTAATAACCTTGTAATTTTGTTATGTTGAATTTTTAGTTTGTAAGTTTCGTCAAAAAAATTTTAATTATTCAGTAGTATATTGTTTTTATATATACTACTGTAAGCAATATTAAAATTATATATGCAATATTAAAAGTGCTGTTTGCATTAAGATTATGCTTTGACATAATTTTTTTGTCATAATGTTATTTGATTAAACGTTTAAAGAAAATAAAAAAATTAAAAAGTACCTTTAAACACTGGTATAAAAACTTGCATGATGTATATCAATATTTTGTTAGTAAAAGTGCAACACAAAGTCAAGACGAAGATCATTCAGCAAAGTCTAATGTTGTTGGAGATAGAGTTCACAGTAATAGTTTCTTCATTAAGTAGTAGTTCTCCATTAGGCAGTTTCTTCCTAACCATAATGAAAAGTGTTTGGCTTTCCCCATACAAAACTATTGTTAAACAGATGCCTATGTGAAATAATACTAAATTCCCTAGCAATTTTGGTAGATTATATGGTCTTTGGTTAACAATCAGCATCAGAATGAATTCAATGTTTTGTGTACTATTTCATTTGCTTCAAAAGAGAGACATTGGTTAACATTAATTTAAATTGATGCTGCCACGAAAATATTCCAGTTAAGAACATTTTGTCTCATCATGCTTCCATCTGGGAGAAGTTTCACAGTATATATTACAAGTCACTTACCTGGCAAACTAGATTACCAAAGTCATCAACATGAAACTCTGAAAGCTTCTTAAAATTTGCTTTCTGAGCCCATTCCCTTATTTCTTTTATCTGAAAAAAAAAAAGTTGTTTCATTGATTTACTCTTATTCTCATAATAAAGTATAATAATGTTAAACAGTGCTAATGGCTTAAAATACCAGTCATCAACATGAAACTCTGAAAGCTTCTTAAAATTTGCTTTCTGAGCCCATTCCCTCATTTTTTTTATCTGAAAAAAAAAAAGTTGTTTCATTGATTTTACTCTTATTCTCATAGTAAAGTATAATAATGTTAAACAGTGCTAATAGCTTAAAATACTAAAAATTAACTTACATAACTAGATTATTTCTTTTGAGGCCTCCATTTTCTTGTCTACTCAACCATTTCAAACTCCTCCTTCAAGATTTTTTTTATATATTGTTCATTAATTCACTTACTCAGTTTAGAAGACTTCCAACAAATGATACAAGAGTATATTAGAGATGTTATCTGTAACATCTCTAATATACTCTTGTATCATTTGTTGACTTATGACTTATGTTTTGGGTTGTTTTATCTCCGAGTGGCACTTTTTTTGCACACAATGGGCTAAATGGCCAGGTCACAAGGACCTCATATACTCAGATAAAGTTGAGGGAGGGGACCCACTGAATAGCTGTTGGGAGACGTATGGTAGCCTCTCGTCAAGGTCATCCACTGTGTTCTTTAATATGCACAGGGTATGGTTCTCCTGCATATGGGGACACAGCTTAATGTCCTATCCAATGGACAGTGGTCTTTCCAAGCCCATCAGTATCCCCTCCTTACTGAAGGCAGGGCAGGAAGTTTTGTGGAGATAAATCTCAATGCTGACCCAGCTGGGATTCGAACCTGGGAACTGCAGATTACGAGCCTGATGCACTACGAACTGAGTACCACCCGCCCCTTACTTCTTAGTAGTACTTTTTGGATACAATAGGCTAAATGAGCAGAAGGTTGTGGAAGGGAATCTACTGGATAGCTTTGAGTTTAGATACAGAGAGAAGCCTCCTGTCAAGGCCATTCAGCATGTTCTTTAACACGAGGAGGGTATGGTTCTCCTGCACACAGCGCCAAAGCTTAACATCTCATTTGATGGAAAGCAACCTTCCCATGCCCACTGAGGGTAGTATGATGGTTAGTGGATAAAATTATCCATTCACAGTTGACTTAAACCTGGAACTACTACTGACTGAACTCCTGCTACACATATAATGACACAACTATTGGCATGAAGATAGGCAGTCCTCCTTCCTTACCTATAATACAAGATGTCTTGGACGTCCTCAAGACCTATGCATAGCAGTTTTACACTAAGTTCTCTACTTTTCCCATAAGCAGCATTGTTCACTGCAGATGGGTTCATATGTCCTCAGGAGGACCTTGATGTCAATATTCCTCTGGAATCCATGACAGTTCCATTGTAAGAGTGTGGCCATCTCAGGTCTTAGAAGAATTGGCGGATGACTTTTGGTTTATTTCAACTGTCGTCAGCGACAGTTTTGGAAAAATGGGGCTATCTGTGTCCATGTCCTTGGAGTTGTCTGAGTGACATGGATTAGAGACTGCTGAACAAGGAGGGGTTAATATTTTCTTTTTTGGCCCTAGTGGGGGCCCCTTGGGCTTGGAAGGTCTTGCTGTCTGTGGGCAGGAAGGAGGTGGCCTTCCAGTGGTGGAAGTGAAAGGCACAGACACAAGGAATATAAACTGGAGCTGATGTCAAGGTCGACACTGACTTCAGCTTTGCCTGTATCAAGAGGTACTTGGCAGCAGGCGAGAAAGATTCAGCAGATGGAATGCTGATGTCGGTCTGCTCCACCACAGAAGCCATCGCAACAACAGACTTTCTGACGACTGCATCGGCATAGGAAACCTTGCCAAGTGGGGCCAGTGATGCAGCCGGCTTCCTCACCTCTGCGTAGGAGATGTTGTGTAGGGTCTTTAGAAACTGTACCTCTTTCTCCTCCAGCCTCTTTGAACAGCTGCGGGAGTATGCCAGATGCTTGTTACTGCAGTTAACGCAGCATGCCTTTTTTGCTATGCAGTCAGGTTTGAGATGATCCTGACTGCCATAAATGAGCACAGGTGGGCTTGCCCAGCATGCTGTGTGGACATGGCCAAACCTCTGGCAAAAACAACACAGAGGGTTTGGGATATACGGCCATATCTCGCAATGTAAGTATGCAGCCTTGGTGGAACAGAGCAGATACCAGTTTGCTGAAGGCGGGACTTTACTTTTATAGTATTGTCAAGCCTGAAGGCGGATAGAAGTAAATATGGCACTGTCCCGTATAGATGTAGTGCAGTCTCTGAATTGCGGAGCATCTGGGCTTTATCATTCATTATATTACTACCTTGATGGAAGTAGGCAGGTGTGGCATGTTGAATGTAACGATTAGTACCCTCATGGTTACTAACTTTCCATCATGGTGTTGTGAAACCCAGTGGACTGCTGTCACTCCCTGGGATGAAAGCTTCGAGAGGATTTCTTCCTCAGAAAGATTGAGGAGACCCCAGGAGGAATTAAGCATCTTGTGTGGAGTGATTGTGACTGCCGCTCCACTAATCACTGTAACATTGAAAAGTAGTTCTGAATGGTTGCAGCATGCAGTCTCCACCTGCAAGTCACCAGATATTAGGCACTTGACAGATTTCAGTTCTCCCGCAAGACCTTTCAAACCCTTGTTGATGAAAAAGGGGGACACGTCCCAATAACCTGATCACCCATAGAGTGGATGACCAGGAACCTTGGGGATGGAGAAACACAAGACGGTGACAATGAAGATGGGGGCTTGTGCTGAGCTCTTTTTGTGGCATTTGCTGAAGAAGTGTCAGAATTCATGGTTATGGTTTGTGGTTCAGCGCCCATTGTTCCAACCCACCACAGAGTCCAACAAGGGGATACTCAGTCAGGTGTTAGGGCTGCCTGGGCACCATACCCACACAGTCAGTGAGCCAAGCCCTAACAACTAAATAAGGAAAAGAGAAATATGAGAAACTCATACGAGTCTTCCCAAAATAAAATAAGTGAAAAAATAAAGAAATGCGAGAAGCAAACTGGCCTCACAAACCATTGCCCAGATGGGCAAGGTTACTCACTGATCTGCATAGTTGACTCTAGCAGGACCTGCTCACCAGACGATTGATCCTGAGGGGGCCACCTCAAGACCTCCTTCCATTTACCTGAAGCAGAGGCCAAAACAGTGTATGGCAGTGGCCCCAGAATTCGCTGAACACCCCTGCGACGGACAGGCTCCTCAATGGCAGGACAGTCAAAGGGAACCCAACCAGTCATGAGCTGAGGAGAGAGGATGGGGGCCCCCGAGCAACTGCCAGGATCCTCCTTTCCAGGGACAAAGGTCTCCGCACACAGCAACATGCAGGAGAGAACATTGTGAAGGTACCTGAGCTATAATGGTAGTGGCACAGCTATTGACTGTGCATCACTATTAAGATTGATGTTAATATTTTTTAAGTAGCCTTAACTCACAAAACAAAACGTCATATAGGAGCCAGGTTGCACATACAGCCCAACAATGCAATTGGACAGTAATTCGAAGCAATTTTAAAATCTTTTCCTGGTTTGGGGAAGGTCAAGAAGATAGTCTCCAGCCAGAAATATGGAAACTGCTCCTCAAGGAAGACACAATTACTTGATGGTGAGGGTTGTTGGAGAATGGCATAAATGGTATTGTCTGGCTCAACAGCAGATGCATGAGAAGTGTGCAAAACTAAGGACAGTTCCTTTGTTGTGAAGGACCTGTTGTAGAGCTACAGGCCATTCGAGCTGAAGAACAGCAGATTGCATTTGACCTTGTTCTTCTAGACCAGAAATTCAAGAAAATATGCTGAAGCAGAAGACATGGAAAGAAAAAATTCTTCCAGAGTATTGGCAATTGCTTGGGGATCAGCAGTTGCCTGTGCATTGTGCTCCAGGATTGATGAGTGAGATGTGTAGCTATCACCTATCTTCTGAACTTTAACCCACATGAACATCTTCTGGACTTTATTTCACATGATCTCAAAGTTGACTGTGCAGGAAATAGAAGCTGTGTACTTGATCCAAGATTCATTCTGAATTTGGTACTGAATGAAGCAAAATGGGCTTTCACCATGCTGCACTTAAATGTTTCAAGGTTGGAGGATATCTCTGACCCCCCTTCCCCCAGCCCTGTTCTGAGTCTCACAGGACGCAGTGCAGAGTCTGGATTCCACCACAATTTCCAAAAAGGATGAATATCTAAATTTCTGGGATGGTAGATGCTTGGACGATACAGTCCATCATCTCCACCACAGAATCACTGATTGGCTCCTGGCTGACTGAGTGTTGGTCAAAATCATAAACACAAGAAGGGTTGCAAGGCTTCCTTTGGGAGATGTTACATATCATGAGGAGTTAATGTTCAATATGGGTTGTCCTCAACCTCTTATATAAAGGACTGAGGAGCAGATGGTAAAATCAACAGAAGTGAAAGTGTGGATAAGGAAGTGAAAATAAGTACTGCCATTGGTATTTAACTGGGAGAGTGACAGATATTTTCTACAATAAATACATCATATGCAATATTTGTTAAAAATTTTGAAATCTTTCAATTTTTTTCACCATTAGCAGATGCAATTTAAACTTTTTAGAGACTTTGAATGTGAATCATAACATTTTATCAATACCTATCTCCCCCTGTCTGTAAATGGTAGATAGATAGTCACTGAAGGAGAGCTGTGCACCAATCCCCTGTGATGATGCATAGAACTGGCCAGGCCTAGCACCTAATGTCTGACCCCACCTTCTCGTGGTGCAGACCATTAGTACCTTTCAAAAGAGATACTCTCTTGTGGAAGTGAACAGAAGGGGAGGGCTGCCAGATTAGTGTGGCCTACTGATCTGGACATCTATGGCTACTTTTCTTTTTTTTTCTACCCTGCTGAGGAGTGGTCAACCACACAGGGTCCTGGTGCTGACCATATATACCAACCTGAACGGAATTATGGCTCTGAGCTTGATTATGGATCCTGATTTTGCTGCAGTGGTGGGCTTTTGTGGAGGGAAAATCTTCCACTGTGTTTTCTGTTTGTTTGTGGGTTGACAGCCCCAAGTGAATAGATTCACAGGATATGTTTATCAGCTGGTGGATAATCCTGAGCAGAAGTCATCGCAGGCACCTGAACACTTTGCTTCTATTGGCATCGTCAAATTCTACATTGGAGGAAGTCTTCCAGTGTAGATCGCTTCAGCCTTTAGTAGTGGGGGAACGGGTCTTTGCCCCATGTCTGCGATTAGGGGGCTGTTTGATATTGTCGGCATTCCCTCTCTCAATAAACATAGTTTCTTTAAACATCCCACTAACCATTTTCTCTCCATAGGTAGTTGGAATGTGAGGACTCTGCACAGAGCTTTTTCTCTTGATGTCCTCACACAAGAATTCCACCATTATAATTTAGATATTCTCGGCTTGCAAGAGACCAGATGGACAGATAAAGGTCAGATTCTTAAAAATAATCTTAAATTTCTCTTTTCAGGGAGGGACGACAATAAGCATCACCAAGGCGTGGGTCTGCTTCTCAGCAGACACGCTAGTGATGCTCTTCTAGGATATAAGTGCATTAATGAAAGGTTTCTTACAGCAAAATTTCAGACAAGCGTTAAAGACTTGAATGTTATCTGCTGTTATGCCCCCACTGAGGATGCCGATGAGGATGAGAAGGATAGATTTTATGAACAACTTCAGGATATTTTGAATTCTGTCAAGAAAGGAGATATTACCCTTGTTCTTGGTGACTTCAATGCCAAAGTTGGTATTGACTCTGACCTTTGGGGAGGAGTGATAGGCCCTTTTGGTATTGGTAGCTGCAATGGCAATAGGCAATGTTTCCTACAGGTAAGCAAACTCAAAGCTTTCAGAATAACTAACATTTATTACAAACACCGCAACATACAATAGTACACATGGATTCACCTGATGGGCTGCATAAGAATCATCCTCCTTCTCCTCAAGCAGCAATGGGCTACAGAGGTCCAACCAGACCTTGCAATTAGTTCTCCAAGCAAGTCTGTCCTGAGCTACATCTGGCCTCTGCACACCAATTCTAATAATGTTGTGTTTGACATTGTCTGTCCACCGCATCCTAGGTCTTCCCCTCTTTCTGAGGCCTTTAGGCACACTGTTCACAACCCTATTCGCCTATCTATAATTATCCATATGGGCAACATGGCCAAACCAGCGGAGTCTCTCTCTGCACAATATGCTGCTTAAAGGAAGTTGCCGACTCCTTTGCCTAACCTCATCATCAGTTACAAAGTTGAACCACCAAATGCCCAAGATACTGCGTAAGCATCTGGAATCAAAAGCATCTAGTTTCCTGTTATCTTGTTTACAAAGTGTCCAAGTTTCACTACCATAACTAACCCTAGAAAGAACCAAACTATTATACAGTCTAATTTTAGTCTTTAGGTGTATACGCCTATTTCTCCACACTCCCCATAGATTCTTAAAAGTCCTGGCAGCAATTCCTATCTGTCTGTTAATCTCATGCCGCACATCACCAGTATCTATAACATAGCTCCCAAGATAATTAAACTGTGACACCTGTTCAAGTTTAACTGAATCACAGCCTGCCTGACCAATTTTCATCACTTTAGTTTTCTCTCTGTTTATAACCAAATCTACTTTAGTAACCAGTTTCATCAACAGCTCGAATAAAAGAGTTCATCTCATCAACATCATCTGCCAAAAGGGTTAAATCATCAGCATAATCTAAATCAGTAATTTTAGTATCTCCAGACCATTTAAGGCCAAATTCTTTCCCTTGCAGTGAATTTTGCATAACATAATCAATAATCAAACTAAAGAGAAAGGGAGACAAAATGCACCCTTGTCGAACACCAGAAGTAATGCTAAACCAATTGCTACTTACCAACTCTTACACATGACTCAGTGTTATTATAGTTAACTAACTTGTTAGTTGTTGTTTCATTATGTTAACTAACTTGTCTGGTATATCATATGATCTCACAATCACCAAAAATTATGACGATCAACAGAGTTGAAAGCCTTTTTGAAATCAACAAAGCTAGCAACCAAAGGTTTCTGAAACTCTAAACATTTCTCAAGAATCTGCCTAAGTGAAAATATCTGATCTACACATCCCCTACCACTTTTTAATCCACATTGCTCATCACACAATTGCCTGTCAACCAGATTCTTAATTCTATTAAGCACAAACATGCAAAGAACTTTCCCTGGAACAGAGAGTAGGCTGATACCCCTATATTTATCACAAGAACTGCAATCACCTTTTTTGAAAATAGAGATAATAATAGTTCCGATAAAATTCTTAGGAACCATGCCTTTATCACAAAAGATATTCAAGATTTCAGTCATCAAGTGGTAACCGAAACATTCCCAGTTCTAAGCATTTCCGTAATAATTTCATCAACCCCTGGGGATTTATGAAGTTTAAGTTTAGAAATAGCCAAAATAACTTCAGATTGTGTTATAGGACCAACATTAAAGCCACCAATGCATTTATCATCATTGCAAACAATGGGAGTAGAACTAACCACATTGTTTAGAACATCACTGAAATGCTAAGCCCACCTAGCCATGACAGAATCCTCATCTTCTGTAACCTTACCTTGTTTATCCTTGTCCCTGAATATACTTTTCTGCTTTCTACCAGACAAAACATTAACTATCCAGTACAGCCCTCTGCTGTTGTGCTGTCTAACTACTTCCTCGACTTTGTCAGCCAAGCCAAAGATTCTTATCAGCAGCTAACTGATCGTTTACATGTTTATTAAGCTCTCTGTAATGCTTTCTATTAGGACTAGTAGGGTACTGATTAAGGACACTCCTGCAGTTCCTTCTTTCTGAAATAAGCTCAAGTGCCTTATACTCAAATAATTCTGTCTCCTCTGCTCCTTTTTTCCTAAAAGTGTACTGTTAGTTTCCAAAAAAAAGCCTGTTTAAAATGGTCCCATTCTTTCTCAACTTCAGTGGTATGCAAATCATGACTGTCATAATGACTAAGTAACCTATCATGGTTAGCTTTAGCTATAACTGAATCTTTCAGAGCCTCAGAATTAAATATAAATTTTTTAACCCTAAAACACAACACTTTAAAGTTTAAGTTGCAAGACACTTTTAACAAGGTAATGGTCAGATCTAATTTCAGTGCCCTATATGACCTGGTATTCCTAACAGAACTAGCCCATTTGCTGTTAATTAATTTATAATCAATCATATTCTTTTGCAGCCCATCAGGTGAAACCCATGTGAACTTATGTATGTCGCAGTGTTTGTAATAAGTGTTAGTTATTATGAAACCATTGAGTTTACTTACCTGAAGGAGACGTTGCCTATTGCCATTGCAGCTACCAATACCAAAAGGGCCTATCACTCCTCCCCAAAGGTCAGAGTCAATAACCAACTTTGGCATTGAAGTCACATAGAACAAAATATCACCTAAAATATCACCTAGAACAAAATATCCTGAAGTTGTCCGTAAACCTATTCTTCTCATCCTCATCGGCAAGGCCGATGAAAATTAAAACTAGTAGTTAATTATTAATAACTAACAATCAATAAGTAAATATGATGAACTGATTAATAATCAACTACTAGACTCTGAGCGGTATTTTCATGCAGCTCGGAAGTAAAACAATCATATATACTTCTTGTGATCAGCTGCCGAGTTATGAAGTTAATGCCACAAATGACAGGCAAAATGCAATAGGAAGATAAGTTATTCAACATTAGGGAACATAAAGTACAAAATTTATTATAATTAAAAGTGCCTCAACTTTAGTGAAAGAAAAGTTTTAGTCCCTTTTCAACCCAAAAGCCTAACTCAGATAACAATAGACATGCATGGAACCCATTCAAGTTGCAATGTTAATCATAGTCCACAGATCAGAGAAGTTCTTTAATCTGTATTATTTCCTTCACTCTGAAGTTTCTGATTCTAAGAAATCCAATTAGCATTTAGTTGGCCAGAGCTGGGAGAGTTTGGTATAGATTCAATAAACATCCATTTAGAAACAATCTATGACCTTCAACTATATAAAAGAATTTTAGGTGTGGATTTTGCCATGTGTTCTGTCCAGAAATGGTCAGTTGGAGTCTTACATATTTCCTCTAAAAATGCACATTTACTCAAATCATTAACTAATTTTTCAATCAATTAATGAACAATTGTTAAAGCAACAATCCACAGTGTATTTTATTCTGAAACATTTGTATTAGAAATATGCAATACAATTGCTTTGCTGAAATGGTCAGACCATTTTGGAATTATTTAACAAATTTTATTATTAGGATCAATAGTCAATATGTAATTTTTTATTTTAAAATTTAATTCATTAACTTTAACACAAAATTTAAAAATATTCAGGAGTTCAGATTTCTTTTACACGTCAATTGCAATGCAAGAGCAATCTTGACATTTGTTATTACTTAACCAAGAACACTTGAGAAACAATTTGCAGTTGCTCATGTTTTACAGCTGTGTGGTTGGTATGACTGTACTTGATGAATTACCTTTCACTATTGTGCAATCAGCAACTGTTGTTTGGCACAGTTGTTTTACAATCATCATCAACCTTTTGGACAATATTTTCAATATTGTAATAATCTTTTACTATATATATATAACATCACACTCATTTTCAGTACTTTCCAAAGCATTAATGTTAATAATGCCAAATTTAATATTTAAATATCTGAAAAATTGGGGGGAAAAAACTGGCTGGAATAGTACTATACGAAAACATGTTGAAAAATGGTTTTAGCCTGGAGGATGGGTAAGAAACAAAAGTTTCCTGAGTAAATCAGGAGAACTGACAGGTATGTGTGTCAAAATTGTATTGAAAATGTTAATATGTATTGGTTGATTAGAGCATGACATACCTTTGCTTTATCATCATCAGTAAATACAAATGATTTTGCCACAGTTCTTGGCTCAATGCCTTCTTCTCCTTTTCCTTTAAATACCACTATACTTTTGGGTGAAAAACACTTGCCTTTCAGTTTCCCTCGAAATTTCTCTATCTAAAATTAAAAAAAAGATCGGATGAGTAAATTTGAAGCTATCCAATCTTGACATATTTGGGTACAATAATACAACTATTATCAATTTTATATTTTTTTCACAATATATAAGGCATATATAATGTTCCTAATGTGTTCTCGATGTGTAATTATCTCTCTTTAATGGTGAATTATTACCAAGTAATGTTTAAAATTGTTAACAAATTAAAAAAAATATTATAAGAATAGATTATTTTATGTTTTGAAAACTACTGAAGTATTACCTTTCTAAAACTGGCAATAAAACATAAACAAGAACTAAAGACTAATTTCTATCTTACCAGTATTTTCAAAGGTCATCATTTCAAAGGTCTTAAGAAACCGTGGGCCATAGAGGTTCAACCCGATGTGCAATTTAGCTCTCCAAACATCCATTTTGTTTTTCTGAACTCAAAATGCTAGGCAATATTGCTCAAAAGTTTTGTTACCAAATTACATTAAGTACAGGAGGGAGGGGGTGCATTTTAAGATGGGGTTACATTCCTGGTGATGCAGTTGTAAAGTGAATTAGCATAAAATGAGTCCCTTTTATAACACAATTAAGGGGGATATGTATCTGGCTTATGGTTGTAACACACCTTCCACAACCCGTTTACTGATACATAATTATTTTTAAAACTATAAATATATAAATAAATCTATAAAAAATTTATGTATATTTTTTTTAAAAATACAAATGCATAACTTTGCTAATATATTATATTAACTTTATTAATATAATTAAATAATAACCCGAAACATAATTATCACTGTGTGCCCCTGAATTGATATTCTTTGACAGTGGTGAAAGGATGCAAGGAAGGTTCTATCAGTTACTTGACAATGGCCCTGGCTGAAGATTCTGCAAATTTATGTTCGGTTGTTTGTAATGGCAAATTTTATTCGTTGACACAGCATCATAATATATAATAAGCATACCCAAAAGAGGAACCATACACCAACAGACCTGTGCTCAGTCACAGATTTAAGCCTCATATGCCCCTAGACATAAGAACCACTTACGTGCAGTCATTTTTTTAATTTTATAAACAATAAATTAACATTTTTTTACATCACAACCACAAAGAAAACAAAGTAATATAATCAAAATGGATGTGGGAATTTTAATGATAATACAAGTAATAATTTTCTTACCAAATATTGCAAATATTAATGTAAGAAATTAATATTATGCATTATATCTAATTTATAATATTCAGTATGCAATGACTAAAAATCAAGTTATTTACTTTCAAAATTAAACTTTTTTGTTCTCACATTTTCTTGCTCTAGTAATAAACAAATTACTGTGAATTATCAATGTATTTATTGCAATACTTCCATGCTGTGTGAATGGAAAGCTGTATTAAAAATTTCCTCTAATTTTTAAATAAGCCTTTTTGCATCAAAATATGGGATGAAAAAAAAAAAATCCCCAAGTCTTGTTTTTGAGTACATTTGTTTATTATTTAAAGAGTTCTAGAAGAGGAAACATTTAACAGCAGTGTTGCTAGTCATAAGAATTAAATTATATTGAAATTTGCCATGAAATTAATGACTTTAGTGTTTGAGTAATGTTCTTTTTTTGAGTAAAGATCCACAAGGCTGTGTCCTGAGTGTTAATGCTTTTTGCTGTCAAGATACATTTCATTACACGTCAACTTCCTCCAACTGTAGGCATTGCCCTCTATGTTGACGATTTAAGCATCTTTTGTTCGTCATCCAGCATAAGGGTCATTGAATGGCAACTGCAAACTGCCCAGAACAATCTCTTGGTTTGGGCAGCGGTGAATGGTTTCTGTTCCCCCCACAGACCGCTTGTGTGCACTTTTGCCGCAAGCATAATCTTCATCTGGCCCTGAGCTGCAGCTTGGGGGTAACATCATTGCAGTTGTGGTGGAAGCAAAGTTTCTTGGTCTCATCTTTGACCAGAAATTGACCTTTTTCCCACATATCCGACATCTCAGGTTCAAGTGCATGCAAGCATTGAACATCCTCAAGTCTCCTCCTCCCTCTTTAAGGGGGCCGGACTGATGTTCATTGCTCCGCCTCTACCATGCACTTGTCCATACATAATTGGACTATAGATCCCAGGTGTACAACTCCGCCCAGGATTCGGTGGTGAATTTGCTGGACCCCCTCCACCATCAGGCCCTCCATGTTTGCACGGGGGCCTTCCACACTTCATGGGTCCAAAGTCTTTATGTTGAGACTATTTACGTAGAAATATTGTTGTCCCTGCAATATGCTGCAATTGCAGGGACAACAATATTTCTGAAAATAAAATATTTAGCAAAAAAGATGACTAGTTTTATTTTAACAGGACTTTTTAGAGTTACGTAATAAAAAAAAAGCATCTGGCAACAAAAAAAAAATACTAAGAGACAGAAATGATTACAATGCAAATGAATAGAATGGCTATATACACTGAAGAGCCAAAACATTATCATCACCTGTCTAATATGATGTTGGTCCTCTACATGTCACCAAAACAGCTCTTACCCAGCGAGGCATGGAAGCTTTTGTCCATACGTAATTAAATATAATAAGATTTCTAAAGGTGTCTTTTGGGATCTGGTACCAACATGTTACCAGCAGATCCTTCAACTCTTGTAAGTTACGTGGTTGAGCTACTGCAGATCGGATATGCTGTTCCAACACAAACCACAGATGCTCAATTGGATTAATGTCTGGGTGGCCAAGGCAATACCTGGAAGTCTTCCTCATGTTTGGGAACCATTCTCAAATAATCCAGGCAGTGTGGCATGGTGCATTATCCTGCTGAAAGAAGGCACTACTAGAGGGATATACTGTTGCCAAGAAAGGATGCACCTGGTCTGCAATGATGTTTAGATAGGTGGAAGGCATTATAGTTTCCTGCACATGAATGATTGGATGCAGGGTTTTCTTTTCATCCCATAGTGTATCCTGTTGCCAACACTTCCCTAGGTAAACGACACACAAGTATTCGGCCATTCACGAGGGAAATGAGATTCGTCAGACCAGATAACCTTCTTCCAATCATTCAAGGTCCAGTTTTGATGCTCGTGTGCCCGTTGTAGGTGCTTTCAATGGTGAACCGAGGTTAGCATGAGCACTCAGACTGGCCTGTGGCTATGCAGTCCCATTTTCAGCAGGGTTCGATGTACTGTGTGTTGTGAAACATTACTTCTGTCACCAGCATTCAAATTACGAGCGAGTTGTGCCACAGTACTCCTTCTGTTGCCTCGTACCGGATGGGATAGCTTTCGCTCACCTCTAGCATTGATGAGCCGTGGTCGGCCCACACCTTGCTGGCAGTCATAGTTTTTTCCTCTTCAGACCACTTTTTGACAGTTCTAATCACGGCTGACTGTGAGCACCCCACAAGCCTTGCCCAAAGCCTTGATGAAATGCTCTGACCATCATCTGGTCATTACAATTTGGCCTTTGTCAAACTCACTTATGTCTGCTGCCTTTCTCATCTGAAGAACAAGAATAACACTGTTTAATAGAGTTCAGTATCAGGTGTTATTTATACCATTTCATGACTTTCACAAGCACTGTCATTTACCTGCAGTTGCTTCGATTTGCATACAGATGCACTGATCATGTTTTGGCTCTTCGGTATATTATAGTAAAAAATCCCCAAAGGAATTTATTATTGAAAATACCATGAAGTTTTATACATTGTAACGAAAGCAAAACATGCAACAATGAAGCCGGGATTATGGTTTTAGGAGGAACTCAAGATATAAACACGGAGAATGTGAATTATGTCACTTTCCAGTTTGAATGAGGAATTTATAAAAAGAAAGAGAATTCCAGTGGTTGTTTTCCAGTTGCTTGTGATAGTTGATGAATTGTTATTTTCTGGAGAATTAATGTGAAGCAGAAATATTTAACTTTGTGCATGTTTCTCTAAGAAGAAATATTTCATTTGGAAAATGCGTGAAAGTATTAAAAGCGTTTATAACAACAAATTTTGGTTCTCCCACAAGACCTTTGTTTATAAAAAAGGGGACATGTCACCAATCAACTAATCACTCATAGAGTGGATGATCAGGAATTTTGGGACAGAGACACACATGAAGATGCTGACGAAGGTACAGAAGATGGAGGTTCATGGCGAGCCCTCTTGGTGTCATTGGCCAATGAATTTTCCTTTTTTCGAAATTCATGGTGAGTTTTAGGGTTTTCAATGCCCATTGTCCCCACCCACCATGGAGTGGGGAGGCTGAGTCGGTAGCATTCCAGACTCGTAACCAGCAGTTCTCAGGTTCGGGCCCCAGCTGGGCAAGTGTAGAGATTTTCTCTGCAAACTCCCCGCCCTGCCTACAGCAAATAGAGGCCATTGCTGGGTTTGAAAAGGCTGCCACCCATTTAATGGGACGTTAAGCTGTTGCCCCATGTGTGGGAGAGCCACACCCCATGCACGTTAAAGAGCATGCTGAATAGCCTTGATGGGAGGCTGAAACCCTTTTCCCAACAGCTGTCCAGTGGGTCCCTTCTCCCAATCATCCAGGAACTAATGAGAGCTTGGAACTAGAACAATAGTCCCAACTATTTGATTTTATGGTAGCAATAATGATTCTTTTTTTATATAAAAAAAAGCTCAAAACTCCCCCTTCAAAAGTGGTCACTCTCAGCACAATTCAATTACAGAGTTGCAATAAATTCAGACCTTATCACTACCAAATCTTATTGGCAATAATTCCTTGGCATGGCTCGAAATTCAAAAGTTTCCACTTTCCTGATTTGAATGAACAGATGGAATTAGACAACCTTTGTGCAATGCAGATCTTTTCGAGAGGTTGCTTCTCCACTGCTTTGCAGCTTTAATGCCAGTTTTCCTTTTTGCGTTGGTCAGCAAAGGAAGGTGACGTGGTGCCATCCAACAGATGTAGTACTTTTCCTGTATAGTGGAGAATCAGATGGCATCATTGAACTATATATCCACCCACCATGGAGTCCAACAAGGGGACGCCCAATTGGACACCAGGACTGCCCAGGAACCATACCCACACAGCCAGTGAGCCAAGCCCTCACAACTAAAGAAAAGGAAAATTAAAAGAGAAATGTGAGAATCTCATCTGAGGTCTCACAAAAGAAAAGAATCAGAAAAACAAAGAAAAGTGAGTAACAACTCATTCTCACAAATGAAAGAAAACTATAAAATTAGAAAATGTGTGGGGAAACTCGCAAACCGTTGCCTGGACATGGGAAAGGTTACTCACCGCCCTGCATAGTGGACCCTAGCAGGACCAGCTCACCAGACGATTGATCCTGAGGGGGCCACCCCAGGACCTCCTGTTTACCTGAAGTAGAGGCCAAAGCAGTGTATAGTAGTGGCCCAGAATCTGCTGCCCAGCCCTGCAACAGACAGGCTCTCCAATGGAAAGACAGCCAAAGGGGACCTCTCAGTCATGAGCTGAGGAGAGAAGATGGGGACCCCTGAGAAGGATCCTCCTTTCCAGGAACACGGGTCTCCATGCACAGCAAACACCTGGGTGTATGTTCAGGATCCTGTGAAGGTACTCGAGCCAGTGGAACCTTCAATGATCCCCTCACCATGGACAGGACTCGCACTGAGGGGTGTGGTATGACTTTTTAAGTAGTGAAGTCATTAGGCAAAGGATTCAGCAATTACCTCTGAGCAGCATATTGTGCAGAGAGATGCTGCGTTGATTTGTCCATGTTGTCAGTATGTGTAACTACAGATATAAATGTTATATGGAGCATGGCCCTAACATAGCTATATATTCCATATCACATGCATACAAATACAGGCTCTTTTAGCTTGTTTTCAAAGCTTGAGCTATTGTTCTAACTTTTTTGCTTGCCTGTCTGTCTCTAGACATTAGATTTTTTTAATTTGGAAAATTTAAATTATTCTTGTGTTGAATAGGCACCAACATGCTATTATGATTTGCATTTTTCAAATCTTCGCAGGTAACTCTTATTGATCACAGATTCCATTATATAAACTTAAATAAATGTGATACTCATTTGCTCAAAGAAAAAATTTCCTTATATGTGATCTTAAATCTCACAATATATTACACTCATTACTAAGCGATACTTCATGATAGAGCATTCATAACCCAGTAGAAAGCAAACTACAATCACATGAATGCCTGCTGCAGTCTCTTATGAATGACACATAAATATGCTTTATAACATTGACAGGTACTATGGATTGGACATGCACCTAACATTGCATAAGCTTGCGTTGTGTTGTTGGGTTGTTTTATCTGAGCGGCACTTTTTTGCACACCATGGGCTAAATGGCCAGGTCACAAGGACCCCGAAGGCTCAGAGAAGGTTGGGGGAGGGGACCCACTGGAACAGCTGTTGGGAGACAGATGGTAGCCTCCCGTCAAGGCCATCCAGCGTGTTCTTTAACGTGCACAGGGTATGGCTCTCCCGCACACGGGGCCACGGCTTAACGTCCCATCCGACGGACGGCGGCCTTTCCAAGCCCATCGGTGTCCCCTACTGACCGTGGGCAGGGCGGGGAATTTTGCGGAGATAAATCTCAACGCTGACCCAGTTGGGACTCGAACCTGGGAACTGCAGATTACGAGCCTGGCGCGCTACCGACTGAGCCACCCCCGCCCCACATAAGCTTGCTATTTCACAAGTGAGTGTGATTTCTTGCTTGTAAGCGATTTAAGATGGATCGCAAAACATTATGAGCACAGGATCTCTTTCTTGAGGATATTAAGTGAGCCATTTGACCCTATTTAGTATTTGTGCATGTAAGGAGCAAATTCCCTTTAACATATATGTATGTGCCTATAACCTCAACGATAATAGATTAAAAACTTAATGGGAAATGTTTTGTAGGACAACCGTATGTCCAGGTCATCAGGTTGACAACATGAACTATTTCATCAGATCTTGCTTTGTTGGTCAGATTTATTAAAAACTTCATCCACTTTTTGAACAGATAAACCAATGGGTAAATTTTGAGCTACATTTTCAAACTTTTAAATTGAATCAAAAATAAATGTTAAGATTATTTCTTTCAGAAAAACAATTAAAATTTCTACAAGTATACTGTATTCAGATCACAAGAATAGATAAAGCAAAAACAATGAAAGGGAAAAAATAAAATAAAAAAAATTTCCCAACACATAAAGATGGAAGGTTCTTGGTTATAAATTTTGCTTTTAAATATAGGACTAACCTGTAGTCGATGAATCCGAATTATGTCTCCAGGATGAACATCAGGAAATGTATCTTCTTTACTTCCATATATAATACATTTAAAATCCACTTTTGTTTGGTCATATAATATTACCTCCATGGATGGATTCTGATTAGCTGCCATAACAATAATATTTTTTTTTTAGAGTTGCACATATTATAAAATATATAAATAATAATGATACTAAATGACAGATTCACAGTACAATAATTTAAATTTAAAGATACTATCTACAATAACACTATTTAAAATGCATAATAATGAACTTATTTTATGTGTTTATATGTTGAATGAGAAACACAAGCCTTGTTGGTCAGATTTATTAAAAACTTCATCTGCTTTTTGAACAGACAAATCAATGGGTAAATTTTGAGCTACATTTTCAAACTTTTAATCTGAATCAAATTTAATTTAATTTTTAATAAATTTGACCAACAAAGCAAGATCTGAAATGAAATATGTTCAGGTTGTCAACCTGATGACCTGGATATATGGTTGTCCCCAAAACATTTGTCATTAACTTTCTAATCTATTATCATTGAGGTATAGGCACATAGATATTATATGGAGCATGGCCACTAACACAGCTACATATTCCCTATCACATGCATACAAACACAGGCTCTTTCAGCTTGTTTTCAAAACTAGAGCTATTGTATTTTGATTATTATTATGACAACCAAATGTCCAGGTCTTCAGGTTGACAATATGAACATATTTCATTTTAGAACTTGCTTTGTTGGTCAGATTTAATAAAATTTGAATTAAATTTGATTCAATTTAAAAGTTTGAAAATGAAGCTCAAAATTTACCCATTGGTTTTATCTGTTAAAAAAGTGGATGAAGTTTTTAATAAATCTGACAAACAAAGCAACAAGGCTTGTGCTGATTTCTCATTCAATATATAAACACATGTTAATTATTACATATTTTAAACAGTCTTATTGTAGATAGCATCCTTATTATTACTTACACATTTAAAAGCTTACAGGTTACCTCCATCCATCGTGTATTAAAAAAAAATAAAAATCATCAATTAAAATCTTATCATCAGATATGACCAAATGAGATCTACAAAGCATGTGTCACTGAAGCACCAACTTTTCAACCAGCTGGTATTTTAATTTATTCTTAGTTGCACATGATAAGTATAATTTTTAATGTTTAACCCATATGATGTCAGGCCTAAAAACTGAATTGTACTCTATGGCCAGGCTTTTTTTAAACTATTTTTGGTAAAAAAAAGTAATTTGTATGACTTTTTTTTTCAGTAACTCACTAATGAAAGGAATTATGACAAATTCCATGCCAAATTATTCATTATTTCATTTTGGATTTTATGAAAATAAAATATTTAATATAAAAGATAACATTTATTTAAATAGGGATTTTTTAGAGTTATGTAGCAAAAAAAGCATCTGACCATGCAAATAAAATTTATGTGTGATGATGCATAGAACTGGCCAGGCATAGCATCTAATGTCCAACCCTGCCTTCTCATGGTGCAGGCTGTTAGTACCTTTCAAAAGAGATACTTTCTTGTGGAAGGAAACAGAAGGGGTAAGCTGCCAGATTAGTGTGGCTTACTGATCTGGGCAACTATGGCTACTTTTCTTTTTTTCCTACTCTGCTAAGGAGTGATCAACCACACAGGGGTCTGATGCTGACCATATACAATAACTGGACTAGAAAAGGTTCTGAGCTTAATTACGGATCTTGAATTTGCTGCACTGGAGGTTTCTATGGGAGGAAAATCTTCTGCTGTGTTTTGCTTGCTTATGGGTTGACAGCCACAAGTGAATAGATTTACAGGATATATATTTTAGCTGCTGGATAATCCTGATAAGATGTCATCACAGATACCCGAACTCTTGCTTCTACAGGTATCATGAAAATCTACACTGGAAGAAGACTTCAGCTTTTAGTAGTGGGGGAACAGAGGTTGTTTGGAAGCTATTTGATATTGCCAGCATTCCCTCTCTCAATAAACATAGTTTCTTTAAACATCCCACTAACCATTTTCTCTCCATAGGTAGTTGGAATGTGAAGATTCTACATAGAGATTATTCTGGTGATGTCCTAACATAAGAATTCCACCATTATAATTTAGATATTTTTGGCTTGCAAGAGACCAGATAGACAGATAAAAGTCAGATTCTTAAAAATAATCTTAAATTTCTCTTTTCAGGGAGGAAAGATTATAAACATCACCAAGGCATAGGTCTGCTTCTTAGCAGATATGCTAGTGATGCTCTTTTAGGATATGAGTGCATTAATGAAAGGTTTCTTACAGCAAAATTTCAGACAAGCATTAAAGACTTGAATGTTATCTGCTGTTATGCCCCCACTGAGGATGCCAATGAGGATGAGAAGGATAGGTTTTACTGACAACTTCAGGATATTTTGAATTCTGTCAAGAAAGGAGATATTACCCTTGTTCTAGGTGACTTCATTGCCTGAGTGAGTTAGAGTACTCACTCTGACCTTTGGTGAGGGGTGATAGGCCCTTTTGGTATTGGTAACTGTAATGGGCAAAACATCTCCTACAGGTAAGTAAACTTAATAGTTTGCGAATAACTAACACTTATTACAAATACCACGACATAATAAGTACATATGGATTTCACTAGATGGGGTGCATAAGAATATGATTGATTATATTAATTAACAGCAAATGGGCTAGTTCTGTTAGGAATACCAGGTCATGTAGGGGAGCTGAAATTGGATCTGACCATTACCTTGTTAAAAGTATCTTGCAACTTAAACTTAAAAAGTGTTGTGCTAGGGTTAAAAATTTTACCTTTAATACTGAAGCTCTGAAAGACCCAGTTATAGCTAAAGCTTACCATGATAGGTTACTTCGTCATTATGACAATCATGGTTTGCTTACCACTGAAGTTGAGGAAGAATGGGACCATTTTAAACAGGCATTTTTGGAAACTAACAGTACTCTTTTAGGAAAAAAGGAGCAGAAGAGACAGAATTATTTGAGTGATAAGGCACTTGAGCTTATTTCAGAAAGAAAGAACTGCAGGAATGTCCTTAATCAATACCCTACTAGTCCTAATAGAAAGCATTACAGAGAGTTTAATAAACATGTAAAGGATCAGTTAACTGCTGATAAGAATCTTTGGCTTGATGGCTTGGCTGACAAAGTCTAGGAAGTAGTCAGACAGCACAACAGCAGAGGGCTGTACCAGATAGTTAATGTTTTGTGTGGTAGAAAACAGAAAGGTATATTCAGGGACTGAAGGATAAACAATGTAAGGTTACAGAACATGAGGATTCTGTCATGGCTAGGTGGCCTGAGCATTTCAGTGATGTTCTAAACCAGGCGTGTCCAACCTTTTGACTTCCCTGGGCCACATTGAGTGAAGATTTGACTTCCCTGGCCACAATGAGTGAAAATGAATTGTTTTGGGCTGCATATAAAATATATAATATTGTTAATGTATATGAATAATAAAACTTCATCTATTTTCTTATGTTTTTTATTATAAAATTAAAAAAAGGGCAACATAAAACTAGTGGGATATCAAAAACTCGCTGAAAATCACATAATCATGGTGAAAGTTTATGTTGTAAACTTTACGATTTTGTGGGCCGTATTACTAGCTGTCCAGGGCCACGAGTTGGACACACCTGTTCTAAACAATGTGGTTAGTTCTACTCCCATTGTTTGCAATGATGACAAATGCATTGGTGGCTTTAATGTTGGCTCTATAACACAATCTGAAGTTATTTTGGCTGTTCCTAAACTTAAACTACATAAATCCCAGGGGTAAATAAAATTACTATAGAAATGCTTAGAGCTGGGAATGTTTCAGTTCACTTGGATGATTGAAATTGTGAATATCTTTTATGATAAAGGCATGGTTCCTAAGGATTTTACCAGAGCTATTATTATCTCTATTTTTAAGAAAGGTGATCACAGACCTTGTGATAACTATAGGGGTGTCAGATCACTTTCTGTTCTAGGTAATGTTCTTTGTATGATTCTACTTAATAGAATTGAGAATCTGGTTGATGGAAAATTGCATGATGAGTTGGTTGGTTGATTGGGCGTTTGGGGATTTATAGCGCAAGAGCAGCATGAGCTACATTGCACCAAACAAAAGTACATAAACAGATAAAAAGACCTTAAACCCACAACCAAAGTTATAAGAAACATAAAAACGGTAAGCGACAATACAGAAATAAACAATACAAGAAAGAGGAGGATAAAAAGAACGAAGTGTATAAGTCAACAATAACAATGAGTGTATAGAACCCATTTAAAATCACAAACAAGAGTAAATTCTGGAATCAATACAAAAATATATAAACGAATAATATAATCAGTAAAACATAAAAATTCGAAGACAGGAGTTAAAAGTGATTCATCAGAGATAAAAGATGTCCGAGTGTAAGGGGAATGGATGTAAAATCATGAAAGGCAAAATAGAAATGTCTGTCTACGTTAAAAGCTGGACAATTGATTAAAATGTGTTTATTGTTAAAATGATGTCACAAAATTTGCACTTAGGTTCGTTGTCCACCTGAAGAAGAAATTAATGAATGATAAATGAATACCTAAGCAGAGTCGAGCAAGAACAAATTCCTCCTTGTGATTCCTGCGAAAACAAGACTGCCACAATTTGACAAACGTCTTGATCTTGAAAAGCTTGTTACCAATCTTTTCAGAGCAAGATCTCTGCCACAGTGCCCGGAGCTTGATAGAAAATCGATGCTGGAAGTTGAAGTATGGAACTGGCAGTGGAGAGTAAGATAGAGGCGAGGCACCCAACAGAAGAGAACGGTGGTCGTGACTGCCAGATGAAGGAGCTGCTGGCAGATCTTGGAGAGAACAGGGTGAGGCCGATGCTTCACCGAGATCAAAGCCTGTAGCGAGCAAAACGAGTTGATGTAGAGGACACACCGATAATGACGCTTAGCTGCTTTGTGGTCCAAGGCAATGCTGATAGCATGCAACTCCACAGTGAAGATGAAACACTGCTGTGGGATTTGGTCTGCAATGATGGCATCACAGCAGACCACGGCCAATACCCCTAAAGTGTCTGACTTCAAGCCATCTGTGAAGACAAGCAAGAAGTCTGGGTGCTCAGCATGATGGCTGGCAAAGAATAACTGATACACACAGTCAGGTGTAAAGGTCTTCCCCATCCTACAAATACAAAAATTCGCAGGAAGGGAAAGAGTGAGCCACGGTGGGAGTGGCTCGGCTGTCGACTGTGAAACACTATCAAGACAGGTGTTAATGTCGCGCAGGTAACCTTGGGCACATAAACTGAAAAGACAAATGGCAGTCTGTCGATTCTGATATAACATTTCCCACTGGGGACTGAAAACGCACTCCCAAGTGAGATGGCCAGGCAGGGAATGCAATTTTGCAGCATACTGAAGGGACAACTGCCGACAGCGAAGAGATAATGAAGGTTCGTCTCGTCGGTCTCAACATAAAGATTCTGGACCAGAGAAGTGCAGAAGGCCCCAGTGAAAAAAAAGGAGCATCTAATGGTAGAGGGGGCCCAGTACCTTCACCACCGAATCCTGGGCAGAGTTGTACACCAGGGATCCATAGTCCAGTTTCGACTGGACAAATGCACGGTAAAGGCGGAGCAAAGAACATCAATCTGCCTTCTAGGAGAGAGAGGAGGGGAGCTTGAGGATGTTCAATGCCCGAGTACACTTGAACCTGAGATGTCGGATGTGTAGTAAAAAGATCAATTTCCGGTCAAAGATGAGACCAAGAAACTTCGTCTCCACCACAAATTGAATGATGTCACCCCCGAGCTGCAGCTCAGGGTCCAGTTGAAGATTATGCTTGTGGAAAAAGTGCACACAAGTGGTCTTCTGTGGGAAAAACCGAAATCCATTGGCCATCACCCAAACTGAGAGAATGTTCAGAGCAGTTTGCAATTGTTGTTCGATGACCCTCATGCTGGATGACAAGCAAAAGATGCTAAAGTCGTCAACCTAGAGGCCATTGCCTACAGTTGGAGGAAGTAGGCATGCAACAGAATTTATCTTGACAGCGAAACATGTAACTCTCAGGATGCAGCCTTGTGGCACCCCCTGTTCTTGGGGGAAAGGCAATGACAGAGTGTTTCTGACATGAACTCAAAAAGTATGAGAAGATAAAAAATTTGCAAAAAAGTTCAATATGTGACCTCTCAAGCTGAAGCTATGGAGGTCACAAAGAATGCTGAATGTCCATGCTGTGTGTCATATGCTTTTTTGATGTTGAAGAATATGGACACCTAATGCTCTCGGTGTAAAAACAAATTTCTGATTGCTGATTCGAGGCAGAGTAGGTGGTCTAATGTAGACCGTTGCCTGCAAAAAGCCACAATGGATATTGGAAAGAAGGCTGTATGTTCCAAATAACAGACAAGCCTGGTATTTACCATTCTTTTGAACACCTTGCAGATGCAGCTTATCAATGCAATCAAACACCCCCCAAGCCTCGTTCTAGGCCTTAAGAGTTGCGGTGCAGTTGGGTTTCCACCACAGTTTTGAGAACCGTGGAAACCAAGTCGAGGTCTGAGAAATGGTAGAGGCAGCTGCATGGACGATGCAGTCCATCATCTCTGGCACTACAATATTGATTGGCTCCTGGCTGACAGAGAGGTCATTGAGCTCAGAAAGGAGCTTGAAGCCACTCCAGTCAGCCCGATCAAGCGTCCACCAGGATACACGTGCAAGGCTGCAAGGAACCCCATGGGAGGTGGTGCACACCACGGGGAGGTGATCACTTCTGTATGGATTGTCCTCGACCTCCCATGTAAAGAGTGGAATGGATCGAGGAGGAGCAGATGAGGAAGTAAGTGCTGACACCCATGTTCAATAGGGAGAGTGAAGGATCCAAGAACTACTGCTCCAGGACCCCACCCTCCCATTGGTGTCAACACTTCCCCAGAGTGGACTGTGTCTGGTGAAATCCTCCATGATGAGAAAGGGGGACGGCAGCTGCGATACAAGATCATCAAGGTCTTCCCAAAACACGAGACTCCCGGGTAGTAGGTAGACAGAGGCAGACAGTCAATGAAAAGCCCACAAAGAGGTGGATGGCAACCTTCTCCAAGTTGTGGTGAGGGGTATGTCCTGAAATGGAGAATGGTTTCTCATGAAGATGGCGACATTCCCACGAGCCAGAGTCCCATCAAATGAGAGAGAAATGCTGGAGAGTGGGATTGTTGGCTGTCTGCAAGTATGTCTCCTGCAGGCACAAGCAGAAGGGCTCGTGTGTCCTCTCAGGAGGACCTTGATGTCATCAATATTCCTCTGGAATCCACAACAATTCCATTGTAAAAGTGTGGTCATCTTAATGGCCCTTTGGACTTAGCTCTTCGGCACTTTATTGTTTCAGCACTTTTATGACATAGACAGGGCTTATATTTGCTTCTTTTTTGCTTATCATACATAACTTAGTGTTTTGCAGGCTTGACCAAAGTAATCAATACATCTGTGTCTGATTCTATTTGTGAGTTTTCATTCATTCATTTCCTTACCTGCGGATATTAACCTCAGGTAAGGCCATCCCATGGCCGAGTAGTTAGCGCGCTTGGCTACTGATCTAAGGGACCTGGGTTCGAGCCCTCGGTAAGGCATGGCTGTTTGTGTCGTTTTTCTGCTGAGGTCCTGCCATCCTCTCAGACCTACTGTGGCATATAAACTGACAGGCTCCTGTCAGACCTCTGTGGCAAGCAGCTGCTTGAGGGGGTTGTTTTACCTCTGAGCGGCACTTTTTTGCACACCATGGGCTAAATGGCCAAGTCACATGGACCCCGAAGGCTCAGAGAAGGTTGGGGAAGGGGACCCACTGGAACAGCTGTTGGGAGAAAGATGATAGCCTCACGTCAAGGCCATCCAGTGTGTTCTTTAACGTGCACAGGGTATAGCTCTCCCACACACGGGGCCACGGCTTAACGTCCCATCCGACGGACGGTGGCCTTTCCAAGCCCATCGGTGTCCCCTACTGACCGTGGGCAGGGCGGGGAATTTTGCGGAGATAAATCTCAACGCTGACCCAGCTGGGACTCGAACCTGGGAACTACAGATTACGAGCCTGGCGCGCTACCGACTGAGCCACCCCCGTCCCCACTGCTTGAGGGGGTAAGGAGGTACTAATTTTATTTTCATTAGTTACATCAGGCTGTTTTCTCTCACTAACTTCGACCAGTGTTTCAGACAAATCAATTCCATATGCAGGATCACATTTATCATTAAATTCTTCTGGTTCATTTTCAATTTAGACTTTTCTCACTTCACTATTACTATCAGCATTCAGTGAGCATATAGTAATTTTATTTGATTATTCTCTATTTCAGTGACATTTTTTACATTTAATATCAAAATAATTACACAGAGACTTATTCTTACCTCTAGACAAATTACATTCTTACTCTAAATGCCAGTTAGTTTATTACTTCCTCTTATTGCAGGAATCTCCACTCTCTCTCTGTAAGGTGCAAACTCCTTAACATATATTTCTCATTTAGACATTCATTGTGTAAAGTATTTCTTATCTGTAGCTTCCTGCTTATTAATAACTTGGCCATTTACCATAGTTCATATACAGTGAGTCTGCTTTGAATTTGCAACATCTACCTAATACCTCATGGGATCATCTTTTGCTCATAATACAACACATACCTGCTGGATCATGGACTGCACAAGGTGCTGCAGGGTGTACTGTGGTAGTGGTGCCATGCATTCCACACAGTCTCATAATGCCTGCACATTGCCAGGTGGAGTGTCAGAGCATCGAATCATCTTTTCCAATAGGTCCCATACATGCTCAACTGGGCAACCATGGGACAATGGAGAGGTCATTGTCATGTTCAAGGCAGATATCACCTGCCTTCGAGTGGTTAGAGCGCTTGGCTACTGATCTAAGGGACCTGGGTTCGAGCCCCGGGTATATGGACAGATATTGGAGTTGTCTGGATACAGTGTCATTACAAACGGATGTACTTGGTTGGTGACAATGGGAAGGTAGGTGATCCTGTCAAGCTGTTGATTCACTGTGATCAGTGAACCCAGGATGTCGTGAAAACAATTCCCAAGCCATAAGACCACTGCCTCTAGCTTGCTGAACACCGATGGTGCATCTTGATACCATGGCCTCATGTTGCTTTTTCCAAATGCGAACATGCCCTTCAGCATGATGGAGTTGGAAATTGGATTCATCTGACTAGGTGACAGATTTGCACATGTCAGTGGTCTGGTATTGGTGCTGACATGCCCATGCAAGACAGTTTCTTTGGTCTCACAGTGAGCATGGATACCTGTGACAGCCTTGACTGTCATAGCCCACATGAGCTAATGTCCATTACAATGTTTGTGTGGATATTGTTCTTGCCATTCCAACATTACACTGGGTGATTAGATGAGCCACTGCTGTGTTATGAGATAGGACTCATGTCACTAATCATGGCCACCAACCATATGTGTCACCTTTGGCTGGTTTTTCGACTGTTAATTGAGCCAGCCACGGTAGACTTGTCACACCACAGAATGGGGGCAGTTCACCATGGTAGCTGTTGTTGAGATACTGGCACTGAACTTCATGCCCCCACAATCATGTTGGGTGGACAACTTACGGTTTATTTTAACCATCACCAGCGATGGTGTTGGAAAAATAGGCGGTCTGTGTACATGTCCTCGGAGTTGTCCGAGTGATATAGATCAGAGACCTCCAAACAAGGAGCGTTAAAAGTTTCTTTTTGGGTCATGTGTGATGGTCCCCTCATTCACTTTTACTTTTCCTCAACCAGTTTTACATTATTTATGTTATATTTATCATTTTGGGGATTATTATTTCATTTTGGACTTGATTACAATTCTCTTTTCTGAGATGAAGAAGGAATGCACAACTCTGACTTTTGACTTGTCAGCTGCTAATGCGTGTGTGTAGGACACGACCACTGTTGATCTTAGCTAGCACGATCGTTAGATTATGCAAATGTTTTTCTCAGCGTGCAACAGACACGTGCCAGATTATACACCCACGTATCTAAGTGATGTTAGGTCACAGAATTAGGAGTTGAAGTAGGAGTTGAATTGGATTGGAGTAGAGAGAGTAGTAGAAGGAGGAGATGTCAGTAAGAATGTGTTGTGTAGATAGGAGTTGTTAGTTACTCTAACTTTTTGCATTCATCAACTGAATTGGCGAGTCTTTGAATTTTTTGGAAATAAACTTTGTTATAGAAATATACTGATTTTTACTATTTTTCTCTTAAGCAACATTAACTGATTTTGGATTAGATTTAAACTTTAATTAAACTTGACAATCCTTTTTGAATTCTTACTCAATAAGTAATGCTATAAATATAAAACAAACTCTATTTCAACTTTATTTGGCAAGTTAATATTGCCTGGTGCCTGAGAAGCTATCCAGAATTTTGAATAAATTTGTATCAGACAAAAGGTTCAAATTGAAAAGTTAATAATCTTTGGAGCATTATAGAGACAATAAAGAAAGTGCTGCCATAACAGGGAGTGTATATATGTATATATATATATATAAATTTTATGTTATTTAACATGATTATCAAAGTTGAACCAATTTGTGAGCTCATTAGTTATTTGTACTAATCATTGATTTAATGGAGTTTAAGCCAAAATTTTTGTTGAGCAAGAAGCTTAACTTTTGTATCAGTCAATGGTACTAAAGTTTCAGCACAGCTCCTTTGGGAGGAGGGTGCTGTAAAGCTCAATAAGAAGAGGTAACTAATGCATTTTTTTATTTCAGTTAGCTTGCGATTTATTGTGTTTAGGTGAAGTTTTAGTGGATGATTACATTTCTGCTTGTTTGATGTAGTTAAGAGGATTTAATGGTGTTCCAATACTCATTTCTTTTATGTGTGGTAGGCACGGAAGATTAAATTTCACATATTTGAATTGTGGTTAGGGGAATAAGTGGAAGTTCTGTACCCTGCTTGATATATCTGTATTTATATTCTGTGAAAGAGCAGAATTTAATGTAATTGAATTTTTTCTTTAGCCTTTTTAGAAGTTAAGCAGGACAGGAGTAATATTAACCAGCTTTTTGTACAGGTTATTGCATGCAACTTTTGAAGTTTGTATCAGAATGTGATACTAGTTAGTCCGATAACGCTAGTATGCAGTTAACTGCCACAGTCATTGGTATATATTTACACTAAGTAGCTTTACACTCTTGATAGGTGGAATGGGAGGAGGTACTTTTGGTTGTGATGGAAAATTCTGTCAAAGTGAGAGTAGATCTTCTTTTCAAAATTTGCGTAAGCATACTTTTACTTTATTTTATGTTCATCAATGTGTAAATGACGTGAGAAGTGTCCTATTATTCTAAATTTGCTCATCAAAATCTGCTAGGTCAAATTTTGACTCCCTTTGGGAGGGAGAGTTGTGATGGTCCACCCATTCACTTTTACTTTTCCTTAACCAGTTTTACATTATTTTTATCATTTAGAGCAGGGGTGGGCAATTGTTTTCGTATCTACACTGCGCATGCGTATTGACGTGGCTGTCCTAGTGGAAAATACAAGACGAATCTTCGGTCGCACACGGGAAGGAAATCTCGGTTCAAGGCGGATTTTTCTGACTGTCTTGGCGGGCCACAAAAAACACTTAGTGGGCTGAATGTGGCCCGCGGGCCATTTGCCCACCCCTGATTTAGAGGATTATTATTTCATTTTGGACTTGATCAAATTCTTTTTTCCAAGCCATAGAAGGAGCTGCGTATGTGCAACTCCAACTTTTGATTGTCAGCTGCTAATGTGTGTAGGACATGACCCTTGTTGCGTCATAGCTAGTGAGATCGTCAGATTATGCAAATGTTTTTCCTGGCGTGCAACAGACACATGCCGGATTGTACACCGCATGTATCTAAGTGACATTAGGTCACAGAGCTAGAAGGAATTGAAGTAGGAGTTGAATTGGATTAGAGTAGAGAGAGTAGTAGTAGGAGGAGTAGGTAGATGTGAGTTGTTAGTTACTCTAATTTTTTGTATTCATTAACTGAATTGGTGAATCTTTGATTTTTTTGGAAATAAACTTTGTGTGTTATAGAAATATATTATTTTTTTTCTATTTTTCTCTTGAGCAATATTAATTGATTTGGATTAGATTTAAACTTTAATTAATTTGACAATCCTTTTCGAATTCTTACTCAATAAGTAATGCTATAAATACAAAACGAACCCTATTTCAACTTTATATGGCAAGTTAGTATTGCTTGGTACCCAACAAACTATCCAGAATTTTGAATAAATTTGGATCATATGAAAGGTCCAACTTGAAAAGTTAATAATCTTTAGGGCATTACACCCAGTGGGGGCCCCTTAGGTTTGAAAGGTGTTGCTGTCTGTGGGTGGGAAGGAGGGCTTTCCAGAGGTGGGAGCAGAAGGCACAGATGCAGGAATAGAAACTAGAGTTGATGTCGAGATCAACACTGACTTCGGCTTCACCTGTGTCAAGAGGTACTTGGCAGCAGGCGAGAAAGATTCAGCAGGTGGAATGATGATGTTTGTCTGCACCGCCACAGAAGCCATCATAAAGATGTACTTTCCGATGACCACACCAACATAGGAAACCTTGCCAGGTGGGGCAGGCGGTGCAGCCAACTTTCTTGCTTCTGCTTAAGAGATGTTGTTTAGGGTTTTTAGCCTCTGTACCTCTTTGTCCTCCAGCAACTTTGGACAGTCACGGGAATAAGCAGGATGTTTGCCACTACAGTTTACGCAGCATGCCTTTTCTGCTGTGCAGTCATGATCGAGGTGATCCTGCTGGTGATCCTGGTTGGATCCTGGAAGGTGATCCTGGCTGCTACAATGAGCACAGGTGGGTTTCCCTCAGCATGCTGTGTGGGTATGGGCGAACCTCTGACACTGAAAGTAGTGCAAGGGGTTTGAACTGTATGGCTGTACCTCGCAGGAAGGTAACCTGACTTGATCGAAGTCGGCAGGCGTGGCTGTTGAATGTGATAATTAATACCCAGGTGGGTACTAATTACCCATCACAGAGTTGTGAAACCCAGTGGATTGCTATTGTTCCCTGGAATGACAGCTCTGAGAGGATTTTTTCCTCAGAAACCTTGAGGAAGCCTCACTCGGAGATCACACCCTGGGAGGAATTAAGCATTTTGTGTGGAGTGATGGTGACTGCTACTCTACCAATTGCTGTTACATTCAAGAGGAGCTCAGAATGTTTTGAGCAAGCAGTTTCCACCTGCAAGTCACCAGATTTTAGGCGCTTGACAGATTTTGGTTCTCTCGCAAGACCTTTCAATCCCTTATTGATAAAAAAAATGGGGACATGTCCCCAATCACCCATAGAATGGATGACCAGGAACCTTAGGAATGGAGAAACACAACATGGCAATGGCGACAATGACAACGAAGACAGGGGCTCGTGCTGAGCTCTTTTTGTGACATTCGCTGAAGAAGTTTCATTTTTGGAATTCATGGTTGTTGTTTGTGGTTCAGTGTCCATTGTCCCCACCCACCACAGAGTCCAACAAGGGGATGCCCAATTGGGCACCATACCCCCACAGCCACCAGTGAGCCAAGCCCTCACAACTAAAGAAAAGTAAAAGAGAAATGTCAAAAACTCACTCAAGTCCTTACAAAAGAAAATAAGTGAAGAAATAATAAAGTGTGAGGAAAGAACTGCCTCATAAAAGAAAGAAAACTATAAAATTAGTGAACACGTGGGGAAATTTGCAAACCATTAAATAAGTGAAAAAATAAAGAAATGTGAGAAGCAAACTGGCCTCACAAACCATTGTCCAGACTTGGGCAAGGCTACTCACCACTCTGCATAGTTGACCTTAGCAAGACCTGCTCACCAGACGATTGATCCTGAGGGGCCCAGTCCAGGACCTCCTTCCATTTACCTGATGCAGAGGCAAAAGCAGTGTATAGCGGCGGCCCCAGAATTCACTGCCCAGCCATGTGACAGACAGGCCCCAATGGCAAAATAGCCAAAGGGGACCCCCCAGTCAAGAGCCGAGGACTCCTGAGCAGAATCCTCCTTTCTAGGGACACAGGTCTCCACGCATGGCAAACACATGGGCGAGCGTTCAGGACCCTGTGAAGTTGCTCAAGCCAGTGGAACCTTCACAGGGTGGTCCCCTCACCATGGACAGGAGCTCGCACCAAGGGGGCATGATGAGCAATGTGGATTCATAAGTTATAGGGTATGTGTAGATCAGATATTTTCACTCAGGCAGATCCTTGAGAAATGTTTAGTTTCAGAAACCTTTGGTTACTAGCTTTGTTGATTTCATAAAAGGTTTTGACTCTGCTAATCACCATAATTTGTGGTTAGATTTAGTTCTTACACATAATTATTGTAGTTCTACTTAAATGTAAAGCTGCAAACCCTTCAAATCACTCAACCTAAATTTCATAATCACAAGATAGGTGATAGTTAATTATATCATGGTTAAATACACTTTACATTATTGTTAAAGTGGTAAGAGAGGAAAGACGTTTTTCACTGCTTTATCCAAGTTGATGACAACGTGTTTGGGGGAATGGTTTTTACCAGTTTATCCAAGTTGATATTAAACTCCTTAGAGTTCACATCTGCAAACCCTTCAAATCACTCAACCTAAATCTCATAATCAGAAGAAGAAGTTAATTATATCATGGTTGAATACACTTTACATTATTGTTAAAGTGGTAAGAGAGGAAAGACGTTTTTTACTGCTTTATCCAAGTTGATGACAAAGTCTTTGGGGGAAGGGTTTTTACCACTTTATCCAAGTTAATATTAAACTCCTTAGAGTTCACAGGCTGACACACTCTTTCAGGGACACACTGTTAGTGATTTTCATGGTCTACCTTTTGTTGAGATGCCAGTCCTGTTTACACACTCTTGAGTGGCTTGGCACTGTTGTTGCATGTGCACTCAGTTTTTCTGCAGCATTTATCACTCTTCTTATCTATCAAAAAAGATATAAGAGGTAACACCATGGTTGATAGATAAGAAGAGTGATAAATGACAGAGAAAAACTGAGTGCACATGCAACAACAGTACCGAGCCACTCAAGAGTGTGTAAACAGGACTGGCATCACAACGAAAGGTAGACCACGAAAATCAACAATCTAAAATTGTCCGTAAAATAGTGCTTCAGCCTGTGAACTCCAAAGAGTTTAATATCAACTTGAATAAAGCAGTAAAAAAAACGTTTTTCCACTCTAACCACTTTAACAATAATGTAAAGGGTATTCAACTATGACATAATTAACTGTCACCTATCTAGTGATCATGAGATTTAGGTTGAGAGTAATTTGAAGGGTTTGCAGCTTTTGGTTTAAGTAGAACTACAATGATTATGTGTAAGAACTAAATGTAATAACTTGTCATTGTGCTTTTATTACGAATTTTAAATTTATGGTTGATTGTGAGAGCGTATGTCACACCAGTCAAGTTAGTTAACATAATGAAAGATCTCTATAATAACACAGAGTCATGTGTGAGAGTTGGTAAGGTTTTTAGCAATTGGTTTAGCATTGCTTCTGGTGTTCAACAAGAGTGGATTTTGTCTCGTTTTCTCCTTAGTTTGGTTATTGATTACGTTATGCAAAATTTACTGCAAGGGAAAGATTTTCGGCTTAAATGAACTGGAGATGTGAAAATTTCTGATTTAGATTATGCTGATGATTTAGCCCTTTTGGCAAATGATGTTCATGAGATAAACTCTTTCCTTTGAGCTATTGATGAGACTGGTAGTAGAGTAGGTTTGGTTATTAGAGAGAAAACTAAAGTGATGAAAATTGTTCAGGCAGGTTGTGATTCAGTTAATCTGAATGGTTGCAGTCTTGAGCAGGTGTCACAGTTTAATTATCTTGGGAGCTATGTAACAGATACTGGCGATGTGCAGCATGAGATTAACAGACAAATAGGGATTGCTGCTGGGACTTTTAAGAATCTATGGAGAGTGTGGAAAAATAGGCGTATACACTTAAAGACTAAAATTAGACTGTATAACAGTTTGGTTCTTTCTAGGGTTAGTTATGGTAGATGTTAAACTAGATACTTTTAATTCTAGATGCTTACACAGTATCTTGGGCATTGGGTGGTTCAGCTTTGCAACTAATGATGAGAATAGGCAAAGGAGTCGGCAACCTCCTTTAAGCAGCATATTGTGTAGAGAGAGACTCCATTGGTTTGGCCATGCTGCCCATATGGATAATCATAGATTAGTGAATAGGATTATGAAAGTGTGCCTAAAGGCCTCAAAAAGATGGGGAGACCTAGGATGCGATGGGCAGACAATGTGAAACAGGACCTTGTTAGAATTGGTGCACAGTGGCCAGATGCAGCAGATGTAGCTCAGGACAGATATGCTTGGAGAACTAAATTGCAAGGTCTGGTTGGACCTCTGCAATCCATGGCTGCTTCAGGATGATGACGATGATGATAAAACAGTTAATAGAAAAAATTATGTTGCATATGAAAAGGCTATTTATTTCTGAATAACTGAAAAATAAATTTTTTACTTAAATCAGCAAAATCACTATCTTTTTGTAACATATTTTCTTGGTACTATACTATGAGAAATGCCAAAACTTTTGTCAACTTACATATCTGCTCACATGTGTCAGTTGCACGCCAAGTGTAAAGTCAGTGACATTAGGTCATGGGAACAGAAGGGAGAGAAAACGTTAGTAGCAGAGTAGAGATGGAACTGTAGGAGCTCAGAGTATTAGTAGAGTTAGTGGTAGTTGAGTGTAGGGGAGATGGAGTTGGATGGAGCCATAGGTGCTCAGAGACAGTAGTAATGTTGAGTAGTTAGTGTGATGCTGCTACTGTGAAGTTTATTTGCAGAGAATTGCCTTTTTTGTGAAAAGATTCTTCGTGTGAATCTAGATTTTTTGAATAAACATTATTTTATTAAATAGTTTTGACTTTCTAATTTTTTCTCTTGAGCAGAGTTTATTTAGACTTGATTAAAGTTAAAAATTTATATTGACAATCACTAATTTAAGTTATTTCCTGCAGTAAATACTATTAATAAAAATAAGAAAAGAATCCTCATTTAACCTAATTGGCAAGAGAAATTTCCTGGTGCACGAGTTATCTGACAACTTAAACATACATTTTGGAGTGTTACAATTTCAATTTGTGATTCTTCTTTTTGTACTCCATCAAATAACTGTCGGTGCTTTTATATCATCATAAAATCCATCTGAATTAAAGAACTGCATCTGAACCACTCTTGAGTTGCGACTAGCTGCATATATCTATATACATCTATAGCAATTTTTTACAATTTCTACATTATTTCTTTATCTTGTCTAGCACTATCAGTGTTTAGTGAAATCTTTGTTTACTTATCTTAATAAAATTTTGCATCATCATCCTCATCCTCAAGCAGCCATGGGCTACGGAGGTCCAACCAGACCGTGCAATTTAGTTCTCCAAGCAAGTCTATCCTGAGCTACATCTACTGCATCTGGCCACTGCACACCAATTCTAACAAGGTCCTGTTTGACATTGTCTGCCCACTGCATCCTAGGTCTCCCCTTCTTTCTGAGGCCTTTAGGCACACTTTTCATAACCCTATTCGCCAATCTATAATTATTCATATGGGCAACATGGTCAAACCAACGGAGTCTCTCTCTGCACAATATGCTGCTTAAAGGAGGTTGCAAACTCCTTTGCCTAACATCATCATTAGTTACAAAGTTGAACCACCAAATGCCCAAGATACTGCGTAAGCATCTGGAATCAAAAGCATCTAGTTTCCTGTTATCCTGTTTACAATGGGGCGGGGGTGGCTCAGTCAGTAGCGCGCCAGGCTCGTAATCTGTAGTTCCTAGGTTCGAGTCCCAGTTGGGTCAGCGTTGAGATTTATCTCCGCAAAATTCACCACCCTGCCCACGGTCAGTAGGGGACACCGATGGGCTTGGAAAGGCCGCCGTCCATCGGATGGGACGTTAAGCCGTGGCCCCGTGTGAAGGAGAGCCATACCCTGTGTACGTTAAAGAACACTCTGGATGGCCTTGACGGGAGGCTACCATCTGTCTCCCAACAGCTGTTCCAGTGGGTCCCCTCCCCCAACCTTCTCTGAGCCTTCGGGGTCCATGTGACCTGGCCATTTAGCCCATGGTGTGCAAAAAAGTGCCGCTCAGAGGTAAAACAACCCAACCCAATCCTGTTTACAAAGTGTCCAAGTTTCACTACCATAACTAACCCTAGAAAGAACCAAACTATTATACAGTCTAATTTTAGTCTTTAGGTGTATACGCCTATTTCTCCACAATCTCCATAGATTCTTAAAAGTCCCGGCAGCAATACCTATTCGTCTGTTAATCTCATGCCGCACATCACCATTATCTGTTACATAGCTCCCAAGATAATTAAACTGTGACACCTGCTCAAGACTGCAACCATTCAGAGTAACTGAATCAAAGCCTGCCTGACCAATTTTCATCACTTTAGTTTTCTCTCTGTTTATAACCAAACCTACTCTATTACCAGTCTCATCAACAGCTCGAATGAAAGAGTTCCTCTTATCAACATCATTTGCCAAAAGGGCTAAATCATCAGCATAATCTAAATCAGAAATTTTCGTATCTCCAGTCCATTTAAGGCCAAAATCTTTCCCTTGAAGTGAATTTTGCATAACATAGTCAATAACCAAGCTAAAGAGAAAAGGAGACAAAATGCACCCTTGTTGAACACCAGAAGTAATGCTAAACCAATTGCACAAACCTTATCAACTCTCACACATGACTCAGTGTTATTATAGAGAGCTTTCATTATGTTAACTAACTTGTCAGGTATACCATAGGATCTCACAATCAACCACAAATTATGACGATCAACAGAGTCAAAAGCCTTTTTGAAATCAACAAAAGCTAGCAACCAAAGGTTTCTGAAACTCTAAACATTTCTCAAGAATCTGCCCAAGTGAAAATATCTGATCCACACATCCCCTACCACTTCTGAATCCACATTGCTCATCACGCAATTGACTGTCAACCAGATTCTTAATTCTATTAAGCACAATCATGGAAAGAACTTTACCTGGAACAGAGAGTAGGCTGATACCCCTATAGTTATCACAAGAACTGCAATCACCTTTTTTGAAAATAGGGATAACAATAGCTCTGGTAAAATCCTTAGGAACCATGCCTTTATCATAAAAGATATTCAGAATTTCAGTCATCCAAGTGGTAACCGAAACATTACCAGCTCTAAGCATTTCGGTAGTAATTTCATCTACCCCTGGGGATTTATGTAGTTAAGTTTAGAAATAGCCAAAATAACTTCAGACTGTGTTATAGGGCCAACATTAAAGCCACCAATGCATCTATCATCATTACAAACAATGGGAGTAGAACTAACCACACTGTTTAGAACATCACTGAAATGCTCAGCCCACCTAGCCATTACAGAATCCTCCCCTTCTATAACCTTACCTTGTTTATCCTTCAATCCTTGTATACCTGTACGTTTTCTACCACACAAAACATTAACTATCTGGTACAGCTCTCTGCTGTTGTGCTGTCTAACTGCTTCCTCGGCTTTGTCAGCCAAACCATCAAGCCAAAGATTCTTATCAGCAGCTAACTGATCTTTTACACGTTTATTAAGTTCTCTGTAATGCTTTCTATTAGGACTAGTAGGGTATTGATTAAGGACATTCCTGCAGTTCTTTCTTTCCGAAATAAGCTCAAGTGCCTTATCACTCAGATAAATTATGAACAAAATTTCAATCTTTATATTTTAAACGGACTTTAAGTAGAAATTATGAAAAAAATTTCAATCTTTATATTTTAAACGGACTTTAAGTAGAACATTTGAAGGAACTGATAAGTTTCATTATGTATTCATAATATAGGTATACATGTTTTAAACAACTTCATTTATAATCCATAACCAGGCATATCATCATCATCATCATCCTCAAGCAGCCATGGGCTACGGAGGTCCAACCAGACCACGCAGTTTACTTCTCCAAGCATATCTGTCCTGAGCTACATCTGCTGCATCCGGCCACTGCACACCAATTCTAACAAGGTCCTGTTTGACATTGTCTGCCCACCGCATCCTAGGTCTCCCCCTCCTTCTGAAGCCTCTAGGCACACTGTTCATCACCCTATTCGCCAATCTATAATTATCCATACGGGCAACATGGCCAAACCAGCGGAGTCTCTCTCTGCACAATATGCTGCTTAAAGGAGGTTGCAGACTCCTTTGCCTAACCTCATCATTAGTTACAAAGTTAAACCACCTAATACCCAAGATACTGCGTAAGCATCTAGAATCAAAAGCATCTAGTTTCCTGTTATCTTGTTTACACAGCGTCCAAGTTTCACTACCATAACTAACCCTAGAAAGAACCAAACTATTATACAGTCTAATTTTAGTCTTTAGGTGTATACGCCTATTTCTCCACAATCGCCATAGATTCTTAAAAGTCCCGGCAGCAATACCTATTCGTCTGTTAATCTCATGCCGCACATCACCAGTATCAGTTACATAGCTCCCAAGATAATTAAACTGTGACACCTGCTCAAGACTGCAACCATTCAGATTAACTGAATCACAGCCTGCCTGACCAATTTTCATCACTTTAGTTTTCTCTCTGTTTATAACCAAACCTACTGTACTCCCAGTCTCATCAACAGTTCGAATGAAAGAGTTCATCTCATCAACATCATTTGCCAAAAGGGCTAAATCATCAGCATAATCTAAATCAGAAATTTTCGTATCTCCAGCCCATTTAAGGCCAAAAGCTTTCCCTTGAAGTGAATTTCGCATAACATAATCAACAACCAAACTAAAGAGAAAAGGAGACAAAATGCACCCTTGTCGAACACCAGAAGTAATGCTAAACCAATTGCTACAAGACTTACCAACTCTCACACATGACTCAGTGTTATTATAGAGAGCTTTCATTATGTTAACTAACTTGTCTGGTATACCATATGATCTCACAATCAACCACAAATTATGACGATCAACAGAGTCGAAAGCCTTTTTGAAATCAACAAAGCCAGCAACCAAAGGTTTCTGAAACTCTAAACATTTCTCAAGAATCTGCCTAAGTGAAAATATCTGATCTACACATCCCCTACCACTTCTGAATCCACATTGCTCATCACGCAATTGCCTGTCAACCAGATTCTTAATTCTATTAAGCACAATCATGGAAAGAACTTTACCTGGAACAGAGAGTAGGCTGATACCCCTATAGTTATCACAAGAACTGCGATCACCTTTTTTGAAAATAGGGATAATAATAGCTCTGGTAAAATCTTTAGGAACCATGCCTTTATCATAAAAGTTATTCAAAATTTCAGTCATCCAAGTGATAACCAAAACATTCCCAGCTCTGAGCATTTCTGTAGTAATTTCATCTACCCCTGGGGATTTATGAAGTTTCAGTTTAGAGATAGCCAAACTAACTTCAGATTGTGTTATAGGGCCAACATTAAAGCTGCCAATGCATCTATCATCATTACAAACAATGGGAGTAGAACTAACCACACTGTTTAGAACATCACTGAAATGCTCAGCCCACCTAGCCATGAGAGAATCCTCACCTTCTATAACCTTACCTTGTCTATCCTTCAATCCCTGTATGCCTGTCCGTTTTCTACCACATAAAACATTAACTATCTGGTACAGCTGTCTGCTGTTGTGCTGCCTAACCGCTTCCTCAGCTTTGTCAGCCAAGCTATCAAGCCAAAGATTTTTATCAGTAGCTAACTGATCCTTTACACGTTTATTAAGCTCTCTGTAATCTTTTCTATTAGGACTAGTAGGGTACTGATTAAGGACATTCCTGCAATTCCTTCTTTCTGAAATAAGCTCAATTGCCTTGTCACTTAAATAATTCTGCCTCCTCTGCTCCTTTTTCCCTAAAAGAGTACTGTTAGTTTCCAAAAAAGCCTGTTTAAAATGGCCCCATTCTTCCTCAACTTCAGTATTAAGCAAACCATGACCGTCATAATGAAAATAAATTGAAATGGAATATCAAAAATACTAACAAACTGCAATTACACTAGATGTTTGTAGTTCTGATAATATTTTTATAAAGCAAAAAGATAACAAACATAAAGCAATTTTTACCTTGAGCAGATCTCATACAACATTCTTGCACAATACCAAAAATATTAAATAGCTGTCGTTGATCAGTTAAATTTTCTTCTAACTCATTCAGAAACACATATGTGTAAGTACGAGACGGTGATTGCTGAAAAATACATGAAAACATTTGAAATGATGCATACATTGTTTCCAAATATATACAAATGATGCACAACAGCTGTCAAAAATCACTTTTAAACTTGATATGATGACTTTGTCCATTTGAAAAACAAGTTTTAAAAATTAAAAACAACAGTTGTGTGATTCCACCTAACAGACTCATATGGAACATTGTGGTAAGATCTGGTCTGCTATCATGACATCACAGTATACCACAGCCAATCCCATCAAAGTGTCAGACTGAGCAGTCTGTGAAGACAGATAGCAAGTCCAGATGCACAGTGTGATGGCTGGCAAAAGAGTTGCTGATACATACAGTCAGTTGTGAAAGCCTTTCTCAACCTGCAAATAGAAAAATCAGAGGAAAGAGGAACAGCAAACCTAGGTGGAAGTGGCTAAGCTGTTGAGTAAGCAATATTATCGAGACTGATGTTTGCATCTCTTAGATGACCTCAAACAAGCAAACTGAACAACAAATGAGTCTGACAATTAGTATATAACATTTACCACAGTCTCAAGTGGGATGATCTGGCATGGATTGCAATTTACAAGAGTACTGCAGATGGTGAAGAGATATAAAAAAGGTTCATTGGCCTCAATGTCAAGACTGTGAACTGATGAGGCAGAAGGCCACTGTGCACACAAAGTGGACATGATGGAGGTGAGTATCCAGAACCTCATCACCATTTGCTGTGCTTGTACTCCAGTGCACAGCATAAACAAATAACATCAACCAACTTCCCAAGAGAGCATGGACCTTGACTACATTCAATGCCCATGTGTATATTTTTTAAGTTCAATTGAATTTCAATCATTTTAATTCCTAGTTAGATTGGAATGCACAAAATAACATTCATTGCAGTTAAGCATTAAGCTACACTAAGAATTTTGAAAGGACTATAAAGATTTTCTTGACAGCAGCATGCATATTCCATGTCCTTTTCAATTGTGATGCCACTCTGTCTGATTTTACCATTGCAAGCTCTATCTTTAATATGGGTAAGCACCCAAATTGGAATAGTGTATAATATACCAACAATTATTACATTTCCATGTGCAAGTTAATTTGTCTGTACTGTTTCTGCATGGTCCACTAATATAACTTCTTCTGGTCCACCTTGATTTCTGGAATACTGAAGCATAGTTTTAAAGCATGATTTGTACTAGACATTGCTGAAATCATAGTACTAACATGTTTGCATAAATTCACACTCAAACTCAATTGGACCCTAGATGATGAATGTGGTAAAAAAGATCAATTTCCAGTCAAAGATGAGACTGAGAAACTTTGTCTGCAGCACAACAGGAAGGGTGGAATCCCCAAGCTGCAGCTTGGTGTCCAAGTGAAGATTATACTTACAGGAAAAGTGCACACAAGCAGTCTTTTGGAGTGGGATGGGGGGGGGGGGAGAACAAAAATCTATTTCCTGTAGTACAGAGAGATTGTCTAGGACAGTTCAATGACCCACTTTATGGAAAAATAAAAATGCTAAAATCACCAACAAAGAGGGTACTGTCTACAGTCAGTGGAGGTTGTCTAGTGATGAAATTTATTTTGACAACAAAAAATATATTGTGGGCACTTTCACTCTCAATAAACATAGTTTCTTTACACATCCCATTAACCATTTTCTCTCCACAGGTAGTTAAAATGTGCAACACTCAAAAACAGGTTACAAAAAAGTGCAACACTCAAGATGCAGCCTTGAGAAACCACTGCTCTTGAGGGAAAGACAACAACAACATTGCCAACACATAAAGAAAATCAGTGATGAAGATGGCATGTGACCTTGCAAGCCAAAGGCATGGAAATCATGAAGAATGGCAAATCTCCATGCTGTGTCATATGTTTTTCTATGATGAAGAATACAGACACCAGGTACTCTCTACAGAATATGCAAAAATGAATGATTGATAACTGTTTCAAAGAGTATTGGTTTGTCTACAGTAGACCTTTTCTTGAAAAAATTACACTGAGCATTGGGTTGGGTTGTTGTTTTACCTCTGAGTGGCACTTTTTTGCACACCATGGGCTAAATGGCCAGATCACAAGGACCCCGAAGCCTCAGAGAAGGTTGGAGTAGGGGATCCACTGGAACAGCTGTTGGGAGACAGATGGTAGCCTCCCGTCAAGGCCATCCAGCATGTTCTTCAATGTGCACAGAGTATGGCTCTCCCGCACATAGGGCCACGGCTTAACGTCCCATCCAACGGACATCGACCTTTCCAAGTCCATCGGTGTTCTCTACTGACTGAGCATTGGAAACAATGTTGTTGGACTCTAAATACCAGAGGAATCTGGCATTTACCATTTATTCCAAGAGTTTGCACACAGCTTGTCAATGTGACTGCAAAATAATATGAAGGAATCTTCATATCTTTTCCTGTCTTCGAGATGGCTGATAAGATAGTTTCCCACCAAGACTTTCTTTTCAGGGTCAAAAACTTGGGGAATATGATAAAGATATTTTGAAAAATAGATTCTCCCTCATGATAATGGATATGCTTGTGGATCAGCAATTGCCTGTTCATTATGCTCCAGGATCAATAATGAGTGACTTTTAGTTCTTACTCATCTTACAGACTATATCCCACACAACCTTAAGTGCTCATCTGAGTGAAAGAAGATGCATACTTCACCCAAGATTCCTTTTGGCTCTGGTGCCAGATGAAATGGCTTTCACCCTGACATGCTTGAAAGCTTCAAGGATGTCAGATATCTCTCAAAAGGAGGTGGAGGTTGGCTCAGTTGGCAGTGGGCAAGGTTCATAATCTGTACACTACCAATTGAGCCAACTCTCATCCCTCTTTGTAACAGTAATCCAAAACATAAGAAATTTGAGTCCCACCTGAGCCTGTCATAAGATTAATCTCATCACTGGAAGAAGAGCTATGCACCAATCCCCTGTGATGATGCACAGAAAGGGCCAGGTGCAGCACCTAATGTCTGACCCCATGTTCTTGTGGTGCAGACTGTTAGTACCTTTCAATAGAGATACTCTCTTGTAGGAGGGAATAGAAGGGGAGGGTTGCCAGATCAGTGTGGCCTACTGATCTGGACTACTATGGCTAATTTTCTTTTTTACTACCATGCTGAGGTCAACTACACAGGGTCCTGGTGCTGACCATATATACCAACCTGAATAGAATAATGGCTCTGAGTTTGATTATGGATCCCGAATTTGCTGCACTGGTGGGCTTCTGTGGAGGGAAAATCTTCCACTGTATTTTATGTTTGTTTGTGGATTGATAGCCCCAAGTGAATAGATTCAAAGGATATGTTTTAGCAGCTGGTGGATAATTATGATCAGAGGCCATCATAGGCACCCGAACTCTTGCTTCTACGGGCATCATTAAAATTACATTGGAGGAAGTCTAACACTGTAGATGGCTTCAGCCTTTAGTAGTGGGGTAATAGTTCTTTTCCCCATGCTTCTGATTAGGGAGCTGTTTGATATTGTGGGCACTTTCTCTCTCAATAAACATAGTTTCTTTAAACATCCCATTAACCATTTTCTCTCCATAGGTAGTTGAAATGTGACAACTATGCACAGGGAATTTTCTCTTGATGTCTCCACACAAGAATTCCACCATTATAACTTAGGTATTCTTCACTTCCAAGTTGGTTGGTTGGTTGGGGTTTTATGGTGCAAGAGCAGCTAAGGCTATATTGTGCTAAACAAAAAGACATAAAGGGATAAAAGTCAGTTAACCCATAACCAAAGTTAAAATTGACAGAAACAAAATGGCACAATAAAGATGAGTATAAAAAAGACGAATAAAAAGAATCAACAAGTGTATAAGTCAACAATAAAAATGGGTGTATAGTACCCATTTAAAATCAGACACAAGTGTATAATATAGGAAACAAAGTAAAAAAACAAATGTGTAAAATAACCAGTAAAACGTAAAAATGCAAAAACAGTGGTTAAAACAGAACCATCAAATAAGAGATGTCCAAGTGTAAGGGGCTCTGATGTAAAATCGTGAAAGCTAAAAAACATACATCATTCAAAATTAAAACAGGGACAATGAAATAAAATGTGTTTTACAGTTAAAATGGTGTCACAAAACTTGCACTTAGGTTCATCGTCCGCCTGAAGAAGAAATGAATGAGTGATAAACAAATGACCTAAGCAAAGCCAAACAAGTACAACTTCCTCCTTGATATTCCTGTGAAAACAAGACTGCTACGTTTGACAATGGGCTTGATCTTGAAAAGCTTGTTACCAACATGTTCAGACCAAGATCTCTGCCACTGTGCCCGGAGCTCAATGGAACCAGCAGCAAAGAGTAGGATAAGGGCGTGGCATCTGCCATGTCATTGCCCCTGATCCCAACATGACCAGGCACCTAACAGAAGAGAACGTGGTGGTGGCTGCCAGACAATGGAGCTGCTGGCGGATCTTGGAGAGAACAGGGTGAGGCCAATGCCTCACCGAGATCAAAGCCTGTAGCGAGCTAAACGAGTCGACGTAAAGGACACACTGATGATGACGCTTAGATGCTATGTGGTCCAAGGCAATCCTCATAACATTCAACTCTGCAGTGATGGTGGAACACTGCTGTGGGACCTGATCTGCAATGATGACATCACAGCAAACCATGCCCGATCCCACTGAAGTGCTGGACTTCGAGCCATTTTGGAAGACAGGCAAGAAGTCCGGATGCTCAGCATGATGGCTAGCAAAGAATTGCTGATACACACAGATGGTGTCAAGGTCTTCCACATCCTGCAAAAAGTCACAGGAAGGAGAAACAACTAGCCACAGTGGAAGTGGCTCAGCTGTCGACTGTGAGATGATATTGAGACTGGTGTTAATGTCTTGCAGGTAACCTGGGACATGCAAACCCAGAAAGGACGAATGGCAATCAGCCAATTCTGTATAACATTTCCCACTAGGGACTGAAAACACAGTCCCAAGTGGGATGGCCAGGCAGGGGTCGCAATTTTGCAGCATACTGCAGGGACAACTGCTGACAACGAATAGATAATGAAGATTCGTCGGTCTCAACGAAAAGACTCTGAACCAGTGAAGTGCAGAAGGTCCCCATGCAAACACGGAGGGCCTGGTAGTGGAGGGGGTCCAGCACCTTCACCACTGAATCCCAGACAGAGTCACACACCTGAGATCCATAGTCCAGTTTCAACTGGACAAGTGCACAGTAGAGGCAGAGCAATGAACATCGATCCATCCTCCAAGAGAGGAAGGAGATGCCTTTGAGGATGTTCAATGCCTGTGTGCACTTGGACCTGAGATGTTGTATGTGTGGTAAAAAGGTCAATTTCTGGTTGAAGATGAGACCGAGAAACTTGGTCTCCACCACAACTAGAATGATGTTACCCCCAAGTTGCAGCTCAAGATTATGCTTGTGGCAAAATTGCATGCAAGCGGTCTTCTTTGGGGAGAACTGAAACCCATTGGCCATCACTCAAACCAAGAGATTGTTCAGGGCAGTTTGCAGTTGTCGTTCAATGACCCTCATTATGGATGACAAGCAAAAGATGCTAGAGTCATCAACATACAACCTCTGACTTAGAACTTGCAACATCATACAATCTCTGACTGTAGTCATGCCTGCAGTCAGAGAAAGTTGTTGTGTAATGAAATTTATCCTAACAGCGAAAAGCGTAACACTCAGGACGCAGCCTTGTGGCACCCCCTGTTCTTGAGGAAAAGGCTGCAACAGAGTGTTGCCAACACGAAATTGAAAAGTTAAAGATGATAAAAAATTTGCGATGAAGATCGGCATCTGGCATCTCAAGCCAAAGCTATGGAGGTCACAAAGAATGCCGAATCTTCATGTCATACACTTTATTGATGTCGAAGAAAATTGACACCAGGTGCTCTCTGCATAAAAACGAATTTCTGATCACCGATTTGAGGCAGTCAGGTGGTTTAAAGTAGGCCTGTGAAAGCCACACTGGATGTTGGAAAGAAGGCATTGATGTTCCAAATTAGGTGATAATTTCAAGGAATCTTGGGATCTTCTCCTGGTTTGGGGTTAGGCCAAAATGATAGCCTCTTGACAGGAATCCAGAAACTGCTCCTGGATTAAAATGCTGTTGAAGAGTCAGAGCAACCAATCCTTACTTGATGGTGAGAGATGTTGGAGCATTACATAATGGAGGTTGTCTGGCCCATCAGCAGATGCACAAGACACAATGGCCTGTTAAAGGCTCTAAGCCATTCAAATGGAAGGACAGCCGAGAGCCTTCAGCCTTTCTCTTCAGGGCAAGAAACTTGGGGGAGTAGGAGGAAAAAGAAGAGATGAAAGGGAAAGATTCCCCCAGAGTATTGACAATTGTTTGAGGATCAGCAATTTGCTGTCCATTGTGTTCCAGGATCGATTACGAGTGGGATGTGTATTTCCCACCCATCTTCCTGGTTTTATCCCACACGAACTTGGAACTGGTTGTGTGGGTGATAGAAGATGTGTATTTGATCCAAGATTCCTTCTGGCTCTGGTGCTGGATGAAATGGGCATTTTTGACCTGGCAGATTTGAATGCTTCAAGCTTAGTGGATGTCGGATATCTCTGAACCCCCCCCCCCCCCCCCCCCCCCCCACAAGCCTTGTTCTGAGCCTTACAAGCTGCGGTACAGTTGGGATTCCACCACAGTTTTGGAAACTGTGGACACCGAGTCAAGGTCTGAGGAACAGTTGAGGCAGCTGCATGGAAGATGCAGTCCATCATCTCTGCAACTGCAACATTGACTGACTCCTGGCTGACAAAGTGTTCATCGAGCTCAGAAAGGAGTTCAAAGCCACTCCAGTCAGCCTAATCAATCCTCCACCAGGATACAAGCCCCCCCCCCCCCCCCCCCCCATGGGAGATGGTGCACACCATGAGGAGGTAATCACTTCCGTATGGATTGTTCTCGATCTCCCATGTAAAGAATGGAAGGATCGAGGAGGAGGAGCATATGATCAGATCAATGGCAGTGAATGTGTGGGTCAGGGAGTGGAAGTAAGTGCAGACACCTGTGTTCAACAGGTAGAGCAAAGGGTCCAGGAGCCACTTCTCCAGGTCCCTGCCCTTTCTGATGGTGTCAGCACTGCCCCAAAGTGGACTGTGTCCGTTTAAGTCCCCCATGATGAGGAAGGGGGATGGCAACTGTGAGACGAGGTCATCAAGGTCATCCCAGAAAATGATACTTCTGTGTGGTAGGTAGACAGAACAAACAGTCAATGAAAACCCCACAAAGCGGTGGATAGCAACTGCCTCTAAGTTGGTGGTGAGCAGTATGACCTGGAATGGAGAATAGTTGCTCATGAGGATGGCTACACCCCAGCAAGCTGGACCATTTCCATCGTGGTCCCAGCGAATGACAAAGAAGTGCTGGATAGTGGGATTGTTTGCTGTCTGCAGGTACATCTTCTGCAGGCACACGCAGATGGGCTCATGTGCTCTCAGGAGGACCTTGATTGTCACCAATATTCCTCTGGAATCCACGACAATTCCATTGTAGGAGTGTGGCCATCTCAGGTCTTAGACGAATTGGTGCATGACTTTCTGTTTATTTTAACTGTCGCCAGTGACAGTTTTGGAAAAATGGGGCAGTCTATGTCCATGTCCTCGAAGTCATCCAAGTTACACGGATCAGAGACTGCCAAATGAGGAGGGTTTAAAAGTTTCTTTTTAGGTCATGGTGGTGGCCCTCTAAGTTTTGAAGCTCTTGCTGTCTGTGGGTGGGAAAGAGGGGGCCTTCCAGAAGTGGAAGGCACCTAAGCAGGAATGGAAACCGGATTTGATGTCGCAATGGATACTGACTTTGGCTTTGCCTGCGTAAGGAGATACTTCGCTGTGGGTGAGAAAGATTTAGATGGTGGTATGCTGTTATCTGTTTGCACCGCCACAGAAGCCATCGAAACGATGGCCTTTCTGAGCACTGCACTGGCATAGGAAACCTTGCCAGGTGCAGGCAGCACAGGAAGCTTTCTCACCTTGGGATACGAGATGTTATTCAGTGTTTTGAGGTGTTTACCTCCTTCTCCTCCAGCCACTTTGGACAGTCTCGAGAGTATACCGGATGCTTGCCACTACAGTATACGCAGTATGTCTTTTCTGCTGTGCAGTCAGGTCGAGTTGATCTTGACTGTCACAATGAGCACAGGTAGGTTTCCCCAGAATGCTGTGCGGGCATGGCCAAACCTCTGGCATTGAAAACAATGCAGAGGGTTTGGTACATACGGCCGTACCTCGCAGTGTAAGTACTTTGCCTTGATGGAAGTAGGCAGGTGTGGCATGTTGCAAGTAATGATCAGTACATGGGTGGGTACTAACTTTTATCATGGCATTGTGAAACTTGGTGGACCGCTGTCACTTCCTGGGAAGAAAGCTCAAAGAGGATTTCCTCCTCAAAACTTTGAGGAGGGCCCCACTTGCAGATCATGCCCCAGGAGGAATTAAGCGTCTTTTGTGGAGTGACGGTGACTGCAACCCCATCAATTTCTGTGACATTCAAGAGTAGCTTGGAATGTTTCGAGGAAGTAGTCTCCACTGCAAGTCACCACATCTTAGGCACTTGACATATTTCGGTTCTCCTGCAACACCTTTCAAAATATTGTTAATAAAAAAGGGGGACATGTCCTTAATAACCTGATCACCTGTAGTGTGAATGACCAAGAATGTTGGAGACAGAGAAACACACGAAGACGATGGTGACGATGACAATGAAGACAGGGGCTAGTAAGCTCTTTTAGCTGCATTCAACGATGAATTAGCAATTTTCGAACTCATGGTTGATTTTTGTGATTCAGTGCTCGATGTCCCCACCCACCACAGAGTCCAACAAGGGACACCCAATCAGGTGCCAGGGCTGCCCAGCACCATATCCACACAGTTAGTGAGCCAAGCCCTCACAACTAAATAAGAAGGAAACAGAAAAGAAAAATGTGAGAAACTCACTCATTCTCACAAAATAAACTAAGTAAAAACATAATGAAATGTGAGAAGCAAACTGGCCTCACAAAAGAAAGAAAACTACAAAAGTAATAAATATGTGGGGAAACTTGCAAACCTTTGCCCGGATGTGGGCAAGGCACCCACCTGCTGCATAGTTGGCCCAAACAGGTCCAGCCCACCAGCCGATTGATCTTGAGGGGACCACCCCAGGACCTCCCATTTGCCTGAAGCAGATGCCAAAACAGTGCATACTAGTGGCCCTGGAATTCACTGTCCAATTCCGCGATGGACAAGAAATTATAAATGATGACAAAACCCAGATGCTCCGCAATACATGGACTGCACTACATCTATAGAGGATAATGCCAAATCTCCACTACCTATGTCGAGGGCAAGACAACACCATATAGATGCAGCTGACCCCACGACTACCTATGGTGAACAGTACTATAGAAGTAAAGTTCATCCATCGGTCAAAACCTAGATTTAATTTGCGCCCCGGTTAGCCACAAACAAGGATATATAGATCCAAGTTGCCTTCGCTCCCGTGGTGGGAACTCTTAGTCAGGCCTCTCCATCAGGACCCCGTCCGACCTAGGTACCACCCAATACCAGTCAGCGGAGCCCTCAACTTCACCAAGGCCCAGCCATTCCATCGGGACCCTGCTCCCCAATGAGAAGAATGGCCAAAGGGGACCCCTCCCCCCCCCAGTTATGAGCTGAGGAGATAAGATGGGGACTCCCACCATGGACAGGAGCTCACACCGAGGAATGTTTGATAACCAATTTACCATCAAAGATTAGATTGAGAAACTGATGTCCATCAAAACTGGAATGATGGTACCTCTGTGACACAGTTTGGGGTCCAAATGAAGATTATGCTTGTGACAAAAGTGTACACAAATGGCCTGTGGGGAGAACAGAAATTCATTGGCTGTTGCCCACACAAGTAGATTGTTCATGGCAGTTGTCTTTGAATCGCCCTCACATTGGAAGAACAAAAAATGCTAAAATCATCAATATAGAGGACATTACCTACAGTTGGAGGAATTTGTTGAGTAATAGAAATTAAATGATACATTCTGTTCTTGGGAGAAAGGATGCTGCATAGTGTTGCCAATGTGATGATAAAATATGAAGATGATCAGTATGTGACCTCACAAGCTGAAGGCATTAAGGTCACAAATAATGCCAAATCTCCAAAACATGCTGTATACTTTTTTGAAGTCAAAGAAATTGACATCAGGTACTCTCTATGTAAAAATGAATTCCTGATAGATGTCTCAAGGCATATCAGATAGTCTAAGGTAGACCAATGCCTGTTAAAGCCACAATGAGCATTGGGAAGAAGGTGTGCAACAAGAGGATGATTTTCAAATACTTCGCAGAAGTAGTTCATCAATGCATCGGGATGATAATTGGAAGGAATCTTGGGATCCTTTCCTGACTTGGGGAAGGCCAAGATGATAGCCTTCAGCCAGGAGTCCAGAAACTGCTCCTCAAGGAAAATACAGTTGAGAAACTGGAGCAGTCAATCCATACTAAATGGTGAAGAGATATTGGAGCATGGCATAATAGACATTGTCTGGCTTAATAGCAGATGCATGAGATGAGTGCAGAACAAGGAGCAGCTCCTCTACTGTGAATGGCCTGTTGTAGGGCTTAAGCCCATTCGAATGGAAAGACAGTGGGGAGCCTTGTTTTCTAGGATAGAAATCCAGGAGAATAGAAAGATGAGGACATGGAGGAGAACGATTCCTCCAGAAGTGTGGTTCCAGAAACTGCTCCTTAAGAAAAATACAGTCGAGAAACTGGAGCAGTCAATCCATACTAAATGGTGAAGAGATATTAGAGCAATAATGGACATTGTCTGGCCCAATAGCATATGCATGAGAAGAGCGCAGAGCAAGGAGCAGCTCCTCCACTGTGAATGGCCTGTTGTAGGGCGTAAGCCCATTCGAATGGAAAGACAGTGGGGAGCCTTGCTTTCTGGGACAGAAATTCAGGAGAATAGGAAGATGAAGACATAGAGGAGAACGATTTCTCCAGAATGTTAGTAATTGCTTGGGGATCAGCAGTTGCCTGTTCACTATGCTCCAGGATCGATAAAAGTGGAATGAGTAGTTCCTACCCATTTTCTGGACCAAACGATCTTAGAACTGAACTTGATCTAAGATTCTTTCTGGTTTTGGCAATGGATGAAATAGTCTTTTGTATTGGAGCACTTGAAAACTTCAAGGTTGGGGAATGTCTGAATATCTCCGAAACACTTTCCAAGCCTTGTTCTGAGTCTTATGAGATGTGGTGCAGTATGGACTCCACCAAGATTTCAGAAAGCAAAGGAAACTTGCGTTGAAGTTTGAGGAATAGGAGAGGCAGCTGCTTGGATGATACAGTCTATCATCACCACTGTAATACTGATCGGCTCCTGGCTGACTGAGTGCTGTTCAAACTCAGAGGAGTTTGAAACCAATCCACTTAGTCTGATCAATCCTCCACCATGATATACCTGAAGGCTAGTAGTCCCTCCTTCCCACACAAAGAAGATGAAGGATCACTTCCATAAGGATTGTCCTTGACCTCCCATGTAAACAGTGGAAGGATCAAGTAGGAGCAGATGGAAAGGTCAATGGTAGTGAAAATGTGAATTGGGGAATGAAAATACGCATTGTCACCAGTATTCAGCAGGGAGAGCAAGGGATCCACAAGATATTGCTTGAGGACCTGATCCCTCCTGTCGGTGTCAATACTGCTGCAAAATGGGTTATTTGTTGGTCCCCCACAAAAAGAGAGGGTGGGATGACAGTTGTAAGATGAGGCCATCAAGGTTTTCCTGAAAGATAAACAGAGCACACAGTCAATGAAAATCCCAGGAAGAAGCAGATGGCAACTACCTCAAGGGTGGTGGTGGGGTATGACTTGGAATGCAGAATGATAACTCACAAGAATGGTGATATTGGGCTGGAAATGAGCTGGACCATTCCATCTGACCTGGCACATGAGTAATTGCTTGGGGATTGGGGATTAGCACTATCTGGTTTAATGGTCCCATGAGCTGGACCATTCCATCTGACCTGGCACATGAGGGAAATATTCCAGGTCAAGAGATCAGTGGCTGTCTGCAAGTATGTTTCCTGCAGCCACATACAGATGACCTCATATGCTTGTAAGGACCACCTTGATGTCATCACGATTTCTCTAGAATCCACAACAATTCCATTGTAGGATTGTGGCCATCTCAGGTCTATGAGGATTGGCAGGACATGCCTTTTGTTTTAACTGTTGCAGGTGCCAATTTGATGAAATGAGAGCCGTTTGTGTACTTCTCAGAATCTTCTTGATTAGAATCTCAGAGGGGAATGGATCTACCATATAATGAGGAGGGGAAATATGTTTCTTCTGTCCTAGGGAGTTGGAAGGTCAAGCCATTTGTGTATGAGAGGGGTGGCCTTCCAGAGGTGGAACTGGAAGACTCAGAAGCAGGAATAGAAAATAACATTGATGTCAAGGTTGACACCAACCTCGGTTTCACCTGCTCATGGAGTAACTTTGCTGCTGGTAAGAAAAAAGACATTAGCAGCTACCAATACAAAAGGTCAGCTACCAATACCAAATAGCAGCTACCAATACCCAAGGTCAGAGCCAGTACTGCTGATAGTGGCACAATGATCACAGTCTACCCACAACCCCTACTGAAGTTTTTGGCAAGGTGATCTTCCCAATGACCACAATCGCATAGGAGATCTTGTCAGGAAGACCAGGTGGCACAACGAGCTCTTCACCTCAGGCCAGATGGTTGTCACTATAATTGACACAGATTGCCAGCTCAACTGTGAGGTCGGGGATAGTGAAATAAACTCCTAGAATATAGGTAATATAAAGGAGATACATAACCCTTTTATTATATATTATGATCCCCAGGGTCAGTATGATCACTGGGGTCATATGATACCCAGTGCTACAGTGAGCACAAGTGGGATCCCCCCAGTAAGTCATATGGGCATGGCCTTACTCCTGACACTGAAAGCAATGCAGAGGGTTGGGAATGCATATAGCAGTAATTTAATAATTTGACAATCTTTTGAATTCTTTTCATATTAACTAAGTAATACTTATATACTTAGCGAACCCTAATTTAACTTTATTTGTCAAGATTAACTGCCTGGTGCCCGATGTTACCTGAAAATTTAGTATAATTTGGATCCGTCAAAAAGTCCAAAGTGAAGAAGTTAACATACATTTGGTACATTACATCTAAGAATTAGCCCATTTGCTGTTAATTAATATATAATCTATCATATTCTCAGACAGTCCATCTGATGAAACCCATGTGTTCTTATGTATGTTGCGGTGTTTGTAATAAGTGTTCGTTATTCTCAAACTATTAAGTTTACTTACATGTAGGAGACATTGCCCATTGCAACTACCAATACCAAAAGGGCCTATCATCCCTGCCCAAAGGTTAGAGTCAGTACCAACTTTGGCATTGAAGTCACCTAGAACAAGGGTAATATCTCCTTTCTTGACAGAATTCAAAATATCCTGAAGTTGTCCGTAAAACCCATCCTTTTCATCCTCATCAGCATCCTCAGTGGGGCCTAACAGCAGATAACATTTAAGTCTTTAATGCTTTAAATTTTACTGTAAGAAAACTTTCATTAATGCATTCATATCCTAGAAGAGCATCACTGGTGTGTCTGCTGAGAAGCAGATCTATGCCTTAGAGATGCTTATTATCTTCCCTCCCTAAAAAGAAAAATTTAAGATTATTTTTAAGAATCTGACCTTTATCTGTCCATCTGGTCTCTTGCAAGCTGAGAATATCTAAATTATAATGCTGGAATTCTTGTGTGAGGATATCAAGAGAATAAGCTCTGTGCAGTCCTCACATTCCAACTACCTATGGAGGGAAAATGGTTAGTGTGATGTTTAATAAAACTATGTTTATTGAGAGAGGGAATGCTGACAATATCAACAGCCCCCTATTGATTTTAAGTCCCCGATTGTCTGGGCATGTCACAGGTAATCACAGGCATGGGGGCAAAACCCATTCCCCCACTACTAAAGGCTGAAGCCATCTACACTGGAAGATTTCTTCCAATGTAGGATTTGACAATGTCCATACAAGCAAGAGTTCAGGTACCTGCGATGGCCTCTGTTCAGGATTATTCACCAACTGATAAAACATATCCTGTGAATCTATTCACTTGGGGCTATCAACCTACAAACAAATAGAAAACACAGGACAAGATTTTACCTCCACAGAAGCCCATCAGTGCAGCAAAGTCAGGATCCATAATCAAGCTCAGAGCATTATTCCGGTTAGTGTATATGGTCAACATCAAGACCATGTGTGGTTGATCACTCCTCAGCAGGGTAGAAAAAAAAACAGAAGTTAGTCCATAATTGTCCAGATCAATAAGCCACACTGATCTGGCAGTCCTCCCCTTCCATTCACTTCCAAAATAAAGTATCTCTTTTGAAAGGTACTAATGGTCTGCACCATGAGAAGATGGGGTTGGACATTAATGCTAGGCCTGGCTGGTTCTATCCATCACCACAGGAGATTGGTGCATAGCTCTCCTTCCAGTAACTACCTAGCTACCATTTACAGACACACATTTACAGCACAATCAGGAGTCCACAAATTATATCTGTAGTCGGTTGCTACATTTATGCTTAATCCTACTCTGTATTTTGTGTAGATATAAAATGGCCATTGACATCAATTATTTTGTTAGCCAGATTCAATGGTGGCTAGAGATTTACATCTCTAGTCACCATTGATAAGGAAGCAACCATATTTGTGTAACTCTATGTATTCTCTATATTAGCAAAAATGCAAGATGACCACACCTACTGCCTTAGTAAAGAATGCTCCACAGTTCAAAAACCACTGTTGTATAGTAAAATGGTTAAAAAACCTACCAGTGTATGTCGCATACAAAAGAAGTGAACCCCACCTTACCTGAATGGCTTTTGGTTTTTCTTCAAACTTATGTGTTGCCACTTTCCTTGCAATCTAAAAACGAAAAATTGACTAAGATTCTACAAAATATTAAAATGTAATATAAATGGTGCAGTTAAAATATACTTTAAAAAAAGTTTAATGGCATAAAAAAATCCATGCATTTTACTGCAGTATCATTACTCATCATCTTAATAAACTCCAAGTTTTGAAGAATCCATTAAAACTTTCTATTTTAAAATTTAATTTGCATCAAAAGAAAATTATTTTAGGGTAATTTTTTTATAATTAAAATATGGTAGAAAAAATTGTAACAACCAATGGGTGCCAGACAGTCAAAACTTAAGAGTATCAAAGATGAATAAATAAAATTCAAATGAAGTTCAAAGATTAATCTGGCCATTGGCCTTACAAATAATTTTATATTAAACATGCACAGAATTACTATCTACAGAACTATTGCTTGACAAGACTTTTGTCACTCACTAAGATTCCTTGGACATATATAATCATCATCATCATCATCCTCAAGCAGCCATGGGCTATGGAGGTCCAACCAGACCGTGCAATTTAGTTCTCCAAGCAAGTCTATCCTGAGCTACATCTATTGCATCTGGCCACTGCACACCAATTCTAACAAGGTCCTGTTTGACAGTGTCTGCCCACCGCATCCTAAGTCTCCCCCTTCTTTCTGAGGCCTTTAGGCACACTGTTCATAACCCTATTCGCCAATCTATAATTATTCATACGGGCAACATGGCCAAACCAATGGAGTCTCTCTCTGCACAATATACTGCTTAAAGGAGGTTGCAAACTCCTTTGCCTAACCTCATCATTAGTTACAAAGTTGAACCATCTAATGCCAAGATACTGCGTAAGCACCTGGAATCAAAAGCATCTAGTTTCCTGTTATCTTGTTTACAAAGTGTCCAAGTTTCACTACCATAACTAACCCTAGAAAGAACCAAACTATTATACAGTCTAATTTTAGTCTTTAGGTGTGTACGCCTATTTCTCCACACTCTCCATAGATTCTTAAAAGTCCTGGCAGCAATACCTATTCCTCTGTTAATCTCATGCCGCACATCACCATTATCTGTTACATAGCTCCCAAGATAATTAAACTGTGACACCTGCTCAAGACTGCAACCATTCAGATTAACTGAATCACAGCCTGCCTGACCAATTTTCATCACTTTAGTTTTCTCTCTGTTTATAACCAAACCTACTCTATCACCAGTCTCATCAACAGCTCGAATGAAAGAGTTCATCTCATCAACATCATTTGCCAAAAGGGCTAAATCATCAGCATAATCTAAATCAGAAATTTTCGTATCTCCAGCCCATTTAAGGCCAAAATCTTTCTCTCGAAGTGAATTTCGCATAACATAATCAATAACCAAACTAAAGAGAAAAGGAGACAAAATGCACCCTTGTCGAACACCAGAAGTAATGCTAAACCAATTGCTACAAGCCTTACCAACTCTCACACATGACTCAGTGTTATTACAGAGAGAGCTTTCATTATGTTAACTAACTTGTCTGGTATACCATATGATTTCACAATCAACCACAAATTATGACGATCAACAGAGTCAAAGCCTTTTTGAAATCAACAAAACATTTCTCAAGAATCTGCCTAAGTGAAAATATCTGATCCACATATCCTCTACCACTTCTGAATCCACATTGCTCATCACGCAATTGACTGTCAACCAGATTTTTAATTCTATTAAGCACAATCATGGAAAGAACTTTACCTGGAACAGAGAGTAGGCTGATATCCCTATAGTTATCACAAGAACTGCGATCACCTTTTTTGAAAATAGGGATAACAATAGCTCTGGTAAAATCATTAGGAACCATGCCTTTATCATAAAAGATATTCAGAATTTCAGTCATCCAAGTGGTAACCGAAACATTCCCAGCTCTAAGCATTTCCGTAGTAATTTCATCTACCCCTGGGGATTTATGAAGTTTAAGTTTAGAAATAGCCAAACTAACTTCAGATTGTGTTATAGGGCCAACATTAAAGCCAGTAATGCATCTCTCATCATTGCAAACAATGGGAATAGAACTAACCGCATTGTTTAGAATATCACTGAAATGCTCAGCCCACCTAGCTATGACAGAATCCTCGCCTTCTATAACCTTACCATGTTTATCCTTCAATCCCTGTATACCTGTCCGTTTTCTACCACACAAAACATTAACTATCTGGTACAGCTCTCTGCTGTTGTGCTGTCTAACTGCTTCCTCGGCTTTGTCAGCCAAACCATCAAACCAAAGATTCTTATCAGCAGCTAACTGATCTTTTACACGTTTATTAAGTTCTCTGTAATGCTTTCTATTAGGACCAGTAGGGTATTGATTAAGAACATTCCTGCAGTTCTTTCTTTCCGATATAAGCTCAAGTGCCTTATCACTCAGATAATTCTGCTTCTTCTGCTCCTTTTTTCCTAAAAGAGAACTGTTAGTGTCCAAAAAAGCCTGTTTAAAATGGTCCCATTCTTCCTCAACTTCAGTAGTAAGAATACCATGACTGTCATAATGACTAAGTAATCTATCATGGTAAGCTTTGGCTATAATTGGGTCTTTCAGAGCTTCAGTATTAAAAGCAAATTTTTTAACCCTAGCACAACACTTTTTAAGTTTAAGTTGCAAGACACTTTTAACAAGATAATGGTCAGATCCAATTTCAGCTCCCCTATATGCCCTGGTGTTCCTAACAGAACTAGCCCATTTGCTGTTAATTAATATATAATCAATCATATTCTTATGCAGCCCATCGGGTGAAACCCATGTGTACTTATGTATGTTGCGGTGTTTGTAATAATTGTTAGTTATTTTGAATCCATTGAGTTTACTTACCTGTAGGAGACATTGCCCATTGCCATTGCAGCTACCAATACCAAAAAGCCTTTTACTCCTCCCCAAAGGTCAATACCAACTTTGGCATTGAAGTCACCTAGAACAAGGGTAATATCTCCTTTCTTGACAGAATTCAAACAATCCTGAAGTTGTCCGTAAAACCTATCCTTCTCATCCTCATCGGCATCCTCAGTGGGGGCATAACAGCAGATAACATTCAAGTCTTTAACGCTTGTCTGAAATTTTGCTGTAAGAAACCTTTCATTAATGCACTTATATCCTAGAAGAGCATCACTAGCGTGTCTGCTGAGAAGCAGACCCACGCCTTGGTGATGCTTATTGTCGTCCCTCCCTGAAAAGAGAAATTTAAGATTATTTTTAAGAATCTAACATTTATCTGTCCATCTGGTCTCTTGCAAGCCGAGAATATCTATATTATAATGGTGGAATTCTTATGTGAGGACATCAAGAGAAAAAGCTCTGTGCAGAGTCCTCACATTCCAACTACCTATGGAGAGAAAATGGTTAGTGGGATGTTTGAAGAAACTATATATTTTGAGAGAGGGAATGCTGACAATATCAAACAGCCCCCTAATCGCAGACATGGGGCAAAGACCCGTTCCCCGACCACTAAAGGCTGAAGCCATCTACACTGGAAGACTTCCTCCAATGTAGAATTTGACGATGCCAATAGAAGCAAAGAGTTCAGGTGCCTGCGATGACTTCTGCTCAGGATTATCCACCAGCTGATAAACATATCCTGTGAATCTATTCACTTGGGGCTGTCAACCCACAAACAAACAGAAAACACAGCGGAAGATTTTCCCTCCACAGAAGCCCACCAGTGCAGCAAAATCAGGATCCATAATCAAGCTCAGAGCCATATATCTGTCCAGTCTAGTGGGTTTATATGGTCAGCACCAGGACCCTGTGTGGTTGACCACTCCTCAGCAGGGTAGAAAAAAAAAGGAAAGTAGCCATAGTTGTCCAGATCAGTAGGCCACACTAATCTGGCAGCCCTCCCCTTCCGTTCACTTCCACAAGAGAGTATCTCTTTTGAAAGGTACTAACGGTCTGCACCATGAGAAGGCAAGGTCGGACATTAGGTGCTAGGCCTGGCCAGTTCTATGCATCATCACAGGGGATTGGTGCATAGCTCTCCTTCCAGTGACTACCTAGCTACCATTTACAGACATTTTATTACATTTGTTTAAAATTTTGTTGTCAATTTTTTTTTACTGGCTCCGATTCCCTAATTTGTTTATAATTTCAAGCTGTGATTGTCTGTAAATAGCGTGAATTTTGACAGGAGCGAGAACATGCAACAGGGCATAACTTGTGAGAAAAATGCAGAGTGTATTGATTTTCTTATAGTCCGATGTGACCGAAATGCTGGTTTATTATTTTTCATTCACCCATCTTTGCAATAGTATTTTCTGAAAATTCACTTCCAGTTTCATTTAAAATTTCTCCACTAGTTAGCCCATGAGACTTTGCTTCCTTTTACAAGGCACCATCTTTGGTATTGAAAAACACTAGGAAATCACCAATTTTTAGAAAGCAATACAATTGATACATTTCTTAAAATCAATCCCAGTAAGCACTGTGAGGTGGCTTGATTCTTCATCTTGAGAATTATATATGACAGTTCATACTATAAGTCTAATAACAAAGGTTTTCATAACCTGTCAAAGAACATACTCACAACTTTAGCTAAGCTCAACTAGTCACTGACAAAGCAACAACATTGCAAATGCAAGATACAATCTAATACATTATATAATAGAACAGAAGCATACTACTCTAGCAATTCAAGCCAGCTAATGAACAAGCTCAGCTAACTAACTGAACTCTAATTGTCCCATGTTCACCATACAAGTTTAAAGATGATTATGCTTGATGCAGAGGTAGGCCTGATGCTAGACTATACTGCATTCCCTCTGCTGTCGATTTTACTTATACACTGTTATAGAAATTTTAATAGTAGAAAAGAATAGGAAATGTCCTGTAAACATGGAACACATGAATAGTTAGCTCAAAAAAATTGAATTTTGCATGAAGTGATACAGGAACCCATGATCTTCTGATAACAACTGATTCAAAAGACTTACATAATTACACAGAGGTAGCAACAGATAATTGACAAGCACTATTTAAAATCAAAATATATATGTATTTAATACAGAGTTTCAAGCTAATTAAATCTCAGAAAAATTTCAATGTTCAATAAAAAAACTAATTTTTTGCTTAAAACTTCACAAATTAATTTTTTTTCTTTTCTAAAACATTATAAATTCCTGGTGCAAGAAAAACGAAATGTATTTTAATGAAGTAAAGCACTATACATTGATTATTTCTTCTCATGTTGTATGGATGATTTACATTATCTAGCCAATCCTGGTTCACATGCACAAACAGAATTTTAAAAACATAAATTTGTCTTGTATTATAAAAGTAAATTAATTTCAAGGATTTAATATTTTTGTAACTTTTTACATTGAATATAAGCTTATATATTTTCTTATGAATATTGTTTAGATTAATTAAATTTCTCTCATAATCTTTCCCCCATCAAAAAATTCCCTATTGCCTGAGTGGTTAGTGCAGTTGGCTACTGATCAAAGAGACATGAGTTCAAGCCCTGGGTAAGGCACAGATGTTTATGTTGTTTTTCTGCTGAGGTCCTGCCATCCTCACAAACCTTCTACTATGGCTTATAAACTGACAGGCTCCTGTCAGATCTCTGTGACAAGCAGCTGCTTGAGAATTTTTTTATACTTGAATAAACCGAAGAAAAATATAAAAAGTGAAGAAAAGAACTTGTGACAACATTTTTGAAATGATATAACTTATATAATGTGTATCTCAATCTATTTATAAGTGTCTGAGCATGCATCTTCAACTTTAAGTTGCTTTCTATAATTGCATCTAAATATTTATAATTTTTACTCTTTGTATTACAGAACAGTTACAAACTTGTGTTAGGTTACAATGAAATTCAAGATATTTGATATCAAAGTCAGTGTTACCTTCATGAAACTCAAAAAGTATATATTTAGTTTTTGAACATTTAAACATAATTTATTTTTAGTAAACCAAGTACTTATTTTATTAAAATCAAATTCAATTTTATTTTTTAGCTCATTCAAGTTGTCTGCATTATATACACCAAAGAGCCAAAACATTATGACCAGTGCATCGTTACACAAATCGAAGCAATGGCAGGTAAATGATGGCGCATGTGAAGGTTATGAAACAGTATAAATAACACCTGATACTGAGCTCTGTTAATCAGTGTTATTCTAATTTTTCAGATGGGAAAGGCAGTGGACTTAAGTGTGTTAATTTGGTCAGACGACTGGACAGAGTGTCTGACCCAGTTGTCTGGCCAAATTGTAATGGCCAGATGACTGGGTCAGTGCATTTCCGAGACTGCAAGGCTTGTGAAGTACTCATGGTCAGCCTTGGTTAGTACCTTCAAAAAGTGGTCCAAGGAGAAAAAAACACAAACCACCAGCAAGGTCTGGTCCAACCATGGCTCATCGATGCTAGAGGTGAGCTAAGGCTATCCCATATGGTATGGTAGCTAGGCGTAAACTGGAAGGAGAGCTGTGTACCAATCCCTAGTGATGATGAAGAGAACCGGTCAGGTCTAGCACCTAATGTCCGACCCCGACTTCTTGTGGTGCAGGCCATTAGTACCTTTTGAAAGAGATATTCTCTTTTGGAAGGGAACGGAAGGGGAGGGCTGCCAGTTCAGTATGGTCTGCTGATCTGGTCATCTATGGCCACTTTTTTCTTTTTTTTCAACCCTGCTGAGGAGTGGTCAACTTCACAGGGTCCTGGTGCTGACCATTTATACCTACTAGACTGGACTTGTTTATGGATTTGAGCTTGATTATTGATCCTGGACTTGCTGCACTGGTGGGCCTCTGTTGAGGGAGAGTCTGCCGCTGTGTTTTCTGTTTGCTTCTGGGTTGCCGGCTCTAAGTGAACAGAGGCATGGGATACCTTATATCAGCTGGTGGATAATCCTAATCAGAAGCCATCGCAGGTACCTGAACCTTACTTAGCTAGTTGGGCATCGTCAAGCCTAAACTGGAGTAATGCGTCTCAGGCAGGCCATGTGGCTCTTGAAAAAGTCCACTTGAAAAGGTGGTGCCTGAAGTTCCTACCAGCATCGGTGACTTCAGCCTTTAGCAGAGGAGGAACGGGTCTTTGCCACATGCCTGCGATCAGGGGGCTGTTTGATATTGTTGGCCCTACCAATCTCAATAAACCTAATTTCTTTAAAAATACTACTAATCATTTTCTCTCTGCAGGAACGTGGAACGTGAGGACATTACATAGAGATTATTCTCTTGATGTCCTCATGCAGGAATTCCAGCGCTATAATCTAGATATTCTTGGCTTGCAAGAGACCAGATGGACAGGTAAAGGTGAGATACTTAAAAATAACTTTAAATTTCTCTTTACAGGGAGGGAGGATGGAAAGCATCACCAAGGCGTGGGTCTGCTGCTCAGCAGACATGCTAGTGATGCTCTTCTAGGATATGAGTGCATTAATGAAAGGTTTCTTACAGCAAAATTTCAGACAAGCATTAAAAATTTGAATGTTATCTGCTGTTATGCCCCCACTGAGGATGAGGATGAGAAGGATAGGTTTTACGGACAACTTCAGGATATTTTGAATTCTGTCAAGAAAGGAGATATTACCCTTGTTCTTGGTGACTTCAATGCCAAAGTTGGTACTTACTCTGATCTTTGGGGAGGGGTGATAGGCCCTTTTGGTATTGGTAGCTGCAATGGCAATGGGCAACGTCTCCTACAGGTAAGTAAACTCAATGGTTTCAGAATAACTAACACATATTACAAACACCGCGACATACATAAATACACATGGGTTTCACCTGATGGGCTGCATAGGAATATGATTGATTATATATTAATTAACAGCAAATGGGCTAGTTCTGTTAGAAATACCTGGGCATATAGGGGAGCTGAAATTGGATCTGACCATTACTTTGTTAAAAGTGTCTTGCAACTTAAACTTAAAAAGTGTTGTGCTAGAGTTAAAAAATTTACCTTTAATACTGAAGCTCTGAATGACCCAGTTATAGCTAAAGCTTACCATGATAGGTTACTTAGTCATTATGACGGTCATGGTTTGCTTAATACTGAAGTTGAGGATGAATGGGGCCATTTTAAACAGGCTTTTTTGGAAACTAACAGTACTCTTTTAGGAAAAAAGGAGCAGAGGAGGCAGAATTATTTAAGTGATAAGGCAATTGAGCTTATTTCAGAAAGAAGGAACTGCAGGAATGTCCTTAATCAGTACCCTACTAGTCCTAATAGAAAAGATTACAGAGAGCTTAATAAACGTGTAAAGGATCAGTTAGCTACTGATAAAAATCTTTGGCTTGATAGCTTGGCTGACAAAGCTGAGGAAGCGGTTAGGCAGCACAACAGCAGAGAGCTATACCAGATAGTTAATGTTTTATGTGGTAGAAAACGGACAGGCATACGGGGATTGAAGGATAAACAAGGTAAGGTTATAGAAGGTGAGGATTCTCTCATGGCTAGGTGGGCTGAGCATTTCAGTGATGTTCTAAACAATGTGGTTAGTTCTACTCCCATTGTTTGTAATGATGATAGATGCATTGGCAGCTTTAATGTTGGCCCTATAACACAATCTGAAGTTAGTTTGGCTATCTCTAAACTGAAACTTCATAAATCCCCAGGGGTAGATGAAATTACTACAGAAATGCTCAGAGCTGGGAAATGCTCAGAGCTGGGAATGTTTTGGTTACCACTTGGATGACTGAAATTTTGAATAACTTTTATGATAAAGGCATGGTTCCTAAAGATTTTACCAGAGCTATTATTATCCCTATTTTCAAAAAAGGTAATTGCAGTTCTTGTGATAACTATATTGTGATAACTACTCTCTGTTCCAGGTAAAGTTTTTTCCATGATTGTGCTTAATAGAATTAAGGATCTGGTTGACAGGCAATTGCGTGATGAGCAATGTGGATTCAGAAGTGGTAGGGGATGTGTAGATCAGATATTTTCACTTAGGCAGATTCTTGAGAAATGTTTAGAGTTTCAGAAACCTTTGGTTGCTAGCTTTGTTGATTTCAAAACGGCTTTCGACTCTGTTGATTGTCATAATTTGTGGTTGATTGTGTGATCATATGGTATACCAGACAAGTTAGTTAACATAATGAAAGCTCTCTGTAATAACACTGAGTCATGTGTGATAGTTGGTAAGTCTTGTAGCAATTGGTTTAGCATTACATCTGGTGTTCGACAAGGGTGCATTTTGTCTCCTTTTCTCTTTAGTTTGGTTGTTGATTATGTTATGCGAAATTCACTTCGAGGGAAAGATTTTGGCCTTAAATGGGCTGGAGATACGAAAATTTCTGATTCAGATTATGCTGATGATTTAGCCCTTTTGGCAAATGATGTTGATGAGATGAACTCTTTCATTCGAGCTGTTGATGAGACTGGTAGTAGAGTAGGTTTGGTTATAAACAGAGAGAAAATTAATGTGATGAAAATTGGTCAGGCAGGTTGTGATTCAGTTAATCTGAATGGTTGCAGTCTTGAGCAGGTGTCACAGTTTAATTATCTTGGGAGCTATGTAACTGATACTGGTGATGGGCGGCATGAGATTAACAGACAAATAGGTATTGCTGCCGGGACTTTTAAGAATCTATGGAGATTGTGGAGAAATAGGCGTATACACCTAAAGACTAAAATTAGACTGTATAATAGTTTGGTTTTTTCTAGGGTTAGTTATGGTAGTGAAACTTGGACGCTGTGTAAACAAGATAACAGGAAACTAGATGCTTTTGATTCTAGATGCTTACGTAGTATCTTGGGTATTAGGTGGTTTAACTTTGTAACTAATGATGAGGTTAGGCAAAGGAGTCTGCAACCTCCTTTAAGCAGCATATTGTGCAGAGAGAGACTCCGCTGGTTTGGCCATGTGGCCCGTATGGATAATTATAGATTGGCGAATAGGGTTCTGAACAGTGTGCCTAGAGGCCTCAGAAGAAGGGGGAGACCTAGGATGCGGTGGGCAGACAATGTCAAACAGGATCTTGTTAGAATTGGTGTGCAGTGGCCGGATGCAGCAGATGTAGCTCAGGACAGATATGCTTGGAGAATTAAACTGTGTGGTCTGGTTGGACCTCCGTAGCCCATGGCTGCTTGAGGATGATGATGATGATGAACCAACAGAAGGGATACTGTGGTGCAACTCATCCATAATTTGAATGCTGGTGACAGGAATAATGTGTGCAATACACAGTACATTTAACCCTGCTGAAAATGGGGCTATGTATCTGCAGGCCACTCACAGTGCCCATGCTAACTTCAGTTCGCCGTTGAAAATAGCTACAATGGGCATGCGAGCATCAAAACTGGACCGATGAATCTGTTTCCTGTTGCACCATGTGGATGGCTGGGTATGTGTGTGTCATTTATCTGGGGAAGTGCTGGCACCAGGATGCTACATGGGGCGAAAACGAGCTGGTGGAGGAAGTATAATGCTTTGGGCAATGTTCTGCTGGAAAACCATGAGTTCCAGTCATTCATGTGCAGGAAACTATGACATCTACCACCTACCTAAACATCATTGCAAACCAAGTACATCCTTTTATGGCAATGGTATTCCCCTCTAGTAGTGCCTTTCAGCAGGAAAATGCGCCATGCCACACTGTCCGGATTATTGGAGAATAGTTCGTAAACATGAGGCAAACATTCATGTGCAGGAAATTATGACATCTACCACCTACCTAAACATCATTGCAAACCAAGTACATCCTTTTATGGCAATGGTATTCCCCTCTAGTAGTGCCTTTCAGCAGGAAAATGTGGCATGCCACACTGTCCGGATTGTTGGAGAATAGTTCGCAAACATGAGGAAGACTTCCAGGTGTTGCCCTGGACTCCAAATTCCCCAGACATCAATCCAATTGAACATCTGTGGTTTGTGTTGGACAGCATATTCGATCTGTGACAGCTCAACCACATAACTTACAACAGTTAAATGATCTGCTGGTAACATGTTGGTACCAGATACCACGAGACACCTTTAGAAATCTTGAAGTGTCCATGCCTCACTGGGTAAGAGCTGTTTCGGTGGCATGTGGAAGACCAACATCATATTAGGCAGGTGGTCATAACATTTTGGCTCTTCAGTGTACAATTGCATCATCATCTACATGTTAGGGATCCGTATAGATCAAGAGAACAGAAATCATTCATAAATATTAAGAATAAAATTGGTTTGAGGACAGAGCACTGAGGGATTACATTCTTAATATTTAGAGAGTTACTTAATTGATTCCAATACAGACTGCTTATTTTCTATCAGCTAGATAGCTCTTGAACTACTGATATCCAATACCTCTTATTCCAGTACAGTTGGCGCTCAATTTTTGTGGGTTTAACTTTCGGGGGTTTGATTATTCGCGAGTTTGCAGTCAATAATTAGATGGGGTTTTTTTTGGAGTTTTGCGGCTTACTGCGGAAATTCTATTTTATCATTTACTACCATAAATATATACACAAATTTATTATAAAAAGTTAAATTTTGAAAAAAGTTTCAGTAAGCTAAAAGAATTGCGATGACTATTTTTTATGATACTGACCCTTCTATGATATGTTCCTTGAAGTTGAAGGAATTGGTAGAAGAGGCATTGTCTATGTATACCAACATTCTTAAAAAAAATGAAGAGGCAAAAAAGCCAAACTGAAATCACAATGTATTTCAAGAAGATAACACTGAGTATCTCTGCCTCCCCTTCTACCCCTTCCAACTCTGCCATCCCTACTACCCTTGAGGCACCCCCTTCTCCTCCTCCTCTGCATACGGAACACATAGAAGACGATGAGGATGAAGACCCTGATGATCCACTTCCACTGCTCAAATAAATAACAATAATGCAGTACAATTACAATAAATATTGTTTGAATGTGTGTATTGTAAGTCTCATAACTGTACAGCAGATACTGTTGTATTTCATCATCATCTGTACATAGTCATCGCGTGAAAGACGAAGAAAATTTTAAAAGCATAAAATTATTAAAGTTTATAAAACACAATACTGTATTGTACTGTATATAATTGTGTTTTATGAACTTTAATAATTTTACTGCTATCTAAATACTGTACATGTATTGTATTACCTCTCTCTCTCTCTGTGAGTGTTAGCCTACATTGTTCATACTGTAATTTTAAATTTTTATAAAACATACTGTTGCAGTACAGTGTATTGTTTTACCTTTATTGTGTGTTAAATATGGTTAACAGTATTATTAAGAGTTAAGGTTTGAGGGGGGACCAGAGATATTCGCAGTTTTTCCACATTCGTGGCAGTCCTGCACCCCTAACCCCCCGCGAATGTTGAGGGCCAACTGTTTTATATAATTTATGTAACAAAACTTTGTGATCCATTGAATCAAATGCTTTGCTAATAACTAGAAACACTGCAACTGTCTCTTTGTTTTCATTAATACTTCTATATATCATATTTATAACATTAAGTATTGCTCTGAATATAAAATGACAATCACAGCATTACCAGTTGACTTTTTAACATTTATAAATCAATAAATGTTTTGTGGAAAAATTTTGCTGACATACGGGACTTATTTTCTCTAAAACCAAATTGAGAATTACAAAAAAAAAATTTTATTTGATATAAAAATTAAATCAACTTAGCTTCCACAATTTTTTCTAATACCTTTATGATATTGGTGAAATAGAAATTGGCCTGTAATTTGCAACTGACTCCAGTTTTATTAATTTATTATTAAGTTCCAATTTTAGTTTATTTTTCTTTTTTTTTCCAGTTTTAGAAATTGGTAATACTATAGCAGTTTTCAAATAATCATAAAATACCCCATTTTGTAGTGAAAAATTTATCAACTTTGTTAAATAATCCAAATGATATTTGTTTATAATTTTTAACATTTTTACTGACAGATTATCAAATCTAGATTTCTTATTATTTTCTAATCTGTTTATATTATTACCTCCATTTCATTTGTTTTTAATATAAATAGAATTCAAGCAGGTATTTGTATCACATCATTGCTATTTAGTATACAATTTTCTCTTTCTTCATGAATATTTGCACATACATTAATAAAATATGAATTCATGTCATTTGACCAGCTGATATATGTTTTCAGAGTGTGGCATAAATGATTCCTTTTTTTCCCTGAACACCTCTGAAACACCCTCCAAGCCTTATTCTGAGCTTTTACGAGCTGTGGTACAATATGGATTCCACCATGGTTTTGGGAAACTAGGAAACCGTGTCAAAGTTTGAGGGATGGTTGGGGCAGCCATATGGGTGATGCAGTCCAGCATCTCCACCACTGCTACATTGATTGGCTCCTGCCTGACAGAGTGGTGATCGACTCAAAGAGGAGTTCAAACCCACTCCAGCAGCCCGATTGAGCCTCTACCATGATACACATGAAGGGCTACAAGGCCCCCCCCCCCATGGGAGATAGTACTTACAATGGGGAGGTAATTGCTTCCACATGGATTGTCTTCAACTTCCTGTGTTAAAAGTGGAAGGATCAAGGAGTAGATGGTGATGCCAATGGCAGCAAAGGTGTGGATAGGGGAGTGAAAGTACATACTGACACCAATGCTGAACAGGGAGAGCGAAGGATCCAGGAGTCACTGTTCGAGGACCCCACCTCTTCCTTTTGTGTCAGTACCAAAGAAAGCCATATCCCACAATTGCCAGTGATGAATGTGGCAAAATGGTGTGCAACGCAAAAACAACTGTAAAGTGCAACTGAGTATGTGCCGTGCAATCATTTTAACATGCTGGAACTATGGTTTGTCTTACTCTTCAAATATTTAATGTGATTTAATTAGTGTTTTAACCTGTCTAAAGATCATGGCTATTTGCTTATACAGTGGTAGCTGAGCCTAAAGTCATTCAATGAGTATTTTATCCTCTTCAGGAGTGTATTTTATGATAGCTGGAAAAGCCATAAGTTTATTTTGAGTAATTTTGCAGAATTTTTAAAATTAATAATATATAAATTAACATAATAATCTTGCAAATATATAAGTCAATGTATGTTCCAGTTTTGTGCTCCCTGGAGCATATCAATGAATGTAGGTTTCTGCACTTTGTTCCAATAATGTAGTTTTTTATGGTTGATACGAGAAGTACTTGCTGCTATCTGTTGACTATTTATACAAGTGACATACTTGATATGATTTTTATAGAAAATATGTACAGTTGTACAATATATAATTATAGAAAACTTGTTATCATGTATTGACTCATAAATCTCAATTTATTACAATACACCAAATATTGTAATGCTCAAAGTATAAAAATTTTCTTGTTGAGAACAGCTACTACCAATTTTACAAAATGAGATTTTATTAAGAAAAATAATTTTAATTACTCCTTGTTATTTTCTCTCTAAACGAAAAGAAAATTAAAAGGTGCCTCACGAAGGAGATGTTTAGGAAATGAACATTTTTCAGAGTCATAGTGTATGTAAAATTAGTCGCATGGTGTAAGCAATTGAAAACCTTGGTCGGCAGTGAAAAAATCACACAGGGAACTCACTCCTCTCCCTGACTAGGTGGCCTCACTGCAATGCACAAATTTGCCATGTTTAGAGGGTGTTGCAATCGATAAGTTTACATTATGCCTATGGAACCTTGCTCTCTTCTCCCTTAGGCACTCCTTGTCAGTACTGTTCAAAAGAGGACTATGTCCATTCTAGTCCCCCATAATAAGGAAGGGGATGGCAGCTGCAAGATAAGATCATCAAGGTCTTCCCAGAAAACAATGCCTCTGGGTGGAAGATATACAGAGCAGACAGTGAAAACTCCATGAAGAGATGGATGGCCAGCACTTATAGAGTAGTGGTGAGAGGTACGACGTGGAATGGAGAATGATTACTCACAAGGATGGCGACACCCCTGTGAGCTGGTCTATCTCCATCCTAGTCTCTGTGAACTTGAAAAGTGCCGGATTGTGGGATCTGTGACTGGTGCAAGTATGTCTCCTGCAGACACATACAGATGAACAGCTGGGCCAGTGTAGAGATTTATCTCTGCAAAACTCCCCGCCCTGCTCAAATGAGTAGGGGACACTGCTGGGCTTGGAAAGTCCGTCATCCGTCGGATAGGACATTAAGCCATGCCCCTGTGTTCAGGAGAGCGATACCCTGTGCACATTAAAGAACACGTTGGATGGCCTTGCCCAGAGCCTACCATCTGTCTCTCAACAGCTGTTCCAGTAGGTCCAATTCCCGCAACCTTCTCTGAGCCCTCAGGGTCCTTGTGACCTGATCATTTAGCCCATTGTGTGCAAAAAGTGTCGCTCAGAGGTAAAACAACCCAACACAGATGGGCTGGTGTGCCTGAAGCAAGACCTTGATGTCATCAAAATTCCTCTGGAATGCACAACAATTCCATTGTAGGAGTTTGGCCATTTCAGGCCTTAGTGAGTGGACAACCAATTCCTTTTCAACTTAACGTCAGAGTGGATGGTTTGATGAATAGGGGGCAGTATGTATCCATGTCCTCGGAATCATCTGAGGGATATGGATAGGGTGATTGCCTGTTATAGAGGATGTGATTTTTTTTTTTTTTGGCCCCGTGGGTCTCCTTCAGTTTGGAAGGTCTAGCAATCTGATGACAGGAAAGAGGAGCCCTTCCAGTGGTGGAAGTGGAAGGCTGTATAGCAGGTATGGAAATGGGGGTTGATGTCGAGGTCGACACCAACATCAGTTTCGCCTGTGTCAGGAGATATTTCGCAGCAGGTGAGAAAGATTCAGTAGGTGCTGGTATCAGTCTCTACCACCACCAAAGTCAATGGAACAATGGGCTTTCCAAAGACTGCACAGGCATAGGAAATCTTGCTTGGTGGGGTGGGCAGTGCAGCTAGCTTTCTCGCCTCAGGGTAAGAGATGTTATTGTTTTCAGACATTGAACCTCCTTTTCCTCCTTCCACTTTGAACAGTTGTAGGAATATGACAGATGGTCACCACTACAGTTCACACAGCAAGCCTTGTCTGCTGTGCAGTCAGGATCCAGATGATCCTGGTTGCCACAGTGAGCACAGGTGGGTTTGCCCCCAACAAGCTATGTGGGCATGACTATATCTCTGGCACTGAAAGTAGCACAGAGGGTTAGGTATACACAGCCTACCTCACAATGCAAATAATAACCTGCCTTGATGGAAGAAGGCAGGTGTGGCATGCTGTTATTAATGTTAAAATTAATACTCTCATCATCATCCTCAAGCAGCCATGGGCTACAGGACCCTGGTGAGTACCAATTTCCCATCATGACACATATCAAAAATCCAATGGACTGCTGTTACATCTGGGGGGGGGGGGGGGGGGGGGGATTTCCTCTTCAGTGACTTTGAGAAGTTCCCACTCAAAGATCATACCCAGTGAGGAATTCAACATTTTGTGGGGTGTGACCATGATGGCCACCCCACCAATCTCAATCAATGTAACCCTAATGAGTAACTGAATGTTTTGAACAAGAGGTTTCCACAAGTAAGTTACTAGATCACAGGCACTTAACGTATTTCGGGTGAACTCACAAGACCTTCCAAAACTTTATTAACAAAAAATGGGGATATGTCCCCAATTTACTGATTACCCATGGAATTATGGAACCATTTTACTGATCACCCTAGATCAGGAATCTCAGGGACAAAGACATAGACAAAGGTAATGATGTCAGAGATGACAAAGACAATAAAAAGAAGATCATGTTGAGCCCTCTTTATGGCATTGATCGAATCAATTTCTTTAATTGATTTCATGATTATTTTAGTGTGGTTCAGTGCCCATGGTCCCTACTCTCCATGGAGTCCAACAAGGGGACACCCAATTGAGCGCCGGGGCTGCAAGGACACTATACCCACAGACAGTGAGGTAAGCCCTCACAAATAAACAAAAAATGAAAACTTCTTCAAAAAAGAACTAAACAAAAAAATAACAAAATGGTGAAAAACCCAACTGACCACGCAAAATAAGGATAACTACAAAAGGAAAATAATGTGTGGGGAAACTCGTAAACCTGTACCCAGACATGGGCAAGGTTCTCACCGTTGTGCATAGTTGGCCCTAGAAGGTCCAGCTCACCAACCATTTGGCCCTAGAGGGCTCACCCCCCCCCCCACCCAGGAGCTCCTGTTTACCAGAAGCAGAGTCCAAAGCAGTGTTTAGCAGCAGCCCTAGAATGTCCAGCTCACCAACCATTTGGTCCTAGAGGGCTCACCCCCCCAGGAGCTCCTGTTTACCAGAAGCAGAGTCCAAAGCAGTGTTTAGCAGCAGCCCTAGAATGTCCAGCTCACCAACCATTTGGTCCTAGAGGGCTCACCCCCCAGGAGCTCCTGTTTACCAGAAGCAGAGTCCAAAGCAGTGTTTAGCAGCAGCCCTGGAATTTGCTGTCCAACCCCACAACGAACAGGCTCCCCAATGGCAAGACAGCCAAAGTGGAGCTCACCAGTCATGAGCTCCACAACCGCCTCTAAGTTGGTGGTGAGGGATATGACCTGGAATGGAGAATGGTAGCTCATGAGGATGGCGACACCTCTGCAAGCTGGACCATCTCCATACTGGTGAACAAGAGAGAAATGCTGGATAGTGGGATCATTGGCTGTATGCAAGTATGTCTCCTGCAAGCACACGCAGATGGGCTCATGTGCCCTCAGGAGGACCTTAATGTCATCAATATTCCTCTGGAATCCACAACAATTCCATTGTAGGAGTGTGGCCATCTCAGGTTTCAGATGAATTGGCAGACAACTTAAGGTTTATTTTAACCGTTGCCAGTGACGGTTTAGGAAAAATGGGCAATTCATGTCTATATCCTCAGAGACATCCAAAGGACATGGATCAGAGACTGCTGAATGTGGAGGTGCCAATTTTTCTTTTTAGGTCCCGGCAGGGTCTTCTTAGGTTTTGAAGGTCTGGCTGTTTGAGATTGAGATGGAGGGGGCCTTCCAGAGGTGGAAGTAGAAGACACTTCAGTAGGAATGAAAACTGGAGTTGATGTTGAGATGGACTTCGACTTCGGCTTCACCTGCATAAGGAGGTACTTCATTGCAGGCAAGAAAGATTCAGATGGTGGAATGCTGATATCCATCTGTGCTACCACGAAAGCCATTGCAACAATGGGCTTTCCGAGCCCCACCCTAGCATAGGAGATCTTATCAGGTGGGGCAGGCTGTGAAGCGTGCTTTCTTGCCTCTGGATAAGAGACATTATTCAGCATTTTAAGGCATTGTACCTCCTTCTCCTCCAGCCACTTTGGACAGTCGCAAGGGTAGGCCAGATGTTCACAACTACAGTTTACATAGTATGCCTTTTCTGCTGTGCAATCAGGTTCGAGATAATCATGACTGCCACAACAAGCTCAGGTGGGTTTGCTCCAGCATGCTGTGTGAGAATAGAACCTCTGGCATTGAAAACAATGCAGAGGGTTTGGAATATATGGCCATACCTCACAAATGTAAGTACCCTGCCTTGATGGAAGTAGGCAGGTGTGGCGTGTTGAAAGTAATGATCAATACCGGGGTGGGTACTAACTTTCCAGCACGGCATTGTGAAACCTGGTGGACTGCTGTCACTCCATGGGATGAAAGCTGAGAGAGGACTTCCTCCTCAGAAACCTGGAGGAGATCCCACTCTGAGATCACACCCAAAGAGGAATTAAGCGACTTGTGGAGTGACTGTGACTGCCACTCCACCAATTGCTATAACATTCAAAAGACGCTCAGAATGTGTGGAGCATGCAGTCTCCACCTGCAAGTCATCAGATTTAAGGTGCTTAACAGATTTTGGTTCTCCTGCAAGACTTTTCAAATCTTAGTTAATAAAAAAAGTCCACTTTTTATTCCTATGTCCCCAATAACCTGATCACCTGCAGAGTGGATGATCAGGAACCTTGGGGATGGAGAAACACATGAAGACAATGACAGTGAAGACAAGTAACACACAGAAGACAGGGGCTCGTGCCAAGCTCTATTTGCAGCATTAGTCGATGAAATTCCATTTTTGGAACTCATGGTTGTTTTTTGTGGTTCAGTGCCTGATGCCACCACCCAGCAAGGAGTCCAACAAGGCGACACCCAATAGAGCTCCAGGGATACCCAAGCACCATACCACACAGCCAGTGAGCTAAGTCCTCACAACTAAACAAGAACGAAAAGGAAAAAAGAAATGAGAGAAATTCACTCAAGTCCTCACAAAAGAAAATAAGCAAAAAAATAATAAAGTATAAGAAAAGAACTGGCCTCACAAAATGAATAAAACTATAAAATTAGTGAGAGTGTGGGAAAAATTGCAAACCATTGCCCGGACATGGACAAGGCACTCACCTACTGCACGATCGGCACACTAGCAGATCCAGCTGACCAGCAGATTGATCCTGAGGGGACCACCCCTGGAATTCCCGTCTACCTTAAGCAGAGGCCAAAGCAGTGTATAGGTGGCACCAGAATCTTCTGTCCAGCCCTGTGACAGACAGGCTCCCCAATGGCTAGATGGCCAAAGGGGGACCCCACCAGTCATGAGCTGAAGATAGAAGATGGGGGCCTCCACACATGGCAAACATGTGGGCGAATGTTCAGGGCCTTGTAAAGGGTACCCGAGCCTATGGAACCTTCACAGGATGGTCCCCTCACCATGGATTAGAGCTTTCAGGACCGAGGGGTCCTGACATGGGCTACCAATTTTTACAAGACTAGACTAGTGGCTAATTATTGGAGTTTATGCAGACATCAGGTAATGTATTACAATATATTTTATATTTTTGTTACTAAAATTAATGCTTATTGTAGTATTTTAAGATATTTTGTTAAAAAGTATTTTATGCATCACCATATTGCTGCTGGACGTAGGGCCATAGCAGAGAAGACACATCCAGCAGCAAAATGGTAATGCATAAAATCTTTTTTTAATAAAATATCTTAAAATACTAAAATAAGCATTAATTTCAGTAAAACAGAAAATATAAAATATATTGCAATACATCACCTGGTGTCTGCATAAGCTCCAATAATTAGCACTAGTCTAGTCTAGTAAAAACTGGTAATGCAAGTCAGGAATTGGGTAAGGTATTAAGTCATGTAAGCAGACCACCAACTTAGAACAGTTCTTTGCACTCAACTTTAAAATATCAAAGCTATTGACCTTTCTGGTTAGTGCTATCTGTGCACATGAAATTAATCAGTGAACTGTAAAAACATCAAATACATAACTCACTTTGCATGGTATTTACCTTTATCTACATATCCCAAATAGTATTATAATCTCTCATAAAGAATTTAATTCTATAGACATATAGAAATGTTCCATATAAAGGAGATAGATCTGTACCTGAAATATACACATAATACATCTTATATGCCATTTATCCATCCTGCAAATTCTTGTTACCACAGACTCTGATATGCAATAGTTGCCATTACTGTTGGATTATATTGTATTACTTCTGCTATATTTTATTTATATATCATAACAGTGCTTTAGAGTTTTATTTTTTATCACCAGAAGTTTTAATTTCTAGCATAAATATATCATTTGCAATATTATTTCATGTTTTGCATTTTCTACATTTAGCACCCTCTAAAAATGGTAAATTAAAGTCATGTGGAGGATTTCAAAAATACGAACATCATATTTCATTAGTACCTTTTCAACTCAAAAACAATTTTTTATTAATCTCTCAAAACAAAAAGTTGTATTTCCCTACCCCACTGGGGGTGACGAAAAAATTGTTGCTGTCAATGTAAACCCCTTAATTCATCATCATCATCCTCAAGCAGCCATGGGCTACGGAGGTCCAACCAGACCGCGCAGTTTAATTCTCCAAGCATATCTGTCCTGAGCTACATCTGCTGCATCCTGCCACTGTACACCAATTCTAACAAGGTCCTGTTTGACATTGTCTGCCCACCGCATCCTAGGTCTCCCCCTCCTTCTGAGGCCTCTAGGCACACTGTTCATAACCCTATTCGCCAACCTATAATTATCCATACGGGCAACATGGACAAACCAGCGGAGTCTCTCTCTGCACAATATGCTGCTTAAAGGAGGTTGCAGACACCTTTGCCTAACCTCATCATTAGTTACAAAGTTAAACCACCTAATACCCAAGATACTGTGTAAGCACCTAGAATCAAAAGCATCTAGTTTCCTGTTATCTTGTTTACACAGCGTCCAAGCTTCACTACCATAACTAACCCTAGAAAGAACCAAACTATTATACAGTCTAATTTTAGTTTTTAGGTGTATACGCCTATTTCTCCACAATCTCCATAGATTCTTAAAAGTCCCGGCAGCAATACCTATTCCTCTGTTAATCTCATGCCGCACATCACACCAGTATTAGTTACGTAGCTCCCAAGGTAATTAAACTGTGACACCTGCTCAAGACTGCAACCATTCAGATTAACTGAATCACAACCTGCCTGACCAATTTTCATCACTTTAGTTTTCTCTCTGTTTATAACCAAACCTACTGTACTACCAGTCTCATCAACAGCTCGAATGAAAGAGTTCATCTCATCAACATCATTTGCCAAAAGGGCTAAATCATCAGCATAATCTAAATCAGAAATTTTCGTATCTCCAGCCCATTTAAGGCCAAAAGCTTTCCCTTGAAGTGAATTTCACATAACATAATCAACAACCAAACTAAAGAGAAAAGGAGACAAAATGCACCCTTGTCGAACACCAGAAGTAATGCTAAACCAATTGCTACAAGCCTTACCAACCCTCACACATGACTCAGTGTTATTATAGAGAGCTTTCATTATGTTAACTAACTTGTCTGGTATACCATATGATCTCAAAATCAACCACAAATTATGACGATCAACAGAGTCGAAAGCCTTTTTGAAATCAACAAAGCTAGCAACCAAAGGTTTCTGAAACTCTAAACATTCCTCAAGAATCTGCCTAAGTGAAAATATCTGATCTACACATCCCCTACCACTTCTGAATCCACATTGCTCATCACGCAATTGCCTGTCAACCAGATTTTTAATTCTACTAAGCACAATCATGGAAAGAACTTTACCTGAAACAGAGAGTAGGCTGATACCCCTATAGTTATCACACTATATCATCACAAAAAAGGTGCGATCACCTTTTTTGAAAATAGGGATAATAATAGCTCTGGTAAAATCTTTAGGAACCATACCTTCATCATAAAAGTTATTCAAAATTTCAGTCATCCAAATGGTAACTGAAACATTCCCAGCTCTAAGCATTTCTGTAGTAATTTCATCCACCCCTGGGGATTTATGAAGTTTAAGTTTAGAAATAGCCAAGCTAACTTCAGATTGTGTTATAGGGCCAACATTAAAGCCAACAATGCATCTATCATCATTGCAAACAATGGGAGTAGAATTAACCACATTGTTTAGAACATCACTGAAATGCTCAGCCCACCTAGACATGACAGAATCCTCACCTTCTATAACCTTACCTTGTTTATCCTTCAATCCCTGTATACCTGTTCGTTTTCTACCACACAAAACATTAACTATGTAGTACAGCTCTCTGCTGTTGTGCTGTCTAACTGCTTCCTCAGCTTTGTCAGCCAGGCCATCAAGCCAAAGATTCTTATCAGTAGCTAACTGATCCTTTACACGTTTATTAAGTTCTTTGTAATGCTTTCTATTAAGACTAGTAGGGTACTGATTAAGGACATTCCTGCAGTTCCTTCTTTCTGAAATAAGCTCAAGTGCCTTATCACTTAAATAATTCTGCCTCCTCTGCTCCTTTTTCCCTAAAAGAGTACTGTTAGTTTCCAAAAAAGCCTGTTTGAAATGGCCCCATTCTTCCTCAACTTCAGTATTAAGCAAACCATGACTGTCATAATGACTAAGTAACCTATCATGGTAAGCTTTAGGTATAACTGGGTCTTTCAGAGCTTCAGTATTAAAGGTAAATATTTTAACCCTAGCACAACACTTTTTAAGTTTAAGTTGCAAGACACTTTTAACAAGGTAATGATCAGATCCAATTTCAGCTCCCCTATATGCCCTGGTATTTCTAACAGAACTAGCCCATTTGCTGTTAATTAATATATAATCAATCATATTTCTATGCAGCACATCAGGTGAAATCCATGTGTATTTATGTATGTCACGGTGTTTGTAATATGTGTTAGTTATTCTGAAACCATTGAGTTTACTTAACTGTAGGAGACGTTGCCCGTTGCCATTGCAGCTACCAATACCAAAAGGGCCTATTACTCCTCCCCAAAGGTCAGAGTCGGTACCAACTTTGGCATTGAAGTCACCAAGAACAAGGGTAATATCTCCTTTCTTGACAGAATTCAAAACATCCTGAAGTTGTCCGTAAAACCCATCCTTCTCATCCTCATCAGAATCCTTAGTGGGGGCATAACAGCAGATAACATTCAAGTCTTTAATGCTTGTCTGAAATTTTGCTGTAAGAAACCTTTCATTAATGCCCTCATATCCTATAAGAGCATCACTAGCATGTCTGCTGAGCAGCAGACCCACGCCTTGGTGATGCTTTCCATCCTCCCTCCCTGTAAAGAGAAATTTTAAGTTATTTTTAAGTATCTCACCTTTACCTGTCCATCTGGTCTCTTGCAAGCCTAGAATATCTAGGTTATAGCGCTGGAATTCCTGCATGAGGACATCAAGAGAATAATCTCTATGTAATGTCCTCACGTTCCACATTCGTGCAGAGAGAAAATGATTAGTAGTATTTTTAAAGAAATTAGGTTTATTGACATTGGTAGGGCCAACAATATCAAACTGCCCCCTGATCGCAGGCATGGGGCAAAGACCTGTTCCTCCTCTGCTAAAGGCTGAAGTCACCGATGCTGGTAGGAACTTCAGGTACCACCTTTTCAAGTGGACTTTTTCAAGAGCCATATGGCCTGCCTGAGACATATTACTCCAGTTTAGGCTTGATGATGCCCAACTAGCTAAGTAAGGTTCAGGTACCTGCGATGGCCTCTGATTAGGATTATCCACCAGCTGATATAAGGTATCCCATGCCTCTGTTCACTTAGAGCTGGCAACCCAGAAGCAAACAGAAAACACAGCAGCAGACTCTCCCTCAACAGAGGCCCACCAGTGCAGCAAGTCCAGGATCCATAATCAAGCTCAAATCCATAAACAAGTCCAGTCTAGTAGGTATAAATGGTCAGCACCAGGACCCTGTGAAGTTGACCACTCCTCAGTAGGGTTGAATGGTCAGTAGGGTTGACCACTCCTCAGTAGGGTGGCCATAGATGACCAGATCAGTAGGCCATACTGAACTGGCAGCCCTCCCCTTCTGTTCCCTTCCAAAAGAGAATGTCTCTTTTGAAAGGTACTAACAACCTGCACCACGAGAAGGCGGGGTCGGACATTAGGTGCTAGACCTGGCCGGATCTGTGCATCATCACTAGGGATTGGTACACAGCTCTCCTTCTAGTTTACGCCTAGCTACCATTTACAGGCCACCCCTTAATTATCACACTCCAAAACTAAAAACATAAAATTTCTAGCCCAGATAAAAAGATTTGCAACATTCATTTAAAATTCTGAAATTTACAAAATTTTCTACCATCAGAGGGCACAATGATAAGACTTTTGAGAGATTCTGAAAGTGTGAATAATAATAATTTATTCACACATTAAGTATTATTACTAGTGATTATTGCAATATACAATTAATTCACATTTAGAATCAAGGAAATGTTAGCCTGTCCAGACTCTATTAGTAACTTACATATGAAATTTGGTTTGGAAATTTTCTGCATGTACAGCATAATCTTTTTTATATATATTATCTTAGAATGTTCTCAAAATCAGACATATTTAGAACAACAGTGTGTGTTTTTGTATTACAGAATGTGTTTTTGAAAGCTGCTGGATTTTTTTCAGTTCTCATTTCAAAACTTAAGCATATTAAACAATTTAGGTGCAAGGTACAAAAAAGGTCTTTGCAAGATGTTTTTTTTTGGCTAAAGGCACTTCAAATAGTAAACCCTTGTGTTTTGTTTTACCATGAGCTATTTTCTGAGGTAACCATTGTTACTGTTGATGTAACAGCAATATAATTTTAAATATATAAATTTGGCTTAAAGTATGGAAATGATGAAGTGCAAAACACAGATTTGTGAACCTAAATCGAAACACAAGTTTAAAAATTTTTGTGTATTTTAAATGAGTGCCGTCCCGTGGCTGAGTGGTTAGCGCGCTTGGCTACTGATCTAAGGGACCTGGGTTTGAGTCCCGGGTAAGGCATGGATGTATGTGTCGTTTTTTCTGCTGCGGTCCTGCCATCCTCTCAGACCTTCTACTATGGCATATAAACTGAAAAGTTCCTGTCAGACCTCTGTGGCAAGAAGCAGCTTGGGGGGTATTTTTTTTCTTTTCTGTAAATTATGTAAATAATATCCTCCCCAACAAGTGACTCCATAGTGTAAACTAAAATATACTCTGGCATAGCATAAATCTTTTAAGAATCATTCAGAGATTTATCCAGTTAATAGCTCTTCAATATCTGTCCAATCCAAAAAGAATTTTCAATTTATCATTAAAACTAAACAATTACCTTTTAAAACACAAAATTGCATTTTACCATTCTCTCTGGGGTGAAGGGGAAAAAAATTATTGTTGTCATGCAAACTTCATGACTTTCACATCTCACCATAAAAATTTCTAACATAATTACATCACTTGCAATATTAATTAGAAATTTTGAAATTTTCAACTTTTTCTACTGTTAGAGGTCTCTAAGAGGTAGCTAAGGTAGTCACTGGAAGGAGAGCTACACACCAATCCCCTGTGATGATGCATAGAACTGGCCAAGCCTATCACCTAATGTCCAACCCTACCTTCTCATGGTGAAGGCAGTTAGTACCTTTCAAAACAGATACTTTTTTGTGGAAGGGAATAGAAGGGGATCACTGCCAGATCAGTGTGGCCTACTGATCTGGACTACTATGGCTATTTTTCGTTTTTCTACCCCACTTAGGAGTGGTCAACTGCAGAGCATCTGGTGCTGACCATATACACTAACCGGTTTGGAATAAGGCTCTGAGCTTGATTATGGATCCTGATTATGCTGCATTGGTGGGCTTCTGTGGAAAGAAAATCTTCCGCTGTGTTTTCTGTTTATTTGTGGGTTGACAGCCCCAAGTGAAGGATATATTTTATCAGCAGGTGAATAATCCTGAGCAGATATCATAAAAGGCATCTGAATTCTTGCTCCTACAAACATCGTGAAATTCTACATTAGGGGTTCAGCCTTTAGTAGTGGGGTAACAGGTTTTTGCTCCATTCTGTGATAAGGGGACTGTTTGATATTGTCAACATTCCCTCTCTCAATAAAAATAGTTTCTTTAAACATCCCACTAACCATTTTCTCTTCATAGGTAGTTGGAATGTGAGAACTCTGCAGAGAGATTATTCTCTTGATGCCTTCACACAAGAATTTCACTATTATAATTTATATATTTGTGGCTTGCAAGAGACCAGATAAAGGTCAGATTCTTAAAAATAATCTTAAATTTCTCTTTTCAGGGAGGGAAGATAATAAGCATCTCTAAGGCATAGATCTGATTCTCAGCAGATACGCCAGTGATGCTCTTCTAGGATATGAATTTATTCATGAAAGGTTTCTTACAGCAAAATTTCAGACAAGCAGTAAAGACTTGAATGTTTCTGCTGTTATGCCCCCACTGACGATGCCGATGAGAAAGAAAGGTTTTATGGACAACTTCAAAATATTTTGAATTCTGTCAAGAAAGGAGATATTACCCTTGTTCTAGGTGACTTCAATACCAGGGCTGGTACTGACTCTGACCTTTGGGGAGGAATAATAGGCCCTTTTGGTATTGGTAGCTGCAATGGGCAATGTCTCCTACAGGTAAGTAAACTCAATGGTTTGAGAATAACTAACACTTATTACAAACACCGTGACATACATAAGTCCACATGGGTTTCACCTGATGGGCTGCATAAGAATATGATTGATTATATATCAAATAACAGCAAATGGATAAGTTCTGATAGGAATACCAAGTCATATAGGGGAGCTGAAATTGGATTTGACCATTATCTTGTTAAGTGTCTTGCCACTTTAAACTTGAGAAGTGTTGTGCTAAGATTAAAAAATTTACCTTTAATTCTGAATCTGTGAAAGACCCAGTTATAGCTAAAGCTTACGATGATAGGTTATTTAGTCATTATGACAGTCATGGTTTACTGTTGAGGACAAATGGGATCATTTTAAACAGGCATTTTTGGACACTAACAGTACTCTTTTAGGAAAAAAGGAGCAGAGGAGGCAGAATTATTTGAGTGATAAGGCACTTGAGCTTATTTCAGAAAGAAAGAACTGCAGGAATGTCCTTAATCAATACCCTACTAGTTGTAATAGAAAGCATTACAGGGAACTTAATAAATGTGTAAAGGATCAGCTGGCTGCTGATAAGAATTTTTGGCTTGATGGCTTGGCTGACAAAGCCAAGGAAGCAGTTAAACAGCACAACAGCAAAGGGCTGTACCAGAGAGTTAATGTTTTGTATGGTAGAAAATGGAAAGGTATATACAGGGATTGAAGGATAAACAAGGTAAGGTTATAGAAGGTGAGGATTCTGTCATGGCAAATTGGACTGAACATTTCGATAATGTTCTCAATAATGTGGTTAGTTCTACTCCCATTATTTGTAATGAAGATAGATGCATTACTGGCTTTAATGTTGGCCCTATAATGCAGTCTGAAGTTATTTTTGCTATTTCTAAACTTAAACTACATAAATTCCCAGGGGTAAATGAAATTACTATGGAAATGCTTAGAGCTGGGAATGTTTCAATTACCACATGTGGATGGATGACTGGAATTTTGAATATCTTTTATGATGAAGCCATTGTTCCTAAGGATTTTACCAGAGCTATTATTATTTCTATATTTAAAAAAGGTAATCACAGTTCTTGTGATAACTATATGGGTATAAGCCTACTTTCTGTTCCATGTAAAGTCTTCGCATGATTGTTATTAATAGAATTAAGAATTTGGTTGACAGGCAATTGTGTGATGTACAATACTTATCAAAGCAAAAGTTGATTAAAGTACATTTGACATTTAAACATCTGAAAGAAAATTAAAGAGCTTGATTTAGAACTAGAATAATATAAATTATGATATTTTGACTATAAATGACATTTTTCTGAAAGAGAGAAATGCAGTACAATAATGCAAAAGAGAATATTTTTTTCAACTTCTTTCTGCATTTGGGTTTCCATTTACCAAGTATTACAAATGGAATAAAATTGTGGGCCATTTAATGGTGGGGTTTTCTGGGAAAGAACAAGGTGATGGTATTAATGAAGGAAGAACATCTTCATCATTGGAGAGACCACTGACATTTTCTTCTAGCAAAAGATGTTCACGGAGATGCAGATGAAAAAGAAATCAATGGACTTGATTTTCTGCTTGGTTCTTTCACCAAGAAAGACATAAAGGATAAATGTTTGAATGCTTTCCTTTTTTCATTCATTAGTCGACTTTGTGCTGCAAAGACATTTTCACATCTCTTATTATTTTTTTTCAACTTCTTTCTGTACTCGGGTTTCCATTTACCAAGTTTTGCAATGCATTTTCAATTCTATTAATGAATCTTTGAAAAACTGAGTGGCTGAGTTCTTTAATTACTTCCTCTTCATTATCACACCTTTGACTGTAGGGTCTCAAAAGCGTCAGCTCTTTGTGAAGCTGCACTGAATCCTCATTGCTATCTCCTCCTTATGGTACTTTTTATTAGGTTTTCAACGTTATCTGCATTCAATTCTTTAAATCCTACCATCTTTGCCAAGTGTTGTATTGTTTAACAACTCTTAAAGTTATAATCTGTTACAGCAAAACTTTTGAAGCTGTGGATGAATTTGGGAAGCAACTTTTCCCACAAATTATTAAAGCAACTTCAGTTAACATCATTCCAATTTTCTATGATTATGTCCACTGCTTGATTGACATTAAATGACAATCAGAACTCAGTTATGGTTGGCTTGTATTCCCCTATCTTTAATTCGATGCATCATGTTCACATTTCCCATATCTGTTTTTAACACAGACATGACAAATATTATTATTGTCAAATTTCATATCTAGGAAAATTTTCACTTATATCTGAGAGGTGGGACATTTTCTTCAAAAGTTAGTTGTGGTTGTTTGGGGTTTAATGGTGCAACACAACAAAGGCCATAATGTGCCAGACAGAACAAACAGTAAAAAACAAATAGATAAAAATAATGAAAACCCACAACCAAAGCTAAAAGCCACAGGTAAAGGTGATAAAATACAACATAAAAGGCAAAAAAAAAAAGACAATGTAAAATAAAAGGTCAACAAATATAAAACCGGGGAAATAACTATGGGTATAGAAGACCCATGTAAAAAATAATAAGTGTAAAAGATTATAACCCATTAAAATAACCACAATAATGTAAAAAGTCAAAGAAGTTAAAAGCAAATCATCCGATAAAAGATGTCTGAGTGTAAGAAGCAAAGATGTAAAATCATGAATAGTAAAAAATAAATGTCTCTTGAGGTTAAGAGTGGGACAAAGGATTAAAATGTGTTTATTAGTTAAAATGGTGTCACAAAACTTGCACTTACATTCGTCATTTGCCTGAAGAAGGAATGAGTGAAAATGAATGACCTAAGCAGGAGCTGAGCAAGTACAACTTCCTCCTTGTGATTCCTGTGAAAACAAGGCTGCTACAATTTGACAAAGGTCTTGATCTCGAAAAGCTTGTTACCAACCTTTTCAGACCAAGATCTCTGCCACAGTGCCCGGAGCTCGATGGAAAAGTGATGCCAGAAGTTGAAGTATGGAACTGGCAATGGAGAGTCAGCTAGGGGAGTGGCTGACTTGGTAGCAGCATCTGCTAAGTCATTGTCCCTGATTCTGATGTGACTGGGCACCTAACAGAAGAGAACAGTGGTGGTGGCTGCCAGACAATGGAGTTGCTAACGGATATTGGAGTGAACAGGTTGAGGCTGATGCCTCACCGAGATCACACTGACAATGACGCTTAGCTTCTATGTGGTCCAAGGCAATGCTGATAGCATGCAACACTGCAATAAAGATGGAACACTGTTGTGGGGTCTGGTCTGCAATGATGACATCACAGCAGACCATGACCGATCACAGCAGACCATTCGAGCCATCTGTGAAGACAGGCAAGAAGTCCGGGTGCTCAGCACGATGGCTGGCAAAGAGTTACTGATACACACAGTCAGGTGTAAAGGCCTTCGCTATCCTGCAAAAAGGAAAGTTGCAAGAAGGGGAAACAGCGAGCCACAGTGGGAGTGGATCGGCTGTCGATTGTGAGATGCTATCGAGACGTGTTAATGTCATGCAGGTAACCTCGTACACGCAAACCGAAAGGACAAATGGCAGTCGGTCAATTCTGGTATAACATTTTCCACTGGGGACTGAAAACACACTCCCAAATGGGATAGCCAGGCAAGGACCACAATTTTACAGCATACTGTAGGGATAACTGCTGACGGTGAATAGATAATGAAGGTTCGTTGATCTCAACATAAAGACTCTGGACCAGTGAAGTGCAGAAGGCCCCCATGCAAACACAGAGGTCCTGATGGTGCAGGGGGTCCAGCACTTGTACTACTGAATTCCAGGCGGAATCGTACACCTAGGATCCATAGTCAAGTTTTGACCGGACAAATGCATGGTAAAGGAGGAGCAAAGAACATCGATCCTCCTCCCAAGAGAGAGAGGAGGGGATTTGAGGATGCTAAATGCCCTCGTGCACTTGGACCTGAGATGTCAGATGTGTGGTAAAAAGGTCAAAATCCGGTCGAAGATGAGACCGAAAAACTTTCGTCTCCACCACAACTGGAATGATGTCATCCCTGAGCCGCAGCTCGGGGTCCAGATGAAGATTATGCTTGCAGCAAAAGTGCAAGCAAGCAGTCTTCTGTGGGGAGAACTGAAACCCATTGGCCATTGCCCAAACTGAGAGATTGTTCAGAGCAGTTTGCAGTTGTCGTTCAATGACCCTCATGCTGGACGATGAGCAAAAGATGCTAACTAAAGTTGTCAATGTATAAGGCATTGTCTACAGTTGTAGGAAGTTGCCATGTAATGGAATTTATTTTGACAGCAAAAATGTAACACTCAGGATGCATCCTTGCGGCACTCCCTGTTCTTGAGGGAAAGACCACAACAGAATGTTGCCAACATGAACTCAAAAAGTATGAGATAAAAAATTTTCAATGAAGACTGGCATGTGACCTCGCAAGCCGAAGCTATGAAGGCCACGAAAAATGCCAAATCTCCACGTCGTGTTGTACTTTTTTCTGATGTCGAATATTTTGGACACCAGCTCTCAATGTGAAAAAGAACTCCTGAACATTGATTCAAGGCAGATCAGGTGGTCTAAAGTTGACCTGTGCCTGATTCTCGCGCAGGTATCCATTGGAAAGCCACACTGGGTGTTGGAAAGAAAGCTGTAATGTTCCAAATACCAGGCCAGCCTGGTATTTGGGAACATGTCCCCAATCACCTGTAGAGTGAATGACCATGAACCTTGGAGATGGAGAAACACACGAAGATGACGGTGACAATTAAAATGAAGACACAGAAGATGGGGGCTCGTACCGAGCTCTTTTAGCTGCATTCATCGATAAAGTTTCATTTTTGGGGCTCACGGTTGGTTTTTGTGGTTCAGTGCCCACTGTCCCCATCCACCATGGAGTCCAACAAGGGTATGCCCAATCAAATGCCTGGGCACCTTACCCACACAGTCAGTGAGCCAAGCCTTCACAACTAAATAAGAAGGAAAAAGAAAAGAGAAATGTGAGAAATTCACTCGAGTCAAATGTGAGAAATTCATGAGTCTTCACAAAATAAAATAAGCAAAAAAAAAATAAAGAAATGTGAGAAGCAAACTGGCCTCATAAAAGAAAGAAAACTACAAAATTAATAAATATGTGGGGAACTTGCAAACCTTGCCCAGACATGGCAAGGTTATTCACCACTCTGCATGGTTGACCCTAGCAAGTTCAGCCCACCAGCTGATTGATCCTGAGGGGGCCACCCTAGGACCTACCATTTACCTGAAGCAGAGGCCAAAACAGTGTATAGCAGCAGCTGCAGAATTTGCTACCCAGCCCCGTGACAGACAGGATCCCCAATGGCAAGATGGCAAAAGGAGACCCTCTGAGTCATGAGCTGAGAGAAGATGGTGACCCCCAAGCAACTGCAAGGATCCTCTTTTCCAGGGACATGGCTCTCTGTGCACGGCAAACATGCAGGTGAGCATTCAGGTGAGCCCTGTGAAGGTACTCGAGCCAACGGAACCTTCACAGAGTGGTCCCCTCACCACAGACAGGAGCTCGCACCGAGGGGTCTTCAAAAGTGTATCTCTGAGAAAACAGAAATTGAGAAATGTAAAATGATATTCGATGTAATTGGATACCACATTGTGTCAGTGGCACTCAGGAACTGAACATACAGTTGAAATTCCTTGAGGCTATGGAGGTCTCACTAGAAAGAAAGGGAGAATGAAAACAATTTTTCATTATGTTCTGGGCATGTCTGATAGTTATTGATTCTGCCAACAAACCCAATGAGAAATGCTTGGGGAAGCACACACATACACACAAATCAACCAACTAAAGGGAATTACAAAAGAAGATAACTAGATATGCTTCTTGTATCAGTTTATGCAAATAGAAGGAGTGTAATTTGAAAAGAGATACCCTTAAAGTCTTTGACATATATCTCAGTTTTCTAAAAAAAAAATCAGTCCTAGATTTGTTGAAAAAAATTAGAGTTGCATTTGTGTTATGAACCATTCTTAATGTATGGCTTTTGTGATTCCTTCTCATCATGGCACAACTTCAAATTTACTCAAGAACAATTACAAATTTTTATGTATTTTTTCCTGCTGCATATTACAGACTTAGTTCAACTTAGTTTTATCCCTTATTATCAATGTTAAAAAAGAGACTCTTTCCTTTGAACTGCTATTCCTGCATTTATTCAAAATCAATAAAAAATACAAATGCAATAAATGTTTATACTTTAGAAATATAAATTCATAGCTCATCATTGATTTAGTTGAACTGATGACCTCCTAGATGACATAGAGCACTTGACATGTCATCAGAAGGTCATGGGTTCAGATCCCACCTAGCTCAAGACAATTTTTCCTCTACACCCATCTTTATCCTGTTACTTAAAAAAAAAAGCTTGATAATGGATAAACATTCATTAAATCAAAAATATGTTTATACATTAATTCAATGGCCATTATTTTTTAAAGGAAGAAGATATTTCCCTATACACAAAGGATGGAGATAACCTAGTAGCTATATTAGGCTTATTTTGTTTTCTCATACAACATACAAACACCTACAAAAGCCTGTTGGTCCTAGTAGTCAGGTACACTAACTACTATATTGGGTAGGGCCATTTAATGAAATATTCTAAAATTGTTATACATTACAATTCTAACATACCCAAATCTGTGGTTTTGCATCCTTATCTGGGGATGATGCCACCAAAATCTGAATAGGTAACAGCTTTTCACTGCTTGAAATTTGGCTGCTAGAAGATGTAAGGGGCTCCACCATAAATCCAGCTATTGCTACAAATCCCTCGAGATAAAAAAATGATAAACAAACATTGTAGCTGATTCATAATTTCATATTACCTACATATACAGGCAAAAAACTGTTTAAGTTAAAATAATGGATATGCAATTAGTATAAACACTATGGCTACCTGGTCATTCCTAAATACTATCACATGATTAAATGCATGCCAAACATACACCTTTTAAATTATCTTCAGTTACTTTTTTTTTATAAATGACTTATTTAAGAAGTTACTGAGTTCTGTATATGAATTATTTTACATATACCCGTTTCCTATAACTTGGAATGGTACCTAACAAAGTGACCACTAAGTGTCTGTAAATGGCAGCTAGGCATACACTGGTAGGCAGCTGTGTTACCAATTCCCGGTGATGATGCATAGAACAGGCTAAGCCTAGCACATAATTTCCAACCTGCCTGCTCATGGTGCAGGTCATTAGTGCCTTTCAAAAGAGATATTCTCTTCTGGGAGGGAATGGAAGAGAAGGGCTACCACATCAGTATGGACTACTGTGATCTGATCATCTATGGCCACTTTTTCTTTTTTTCTGCCCTGCTGAGGAGTGGTCACCTTCACAGGGTCCTGATGCTGACCATTTAGACCCACTGGACTGGCTTTGAGTTAGATTATGGATCCTGGACTTGCTACACTGGTGGGCCTCTGTTGAGAGAAAATCTACCACTGTGTTTTCTGTTTGCCAATGGGTTGCCATCCCAAAGTGAGCAGAGACCATCACATCACCTAAAGACTGATATTGGGCTGTAAAGTAGTTTAGTTCTTTCTAGGGTTAGTTACTGTAGTGAAACTTGGATCCTTTTAAAGCAAGATAACAGGAAACTTGATGACTTAGAATCTAGATGCTTACACAATATCTTGAGTATTAGGTGGTTTCAATCTGCAGCAACTAATGGTGAGGTTATGCAAAAGAGTAGGCAACTTCCTTCGAGCAGCTTATTGTGCAAAGAGAGACTGTGTTTGTTTGGTCAATATACCTGTATGATTAACTCTAGATTGATGAATAGAGTTATAAACAGTAAATCTAAATGCCTCAGGAAAAGGGGGAGACCTATGATGCAATCGGCAGACAATTTCAAACAGGACTCTGCTAGAATTGGCCTACAGTGGTGAAATGCAGCAGCTGCAGCTCAGGACAGATGTGTTTGGAGAACAAAACTGCACAGTCTGATTGGACCTCCATAGCCCATGGCTGCATGAGGATTTTGTAGGTAGATATATGCATGTGTGTTACAGACAAGGTGATATCTGGTAATAGCATGGTGTCTCTGAGCTTGTGGAGGTAAATAGTTGAACTGTATATTGAATAGTCAGCATAAAATGGAGTAATATGGAAGATCATATCACTGTCAATACTTTGCATAATGTAAAACAATTGCCATGACCACGAAAATACAGTTCACAAAGCTTGCATATATAGGAATATGTGCTAAACTGTGTACTTGTACAAAAAATTTAAATTTAAAAATTACATATATGAAATTTTGAGGCATCATTGTATTTATATATATTAAAACGACATATCAGAGCTCCTAAATAATGCAATTTTTTTCTCAACTTGATGCATCAGAAAGTAACAGAACTTTGTGCTCATTCAAACTGCCATTAATAAGGACTAAATGATGGGATTCCCATAGACAGTGTTCTACCTAGTGCAAGAAAGAGCTGTAAATAATGTCAGGTCTGGCAAGTTAGTTGGTTTGTTACATTTTCCTCTTAACTTGCAGCAAAGTTCCCAAAGAACTTTGCTGCAAGTTTTTATATTTTTCCTAAAAGAAAATTAATCTTTGAAAAGTTTACCAAGTGTTGGGCAAGTACTAATGTTATTTTGTGTATGTGTGTGTATTTTGCATTGCTCCACATATGTATACTGGCATTTGGAAGTATAAATTATTTGAATCTTTAATATTACAGTACAAACTTTGCATTAAATCACCGTTATGTAGGAAACCCTGTAACTGTTGGTCCCTCAGATTATTTTGCCCAGTAATGTTACAGACTAGAACTTTTACTCTTCTACCTTCAGTTGCTTTGCTGTGCAGGATGTTAGTATGACAACATAGTACATGAGTGCTAACAGCCACTACCTACCCTAAGTAGTTGCCAGAATGTCTCCTGGCAGTCCATGCTATCGTTGTTGGTACCCACTGTATGGTAGATGTATCACACAAAATCCCTCTACAATTGAGTTTATTAACACCTACACTATACAAGAATTTTTCATGCATCTATTAAATTTAAAAAAAAGGTGGTTAGCTTGTTTTACCCCTGAGCAGCACTTTTTTTGCACACAATGGGTTAAATGTCCAGGTCACAAGAAACCCAAAGTCTCAGAGAAGGTTGGGGTGAGGGGACAACTGTTGGGAGGTAGAGTGTAGTTCCCACCAAGGCCATCCAACATGTTCTTAAAGGGCACAGGGTATGGCCCTCCTGCACATGGGACCACGGCTTAATGTCCCATTGGCAGATGGCAGCCTTTCCAAGCCCAATGGTGTCCTCTATTGACTGAGGGCAGGCGGGGAGCATGCTGAGAAAATCTCAACATTGGCCCAGGGGGGACTTGAATCCAGAGACTCAGATTATGAGCCTGGATGCCACCAACTGAGCCACCCCTGCCCTGAAATAACTGTAAATGGTAGTTAGGTATACACTGGAAGAGAGCTATGCCCCAATCCTTTGTAATGATGAACAGAACCAGCCAGGCCTACCACATAATGTCTGACTTCACCTTCTCATGGTTCAGGCCATTGTACATTTCAAAAGAGATACTCTTTTGGGAGGGCTGTCAGATCAGTTGGCTTATTGATCCGGACTACCGCAGCTACTTTTTCTTTTTTTTTTTCCTACCCCTGATGAGGAGTGATCAACCACACAGGGTCACAGTGGCTGACCACTTATACTGAATGGAATATGCATGGCTTTGAACTTGAATTCTAAACTGCTGGACTGGTAGGAATCGGTTTAAGGAAAATCTATTGTTTTCTGTTTGTGGGTTGACATCCCAAGTGAACAGATGCAGAGGATATCTTACATCAGCTGTTGGATAATCCTGATCAGATTTCCCATGCCTGCAATAGGGCTGTTTGATATTGTATGCACTTTCTTTCTCCATAAATATAATTTGTTAATGATCCCACAAACCATTTTCTCTCCACAGGTATTTGGAATGTGAAAATTCTGCACAGAGATTATTTTCTTGATGCCCTCACACAAGAATTCCAGTGTTATAATTAAGATATTTTGGGCATTCAAGAAACCAGATGGATAGGTAAAGTCAAATAAAAATATTTTTAAATTTCTCTTTTCAGGGAGGGAGGATGGAAAGCATATCCAAGGTAGGTTTTGCATTTCAACACATGAGACAGTGGTTACTCTTTTCAAGAAAAGCCAAGAACATTATTCTTTTCTGCAACTTTTTTCTCAGTCATAATACTTTGAGAAAGGTCCTGAAAATGATCTTCTAGGATATGTCTGCTTTAATGAAAGATTTCTTACTGCTAAATTTTAAACTAAGATTAAAAATATGTATGTTATCTGTGTTATGCTTGCGTAGAAGACTGATGAGAATGAGAAAGACAGGTTTCATAGCTAACTTCAGGATATTTTAAATTCTATTAGGAAAGGAGATGTTACTCTTATGCTAGGTGATTTCAATCCTAAAGTTAGTACTGACTCATCTTTGGGTAGGGGTGGTAAGTTCTTTTGGTATTTAAAAAAAAATCAAAGTTACAATCCATTAAGAAAAAAAAAAATTATTAATAAAGACTAAAATTAGGCTGTATAATAGTTTGGTTCTTTCTAGGGTTAGTTATGGTAGTGAAACTTGGACACTTTGTAAACAAGATAACAGGAAACTAGATGCTTTTGATTCCAGATGCTTACGCAGTATCTTGGCATTAGATGGTTCAACTTTGTAACTAATGATGAGGTTAGGCAAAGGAGTTTGCAACCTCCTTTAAGCAGAATATTGTGCAGAGAGAGACTCCGTTGGTTTTGCCATGTTGCCCGTATGAATAATTATAGATTGGTGTATAGGGTTATGAAAAGTGTTCCTAAAGGTCTCAGAAAGAGGGGGAGACCTAGGATGCGGTGGGCAGACAATGTCAAACAGGACCGTATTAGAATTGGTGTGCAGTGGTCAGATGCAGTAGATGTAGCTCAGGACAGACTTGCTTGGAGAACCAAATTGCACGGTCTGGTTGGACCTCCGTAGCCCATGGCTACTTGAGAATGATGATGATGAATAGAAAGGAAATTCGTCCCTGGATAATAGGAAAATAAATTTTACTTGAAACAAGAAAATTAGTCTTCTCTGTACTTTTTTCTCAGTTATAATACTTTGAGAAAGATTCTGACTTTTAGCCAATTGAATTGGTGAATGCATATGGAGCTTTTCTTTTTACCTGCAATATAGAGAACTACAGCAGTTCTGCATGTTTTGCAGATGCAATTTCCACTAGCAAGTTACCTGACAGTATGCACTTGACTGATTTTGGTGGTCCCATAAGACCTTACAAATTTTTTTGGATGAAAAAGGGAGCATGTTTCCAATCAGCTACTGATCACCAGTTGAATAGATGGCCAGGAAATGCTAATGCAATTTCCCTAGTAAGTTACCTGATAGTACACACTTGATTGATTTTGGGGTCCCACAAGACCTTCCAAACCTTTTTTGGATGAAAAAGGGAGAATGTGTCCAATCAGCTGCTGGTCACCAGTAATGGATGGTAGTAAAGGCTCAGTGCCATAGCTTCCACCCACCATGGAGCCTCATAAGGGAACACCTGATTGGATATCACAGCTGTGTGGCACTATACAGTGTGTGAGCCTGTACTCTAAAGATGGTAAGGAAACTCATATCTGCTCTCAGACCTAGATGAGAAACTCAGTGCACTGCATGGCTGACCCAAGCAAGGCCAGCCCACCAACCAATAGATCGAGGGCCGCATTAAGAGGGCATGCAGCATATGCAGAACATTGGGGCAGCCAAATGGTCAACAAAAAAAAAAAAAATCCTTTAAACTCCAAAAAAAATGCATTTTTGTGTAAAAGCTTCATCATCATCCTCAAGCAGCCATGAACTATAGAGGTTCAATAAGACCGTGCAATTTAGTTCTCCATGCATATCTGTCCTGAACTATATCTGCTGAATCTGGCCACTGCACACCAATTCTAACAAGGTCCTGCTTGACACTGTCTGCCCAACATATTCTAGGTCTCCCCCTCTTTCTGCAGCCTTCAGGCACATTGTTCATAACCCTATTCGCTAATCTATAATTATCCATATGGGCAACATCAGCATGACCAAAACAACGAAGTCTCTCTCTGCACAATATGCTGCTCAAAGGAGATTGACGACTCCTTTGCCTAACCTCATCATTACTTACAAAGTGGAACCACCTAATGCCCAAGATATCATATTGCTGTAAGATTATCTGGTATTAAGAAAGTTACATCGATAATTATTAAAACAACCGTGACAAATCACTTGGTAATGCTACAACTAAAAAGAGACGTAGTAGAAAAAGATACCAAGGAAGATAGAATGTATGTTACTAATTTTAAAGGACTTGAATTAAAATTAAAGAATATAAAGTTGGATACAGATGTGAATAAATATTTTGTGGAAAAAATTTCGTAGACATATGGGACTTCAACCCGCATCTCTCCAGAAACATGCCAGAGTATTCTTAAATATTGAACTAATGCGGCTCATGTTTTTTCCACTAATTTAAGACTTTAAATCTTTCACTGATGTTTTTTTCAGCGCCATCTATGATCAATGGGTAGCAACAATTTCTTTTTATATTGCACTGAGTGAGATGGAATTAATAAAGTCTCATCACGCTATTTAGCGTTATTAATGATTTAAACATAGGTGACAATCACAGCATTACCTGGGTCATCCAGGCAACGCTGTGATTGTCACCCATGTTCTGTTTTTGATCAAATTAATATGTGTGTTAGAGAATGCACAAAGTTGAAGTATTTGCCAAACACCAAAAAGAAAATATTAAAACCATGGGTCACAGACAAAATACTTCAATTAGTTGCCAAAAAGAACATATTATATAAAATGCTTAAAAACTGTCCAGATAATAATGAGGAATACAAGGAAATTAAGGATAGATTCACTTTTATCCAAAGCTTAACTAATAAATTAAGAATTGCTAAAAAATAACTTTACAAATGTAAGGTTCTTTCGGCAGGTAATGACTGTAAACAGCAGTGGAAAATTATTAATGAATTAGCTGGCAAATATAATTATAAAAATCTGTTAAAAGAAATCCAAATTACCTATAAATGATAAAAAAATAATTGCCTATGCATTTAATGATTATTACATCAATCTGGTTAAAAAAAATGTTACAGAAGAAGTTTATTTAAAAAAAAATGTTACAGAAGTAGGCACCTGTGCAAACACATCAGATGATGTGAAATATTACAGAGTAAATTCAAATGCCTTGTTACCGATTTGTGAAAGTGAATTAATTCAGACAACCTTTAGGCTTAAATTAAACAAATCTTCAGGTGATGATAACTTCTCGGTCTACATGTTACAGAGAGTGATCAGTGTAATATCTAGAATTTTAATGAAGTGTTACAATTTGTCAGTCTGTAAATGGTAGCTAGGCATAAACTGGAAGGAGAGCTGTGTACTAATCTCCAGTGATGATGCACAGAACCAGACAGGTCTAGTGCCTAATGTCTGACCCCGCCTTCTCGTGGGGCAGGATGTTAGTACCTTTCGAAAGAGATATTCTCTTATGAAAGGGAACAGAAGAAGAGGGCTGCCAATTTAGTATGGCCTACTAATCTGGTCATCTATGGCCACTTTTCTCTTTTTTTTTTTCAACCCTGCTGATGAGTGGTCAACTTCACAGGGTCCTGGTGCTGACCATTAATACCTATGAGACTAATTATTTATGGATTTGAGCTTGTTTATGGATTCTGGATTTGTTGCAACTAGTGGGCCTCTGTTGAGGAAGAATCTGCCGCTGTGTTTTCTGTTTGTTTCTGGGTTGCCAATCCTAAGTGAACAGAGGCATGGGATACCTTACATCAGTTGGTGGATAATCCTGAACAGAGGCCATCGCAGTTATCTGATCCTCACTTAGCTAGTTGGGCATTGTCAATCCTAAACTGGAGTATTGTGTCTCAGGCAGGCCATATGGCTCTTGAAAAGGCAGTGCCTGAAGTTTCTAGCAGCATTCGTGGCTTCAGCCTTTAGCGGAGGAGGAACAGGTCTTTGCCCCATGCCCGCGATCAGGGGCTGTTTGATATTGTTGGCCCTACCTATCTCAATAAACCTAGTTTCTTTAAAAATCCTACTAATCATTTTCTCTCAGCAGAAATGTGGAATGTGAGGACAATACATAGAGATTATTCTCTTGATGTCCTCACGCAGGAATTCCAGCGCTGTAACCTAGATATTCTAGGCTTACAAGAGACCAGGTTGACAAGTAAAGGTGAGATACTTAAAAATAACTTTAAATTTCTCTTTACAGGAGGGAGGATGGAAAGCATCTCCAATGTGTAGGTTTGCTTCTCAGCAGAATGCCAGTAATGCTCTTCTAGGAAATGACTGCATTGATGAAAGATTTCTTACAGCAAAATTTAAAACAACGAGAAGGAACGTAAGTTTTTATCCTGATCAGGATTCACAGCCAGCTTCAGGATATTATAAATTCTGTGAAGAAAAGAGATATTTCTATTGTGCTAGGTGACTTCAATGCTAAAGTTGGTACTGACTCTGACCTTTGGGCATGAGTAATGATTGGCATTGGTAGTTCCAATGACAATGGGGAACATCTCCTACAGGTAGGTAAACTTAATGGTTTACGAATAACTAACACATACTACAAACATCAGGATATTTATAAATATATATGGGTTTCACCTGATGGGTTGCACAGGAATATGATAGATTATATTTAAAATTAACAGAAAATGGGCTAGTTCAGTTAGGAATATCAGATCATACAGGGGAGCCGAAATTAGATCTGATCATTACCTGGTCAAAAATGTCTTGCAGCTGAAGCATAAGAAATGTTGTGCTAAGGTTAAGAAAATTACCTTCAACACTGAGGTCTGAAAGATCCAGATATAGTCAAAGCATACCATGATAGGCTACTTAGTCATTATGACAATCGTAGTTTGCTTACTGCTAAAGTTGAGAAAGAATGGGATCAGTTTAAACAGGCTTTTCCTGAAACCAACAGTACTCTTTTGGGTAAAAGGGAACAGAGGAAACAAAATTATAGAGTGATAAAGCTATGGAACTTATTTCTGAAAGAAGGAAGTGCAGGATTAATATGAATCAACACCCTACTAGTCCTAACAGAAGGCATTATAACAAGCTTAATAAACATGTAAAGGATCAGTTAACAGCTGATAAGAATCTTTGGCTTCAGAGCTTGGCTGACAAAGCAGAAGAAGCAGTTAGATAGCATAACAGCAGGGTGTTGTGCTAGATTGTTACTGTTTTATGTGGGAAAAAACAGATTGGTACACAGGGATTGAAGGATAAACAGGGCACGGTGGTTGAAGGTGAGGATCCTGTGGTGGCTAGGTGGGCTGAGAATTTTAGAGATGTTCTAAATAATGTGATTATTTCTACTCCCATTGTTTGTAATGAGGATAGATGTATTACTCGCTTTTATGATGGCCCTATATCACGTTCCGAAGTCACATTGGCTATCTCTTAATTAAATCTTCATAAATCCCCAGGGGTGGACGAAATCACCACTGAAATGCTTAGAGCTGAGAACATTTGTGTTGTCACAGTGCTGATTGAAATTTTGAATATTTTTTATGATAAAGGTGTTGTTCCTAAGGATTTTACTAGAGCTATCATTGTCCCAATTTTTAAAAAAGGTAATTGCAGTTCTTGTGATAATTATAGGGGAATTAGTTTACTTTCTGTTCCAGGTAAAGTTCTTTGCATGATTATACTTAATAGAATTAAGAATTTGGTTGATAAATTACTGCGTGATGAACAGTGTGGATTCAGAAGTGGTAGGGGATGTATTGATCAAATATTTTCACTTAGGCAGATTCTTGATAAATGTTTAGAGTTTGAGAAAATTGTGGTTGCTAACTTTATAGATTTCAAAAAGTTTTTGACTCTGTTGTACAACATAATATGTGGTTGATTGTTAGATCATATGGAATACCTGATAAGTTAGTTAGTGTAATGAGAGCTCTCTATAACACTGAGTCGTGTGTGAGAGTTGGTACGTCTTTCAGCGATTGGTTTAGCATTGCTAGTGCAGTTAGACAAGGGTGCATTCTGTCTCCTTTTCTCTTTAGTTTGGTTATTGATTATGTAATGTGAAATTATTTGCAAGGGAAAGATTTTGGCCTTAAGTGGTCTAGAGATTTCAAAATTTCTGATTTAGATTATGCAGATGATTTGGCCCTGTTGGCTACTGATGTTGATGAGATGAATTCATTCATTAGGGCTGTTGATGAGACTGGTAATAAGAGTAGGTTTGGTGATAAACAGAGAAAAAACTAAAGTGATGAAAATTGGTCAAGTAGATGGTTCTTCATCTGCTTTGAATGGGTGTACTATTGAGCAAGTGTCTTAGTTTAATTTTCTTGGAAGCTATGTAACAGATACTGGTGATGTGCGGCATGAGATAAATAGAAGAATAGGGATTGCCACTGGGACTTTTAAGAATCTATGGAGAGTATGGAAAAATAGGCTTATAAACCTAAAGACAAAAATTAGGCTGTATAAAAGTTTGGTTCTTTCTAAGGTTAGTTATGGTAGTGAAACATGGATTCTTTTTAAGCAGGATAACAAGAAACTTGATGCCTTTCATTCTAGAATCTTATGCAGTATCTTGGGCATTAGGTGGTTTGACTTTGTAAGTAATGATGAGGTCAGAAGGAGTCATCAACCTCCTTTGAGCAGCATATTGTGCAGAGAGACTGAGTTGGTTTGGCCATGTTGCTCGTATGCATAGCTGAAGATTGGCAAAAAGGATTATGAACAGTGTACCTAAGGGTATCAGAAAAAGGGGGAGACCTAGGTTTCGATGGGCAGACAGTGTCAAACAGGACCTTACTAGAATTGGCCTAGAGTGGCCAAATGCAGCTGTGGCTCAAAAGAGACACGTCTGGCGAGGAAAATTACACAGTCTGGTTGGACCTCCGTAGCCCATGGATGCATGAGGATTTTGTATGTAAGTATGTACAATTTGTCACTTGCAGGTAGATTTTTCCCATCTTCACTTAAGAATTCGCTGGTTACCCCAATTTATAAAAATGGTGATAAAATGCTTGTGGAGAATTATACGCCTATTTCAATACAAACTGTTTTCTCAAAATTATTTGAAAAGTTAATGCATTTGAGGTAAACTAATTACCTTACTAAATATACTATACTATCAGAACACCAATATGGGTTTAGGAAAAATAAAGGTACAGCTGTAGCTACGGCTTAAGTAGTAAAATTAATTTACAATGGTCTCAACAAAAATGAAAGAAGAATTTGTTTCTGAATATGTCTAAAGCTTTTGATTCCCTGTCTATTGATATATTACTAAATAAATTAGAGTTTATTAGTATAAGGGGGTTGTCACTGAGATGGTTTGATTCGCATTTGAAGGGTAGAACACAAGTCAAAAGAGGAGATATTTTGAATGAAAAAAAAAATCAATTCGTTATGGTGTTCCACAGGATTCTGCTTTGGGACCAGTTATTCTAATATATGTGAATGATCTATTAAACATAAAATTCAAAGGTAAGATTATTTCATTTGCAGATGACACCGCTTTGGTTTACTGTGATAAAATTGATGAAGAACTATTAAGCAATATTGCTGCAAATTTAAGAAAACTTCAAATTTGGTTCAAAAAAAAAAATTATTAATAAATGTAAATAAAATGAAATATATGCATTTTAGTACTGTTAGGGGAAAGTATAGAGATCTTGGAGATTTATTCTACCATATGAGTGATTGTAAGTTTTTTGAACAAGATAAAACTGGGTCTTTAAACTGTGCTTGCTCAAGGATTAAAAGTACTAAAACAATAAAATATTTAGAAGTTAATTTTGACTGTTATCTAACCTGGCATGATCATGTTCAAAAAGTAGTATTAAAAATCAAACAAAAAATTCCCAAGATGTATCTTTTAGGAGATATGATGAGTATAAAAATTTTAAAGAACATATATTATGCATTAATCTATTCTAGAATACAGTATGGAATTCTAATTTGGGGAGGAGCATCTTCATGTTTAAATCAGTTGCAGCAATTGCAAAACTATATAGTAAAGATTATGACATATAAAAGAAAGTACGACTGACTCTCGTCTAAACAAAGTTTCAAAAAACTTGAAATACTCAAGTTAAAACAAATACATCAAATGACTTTAGCAAAGCATGTATTTCTTAATAAGGACAAATTTGATGCAGTGGTTAATAAATATTTTACTAGAGCGGTAGTGGCTCAGGATTTTGGCATTCCAAAACCAGAGTTATTTAAAAAATATTATGGATATAATTGCTTAAAACTATTCAACTCATGCCAGATAACATGAAAATTATAAATAATAAAATGCATTTTTCTAAAGAACTAAAGCAATTGTTGTTGAATGGTGGAGATTGTGACTGATGTTTCATTTACTGTATCAATTGATTACATTGAAATGAGATACGAGTAGTAGGAGATGAATTTATATATTACAGAGGCTGAAATTGCTATTTTTCTGTTTATATATTTACATATATTGATGTACTCATGACTGCAGGATATATATGTTTTGTAAATATCCACTTGCGAATGAAATACTAACTTTTGTGGAACTTGACTATGTATTATTAATGTATTTCAATATTGTGCAAATAAATAAATTTAGTAGTAAATAATCACAGGATAAGTCCTGTACACATGGAACTCATGAAATGATGTTATCATTTCATGAGTTCGGAAGGGGAGGGCTGCCAGATTAGTGTGGCCTACTGATCTGGACACTATGGCTACTTTAATTTTTTTCTACCCTGCTGAGGAGTGGTCAACCACACAGGGTCCTGGTGCTGACCATATAAACCCACTGGACTGGACAGATATATGGCTCTGAGCTTGATTATGGATCCTGATTTTGCTGCACTGGTGGGCTTCTGTGGAGGGAAAATCTTCCACTGTGTTTTCTGTTTGTTTGTGGGTTAACAGCCCCAAGTGAATAGATTCACAGGATATGCTTATCAGCTGGTGGATAATCCTGAGCAGAGGTCATCGCAGGCACCTGAACTCTTTGCTTCTATTGGCATCGTCAAATTCTACATTGGAGGAAGTCTTCCAGTGTAGATGGCTTCAGCCTTTAGTGGTGGGGGAACGGGTGTTTGCCCCATGTCTGCGATTAGGGGGCTGTTTGATATTGTCGCCATTCCGTCTCTCAATAAATATAGTTTCTTTAAACATCCCACTAACCATTTTCTCTCCTTAGGTAGTTGGAATGTGAGGACTCTGCACAGAGCTTTTTCTCTTGATGCCCTCACATAAGAATTCCCCCATTATAATTTAGATATTCTCAACTTGCAAGAGACCAGATGGACAGGTAAAGGTGAGATACTTAAAAATAACTTTAAATTTCTCTTTACAGGGAGGGAGGATGGAAAGCATCACCAAGGTGTGGGTCTGCTGCTCAACAGACATGCTAGTGATGCTCTTCTAGGATATGAGTGCATTAATGAAAGGTCTCTTACAGCAAAATTTCAGACAAGCGTTAAAGACTTGAATGTTATCTGCTGTTATGCCCCCACTGAGGATGCCGATGAGGATGAGAAGGATAGGTTTTATGGACAACTTCAGGATATTTTGAATTCTGTCAAGAAAGGAGATATTACCCTTGCTCTTGGTGACTTCAACACCAAAGTTGGTACTGACTCTGACCTTTGGGGAGGAGTAATAGGTCATTTTGGTATTGGTAGCTGCAATGGGCAACGTCTCCTACAGGTAAGCAAACTCAATGGATTCAGAATAACTAACACATATTACAAACACCGTGACATACATTTTACCTGATGGGCTCTATAAGAATATGATTGATTACATATTAATTAACAGCAAATGGGCTAGTTCTGTTAGGAATACCAGGACATATAGGGGAGCTGAAATTGGATCTGACCATTACCTTGTTAAAAGTGTCTTGCAACTTAAACTTAAAAAGTGTTGTGCTAAGGTTAAAAAATTTACTTTTAATACTGAAAGATCCTGTTATAGTCAAAGCTTACCATGATAGGTTACTTAGTCCTTATGACAGTCATGGTTTGCTTACCACTGAAGTTGAGGAAGAATGGGATCATTTTAAACAGGCTTTTTTGGACACTAACAGTACACTTTCAGGAAAAAAGGAGCAGAAGAGACAATTATTTGAGTGATAAGGCACTTGAGCTTATTTCGGAAAGAAAGAACTGCAGGAATGTCCTTAATCAATACCCTACTAGTCCTAATAGAAAGCATTACAGAGAACTTAATAAACGTGTAAAAGATCAGTTAGCTGCTGATAAGAATCTTTGGTTTGATGTTTTGGCTGACAAAGCCGAGGAAGTAGTTACACAGCACAACAGCAGAGAGCTGTACCAGATAATGTTTTGTGTGGTAGAAAACGGACAAGCATACAAGGATTGAAGGATAAATAAGGTAAGGTTATAGAAGGGGAGGATTCTGTCATGGCTGAGCATTTCATTTCATGGGCTGAGCATTTCAGTGATATTCTAAACAATGTAGTTAGTTCTACTCCCATTGTTTGCAATGATGATAGATGCATTGGTGGCTTTAATGTTAGCCCTATAACACAATCTGAAGTTATTTTGGCTGTTTCTAAACTTAAACTACATAAATCCCCAGGGGTAGATGAAATTACTACGGAAATGCTTAGAGCTGGGAATGTTTCTGTTACCACTTGGATGACTGAAATTCTGAATATCTTTTATGATAAAGGCATGGTTCCTAATGATTTTACCAGAGCTATTGTTATCCTATTTTCAAAAAAGGTGATCGCAGTTCTTGTGATAACTATAGGGATATCAGCCTACTCTCTGTTCCATAATTTGTGGTTGATTGTGAGATCGTATGGTATACCTGACAAGTTAGTTAACATAATGAAAGCTCTCTATAATAACACTGAGTCGTGTGTGAGAGTTGGTAAGGCTTGTAGCAATTGGTTTAGCATTACTTCTGGTGTTCGACAAAGGTGCATTTTGTCTCCTTTTCTCTTTAGCTTGGTTATTGATTATGTTATGCGAAATTCACTTCAAGGGAAAGATTTTGGCCTTATATGGACTGGAGATATGAAAATTTCTGGTTTAGATTATGCTGATGATTTAGCCCTTTTGGCAAATGATGTTGATGAGATGAACGCTTTCATTCGAGCTGTTGATGAGACTGGTAGTAGAGTAGGTTTGGTTATAAACAGAGAGAAAACTAAAGTGATGAAAATTGGTCAGGCAGGCTGTGATTCAGTTAATCTGAATGGTTGCAGTCTTGAGCAGGTGTCACAGTTTAATTATCTTGGGAGCTATGTAACAGATAATGGTGATGTGCAACATGAGATTAACAGACGAATAGGGATTGCTGCCGGGACTTTTAAGAACCTATGGAGAGTGTGGAGAAATAGGCATATACACCTAAAGACTAAAATTAGACGGTATAATAGTTTGGTTCTTTCTAGGGTTAGTTATGGTAGTGAAACTTGGACACTTTGTAAACAAGATAACAGGAAACTAGATGCTTTTGATTCCAGATGCTTACGCAGTATCTTGGGCATTAGGTGGTTCAACTTTGTAACTAATGATGAAGTTAGGCATAGGAGTTTGCAACCTCTTTTAAGCAGCATATTGTGCAGAGAGAGACTCCATTGGTTTGGCCATGTTGCCCGTATGAATAATTATAGATTGGCGAATAGGGTTATGAACAGTGTGCCTAAAGCCCTCAGAAAGAAGGGGAGATTTAAGATGCGGTGGGCAGACAATGTCAAACAGGACCTTGTTAGAATTGGTGTGCAGTGGCCAGATGCAGTAGATGTAGCTCCCATGGCTGCTTGAGGATGATGATGATGATGTCAACAGGACTTATCCTGTGATTATTTACTACTGATTTATTGATTTAATGCGCCGAGCATGAGTGACAAATATTAATTCTATCTCTAAAGAGAAAACAGAATTTTCCGCTATAGATGGCGCCACTAGTGCGAATCAAATAAATAAAATCCAGAAAGCTTATAAGGTCACTAAGCTGAAAAAAGGTTAGCCATTGATGGTGTAGTGGTCTAGCATAACAGGCATGTCTCCTGGAGATGTGGGTTCAAATCCCATTCATGGCAAAACGAAATTTTTTCAGCTTATCATTTCATGAGTTCCATGTCTACAGGACTTATCCTGTGATTATTTACTATTGATTTAACACCCCGAACGTGAGTGACACATATTAATTCCATCTCTAAAGAGGCAACAGAGTTGTCCACTTCCTGGATAGATGGCGCCACTAGTGCAAATCAAATAAAATCCAGAAAGCTTATAAGGTCACTAAGCTGAAAAAAGGTTAGCCATTGATAGTGTAGTGGTTTAGCATAACAGGCATGTTTCCTGGAGACGTGGGTTCGAATCCCACTCGTGGCAAAACCAAATTTTTTCAGCTTATCATTTCATAAATAAATTTAATTGAAAAATTAGTAAATGTGTGGGGAAACTCACAAACCATTGCCCAGACATGGGCAAGGCACTCACCTACTAGATGGTTGGCCCTAGTAGGTCCAGCCCACCAGCAAATTGATCCTGAGGGGTCCACTACAGGACCTTCCATTTACCTAAAACAGAGGCCAGTGTATAGCAGTGGCCCTGGAATTTGCTGTCCAGCCCTGTGACAGACAGGCTCCCCAATGGCAAGACAACTAAAGGGACCTGACCAGTCATGATCTGAGGAGGGAAGACAGGGATCCCCGAGCAACTATCAGGATCCTCTTTTCCATGGACATGGGTATCCATGCACAGCAAACACATCCTTGTCTGAGCTGCAAGGAGTTGCACATGTGTGACTCCGACATTTTTGACTGATAACCACTAAAGCCCATGTTCAAGGACATGCCCTCTCTTACATCATAGCTTGTGCCATCACCAGTTTATGCAAATGTCTTTCCTGATGTGCAACATGACGTGTGGGCTTTTGTACAATGCACATATAACTTGATGATGTGAGGTCACAGTAGTTACAGTGAGTACAGAGCAGGTAGTTAGCAGTAGTTGAGTAGTAGGAGAGATTGTGCAGTAGAGATGTGTAGGTTGGGTTGTTTTACCTCTGAGCAGCACTTTTTTGCACACCATGGGCTAAATGGCCAGGTCACATGGACCCCGAAGGCTCAGAGAAGGTTGGGGGAGGGGACCCACTGGAACAGCTGTTGGGAGACAGATGGTAGACTCCCGTCAAGGCCATCCAACATGTTCTTTAACGTGCACAGGGTATGGCTCTCCCGCACACAGGGCCATGGCTTAATGTCCCATCCGACGGACGGCGGCCTTTCCAAGCCCATTGGTGTCCCCTACTGACCTTGGGCAAGGTGGGAAATTTTGCGGAGTTATATCTCAACGCTGACCCAGCTGGGACTCGAACCTGGGAACTACAGATTACGAGCCTGGCGCGCTACCGACTGAGCCACCCCCGCCCCAGAGATGTGTAGACAGAATTTTTGCTCGTGATGTAGTGGAGATTTTCATTTGATGTTTGGTGATTTGAATTTTTGGAAATAAACTTTGTTTGTTTCAGAAACTTTTGAATCTTTGCTATTTTTTTTCTTGAGCAATGTGAATTAATTTTTGATTAGATTGTATTTAAACTTGACAATCATTTTTGAATTCTTACTCGATAAGTAATGCTTGGAAAACATTTACCGAATCCTATTTCAAATTTATTTGGCAAGTTATTATTGCCTGGTGCCTGATTAAGCTATCCAGAGTTTGAATAAATTGGATCGAATAAAAGGTCCAAACTTTGAAAAGTTATTAATCTTTGGAGCGTTACCACACCAAAGGGGAATAATAATGGTAAAAAGTTGTTGTCCATGGCTGCACAAATTAGAAAAAATGTAAAGAAGTACGATTTCACAGGTAATTATATTTTTTAATACATTATTTTTATTTATATTGTTGCGAATTTAAAAATGGATAAGCACTGAGCGTGAGTTTCATATTAGTGTATTTTCAAACAAATTACAATGGTATGGATGAAATAACTTATAAACAAACTAACTACTATTATACATAAGTCAATAACACTTTTTCTGCAGATCATACAAGACCAGTCTGTTCTACTAAACTACTACCTCTATACTGTCTGTCATATCTCTTGAATTCCTCCACTTCCGGCATAAACAATCCTTCATCTTGTGATAGATCACTAAGTTTATCTTACTAACAACACAAAATAATCACCTGCGCACACACCATAATAAAAAATACTTCTTATTTTTACTTGTTGCGCACTGACTCAGATAAACTGCTTCATCTTTCACAATACCACGCACTACATTACATTTCTCCCATTTTTATTCTTCCGAACTATTCTAAGTTCCAATTCGTTGGCTAATTGAATCTCAAGTAGAAGCACACACGAGGGTTCAAGTCACGTTAAGTCATGAAGTCACTGTTGCTCGTTCATATGTTTTAACACTGCCCCCTCCTTAGGTCTTGTTCATCCCAAACAATTCTGGATTCTGAAGCTTCTTCAGTTCTTTGATGAAATGGGGCTAAACAATCCACATGAACCACCTTGCACTTTGTAGTTGAACGTCGGCGAATGCGATACATCACATCGTTAATCCTGTTAACTACTGTATATGGACCACCCCAAGGTCTCTGAAGTTTTGGAGAAAGCTTCTTCCTATGTGGATTTGTTTTCTCTACAGCAGTAGGTGAACACCTATTTTGTTCCACTGTATTCAAAATACGGATGGCTGTCTTCTTTAGGAAGGTGACGAGTTTATTGCTTTAGTTTTGCTTCTGGCGATAAAAAGAACGTTTCATTCTCACGTGTTTCCTCAGTTTATCCCACGTCTGTGTCAAAATGGAAGCGAATCACATTATGACGTAGATTTCTCTTCTCACTGAAGCCTCGTCCACAAACAGAACACGTGTAAGGCTTATAGCCCATGTGAACACGTTTATGTCTCTGCAGGGAGAAGAATTGACTAAGAGTTTTCGTGCAAAACCTGTACTCGAAAGTTTTCTTCTTTGGATTTTTACTTATGGCTCGTCTTGACTTTGGTTCTGATTTCACATCTCCTACCATTTTGCTAGGCTGTTCATAGTGAGGAATATCAGAGGCTGATTCACTTGACGACGCAATAGGACACGCAGCTTTACGAAGAAGAGTCTCTGGTAATTGGAATTATTCTGAGCTCATGGTTGTAGCTGTACCGTCAAGAGGATGAGGAAATGAAGCAATTTTCATTAGGACATCCATGTTATTTGACTTAGTTTTAGAATTCTGCCAAGTCAATTTTGTTCCTATGGATACTGTTTCTCTACTCTGTCCATTCACTGAATCGATATTTCCTGGACACTGAAACTCTGATAAAGACAATTTTTCCTTATTATTCTTCTTACCAAGTTTAAGGGATATGGGATCATTTCTCATCTGAGCCATTTTCCACCCTATGCTGTAGGCTTCTTCATTGACTTTCTTTCTAACTGCTGTGTCTTCCTCCGAATTCACATTCCTGGAGCTCTCTCATTGTAATTTGCCAGGGAAATATCAGTCATAATTTCCAAATTGTTCGTTCTGGAGATCAGTAATGAGTTTTGCAACGTGATATTGTCCACTTTAAAGCTCTTGTAGTCGTGATAAAACTTTTCTATATCCTTATAACTAAATGATTATAATGTCCAAATCTGCACATTGACTGTTCAGAAAAGAAATTCAGCATGGCTACATTGAGGAGATTATTTGAGGGCTTCACTTCTCTCTGATCGTAACTCTGAGGCTGTTTCATCCAGAAAATTACTGTTATCCGAGCACAATTTATTACTCATAGAAAAAGGAATATCTAAGTCAGTCTTTGAAGTAATGTCTCTGCCTGAAGCTCCTTTACTAGCATCACCTGTTCCACTTCTATGCCCATTCTTCGGAATTCCTCTTTATTAAATCCCCACTTTCTACAAACAATTCGAGTGTGGCTATATGCTTCAGAAAAATCTCTCCGACTGCCCCAGTACGTCGAATGGAACTTTGTTTCTATGATGAATGGACTCCTTTTTCATTGTCGACGATATGATCTGACGACTCTTCTCTACTCGGACCACTCTCTGTGAAATGTAAACTCTGTTTCGTTCCCCGCTCACTACCACTCTTTACTCTGCCTTTGCGAGAATTGTCCACGACACATTTTGCTGACGGTGAGGAATAGAATACCTTTCATGTGGATCTCTCTTCAGATCGTGCTAGATTTGTATACTTAGATATTTGGAAGTGCAAACTGTATTGAGTAGTCTCACATCTCTTTGATCTGTGCAATTGTTCCTCACAGTTTCTATAATTTTTATTTTGCTCAACAATATTCTTACGGTTAGCATCTTTAAAACATTGGTCATCTGTAATGTTACCTCCAGTGCTGTTAGTTTCGTAAATTTCACCTATTGGTTTGGGATTCGCATTTTGATCTGCATTGCCTTTCTATTTTTCATGTTTACAATCTAACTTAACACTATCAAGATCATCTTTTATACTGACAATTTCAACCTTTAAACTATTACATTGTCTATTAAGTTCGGTTTTATTGTCCTTGAACTGATCAATAATCTTACTAAATTGAGAAGCCACTTCAGCTCTCATCTCATTATTTTGTGTGGCCATTTCGGCTTTCAGGTCATCTTTTTGAGAAACTATCTCAGTTCTCAACTCATTGTTATGTGCAGCCATTTCGGCTTTCAAGTCGTTTTGTCTAACAAGTTCACCAATTTTGTTGCTTTGGGCAGCTATTTCACCTTTAATATCAGTAATCTGTGTTGCCATTTCAGCTTTCAAGTCATCTTTTTGAGAAACTATCTCAGTTCTCAACTCATTATTTTGTGTAGCCATTTCATTTCTCTGGGCAGCTATTTCACCTTTAATGTCTGTTATTAATTTCACTAACTCATTCATACTTCTAGTTAACGGCATTCAATAAATTATCCCACTCCTGACACCAAATGTTGCGAACTTAAAAATGGATAAGCACTGAGCATGAGTTTCAAATAGTGTATTTTCAAACAAATTACAATGGTATGGATGAAATAACTTATAAACAAACTAACCACTATTATACATAAGTCAATAACACTTTTTCTGCAGAGCATATAAGACCAGTCTGTTGTACTAAACTACTACCTCTATACTGTCTGTCATATCTCTTGAATTCCCCCACTTCCGGCGTAAACAATCCTTCATCTTATGATAGATCACTAAGTTTATCTTACTAACAACACAAAATAATCACCCCCGCACACACCATAATAAAAATACTTCTTATTTTTACTTGTTGCGCACTGACTCAGATACATGCTTCATCTTTCACATACCACGCACTACTACATTACATTTCTCCCATTTTTATCCTTCTGAACTGTTCTAAGTTCCAATTCGTTGGCTAATTGAATCTCACGTAGAAGCACTGTTGCTTGTTCATCTGTCGTAACAATATTATCACAAATATATTTTTCCCCCGAAAAGAAAATATAGCACTGCCAGTCGAAATGGTGTTAGAAAGTTATGGTGGCAGTAAGCAAAGTGACAGAAAGCCTTAATTATATCAGTATTCTTAAATGAGCATTTTTTTTTGTTTCAAAATAACCCATTAGCAGCAAAATTACTCGAGTTTATTTGTTCCCAAGTATGAAAAACATTAATTAAAATCTTATGGTTAAACATATAAAATAACAAGAATGTTATTAAGTGTTATTACAATTTGTCAACATGCAAGTAGAAACAACTTTTATTACTGTATTTAAAAAGTGAAATACAAAAAAAGACCTTAGGTGTTTAAATGCTTAATAAAAAGAAATGCAATTGAATCAGTGAATCAAACAGCTATAGATAGACACTCATCTACAAATATTATGTACGATATGTAAAATTATTATAAACATGGTCACACTAATCTATTATATATGAACAGATCAGGACTGGATCTATTTATGCATATTAATGTAACCATATTTCAAATACTTAATAATGGCTTTGCATAGTACCTTGATGTAAAACCATCTTTTTTTTATGTTATGAAGCATATTTCAGTTATAATAAAGTATTTGATGAAATTTTGATTAATGGTGTTTGTGTCATGACAGAGTGAAGATTAAAACAATATCTTATTTAAATAACATATTTCTCGTCTGCATTAGTTGTCCTGTCGCTAAGTGGAAGCGCACTTGGTTACTGATCAAAGGGATCTGAGTTTGAGCCCCCTCTAAGGCATGGATGTTTGTGTTGTTTTTCTGCTCAGGTCCTGCCATCCTCCCAGACCAACTAATGTATTGAACTGGCAGGCTCTTTTCAGACCTCTGTGGCAAGCTGTTGCTTGAGGGGGTATTTATTTTTAATTTCCTGTTCTACATTTAAATCAATGAAAGATATTGCATCCCCTTAGTAACAGATATACATATTAGAAGCCAAAGTTCTTTATCCATTATGCAATTGACATATAAATAAATAAAATAAATACCCCCTCAAGGAGCTGCTTGCTGCAAGGTCTCATAGGAGCCTGTCTGTTTATACACCAAAGTAGAAGGTCTGATTGCTGGTAAAGAATATTCCAACATAGGGGCATAGCCAGAAAATTTTTTTGGGGGAGAGAGCAAATGTTTTGATACACAATAAAACTTTGATTATCCATCTATTATCATATGTATGATATTTATTTGCACTAATGTTTTTGATATGCCCCTGTGTTAACTTATGTTTCTCTAAGCAAATACTGTAAATAAATTCTTCGCTTTGTAAAACATCAGACTTATGATGACTTTGATGCTCAATATGCAACAAAGTGATCAAAAAATTAAACAAACGTGCTTTCTGCATTGGCCACTTTGAAACAGGTCGGAAGCCGTCCCGTGGCCGATTGGTTAGCACGCTTGGCTACTGACCTAAGGGACCTGGGTTCGAGCCCCGGATTTAGGCTATGGATGTGTGTGTCGGTTTTCTGCTGAGGTCCTGCCATCCTCTCAGATCTCCTACTGTGGCATATAAACTGACAGGCTCCTGTCAGACCTCTGTGGCAAGCAGCTGCTTGAGGGGGTATTATTTTTTTATTGTGCACATATCATAAAAGTATGCCAATGTACTATTTTGATCAGTAGCCAAGCATGCCAAGGCAACTGGGTTTTAGCCCTGGATAAGGCATGAATGTTTGCATTGTCTTTCTGCTGAGGTTCTGCCATCCTCACAGACCTTCTGTATAATATAAACTGATAGGCTCCTGTCAGAGCTCTGTGGCAAGCAGCTGCTTGAGGGGTACTTCCTTTTTTACAATGTTATTTTTACATTGCTTTTTTACAATATATGTAAAATGGTGGGAATATATAATAATTAAATGCAGCGTGTTTAACCTTTTTTGCAGAAAGTAAATGCCATATATGACTTTTTGTAACAGCAGCATATTTCTATTCCTTTAAAAAAAATAAATATTTTCTCCATACAGATTCCAATTCAGCAGAAAGAATACATTGAATAAAAAAAGAATACATTGAATAAAAAAAGAATACATTGAATAAATGGATCCAGGCAGTGAGATGAGATAATTGGAAACCAACAAAGGAAAGTGTTTTGTGTAGTCAGCATTTTGCCAAATGTTTCCTTTAACCCTTAATGTGCATAGCTGGTTGTACCATTTTTTCTTTTCCAATTATGGGACCCATCAATCAGTCTTACCGTTTTGTAGTACAAGATCATAAATTTTATCCTTTAAAATTACTTAATTTTACTTATTTTCGAACAGAAATCAGCAATTTTTTAACTGTTTCTAATCAAATCATGAAAATAAAATTTCAGATCTATGATATATATTTTTTTCCTGTTGATTCTGCTTGAAAAAATTATGAAAAAGTAAAAAAAAAAATTAACTTGAGCTGTTTGATCATACACGTTTTGAATCACCGAAATAGCTCCAAGTAGCAATGATTTAGTTTATATCTTCATTCTGCCTTACCCTAGTGGGGCGGGGGTGGCTCAGTCGATAGCGCGCCAGGCTCGTAATCTGTAGTTCCCAGGTTCGAGTCCCAGCTGGGTCAGCGCTGAGATTTATCTCCGCAAAAATTCCCCACCCTGCCCACGGTCAGTAGGGGACACCGATGGGCTTGAAAAGACTGCTGTCCGTCGGATGGGACGTTAAGCCATGGTCCCGTGTGCGGGAGAGCCATACCCTGTGCACGTTAAAGAACACACTGGATGGCCTTGACAGGAGGCTACCATCTGTCTCCCAACAGCTGTTCCAGTGGGTCCCCTGCCCCAACCTTCTCTGAGCCTTCGGGGTCCATGTGACCTGGCCATTTAGCCCATGGTGTGCAAAAAGTGCCGCTCAGAAGTAAAACAACCCAACCCAACCCTTACCCTAGTAATACTATCAATAGGTTTTTGATTTCTGGTATGTTGACCTATTTATAGTTGTAGCAGAGTTATAATGCTTTCTAAGCTTTTAACATAAGTTATTAATTTTATTACTACCAAATGTTGTGTCATCCTGTAGGTTGGTTGGTTGTTTGGAGTTTTATGGCCAAAGTTAAAACCAAATGCTGTAAAAGCCAAAAGACAAAACCAACAAGATTCCCTCTGACCCAGGGGAAGGGTTAGAGGGAAAATAAACAACAAATCCATAAAAATCACAACCTGATAAAATAACCTGTATACCGTAAAAAAGAAAAAATTGGAGGTAAAAACGTATTATTGGATAAAAGATGTCCGAGTGTAAGTGGCTCGGACATAAAATCATGAAAAGTGAAATACAAATGATGTTCAAGGTTAAAACAAGAGAAATGGATTAAAATATGTTTGACAGTTAAAATGGTGTCACAAAACTCACACTTAGGTTCATCATCTGCCCAAAGAAGAAAAGGGTGAGTAATAAACAAATGACCTAAGCAGAGCATAGCAAGTACAACTTCCTCCTTGCAATTCCTGCGGTAATATCATTGTCATGGTTTAATGATAGGTATGATCTCAAAGAGCTTGTTCGTAAGCTGTTCTGACCAAGATCTGTGCCACTGTGCCTGGCATTCAGCCTTGCTCTTCTGGGCCAGAAACTCTGGGGAGTAAGAAGATGAAGAAGAGATGGAGGAGAATGACTCCTCCAGATTGTTGGCAATTGATTAGCAGTTGCCTGTCCATTGTGCTCCAGGATCGAGAATGAGTGGAACGTGTCCTTCCACCCATCTTCCGGACCATATCCCATGACCTTAGAACTGGTCATGTGGGTGATAGAAGATGTGTATTTCATCCAAGATTCTTTCTGGCTCTGGCGGTAGATGCAACAAGCTTTTGCCCTGGTGCGTTTGAATGCTTCAAGGTTGGGGGATGTTGGATATCTCCAAAACACCCTCCAAGCCTTGTTTTGAGCCTTACAAGCTGTGTTGTACTCTAGATTCCACCACAGTTTTGGAAAACGAGGAAACTGTGTTGAAGTTTGAGGAATTGTGGATGCAGCTGCATCTATGATACAGAAAAATTTTAAAATTAAACTCACAGCTCTATTAATACAATTTAATATTCATGATTTAAGCTGTAATTACAAATTAAAAATCTTGAGAAGCGCTTAAATGGCTCACGTGAAAGGCTATAGCATCAATTACCACCTAGTGGCTTCAGCTTATTGCTTCTACACTTATTCTTTTTCTTGTACTGCTATTTCATACCTTTTCTTGTACACTTGCCTTTCACTATAAAGGTGGTCAAGAGAGAAAAAGAAGAATATTTACTAGTCCAATGAGCTGTCTACCTGCTGGCACGGTCTACAGCTGATTCCAAGGGGTTGTTTGTCCCTGGTTTTCGCTCTTTCAGTGTGCTGGTTATATAAGTGACACTTACGTCTTCTTAGCTGTAATACCAGTCCTGGTTTATTTACACAACGCCGAAGTCATGGATATTCTTTACAAACTTCTTTGCTGACATACACTAACTTCTGTTAGTTGTTCTTTATTTATACTGTTATGCTCCTGGACAGTTTTACTCGTTAGGCAAGTTAACATTTTTTAGCACATCCTCAACAATTAAAATTATTAAAACTCAACTGCTCCTTAAGATCTTAAAAACATTTAACTTCTCTTTAAAAAGTTTAAAAACATGTTCCACCTTCACCCTCTAGTAATGTGTTTTGCCACTCTCTCCACCCGTGGCTTCATCAGGCTCCTTATGCTATGATGTTAGTCATATTTGTGTCTCCCTACTGACGTTTTCAGTCGCTCATGCAGCAGGTGCACAGGCTTGCTTACGCAACAGGAGATTCCATGCCACTGGTAGGGGTGGTATCTCTGTGCTGCAGAGTTTATGCTTATGGAAATTAATCACTGTGGATTCTGCATATTGTAATTGGAATTTGGTAGTGGTACCATTAATGGTTTATATATTATTTACTTTTAAATTATTTTCTATTACTGCCTGTGCTAAAGCTGTGTAGATTTTTTATTACTGATGCCCTGTTGATGTTCATGCATTCGTTGTTCATAAGTACGATATGTTTTGCCTATATACATAATTTTGCCACTTAATTTATTGTGGGGGTTGGGTATTTCCACATTGCATACCCCTCCTGTACCTAACCCTCACAACAAATAATATGGTAAAAATACTATATTATTGTTGACAGTCTGCATCACCACCAAAGTCGCTGGAACGATGGGCTTTCCAATGACTGCACTGGCATAGGAAACTTGCCAGATGGGGCAGGTAATGCAACAAGCCTTCTTGCCTCTGTGTATGAGATGTTGATGGTCTTTAGGCACTGCACCTCCTTTTCCCCCTTCCACTTGGAACAGTCACGGGAATATGCCAGATGGTAGCCACTACAATTCACACAGCTTGCCTTTTCTGCTGTGCAGTCAGGATCAAGATGATCCTTGCTGACACAGTGAGCACAGGTGGGTTTGCCCCTGCAATCTGTGAGGGCATGACCATATATCTGGCACTGAAAGCAGCACAGAGGGTTAGGTATATATGGCTGTACCTCGCAATGCAAATAACCTGCCTCGATGGAATAAGGCAGGCATGGAAAGTTAAAGGTTATAATCAGTACCCGGGTGGGTACCAATTTACCCTCATGACATGTCAAAATTCGATGGACTGCTGTTACTTCTTGGGGAGTGAACTCTGAGAGGATTTCCTCCTCTGTGACGAATTTAAAGTCTTGTGGGGAGTGACCCCGACAGCCATCCCACCAATCTCTGTGACTTTCAGGAGCAGTTCCAAGTGTTTGGAACAAGTGGACTCAACCTGCAAGTAGCCAGATTGTAAATACTTGATGGATTTCAGTGCACACACAAGACCTACAAAGCCTATTAACAAAAAATAGGAACATGTCCCCAATTACCTGATCACCCGTGGAATGGATGATCAGGAATCTTGGGGACTAAAGCCACAGACAAAGACGATGATGGCACAGATGACAAAGACAACGAAGAAGATGGGGGCTCAAAAAGAGCCCTCTTGTTGGCATTGATTGTATTAATTGCATCATCAACTCTCATATTTGTTTTTTGTGTGGTTCAGTGCCCATTGTCCTCACCCTCCATGGAGCCCAACAATGGGACAACCAGTCGAGTGCCAGTGCTGCACAGGCGCTATACCTACACAGGCAGTGAGCCTGTATAAAAGCAGAATGAAAAGAGAAATTGTGAGAGACTCAACTGAGTTCCCACAAAATAAAAGAAGTGAAAAAAATAAAATGGTGTGAGAGACAAACCATTCTTACAAAAGGAAAACTATAAAATTAGTTAATGTGTGAGGAAACTCACAAACCTGTACCTGGACATGGGCAAGGTTACTCACCACTCTGCATAGTTGACCCTAGCAGGACCAGCAGATTGATCCTTAGGGGACCACCCCTGGACCTCTTGTTTACCTTAAGCAGTGGCCCCAGAATCAGCTGTCCAGCCCTGTGACAGACAGGCTCCCCAATGGCAAGACAGACAAAGGGGACTTTGATAGTTAATGAGCTGAAGCAACTGCCAGGATCCTGCTTTCCAGGGACATGAGTATCTATGCACGGCAAACACATGGGCGAGCATTCAGGATCCTGTGAAGGTACCCGAGCTAGTGGAACCTTCACAGGGTGGTCCCCTCACCACGGACAGGAGCTCGCACCGAGGGGCATCATCCCATAACTTTGACGAAAGCTTTTGGTCAATATTTTACAGACTTTTGATTTAAAAGACTTCTTTTTACTCTGGGTTTCTGGAATTATTTTTTACTGCTTTTCAATGTATATTGCAATTAAAAAGAATAATTACTAGTGATCTCTAATAGCCAATATTGGAAAAATCAGGATTATGCAATTAGCCTAAAAATAGAACTTATTTTAGTGATAATTTTGATGATATTTTAACCAAATACACTAATTAACATTAGAATATTGCAATTTTTAACCAAACTTTTAAAAATAAACTTTTCTGTAGTAGTTATGAGCTTTATATTAAAACAATTCATTCTCAATTCAGTTATTGAATGAAACTTTATTCAATTTCATATTTTTATTCAATTTTTTTTCACGGTTCTTTATCTTTTTTTTAGATATATTTCTCAGTTCTTATTTAAATTCTCTTGTTTTTAAATTGAAATGAATTTTTAGGACACCACTCTCCTTAGGCTTAGAGTGTGCCAATCGCCAAAAATCTAAGCATATTATATTACAAAAACAAAATAATTTGAAAAAAATACATTTTTTTTCAATTTTTACTAAACTAAAAATAGAAAAAAGTACAGTAAAATTTTGCAATATTTTAAAAAATGTTTAAGAAATTTACTATTTTATTTTTGTTAGAATTTTTGCCATTTTATCAATCACAATTAAATGCTCTTTCTTTTGGTATATATCATGAGTATTTCCCTTCATTATTTAATTTAGGATGAGGTTCTAAAGTTGTGCATTTTATTTTCTGAAAACACTTCAAAATTAGCTTGGCCACCAGAGTGAAACCAGTTTCAGAAACCTGACACTTTAAGGGCTAAATCTCATTTGCACATTATACATAGTTCTCTTTTCAGAACAGTGATTGTTTTCTTTCTAATCTGTTTCCTAATAGGAATATTTTTCTAATTTATTTGCAGTAAAGCACAGCTGAAAGTATGCATCCAATTGGAGATATTGAAACAATGGTATATGAAGGTATAGATACACCAAGTTCATTATCTGTTGTAGTGTCCAAGTCTCCCAGTAAGGAAAGTTCGAGAAGGAAAGTGAAGACATTACAAAAGAAATTGTGCTGTAGAAATGACAAAATAAAATCTATGCAGCAATTACTTGAAGAATTGAAATGAAATGGTTATACTACAGATGATATTAGTGGTGTGTTGCAAAATTATTTTTGTGGGTTTCCTCTTGAAATGTTATTGCATAATCTTAGAAACAAAAATGTAAAGGTCCAGCAAGACAGTATGCCACTGTAATGAAACAATTTGCCCTTACACTACATTTTTACTCTGTGAAGGCATACATAAACATGGGAGAACGTTTTTTCATTTGCCACATCCTTCCAAGATTAGAGCTTGGTTATCCAAAGCAAAATGTGAACCAGGTTTCTTAACAGAAGTTTTCAATTATGTCAGACAAGAAATCTCACAAAAACCATGGCTACAAGATTATGGGCTAATAATTGGCTCCATGTCTTTGAAGAAACAAATTATGTGGGACTCTTTGAATTTAAAAAATTTTGGATATGAAGATATTGCAGGTATAATTCATGAAAATGATAATTTAGCCACGGAGGCACTTGTTTCATGATAGTGTCTCTGAAACGAAATTTTAAATGCCCAGTTGCATACCTTTTTATTGACAAACTTAGTGCTGAAGTACAAGCTGAATTTATTTATGTATGTTGGGTTGTTTTACCTCTGAGCAGCAGTTTTTTGCACACCATGGGATAAATGGCCAGGTCTCAAGGACCCCGAAGGCTCAGAGAAGGTTGGGGGAGGGGACCCACTGGAACAGCTGTTGGGAGACAGATGGTAACCTTCCATCAAGGCCATCCAGCGTGTTCTTTAACATGCACATAGGGTATGGCTCTCTCACACACAGGACCAAGGCTTAACGTCCCATCCGATGGACGGCTGCCTTTCCAAGCCCATCGATGTCCCCTACTGACCGTGGGCAGGGCGGGGAATTTTACGGAGATAAATCTGAACAGTGACCCAGCTGGGACTCGAACCTGGGAACTACAGATTACAAGTCTGGCAGGCTACCGACTGAGCCACCCCCGCCCCTGTATATGTTGGTTTAAATTACATGAGATAAGTGTCACAGTATGGTCCATAACTTGTGATGGGCTTTAGAGTAATCTTAAAACTCTCACTCTTTTAGAATATCACTTTCAAGGTAGTGACATAAAAAAAATAGTTTTAATCATGCTAATATGAGAACAGTAAGATCCATATTTGATCCATGTCATATGACCAAATTGGCCAGCAATTGCTTGGCTGATAAAAGGTATGTTGAATCACCAAGTGGAATAATTCAGTGATTTAAATAAATGAGCTCTGTAATTTGCAAGAAAGGGAAGGACTAAAATTTGCCAATAAATTGTCTGGGGCCCATGTAAAATGGAAAAACCAACCCATGAATGAAAGGTTAGCAGTGCAAATTTTTAGCTCCTCGGTTGTAGATGCAATACTTTTTGGGGTAGAATGGTCATTCATCTTTTAAAGGTTCTAAACCTACAGTGGAGGTTATTAGGTATATAGACAGATTGTTTGACATTTGGAATTCAAGGAATAAATTTGCATGCGGATATAAAGTTCCTTATCATTGCATAATGAAACGTACTGGAAAGAAATTTTTGAAAACACTGCAAACTATCTAAGGCAGTTGAAGATTGATAGTGCACCATTACTCTGCCACTGCAAGAAAATGTTTGCTTTAGGGTATATCACAGCAATGAAATTTGTGACAGAAATAGCATCAGAACTTCTAAGAAGAGAGAGTAATGGGTTTAAATATATACATACAAAATCCTCATGCAGCCATGGGCTACGGAGGTCCAACCAGACTTTGTAATTTTCCTCTCCAGACGTGTCTCTTTTGAGCTACAGCTGCTGCATTTGGCCACTCTAGGTCAATTATAGTAAGGTCCTATTTGACACTGTCTGCCCATCAAAACCTAGGTCTCCCCCTTTTTCTGGTACCCTTAGGTACACTGTTCATAATCCTTTTTGCCAATCTGCAGCTATGCATATGAGCAACATGGCCAAACCAACGCAATCTCTGCACAATATGCTGCTCAAAGGAGGTTGATGACTCCTTCTTCTAATCTCATCATTACTTACAAAGTCAAACCACCTAATGCCCAAGATACTGCATAAGCATCTAGAATCAAAGGCATCAAGTTTCTTGTTATCCTGCTTAAAAAGATTCCATGTTCGGTTACCATAACTAACCTTAGAAAGAACCAAACTTTTATACAGCCTAATTTTTGTCTTAAGGTTTATAAGCCTATTTTTCCATACTCTCCATAGATTCTTAAAAGTCCCAGCGGCAATCCCTATTCTATTTATCTCACGCCGCACATCACCAGTATCTGTTACATAGCTTCCAAGATAATTAAACTAAGACACTTGCTCAATAGTACACCCATTCAAAGCAGATGAAGAACCATCTGCTTGACCAATTTTCATCACTTTAGTGTTTTCTCTGTTTATCACCAAACCTACTCTATTACCAGTCTCATCAACAGCCCTAAATGAATGAATTCATCTCATCAACATCAGTAGCCAACAGGGCCAAATCATCTGCATAATCTAAATAAGAAATTTTGAAATCTCTAGACCACTTAAGGCTAAAATATTTCCCTTGCCAATAATTTCACATTACATAATCAATAACCAAACTAAAGAGAAAAGGAGACAGAATGCACCCTTGTCTAACTGCACTAGCAATGCTAAACCAATCGCTGAAAGATGTACCAACTCTCGCACACGACTCAGTGTTATAGAGAGCTCTCATTACACTAACTAACTTATCAGGTATTCCATATGATCTAACAATCAACCACATATTATGTCGTATAACAGAGTCAAAAACATTTTTGAAATCTATAAAGTTAGCAACCACAATTTTCTCAAACTCTAAACATTTATCAAGAATCTGCCTAAGTGAAAATATTTGATCAATACATCCCCTACCACTTCTGAATCCACACTGTTCATCACGCAGTAATTTATCAACCAAATTCTTAATTCTATTAAGTATAATCATGCAAAGAACTTTACTTGGAACAGAAAGTAAACTAATTCCCCTATAATTATCACAAGAACTGCAATTACCTTTTTTAAAAATTGGGACAATGATAGCTCTAGTAAAATCCTTAGGAACAACACCTTTATCATAAAAAATATTCAAAATTTCAATCAGCCCTGTGACAACACAAATGTTCTCAGCTCTAAGCATTTCAGTGGTGATTTCGTCCACCCCTGGGGATTTATGAAGATTTAATTAAGAGATAGCCAATGTGACTTCGGAACGTGATATAGGGCCATCATAAAAGCGAGTAATACATCTATCCTCATTACAAACAATGGGAGTAGAAATAATCACATTATTTAGAACATCTCTAAAATTCTCAGCCCACCTAGCCACCACAGGATCCTCACCTTCAACCACCTTGCCCTGTTTATCCTTCAATCCCTGTGTACCAATCTGTTTTTTCCCACATAAAACAGTAACAATCTAGCACAACACCCTGCTGTTATGCTATCTAACTGCTTCTTCTGCTTTGTCAGCCAAGCTCTGAAGCCAAAGATTCTTATCAGCTGTTAACTGATCCTTTACATGTTTATTAAGCTTGTTATAATGCCTTCTGTTAGGACTAGTAGGGTGTTGATTCATATTAATCCTGCACTTCCTTCTTTCAGAAATAAGTTCCATAGCTTTATCACTCTATAATTTTGTTCCCTCTGTTCCCTTTTACCCAAAAGAGTACTGTTGGTTTCAGGAAAAGCCTGTTTAAACTGATCCCATTCTTTCTCAACTTCAGCAGTAAGCAAACTACGATTGTCATAATGACTAAGTAGCCTATCATGGTATGCTTTGGCTATATCTGGATCTTTCAGACCTTCAGTGTTGAAAGTAATTTTCTTAACCTTAGCACAACATTTCTTATGCTTCAGCTGCAAGACACTTTTGACCAGGCAATGATCAGATCCAATTTCGGCTCCCCTGTATGATCTGATATTCCTAACTGAACTAGCCCATTTGCTGTTAATTAAAATATAATCTATCATATTCCTGCGCAACCCATGTATATTTATAAATGTCCCAATCTTTGTAGTATGTGCTAGTTATTCGTAAACCATTAAGTTTACCTATCTGTAGGAGATGTTCCCCATTGTCATTGGAACTACCAATGCCAATCATTACTCATGCCCAAAGGTCAGAGTCAGTACCAACTTTAGCATTGAAGTCACCTAGCACAACAGAAATATCTCTTTTCTTCACAGAATTCAAAATATCCTGAAGTTGGCTGTGAATCCTGATCAGGATAAAAACGTATGCAAAACGTATCCTTCTCGTTCTCATCAGAGTCCTCTGTGGGAGCATACAACAGATGACATTCAAGTCTTTAATTTTTGTTTTAAATTTTGCTGTAAGAAATCTTTCATTAATGCAGTCATATCCTAGAAGAGCATTACTGGCATTCTGCTGAGAAGCAAACCTACACATTGGAGATGCTTTCCATCCTCCCTCCTGTAAAGAGAAATTTAAAGTTATTTTTAATTATCTCACCTTTACCTGTCCACCTGGTCTCTTTCAAGCCTAGAATATCTAGGTTATAGCGCTGGAATTCCTGCGTGAGGACATCAAGAGAATAATCTCTATGTAATGTCGTCATGTTCCACATTCCTACAGAGAGAAAATGATTAGTAGGATTTTTAAAGAAACTAGGTTTATTGAGATAGGTAGGGCCAACAATATCAAACAGCCCCTGATTGCATGCATGGGGCAAAGACCAGTTCCTCCTCTGTTAAAGGAAGATGCCACCAATGCTGCTAGAAATTTCAGGCACCATCTTTTCAAGTGGACTTTTTCAAGAGCCATATGGCCTGCCTGAGGCACATTACTCCAGTTTAGGATTGACAATGCCCAACTAGCTTAGTGAGGTTCAGATAACTGCGATGGCCTCTGATCAGGATTATTCACCAACTGATATAATTATCCCATGCCTCTGTTCACTTAGGATTGGCAACCCAGAAGCAAACAGAAAACACAGCGACAGATTCTCCCTCAACGGAGGCCCACCAGTGCAGCAAGTCCAGGATCCATAATCAAGCTCAAATCCATAAACCAGTCCACTCTAGTAGGTATAATAAATGGTCAGCACCAGGACCCCATGAAGTTGACCACTCGTCAGCAGGGTTAAAAAAAAAGAAAAAGTGGCCATATGTGACCAGATCAGTAGGCCACTCTGAACTGGCAGCCCTCTTCTTCCGTTCCCTTCCAAAAGAGAATATCTGTTTTGAAAGGTACTAACGGCCTGCACCACGAGAAGGCGGGGTTGGACATGAGGCACTAGACCTGTCCGGTTCTGTGCATCATCACTGGGGATTGGTACATGCTCTCTTTACAGTTTATGCCTAACTACCATTTACAGATCTTAAATATATACTGACCTATGTTCCAGGTAAAGTTCTTTCCATGATTGTGCTTAATAGAATTAAGAATCTGGTTGACAGTCAATTGTGTGATGAGCAATGTGGATTCAGAAGTGGTAGAGGATGTGTGGATCAGATATTTTCTCTTAGGCAGATTCTTGAGAAATGTTTAGAGTTTCAGAAACCTTTGGTTGCTAGCTTTGTTGATTTCAAAAAGGCTTTCGACTCTGTTGATCATCATAATTTGTGGTTGATTGTGAGATCGTATGGTATACCAGACAAGTAAGTTAATATAATGAAAGCTCTCTATAATAACACTGAGTCGTGTGTGAGAGTTGATAAGGCTTGTAACAATTGGTTCAGCATTACTTCTGGTGTTCGACAAGGGTGCATTTTGCCTCCTTTTCTCTTAGCTTAGTTATTGATTATGTTATGCGAAATTCACTTCAAGGGAAAGATTTTGGCCTTAAATGGGCTGGAGATATGAAAATTTCTGATTTAGATTATGCTGATGATTTAGCCCTTTTGGCAAATGATGTTGATGAGATGAACTCTTTCATTCGAGCTGTTGATGAGACTGGTAGTAGATGAGGTTTGGTTATAAACAGAGAGAAAACTAAAATGATGAAAATTGGTCAGGCAGGCTGTGATTCAGTTAATCTGAATGGTTGCACCCTTGAGCAGGTGTCACAGTTTAATTATCTTGGGAGCTACGTAACAGATACTGGTGATGTGTGGCATGAAATTAACAGAGGAATAGGGATTGCTGCCGGGACTTTTAAGAATCTATGGAGTGTGTAATGAAATAGGAGTATACACCTAAAGACTTAAATTAGACTGTATAACAGTTTGGTTCTTTCTAGGGTTAGTGATGGCAGTGAAACTTGGACACTTTGTAAACAAGATAACAGGAAACTAGATGCTTTTGATTCCAGATGCTTACACAGTATCTTGGGCATTAGGTGGTTCAACTTTGTAACTAATGATGAGGTTAGGCAAAGGAGTTTGCAACCTCTTTTAAGCAGCATATTGTGCAGAAAGAGACTCCGTTGGTTTGGCCATTTTGCCCGTATGAATAATTATAGATTGGCGAATAGGGTTATGAACAGTGTGCCTAAAGGCCTCAGAAAGAAGGGGAGATCTAGGATGCGGTGGACAGACAATGTCAAACAGGACCTTGTTAGAATTTGGTGTGCAGTGGCCATATGCAGTAGATGTAGCTCAGGATAGACTTGCTTGGAGAACTAAATTGCACAGTCTGGTTGGACCTCCTTAGCCCATGGCTGCTTGAGGATGATGATGATATATTTTCACAAGACCACATTGAGCTATATTTTCTTGCATTAGGACAAGGGGAGGGTGGAACAATCCCATTACTTGACAGTTCAAGCCAACTTTATGAAAGTTACTCTTTAGGAATAGTGTTCATGGGTTACCAGATGGCAAGGTTACAAATTTAAATTCATCAGCAGCTCCATCAATTTTTTAGTTTAGATCATTGTACAGAAACCTTGGATATCATGAAAATCTTACTAATACTAATAAGTTTGAGGAGAAAAATGCAGGGTATTATAGTGATCTGCTAAATTCAGTTTCCATAAGTGAGTGCAAGGATATCATATTGTACTACATTTCAGGATTCCTAGTAAAAGGCTTAATAAATAAGTTAACATGCCTTCATTGCACAATAAAACAACAAAATTTCATCATAACCATTCAAATCTAATCCTTTCTTTAAAGTCTCTAAGAAATTTCATGCCCTCTATTAATTGAGGTGGGGTTATTGATCCCTCAGATTTTGTTTTCAGTGTCATTAAATTCACTGTGAAAGCTTTCCAATTAATTGTAATCAACCACAATAAGTATGGATTTCTTAAGTATATTAATTGTGCAAAGTGCTTTGAAAAAAAATTTCATATGACACTAGCATATTTTCTTTACATTCAGTAGTTGAAGAATGTGGATCTGAAGTGATGTATGAATGTCAGATTGCAAAGAGAATAGCAGAAACATATTGCAAACATATGCCAAAAGCTACTATTGAAAGCTACTCATGGTAATGCAGCTTCGAAAAGAACTAAGCTGAACAAACTATTATTTAAGCATTTACAAATTGCCATAATATCACTGAATGTATACATTAATTGTGGAAATTAACACAATATTAAAGATGTGTATTATTATGTTACAGGATATTCTGATTTCTTTAAATCTTTCTATGACACATAAGAAATGTACATTTATATATCAAGAAAAAAAAAATGAACAACCTGCTTACAGCTATTCTATTTGTGTCCACCCTACCTTTTTTTCTTCCTTACCTGGCTTTGAAACATTTTGTAAACTATGTGCAAGAAATATTTTATAAAGATAATAATTTAATTCACGATTAAGCTGTTACATAATAATTAAAAATCATTTAAAACATTCATTAACAAGAATGAGGGGTGCTTAAAGTAGAAATGGTGATTAGATCATGCTGGCAAGCCCTACGGCCATAGTCTATGCATTTCACCCTTTTCTTTACTGGTAGTTAAACAATTATCGATACCTCTTATCATTTTCCTTTGAGTCTAATGCAAAGATAATAAAAAGTAATTACCACAAACAAGTTGGCTGGTACAACGGCATTGGAGTTCAACATTTGCTGGTTGTTGTTTTCAGCTTTAGGATGTTCAAGGTTGAATACAAGGTCTTATCCAAGGCATACCAGTTCATCTTGAAAGCACAATTTGTTGTTTCAATGCAGGTAAGCTTGATGTTGAAGGCACTTATGGAGATTGAAGTTGCTGAGATGATCTTGCTGACTGTCTTGTTAAAAATGGAGGTAGCCACTAAAAGGGCTATATTTATAATATAATAATATATTATAATGGATATATTTATAATGGATTTTATAGTCCATTCTCCATTGCGAGCCTATGCTTATTTGTGCTGATAGTGGTAAGAACTGACACCATCAACATCAAGCTTACCTGCATTCAAACAACAAATTGTGCTTTCAAGATGGACTGGTATGCCTTGGATAAGATCTTAAATTCAATCCTGAACATCATAAAGCTGAAAACAACAACCAGCAAATGTTGAACTCCAATGCTGTTGTACCAGCCAACTTGTTTGTGGTAATTACTTTTTTATTATCTTTACTCTAGATTCCCTCTGCATTAGACTCAAAGGAAAATGATAAGAGGTATCGATAATTGTTTAACTACCAGTAAAGAAAAGGGTGAAATGCATAGACTATGGCCATAGGGCTTGTCAGCAAAATCTAATCACCATTTCTACTTTAAGCAAACCTCATTCTTGTTAATGAATGTTTTAAATAATTTTTAATTATTATGTAACAGCTTAATCGTGAATTAAATTATTATCCACTGTAACTGTGTTAGAATTATTTAATATTTATAAATATTGCCAAAATGGAAGAAAAAGTGTATATAGTGTAATGATGTTCTTGATCTTGGGGGAAGGGGCAGTATTAACAATTCGGTATGGAATATGCATAACAATCATATACAATTATATACTGTATAAGAGGGCTACAAATTCTTTGGTGGATACCAATGAAAGTTACTCTTTAGGAATAGTGTTCATGGGTTACCAGATGGCAAGGTTACAAATTTAATTGGTTCCATACTATATGTAACATTTCAAGAAAAGTTTTTAACTTCAAATTTTTATCAGGAAAAAGCTTTTGGCTACTTCTATACTATTAATACTATTTTGTTCACACAAAAAAGTATATTCAAAATATATATTTTTTACAAAAAAAAAATAGCAAGAAAAAAAACGAAATTTATGAATATGCTAATAACTAGAAACTAAAAATAAAAATATTCATTTAAAATGGTATAAATAAACTGTATCTTAAAAGCATACATTATTTATTTTTGCATTTTAAAAATGCACATTTTGTTCGAAGTGTTTACATCCTTGAAGCAATTTCTGCTGTTGAGCATTCATGACTGGACCCCAGATTAAAAACATTGTTTGATAGCGAAAATTTCTTTTTCATGCTCACTTTTTATGTAAAATACCCGTGAATGGCTATCCTTTATAGTCTACCTGTTTAAAGTACACAGTAGGAACAGGAAAAGAAAACCATTATGATTAATTATTTTTATGATTGAATGCAGAGTTTTTCCATATGTTAGCATTAAAGGTACTCTGTTCTGCCACCTGTGCTAGGAGAATACAATTGATATGTGGCATCACTTTCGCTCTGTAAAGCAGTCTCTCCTGTTCCATATGTAGCTCAATGTATTCACCAGATCTTGTACTATGTGATTTTTGGTTTTTTTCAAAAATTAAAAAAGAACTTGCTGGGAAGTCTTTTTCAAGGGTGCAAGACCTTGCAAAATGCATTCATTCAGAGTTGCAGAATAATCCCCCAACAGGAGTACAAGCAAGCATTGCAGAATTACATCATCTGCAACTTTGCATAGATGCCAGAGGGGACAACTTTGCATAGATGCTGAAGGACAGGAAAAGTTTTGTTGAGGTAAGTGCAATGGTTTTTGTTCTGCAGATGCATGTCAAGAACTTTTTGAATGCCCTCACATAGATTGGGTGTGTTGGAAATATGAAACATTAATGAAATCAATTTGTGCTCTGTATGAAAACAATTATTAGTGTCAAAATATATCCAATAAGCACAAAAGTAACCTACCCCATTCTCAATGGCTTCTGAACTTTTTGCATATTCATCAAAAAGAAAAACAGTCAATTTTTCTTCAGTGCCACTTCCACCTTCATAAGCTACAAAGTAAATTACATAAATATTTAATACATTCAAGAAAAAATACCTTTTATAATATATTGTTATATACCTAATATATGCAATAAATTTACACTCTGCCATCATAAGGTGATGTCAGCGAGGAAACTTTTCTGAAACTTTCTGCAGTCATTGAAAGGGCAGTTTTGAGGCAAACTGTTTATAGAATGCTTCACTAGAGATGGCTGACCAATAGTGCATATTCCTCTCGCCCACAGAAGAGCCTGACTAACACATGCAGATATCATGGCTGGATCCCAGAACAATGGGTGCATGTGCTCTTCATTGATGAGTCACAATTGAATCTTCAGGCTGATTCTTGGCGTATTTTGATTTGGAGAGAACAAGGAACTCATTAACACCCTCTAACATCAGAAAACAGACCCCTATGGTGGTGAAGTTTTGACAGTCTGGGATGGCATTATGTCAAATGGATGCACACCATTTGATGTCCAACCCAACTGATTGGAGGTGTAGAGATGATATACTTCAGAACTATGTGAGACTTTTCAGTAGTGCTGTTGCCCCCCACCCCAGTTTATGCTGATGGAAAATAATACCCAAACTCAGAGAGTTGCATAATTACTCAAAAGTGAAGATATACAGTGGTGGAGGTGGCCAGCCTATTCTCTGGACACAAAGTCTGTAGAACATTTGTGAGATCTGCAGAGAAAAAATATTGGAGGTTTTCAACCCTCTCCAAGAGCCCTCCAAACTGCTCTCCGGGGAAGAGTGAGATGTGCTGCCACCAAACCTCATGGCTAGCCTGTTAAACATTATGAGAAATTGTTGTGATGTTTGTGTAGCATTTGGGGCCATCATACTTTGTATTAAGCTCTCCGTTCTGCTGAAACAGGTCCCTTAACTATAGACACTACTGCATTCATTTGCATAACCCATGGAAATCCTGCAATTAGTTTGCTCTATGCTTTAGTGTAAGCTTGGCTATTGGATCTAAAGGACCTGGGTAAGGCATGGATATTTGTGTTTTTCTTCTGAGTCTCACTTTCCTCACCAATCTTCTCTATGGTGTATTAAACTGACATACTCCTCTCCTCTGTGGCAAGCAGCTGCTTGAGGACTAATTTAATTATTTAAATATTATTCTGGAATTCCACAACCTAATATCTCATCTTCAGATTTGTCCCTAAGTTCATCAACAATAGAGAAAATATTTTCAAACTCTCATTAATTCATTCAAAGATCAAACAGTTTCTTTGAAGACTACTTCAAAAGTTTTGTTCTGTTATACTTCAGAAAGAAAAAACTTAATGCAAATTTATTTTTGTAGGCCATAACTATTTGTACAATGATTACAAAATGTTTGTTTTTAGGCCTTTTATCAGTTTTTATGCCTCATATAAAAAATTCAGCTGTATAGCAAAACTACTGTCTGTTTTTTTTTTTAATTATTTTTTGTTATTTATTTACATTTTTATTTATTATTATCTTCTATGTATTCTTTCAATGTCCTTAAAATATAAAGTGGTTTTATATGTGATCATTTATATATAATATATATTTCATGATTTGTGCCTAAGCTTTTAAATCTCTATAACATAGACTCTGCAACAAAAATGCTTTAAAAATGAATGCAGTTTTTAATCTTTAACCCATCCAGGGTCAAGGATGTCTATATATGTTTTTTGTACAACACATGAAACCACAATTAAAAAAAAAAAATACCATTTGAAAATTTTCTTACATATATATCTTTTTTAAAAGTATGTTATTTGGGCTTGAAAAATAACATTTTCTTTTTTCATTTGATCCATATTTTATTAAACTACAATATAAATAATTCGATAAAGCCATCTAATTGCCACATTTTAGAAGTGCTACATGGTATTGCCGATTTGTTTGTCAACATTATTCTGTACTGAAGCAATCACCTAATTTAAGCTCACAAGTTCGATTTGAAATATTATCAACATATTTTTCCTTAAAGTTTTGAAAATCTCCTAAAAATTAACATAAAAACTGCTATTTTTATAAACAGCAGACTTTAAAAAATCATTATGAAATGTGTACCTATTTTTTTTATATAAAAAAAAATAAATAAATACCCCCTCAAAGCAGCTGCTTGCCACAGAGGTCTGACAGGAGCCTGTCAGTTTATATTCCATAGTAGAAGGTCTGAGAGGTTGGCAGGACCTCAGCAGAAAAACGACACAAACAGCCATGCCTTACCCGGGGCTCGAACCCAGGTCCCTTAGATCAGTAGCCAAGCGTGCTAACCACTCGGCCATGGGACGGCTTTTTTTGATATACCACTGTAAAAAGTGTTATTAAAATTAATGTGTTATTACAATGCTCATATTTCCAACTTCAATAAAATTCAGAATTAAATTCTCTTTAATTTGGTATATAACATGACCTATTTCTGTTAATAAGTTATTTATTAAAAATATTCTAAAGTTGACTTGTTCATTGGACTCTGCAACAAGCCTGGAGTTTTCTCAAAGTATGATATGAAGTATGAAACGAAAGAAATGTTTACTTTAAACTAGAAAATTATTTTTTTTTTGTTATTCAGGAATAAAGAGCCTTTCTATTCATGTTCATTATAATCATTTGTGTTTTTTAAATAAATTTGTTTGCCAGATGCATTTTTTTTATTATATGACTCTAAAAAAACTCATATTAAAATAAAACTAGTTGTCTTTTTGTTAAATATTTCATTTTCAGAAAATCCAGAATTAAATGCTGATTAATTTGGCATATAACATGTAAATTTTTTTTGCCTGATCAGAGTGAAAAAATAACTGGATCTGGGAATAGTTAATGAAACTAGGACTACCAAATATGATATACAGCTTCATTTTATCATAACTTAGAACAATTTAAGGATTTAATCCCCCCCCCCCACCCCAAAAAAAAAAAAAAAACTCACCAAATTAAAATTAGCAGAAAGGTTTTTCTTAAACAATACAAGATCACTAAATTAAGTATACAACTTTGTCAGTTTCTTCCTCAACACCATAAGTTAAAGGTTGACTCCCCAAAATTTCTCCTCCTAACATGAAAATGGGAGAAATATTTCTCCTCCACAGTAAAAACTAGGATTACTGAATTTGGTATTACTTTCTCTCTTTGTGGCTTAAAGCAATGTAAGGGTTTCATTGTCCCATTTTCCACCCTGAAAAAGGAGAAATACATAAACAATAGTCTACCATGAGTAATATCTGAAATTAAAGTTTCAGACATGAGGAGTATCATAAATAAAATAATAAATTACTCCTCAAGCAGCTGCGTGGAACAGACAGGTCTGACAGGAGGCAGTCAATATAGTACATCATAGCAAAGGTCTGTTAGGAAGGTGAGACCTCAGAAGTACAACACAAGAAAACATCCATACCTTAGCCAGGGTTCAAACTTGGGTCCCTTTGATCAATAGACAACAATACTAGCTACTGGAATGGACTTCCTCAAATTATGTCCCCTCCTTTCTGCCCCCTGGCAGAAAGAAGGGTAATTTCACAGGGATTGATTATAAAGAGTTATATGTAGTGTTGCCAATTCATACATAAGAAAAAATTAGATCAAGCTCTAAAAAAAGCATTTTGGCATGGAAATAATCTAATATTTTATTGTTTGTGAAATACATTTTCTTTAGGTTGCAATTTTTGTTGCACAATAAAGCATATATTCAAGTTTTGGACAGGTAAAATCTCTCTATTTTGTAAAAATTAAGGATTGATTTAAAAGTTAAATATCATTAACTCTCCAGAAATGGTGTGGAATGATACGAAATAAAGAGGTGGTGTCAGTCTCCCAGACTGATTATGCAAGAATGTTCCCCAAAAGTTTATAATAAATAAATAATAAATAAGTTCAGAGAAAGTGAAGTGGTAGCACTTGTGGAAGCTCTAGTCCGTACTCCATTGGATAAGCACAAGAAATTCAAAGTACCATACCGTTCCTCCGATTTTATGCAGCATAGCCTGCAGATTTCAAAACTGTTATAGGTTTGTTTCTTTTTGTCAGCTAAGACTTGATTGAACAACAAAAATATATTTCACCATTTCAGTGCTCATCCCCTATCACGTCTTATTTTTTGAATAATTTCATTTGACTAAAGATCCATTCCACTTGAGCATAATTCATGAAAATACAAGGAGAACCAGAGCAAAACTAGCAAATACCCCACCCTTGATCTGCCCCTGGTCTTAGCCCATTTTACCATTTTCAGGTTTGTCCACTATACATGATGCAAACACATTATTATAAGATAGTAACCTAAAGAGACAATGAAGGCTCCATTACATTTATGCAAAAAGATTGTAAAGTGCAATCATGAACTGAAATGATAAAAAAAAATGGTTACAGTCACATGCTTTATTTTAAGTATGGCTGCATGAGGATTTTATATGCATGTATGTATGCATGCAAACTTGATTGATCTTCCTTCACTACTTTAATTGCATTGATCACCCTGTCCTTTTAGATGTGGTTAACACCTTATGGTATAGGAGGCAGTATTTTACTGGAAACAAATTCAGCATGTATAAGAGACAGATTGAAGAGCAGTTATTGGAATGGACTTAGAAATTAATTTAAGCAAATTTTTATCTTTAAAAAATGATATAAGAAACAAAAATGAAATGGAAAAAAGCCAGTTTATAAAAAAAGAAAGTCAAATTTTCAGCCATAAGCAAATAACAAAAATTTCAAACTAGACAACAGTTAAAAAATCTAGATATAGCTTGAAAAAAGATAAGCTGGAAATACTGGTTGTATGTCAAATGAAAGTTTGCAAATGAAGAGTGTCTAGTATATATTTCAAAAATTAATTTAATGCTATACATACTATGTGTTTTAGAGTTAAGGACCAGAGCAACACTGAATAAATCTATGAGTCAATAAAATCTTAATTTCTCACCTTCAATTGTCTTAACAATTCATAAAACTCATAATTAAAACTTTTATTACAACAAATCCCCCACTAATGTAGATTTGATCATATGCATGAAACTAAATTTGAATGATTATTTGTCAAACACAGAATGTTCAATTACATCATCATCCTCAAGCAGCCATGGGCTACGGAGGTTCAACCAGACCTTGCAATTTAGTTCTTCAAGCATATCTGTCCTGAGCTACATCTACTGCATCTGGCCACTGTGCACCAATTCTAACAAGGTCCTGTTTCACATTGTCTGCCCACCACGTTCTAGGTCTCCCCCACTTTTTGAGGCCTTTAAGTACACTGTTCATAACCCTATTCACTAATCTATTATTATCCATATGGGCAACATGGCGAAACCAACGGTGTCTCTGCACAATATGCTGCTTAAAGGAGGTTGCTGACTCCTTACCCTAACCTCATCATCAGTTGCAAAGCTGAACCACCTAATGCCCAAGATACTGCGTAAGCATCTAGAATCAAAAGCATCTAGTTTCCTGTTATCTTGTTTACAAAGTGTCCAAGTTTCACTACCATAACTAACCCTAGAAAGAACCAAACTATTATACAGTCTAATTTTAGTCTTTAAGTGTATATGCCTATTTCTCCACACTCTCCATAGATTCTTAAAAGTCCTGGCAGCAATCCCTATTCGTCTGTTAATCTCATGCCGCACATCACCAGTATCTATTACATAGCTCCCAAGAAAATTAAACTGTGACACCTGCTCAAGACTGTAACTATCCTTTACATTCAAGATATTTTTGGCCCAGAAAAAAAAAAAATCCTGTAATACTCCAACCGCCACATTCACCTGACCTTAACCAGTGCAAGTCTTCCTCTCATCAGCATATTATTGGGGGAGGAGGGGGGGGGGGGACTGCTTTGAACTTTGAAGGGGGCTGTTTTTAAAAATGTACCCTATTTTTTAAAAAAGAAAAATATAGTCTTAGGACTTTTTGATCAAATGTGATGCTCCAGAGTATCTTATCTTAAACTGCTGGATAGCTTGTAATTCAGGCACCAGGCATACAATCTTGCCAAAAAATAAAATTAGGATTCTTTATTAGAATGAGCTAAGTTCAGAAAAATATTAATGACTGTCAAAAAATAATGTTAATCTAATAACACTAAACTTATCTCTGCTCATGAGAAAAAACTAAGTCATATGCAATTTCTCAAAATATAAAAGTTTTATTTGAATATTAACTCAACAAATAATTCCTTCTACAAATGACACCACTCTCCTCCTCTAACTTCTCTTACTACTACACTCTACTTTCTATTCCTACTCCTAACTCTTAGCCCACACTGACTTAATACAAATGTGTGGCATATGTCTAACATTACACCTGTGAACTACATTTGCATACGAGATAGTGCATCAATGATGATTTAGGCAGCCATGACCATCAAACCAAAAAGAGCTGTGCAATCGGCAACTAACTAATGGACAGGGAGAGAGGCAATAGTTAACAGAAAATAAGAGCCCCCAAGACAATAATTATAATGCAAATAAATAAACTAGTGGGAACATAAAAGTGAATGGTGAACCATCACAGACTTCAACTATAAAAGGATACTATATAGGATGTCTAAAAATTGTGCTACACATTTCATAAAACAATATTTTATATGTTAATAAAGAAAACACATCTAATTCAGTGAAACAATGATTTGATTACATGATTTATTCACACAGATGTGTAAAGTTCGATTCCTAACTTTGCATTTATGTTTTCATGTCTGACATTCCTTTGATACTTTATTTTAGTCTAACTTTCCATTGCTATTTTACTCGTTATTCACTTTCAAATCTAAATGGCACTTTTTTGGCTGTTTTCACCAGTTTTTGCCACTGTCCTGAAAAAAAAAAGCCAAATTTATAAGTAGGAAATATTATTAGTGGTTTTTAGGCACTGGATCTTTATAGGTATCAACAATTTCCAAGTATTTTGGCCTCTGATGTAACATATTTGAGTTTGCTCATTGTTGTGAATTAAAATGAAGGTAAAAAAAAAAGTACTACATCATTCTCATCCTCAAGCAGCCATGGGCTATGGAGGTCCAACCAGACCATGCAATTCAGTTCTCCAAGCATATCTGTCCTGAGCTAAATCTGCGACATCTGGCCACTGCACACCAATTCTAACAAAGTCCTGTTTGACATTGTCTGCCCACTGCATCCTAAGTCTCCCCCCTCTTTCTGAGGCCTTCAGGCACACAGTTCATAACCCTATTCGCTAATCTATAATTATCCATATGGGCAACATGACTAAACCAACGGAGTCTCTCTCTGCACAATATGCTGCTAAAAGGAAATTACCAACTCCTTTGCCTAACCTCATCATTACTTACAAAGTTGAGCCACCTAATGCCCAAGATACTGTATAAGCATCTAGTTTCCTGTTATTTTGTTTACAAAGTGTCCAAGTTTCACTACCATAACTAACCCTAGAAAGAACCAAACTATTTAGTCTAATTTACTACACTTAAGCATAAATATTTTTTTGAAAATTAAGCAGAAATTTCCACTTTCTCTGAAATGATAAAATCCTTTTGAAATGCCAGTTAAGAAGTTAAAATATTTTCTTTTTATCACTGCTTTTTATAATGCACTAATATTCATATAAATTTTGTTTTCTTTTTAATGAAATAAAAGTACATTGGATTAGATAAAACTTATCAGTGAATGGGATTAGATATAACTTACCTTCTGAGAGTAAAAGTTTCTGTAAATATCCATTTTTTTGTCTTTTGTTCAGAGGCCAAACTTGAGCAACTTTTCCCTAGAGGACAACACAATTTTTTAACTTGGTTCATGTTATTTAAAATAAAAATTAAATATTTCTGAATACCGAACCATATTTTTTATGACAACATTTCAAAATCAGTGAAATATGATATAATCAAATAGTAGCTAAATAAAATTATTTATTTGAAATTGTGCTAGCCCTAGAATTTCCAGTTTCTATTACTGAAAAAAAAAGCCTTTAATTCTAAAAACATAGGATGTGTAGTGTTCATCAATTTTTTAAACTCTTGTAGTGGTTTATGAAAATGAAATAAAAGGATTGGTGTGTCAAGGGTGAGACTTTGCTAGTTGCAACTGGATGGATAGAGACAGAAACATGCACACATACACACACATATAGAATCTTCAAGCAACCAAAGCCTATAGAGGTTCAACCAGATTGTGCAATTTAGTTCTCTAAAGATGTTTGTCCTCTGCTACAGCTGCTGCATTTAGCCACAATAGACCAATTCCCCTGATATTCTGTTTGGCATTGTCTGCCCATTGCATCCTAGGTCTCCCCCTCTTTTTGAGACCTTTAGGGATGCTGTTCATAACTTTATTCCCTAATCTATAGTTATGAATACAAGCAACATGGCCAAATAAACATAGCCTCTCTCTGTACAATATGTTACTCAGAGGTAATTGCTGACTACTTTGCATAACCTCATCATTACTTACAAAGTGAAACCACCTAATGCCCAAGATACTGTGTAATCATTTAGAATCAAAGCCATCAAGTTTCATGTTGTTTACAATGGGTCAAATTTCATTACCATAACTTACTTTAGAAAGAACAAAACTATTTTATAGCCTAATTTTAGTCTTTAGGTGTATATGGCTATTTCTCCACACTCTCCAAAGATCTTAACCCTTCCCGGGTCAAGGATTTTTTGTGCAACACATGAAATTTTTTTTTTTTTAAATTCATCATCCTCAAGCAGCCATGGGCTACGGAAGTCTGACCAGACCATGCAGTTTAATTCTCCAAGCATATCTGTCCCTATCCTATCTGATCCATCTGCTGCATCCGGCCACTGAACACCAATTATAACAAGGTCCTGTTTGACATTGTCTGCCCACCGCATCCTAGGTCTCCCCCTCCTTCTGAGGCCTCTAGGCACACTGTTCATAACCCTATTCGCCAATCTATAATTATCCGTACGGGCAACATGGTCAAACCAGCGGAGTCTCTGCACAATATGCTGCTTAAAGGAGGTTGCAGACTCCTTTGCCTAACCTCATCATTAGTTACAAAGTTAAACCACCTAATACCCAAGATACTACATAAGCATCTTGAATCAAAAGCATAGTTTCCTGTTATCTTGTTTACACAGCGTCCAAGTTTCACTACCATAACTAACCCTAGAAAGAACCAAACTATTATACAGTCTAATTTTAGTCTTTAGGTGTATACGCCTATTTCTCCACACTCTCCATAGTTTCTTAAAAGTTCCGGCAGCAATCCCTATTCTTCTGTTAATCTCATGCTGCACATCACCAGTATCTGTTACTTAGCTCCCAAGGTAATTAAACTGTGACACCTGCTCAAGATTGCAACCATTCAGATTAACTGAATCACAGCCTGCCTGACCAATTTTAATCATTTTAGTTTTCTCTCTGTTTATGACCAAACCTACTCTACTACCAGTCTCATCAACAGCTCGAATGAAAGAGTTCATCTCTTCAATATCATTTGCCAAAAGGGCTAAATCATCAGCATAATCTAAATCAGGAATTTTCGTATCTCCAGCCCATTTAAGGCCAAAATCTTTCCCTTGAAGTGAATTTCGCATAACATAATCAATAATCAAACTAAAGAGAAAAGGAAACAAAATGCACCCTTGTCGAACACCAGAAGCAATGCTAAACCAATTGCTACAAGCCTTACCAACTCTCACACATGACTCAGTGTTATTATAGAGAGCTTTCATTATGTTAACTAACTTGTCTGGTATACCATATGATCTCACAATCAACCACAAATTATGACGATCAACAGAGTCGAAAGCCTTTTTGAAATCAACAAACCTAGCAATCAAAGGTTTCTGAAACTCTATACATTTCTCAAGAATCTGCCTAACTGAAAATATCTGATCCACACATCCCCTACCACTTCTGAATCCACATTGCTCATCATGCAATTGACTATCAACCAGATTCTTAATTCTATTAAGCATAATCATGGAAAGAACTTTACCTGGAACAGAGAGTAGGCTGATACCCCTATAGTTATCACAAGAACTGAGATCACCTTTTTTGAAAATAGGGATAACAATAGCTCTGCTAAAATCTTAAGGAACCATGCCTTTATCATAAAGATATTCAAAATTTCAGTCGTCCAAGTGGTAACCGAAACATTCCCAGCTCTAAGCATTTCTGTAGTAATTTCATCTACCCCTGGGGATTTATGAAGTTTAAGTTTAGAAATAGCCGAAATAACTTCAGATTGTGTTATAGCGCCAACATTAAAGCCACCAATGCATCTATCATCATTACAAACAATGGGAGTAGAACTAACCACATTGTTTAGAACATCACTGAAATGCTCAGCCCACCTAGCCATGACAGAATCCTCATCTTCCATAACCTTACATTGTTTATCCTTCAATCCTTGTATGTCTGTTCCCATTTCTACCACATAGCTCTCTGCTGCTGTGCTGCCTAACTGCTTCCTCAGCTTTGTCAGCCAAGCCATCAAGCCAAAGATTCTTATCAGCAGCTAACTGATCCTTTACATGTTTATTAAGCTCTCTGAAATGCTTTCTATTAGGACTAGTAGGGTACTGATTAAGGACATTCCTGCAGTTCCTTCTTTCAGAAATAAGCTCAAGTGCCTTATCATTCAAATAATTCTGCCTCCTCTGCTCCTTTTTTCATAAAAGAGTACTGTTAGTTTCCAAAAAAGCCTGTTTAAAAGCCATTCTTCCTCAACTTCAGTAGTAAGCAAACCATGACTGTCATAATGACTAAGTAACCTATCATGGTAAGCTTTAGCTATAACTGGGTCTTTTAGAGCTTCACTATTAAAGGTAAATTTATTAACTTTAGGACAACACTTTTTAAGTTTAAGTTGCAAGACACTTTTAACAAGGTAATGGTCAGATCCAATTTCAGCTCCCCTATATGACCTGGTATTACTAACAGAACTAGCCCATTTGCTGTTAATTAATATATAATCAACATATTCTTATGCAGCCCATCAGGTGAAACCCATGTGAACTTATGTATGTCGCGGTGTTTGTAATAAGTGTTAGTTATTCTGAAACCATTGAGTTTACTTACCTGTAGGAGACGTTGCCCATTGCCATTGCAGCTACCAATACCAAAGGGCCTATTACTCCTGCCCAAAGGTCAGAGTCAGTACCAACTTTGGCATTGAAGTCACCTAGAACAAGGGTAATATCTCCTTTCTTGACAGAATTCAAAATATCCTGAATTTGTCCGTAAAACCTATCCTTCTCATCCTCATCGGCATCCTCAGTGGGGGCATAACAGCAGATAACATTCAAGTCTTTAACGTTTGTCTGAAATTTTGCTGTAAGAGACCTTTCATTAATGCACTCATATCCTAGAAGAGCATCACTAGTGTGTCTGCTGAGAAGCAGACCCATGCCTTGGTGATGCTTTCTATCCTCCCTCCCTGTAAAGATAAATTTAAAGTTATTTTTAAATATCTCACCTTTACCTGTCCATCTGATCTCTTTCAAGCCTAGAATATCTAGGTTACAGCACTGGAATTCCTGTGTGAGGACATTAAGAGTGCATCATCACTAGGGATTGGTACACAGTTCTTCCAGTTTATGCCTAGCTACCATTTACAGACTTTTGTTTTTTAAATTGCCATTTGAAAATTTCCTTACATATATCTTTTAAAAATATGTAATTCAAGCTTGAAAAATAATATTTTCTTTTTTCACTTGATGCATATTTTATTAAACTACAATATAAATAATTCAATAAAACCATCTGATTGCCACATTTTAGAAGTGCTACATGGTATTGCTGATTTGTTTGTTAACATTACTCTGTATTGAAGCAACCACCTGATTTAAGCTCACAAATTTGATTTGAACTATTATCAACATATTTTTCCTTCAATTTTCAAAAATCTCTTAAAAATTAACAAAAAACTGTTATTTTGAAAAATGGAAGATTTTAGAAGTAATTATGAAATATGTACCTATTTTTTCAATATACCACTGTAAAAAGTGTTATTAAAATTAATATGTTACTACAGTGTTCATATTTCCTACTTGAATAAAATTCAAAATTAAAGTCTCTTTAATTTGGTATATAACATGACCTATTTCTGTTGATTAGTTATTTATTAAAAAATATTCTAAAGTTGAGACTTGTTTATTGGGCTCTGCAACAAAGCCTGGACATTTCTCAAAGTATGATATGGAGAAAAAAATTACAAAATGGAAGAAATGTTTACTTTTTGTTATTCAGAAGTAAATAGCCCTTCTATTCATGTACATTATAATCATTTCCATCAATTAGTGTTTTTTAAATTTTTATTTGTGTTGCCAGATGCATTTTTTTTTACTACATGACTCTAAAAAAGTCATACTAAAACAAAACTAGTTGCCTTTTTTTTATGTCAAATATTTTATTTTCAGAAAATCCAGAATTAAACGTTGATTAATTTTAGCATATAGCATGCCATAATTCCTTTCATTAGTTATTTGGCAAAAAAGTTCTAAAGTTAATTTTTTTCTTTGAAATTGCTAGACCTGGGAAGGGTTAAAGCCAGTAAAGCATATATCTTCATTACAAACAATGACAATAGAACTAATTGCATTGTCAGAATATCTCTAAAATGCTCAGCCCACTAAACCATGAGAGAATCGTCACCTTCCATTTTTATCACTCAATCCTAGTATGTCAGCCTGTTTTTCTCTTACAAAAGATTAACTATCTGGTACAACTCCCTGGTCTTGTATTGTCTAGCTGCTTCCTACAAAGAATTTATTAAACTCTTTGTAATGCCATCTGTTAGGCCTAGTAGGATATTGATTCAAATTATTCCTGCACTTCCTTCTTTGAGAAATAAGTTCCATAGTTTTATCAGTCAAATAACTTTGCCTCCTCGTTTCCTCCCCCCCCCCCCCGAAAGGGAACCACCTTGTCGTGGTGGTGAGGGGGGCTGTAGGGCCTGTGTGAAGTTGAGGGTTCTGCTGACTGGTATTGGGAGGTATCTGGTTGGATGGAGTCCCGATGGAACGCCTGGGTGTTGGTGAAGTTGAGGGCCCTGCTGACTGGTGTTGGGGGGCACCTAAGTAGGATGAGGCCCCGGCGGAGGGGCCTGGTAAGGCCTGACTAAGAGTTCCCACCACAGGAGCCGAGGCAACTTAGATCTATATATCTTTGTTTGTGGCTAACTGGGGTGCAGATTAAATTTAGGTTTGACCAATGGATGAACTTTTCTTCTATAGAACTGTTCACCATAGGTAGTCATGGGGCGAGCTGCATCTATATGGTATTGTCTTGCCCTCGACATAGGTAATGGAGATTTGACATTCATTGTCACCTCATGCACATTAACATTCAATTTTCATATTTTTAAATTCTTTTTTCCATAATATTTCAATTCAGTTCATAATTCAATTCATAAGATTCATTTTTTTCATAGCGAGTTTTAGGACATCATAAGAACAACTTCATTGAATATTGTTGGTAATGTGCTATTGCTAGGTTTTGCTTTGTATTTAATGTTAATTTTTTTATGGCAGTAATTTAGGGAATTTTTTATGTTTATTGAGGGAAAAATCATTTTTGTTTGTGCTAGTGACTACTAGAGGTGTGTGGTTTGACAAAACACAATGTATCATAATGTTGTGTAAAAAACAAGATGGTAGCATTTTAACTGTGAACCAAGGAATATAGAACAGGAGGCACCCTTCGAATGAATTCATGAAGCATTTGTGCATGGTCAACAGCCATTTGTTTGTGCCTGTCACCAGAGCCTCACCAACAAGTTTGTATAGAATTTGTGCAGCAAGGAAATTTGATTTTCTAAGAATAATCAGATGTCTAACAAATCCATCTACAAATTGCCCATAGAGATAAAAGGAATATCATTCAATATGTGAAAATAAATATTTAACCTGTTTCATTTATTTAAAATAATCATTTATACAAGTTAATGCATTACTGTAAAATCAGTTTCGGAAAGTTAAAGGCAAATTTCAGTATTGTTAAGTCTAACTTTAACATTAAGAAAGGTAAAGAATCATATAGTTACATTTGTTCATATTTCGCCTAACATGATATTTCATTAAATGAAGCTCAGACAATTCTAAGTACAATTTATCATATCACTGTAAGATCGTGTTAATATCATATTCAAGTGCCATGATATAATATTTGTGTTGCAGTGCCACAATAGGATTGGATTCCAGACTGTCTTTCACCGTAGTATGCTGTGCTTCATGTGCGGCACCATAAAACAATGGGTACTGGAATGGTACCAGTCACCCAAACTTGAGATGCATCAAACATTAAAAATAAAGGTTTTTTTTTGTTCAATAACTTTTTTTGCAATTATGACAAGAATTTGAACAGTGATATTAGAATTTTAGATTCTACTCATATACAGTCTAATTTTATTTCTATATTTAAAAACATTCAAGCCTAATATATGCTCTGGGTGTGGAGAGGCTGATTTTAGTTCCTGTCAACTTCGCGACCTATACTCCAGCATACTGACAGTTAAAGGTAGCAGTATTTGGCATATGAAGCTGTAGTAGCAGCAGCGTAACTGAAGGCTATGGGATATTTCATATCTGGCCAAGCAATAAGCATAGAATCATTCTAAAATAACATGAATTAAATAAGAAAATAATTTTGTTAAATTAGTTCTTTTCAATCTATTATGCAACATTTTATGCTGTAGAATATTTTTAAATTCCTTTCTTCTGTAGCTTTCAATAGTGTCATTTTTCTCTGCAATGAAATATTTTATGCTTTTTAAATGCACTTTATTTATCTATATAATTTTTTACAAATACTAAATATCAACCACTTTATAAGTCGATTTAATTTTAGAGGATTAATTGAACTTCAATTAATGGCAGTTTTTTTTTACCAATATGAAGTGTTTTAATGGATGGAGGGTGGTGTGTAGTTTTTCAATAGCTTAATTGATGTGCTTGAATGTTTTTATTAATAATTATAGTTATTTATATTAATAGTGATAGCTATTAATGTTTTAAACATAAATAACCACATCATTATCTGTTGACTTTTTAACATCTATAAATCAATAGATGTTTATTTAAAAAAAATACCACCTAAAGCAGCTGCTTGCCACAGGGGTCTGACAAGAGCCTGTCAGTTTATATGCCATAATAGTGTGTAAAAAATTTTTCACCAACATACAGAACTTCAACCCGCATCTCTCCAGAAACATGCCAGAGTATTCTACCAATTGAACTAATGCCAGCTCTGTCTCTTCTCCGTTATGTATAACTTCTAAACTCTTCCTAAGATTTTCAGTGCCTACAGTTGGTGCCATCTGTGATTTCAGGTGGCAATTGTTTCTTTTTTATTGCACCGAGGAAGATGGAAATAAATAATAAAATCACTTCATGCTATTTAGTGTTATCAATGATTTAAACATAAATGGCAATCACAGCAGTACCTGTTGACTTTTTAACGTCTATAAATCAATAAATGTTTCGTGGGGAAAAAATTTCGCCACCAAACGAGACTTGAACATGCATCTTTCCAGATACATGCCAGAGTATTCTACTGACTGAATGAATACCAGCTGTCTTTTTTATTTATGGAATGGAATATTTGTTTTCAAATTGGTTTATTATTATTTGTTGGTAAGAAGTTTAATACAGGTATGTAATTGCAGAAAATGATGTATAATATATTAATGGGTGTTGAAAGATAATTAGCATTGTGATATATATTGCAGGTTGGAATGATATTGGGTATATGGCTTTTCATTGTCTTTGATTGTATTATTTAGTTTCAAGGACTTTTTTTATAATTCGGACTGGCAGTACCTTGTTTCCAATTTTCTTATTTTTTGAGATGTGTTGTCTCTGATGAGATTATTTAGTTCTGGGGGCTTTTTTATACAGATAGGTGGTACATTGTTTCTGATTTTCTTGCTTTTGTGAGATGAGTTCATCTAGATTACTTCAACTTTTGCATCTGTGACTTCTGTTTAGTTTCTGGAAATATATTTACAGAGTGTTTTAAATATTACAAAAAAAGGGAGGAGCAGAGATTGGAGGAATTTGTACTATATAGGAAGGCAATTGTTGTATTGTCTTGGTTTGTGTGTTTAAGGGGTTTATTTTAATATTTTTATTTTTTAGTAATACATGGTTGTGAATTAACATTACTGGTGTATTACATTTGGTGTAAACTAAAGTTATTATTATCATGATTCAAACCCTGAACCATGGTAACAACAAAAAACTTTTTTCAAAAAACCCATTTGGGTTAGAGTCTAGGGATTGTGGGAATCATCGGAAAGGGCCATTTCGCTATATTGTGTAAAAAAAATGGCAGCCAAGAGCTGTAAGTGCACTGCTGCCACTAGTTGTATGCTTTACCTGTTGTTACGGCAACACTCCTTTAGGGCCACTCCTCTTTTCTATATTCATTGCTGTGAACTGCAAAACTACACAATTTCAGTCAATTATGCTGGTGACTGAAAATTTACTGTAGAATTTTATGATGTCAAGGTGTTGTAAGTTCATGGTGAAATTAGCCTCCAATGAGGGGTTCACTACACCAGAAGTTGGCAATTGGGAGCTGTCAAACTTGGATCCTCATCAATACTTGCAATTGTATTTTCGAAAGTTCCCGATCTTTTTCTTTAAATCTGGTCACCCTAATTAAGGGTTAAGGCAGAGACTTTGCTTTCACTAAAAATGAAATACCTTTAGCAGTAGTAATTTATCATGTATCTTAGAATACTTTTTTCATTTATTTTAAACATGTTCAAAATTAGCTTACCAAAAAATATTCATTCCTAAAATCATCGGAATCATTTATTTCAGCAAAACCAACTTGCCGAAATTCTTTAGGTATAACAGAATGCAGCACTTTTGGTCCAACTTCGCTTTCTGAATTTAAAGTGGTTTTCGAAACAGAAAGTTGATGTGGAAGTAGATTCGAAGACTGCGAATTTAATTTAGTTGATTCTACCGCCATGATTTATTCTAGGTTGTTTTTATCTTTCACGTTATAAGTGGTTAAATTCCTTCTTTTCGGAAGATAAAATGACAATTATATTAATCAGGCCGTCCATGGCCGAGTGCTTAGCGCGCTTGGCTACTGATCTAAAGGACCTGAGTTCGTAGCCATGGATGTATGTGTTTTTTCTGCTGAGGTTATGCCATCCTCTCAGACCTTCTACTGAGGCATATAAACCGACAGGTTCCTGCCAGACCTCTGTGGCAGCAGCTGCTTGAGGGGGTATTTATTTTATTTTTATTTTTATTAATCATAAAAGTTATTCAAAAAACCTAAAGATTTTACCAGAGCTATTATTATCCCTATTTTCAAAAAAGGTGATCGCAGTTCTTGTGATAACTATAGGGGTATCAGCCTACTCTCTGTTCCAGGTAAAGTTCTTTCCATGATTGTGCTTAATAGAATTAAGAATCTGGTTGACAGGCAATTGCGTGATGAGCAATGTGGATTCAGAAGTGGTAGGGGATGTGTGGATCAGATATTTTCACTTAGGCAGATTCTTGAGAAATGTTTAGAGTTTCAGAAACCTTTGGTTGCTAGCTTTGTTGATTTCAAAAAGGCTTTCGACTCTGTTGATCGTCATAATTTGTGGTTGATTGTGAGATCATATGGTATACCAGACAAGTTAGTTAACATAATGAAAGCTCTCTATAATAACACTGAGTCATGTGTGAGAGTTGGTAAGTCTTGTAGCAATTGGTTTAGCATTACTTCTGGTGTTCGACAAGGGTGCATTTTGTCTCCTTTTCTCTTTAGTTTGGTTGTTGATTATGTTATGCGAAATTCACTTCGAGGGAAAGATTTTGGCCTTAAATGGGCTGGAGATACGAAAATTTCTGATTTAGATTATGCTGATGATTTAGCCCTTTTGGCAAATGATGTTGATGAGATGAACTCTTTCATTCGAGCTGTTGATGAGACTGGTAGTAGAGTAGGTTTGGTTATAAACAGAGAGAAAACTAAAGTGATGAAAATTGGTCAGGCAGCTGTGATTCAGTTAATCTGAATGGTTGCAGTCTTGAGCAGGTGTCACAGTTTAATTATCTTAGGAGCTATGTAACAGATAATGGTGATGTGCGGCATGAGATTAACAGACGAATAGGGATTGCTGCCGGGACTTTTAAGAATCTATGGAGATTGTGGAGAAATAGGCGTATACACCTAAAGACTAAAATTAGACTGTATAATAGTTTGGTTCTTTCTAGGGTTAGTTATGGTAGTGAAACTTGGACGCTGTGTAAACAAGGTAACAGGAAACTAGATGCTTTTGATTCTAGATGCTTACGCAGTATCTTGGGTATTAGGTGGTTTAACTTTATAACTAATGATGAGGTTAGGCAAAGGAGTCTGCAACCTCCTTTAAGCAGCATACTGTGCAGAGAGAGACTCCGCTGGTTTGGCCATGTTGCCCGTATGGATAATTATAGATTGGCGAATAGGGTTATGAACAGTGTGCCTAGAGGCTTCAGAAGGAGGGGGAGACCTAGGATGCGGTGGGCAGACAATGTCAAACAGGACCTTGTTAGAATTGGTGTGCAGTGGCCGGATGCAGCAGATGTAGCTCAGGACAGATATGCTTGGAGAATTAAACTGTGTGGTCTGGTTGGACCTCCGTAGCCCATGGCTGCTTGAGGATGATGATGATGATGATGATTTATTAATCATTCCCTTTGAATGCTCCCGCCATCTTCTAATAAACGATATATTTTGTTGAGTTCTTCATCGCAAATAACATTGCTTTCAATTCCAAAGCTTCAGTACTTCATGACCAATTCTTTTAACGGGTTTGTTACAAAATACTATCAAATTCAAGCAATAAATATTATAAAAAAAAAAATTGAAATACATAGTATATAACGTATAGTATTCAATACGCGATAGCATTTATATATCAAACAACACTAGGCAACAAATTTTCATGAAAGTCATGCCTCTGAGATAAAAGTAGCCATTTCTTAAAGATATCAAGATGCTGAACACGAATATCACAATGAAAATGCAAAATTGGCTACGATTTCTGAGAAATTTGCAATAGTTCCTTATATAATAGAATAATACGTACATATGACGTGTATCGGTAAAATTCCGCTTCTACTTCCGCCGTCGCTTTGTCCATCACTTGTACTACTGCTCAGGATCATCTCTGGCGAATGTCCAACAGTAGTCAGCCAACATTGAAGTGGACAAGTTTTCCTGGTATCGTTTCTCTATCGTTGCAATGTACTGGATCACCATGCTCATCATCAACCATGCCTCAGTTGTTGGGAAAGAAATCTAAGTGGGAATGGAGAAATTGGATTTTTAAGGACATATTGCAGCCAAATTTGTGACACAGAGACAACATGTCGTTAACCAGTTTCTTCTAGTTGTCTGCCCTGACATTTCCGAGGAATTTAATTGACACCAGACGAAACGCGTCCCAAGTCTTTTTCTTGTCACCTGAAGCAGGGTGTCGAACATCTGATCTCTGAACAACTCGTGGATCTGAGGACCCCCAAAAATTCCCTCTTTAATTTTCGCTTTGCTGAGTCGAGGGAAAATGTCAGCCAAGTACTTGAAAGCTGATGCAGTCCGGACCATGCCTTTTACGAAGTTTTTCATCACACCTCGTTTGATGTGTAGGGATGGTAGCAGAATATTGTGTGTTTCTGCCAGTGCTGGGTGTTCCACATTCTTCTTTCCGACATTCAGAGATTTTGCTTTGAAGATAGTTTCTCTTCACGTAGTGCAAAGTCTTTGTTCGCCTGTCCCATTCACATACGAAAACAGCAGTACTTCATATATTCCAGGTGTAGACCCATCAATTGAGCCACTGCCTTCAAGTCACAACAGAGATGCCAGCCATACTAGGGCATCACATGTGTTAGCCTTGCGACTTTCCAAGTATCGCCGCCATATTTCCAATTTATGTAATTGAAGATAGTTCAACAGCTGTTTTAGGTTGTCGTAGGCTTCTTTCATGTAGACAGTGTGTCTGACCAGAATGGATTTTCATTATGCAACAACACCGCCTTGAGACTAAATTTCAAGGAGTCTATGAATAGTCGCCATTCTTGAGGGTCATGTTTGATTCCGAGGACATTCATCAGGCCATCTACATCGGAAACAACACAAGGTGATCTTCCTTTCTGAAGTAAGGTGCAAACTGCTCATGACGAGTTTGAAACGAAGTCACTCGGGCATTTTTGTTGAGAAGATTTCATTGTTTAAGTCTTGATCAAAGTAATTCTGCTTTGGCCTTGGACAGCTCTAGATCACGAACAAGATCGTTCATTTCTTCTTTGGTGAGAATGTGTGGTGCAGATGACGCACCGTGGCAGACGTATGAATCATCATTAGACACCGAAGGCTATGGAGAACCCGACGTCGGTTCACGTCCCACCTCATCATCTGGATCAATGGAAAATTCTTTTGGAGTTTCGGGAACGGGAAGGCCTTCGCCGTGCCGAACTGGTCAGATAGCAGATTATATATTCGGGTAAGCTGTTGTCCACTTCTTTTTCCTTGTGATGCCTCCAAAAACAGGTGTAACCATGCAGAAGTAGCAGTCATTTGCGTGATTGCTTGGCTCTCTCCAAATCGCCACTCTTTAGCCTTTCAACAACTTTGGAAGGCCGTGTCCTGGTCCCCGATCTTGCATCCAAACAAATAAAACTCATAAGCCGCTTTCACTATAGGAGTGATGGCCCTTTTCTGGCTTGCAAACGTCACTTCCCCACAAATGTAACAAAAATATATCTGTACAGTTAACAGAGTTACGAGGCATGACTACTGCTGGAAAAACTGCAAGGATCACTTGTGTTGTACTTATGACTCAGGGGTAAATGGGAGTCGCTCAAAAGACTTGCTCACTCTACGAGATGTCGCTTACAACTAACGATTGCATCATCTTTTGTCCCCGATCGTAAAGCCACGATGTCATGATTCAATTATATCAGAAAATGATGCAATATCTCGGTGGGGGGGGGGGGGTTGTGTGTATGGCTGGATGATGCAATACAATGCAATATATTCCAATCTGGAGTTTAAAATACAGCGTTGAGAAATGGTTACTTATGTACTCAATGCGGACTGAGTCGTTTATACATGACCATCTCTGTCTCTCCTAAACAAGAGACAATCGAAATATATTATTGTCATTTTCGTGTTCAGCACCTCGAAATTAGTAAAGATTGATTATTTTCGTTTCAAAGCGTTTTTGTGTGTTGCCCATTGTTATTAGTATTGAAATATTTTTCATTTCTTGATTTTTTCTTCTTCTGGGAATGAAGAAATAATACAAAATTATCAAAAATAATGGGACTCATCCACTTTAGTGAATGCAGAGCTGTATTTCAAATATAATGAGAAAAAATCTCTTTTAGAAAAACGTTACAGGAAATTGAAAATATTCATCATGTCAAGATTTTGAACAATATTTACTATTCAAGGTTGATTGGTTGTTTAGGGTTTTATGGCGCAAAGGCAATTAAGGCCATGATACGCTAAACAAGGTGCAAAAGGTAAAAAGAAATATCTAAAAGTCAAGTGAACCCACATCCAATCTTAAAAGTAAAAGACAATATGAAAGACAAAAAATGTAAACACTAAAACAGCAAACAACAGAAAACATCAATGCAAAAGATAAAAATCAACAATAACAAATATGTAAAAGGAACAATGGGTGTATAGGACTCACATTAAAAACAATTGCAAAAGGTAAAAATCAGAGATGGTTAAAATATCCAGTAAAACGTCAAACGGCAAAAACAGCAGTGAAAAGTCATCAGATAAAAGATGTCCCAGTGTAAGGGGCTAGGACGAAAAATCACGAAAATTAAAATATAAGTGGCGTTCAAAGTTAAAAGCAGTATATTCTATTAAAACATGTTTAATCATTAAAATGGTGTCACAAAACTTGCACTTAGGATCGTTGTCTGCCTGAAAAAGAAACCCACACCACCACAATATTTAGAATATATCTGAAAGATATCTAAGATGTATAAAGGATATGCATTTGCCATCTTCGCTTTTCCATGGATATTCTCTGGGCAGTATGGTTGTGTGGGAATGAATGAGTGACAAATGAATGACCTAAGTAGGGTCCCGAGCAGGTACAAATTGCTCCTTGCAATTCCTATGAAAACAAGACTGCTGTGGTTTGACAATGAGCTTGATTTCGAAAAGATTGTTACCAACCTGTTAAGACCAAGATATCTGCTGCTGTGCCTGGAGCTTGATGGAAAAATGCTGCTGGAAGTCCAAGTATGGAACCAGCAGTGAACAGTCGGATAGGGGCATGGCTGACATGGCAGCATCATCTGCCATCAATTCATTATTCCTGATACTAATGTGACCGGGCACCAAACAGAAATGGATGGTTGTTGTGGCTGCCAGACGATGTAGCTGCTTGAGGATCTTAGAAAGAACTGGGTGAGACCAATGCCTCACCGAGATCAAAGCCTGCAGCGAACTAAGCAAGTCGGTGTAAAGCACACACCAGCGATGATGCTTAGCTGCCACATGGTCCAAGGCCGGCTGACAGCATACAACTCTGCAATGAAGATGGAACACTGCAATGGGACGTGGTCTGCAATGATTACATCACAGCAGACCATGGCCAATCATACTGATGTGCCGCACTTCGAACCATCTGTGAAGACAGGCAAGAAGTCCGGGTACTCAGCACGATGATTGGCAAAGAGTTGCCAATACACAAAGTCTGGTGTTAAGTCCTTCCCTGTCCTGCACAGGGAAAAATCACAGGAAGAGAACATGGCAATCCATGGTAAGAGTGACTCAGCTGTCAACTGTGCGATGCTATAGAAACTGATGTTGATGTCTCTGAGGTAGCCTTGGACTCACAAACCAAAAGGACGAATGGCAGTCGGCCGATTAGTGTAAAACATTTCCCACTTTGGACTGTAAATGCAGTCCCAAGTGGGATGATTCAGAAAGATTGCAATTATAGATGCATATTGTAGGGACAACTGCTGAAGCCGAAGAGATAAAGATATTTGATCAGTCTCAGTGTAAAGACTCTGGACTGGTGAGGTGCAGAAGGTCTCCATGCAAACACGGAGGGCCTGATGATGGAGTGGGTCCAGCACCTTCACCACTGAATCCCAGGCAGAGTCATTCACCTGGAATCCGTAGTCCATTTCGACCGGACAAGTGCACAGTACAGGCGTAGCAGAGAGCATTTGTTAACTCCCCAGGAGAAAGAGGATAACCTTAATGATGTTAAATACCCATATGCATTTGGATCTGAGATGACATATGTGTGATAAGAAGGTCAATTTCCGATCGAAGATGAGACCGAGAAACTAGGTCTCTGCCACAAATGGAATGAGGTTATCCCTGAGTTGTAGTTTGGGTCCCACATGAAGATTATGCTTGTGGCAAAAGTGCACACAAGCGATCTTCTATGGGGAGAACTGAAACCCGTTGGCCGTCGCCCAAACTGATTTTTCAGGGCAATTTGCAGTTGTCTTTCAATGACTCTCATGCTGAACGATGAACAAAAGATGCTGAAGTCATTAACATAGATGACATTATCTACAGTCAGAGGAAGTTGGTAAGAGTCTCACTAGCAGCAAGATGAAGGGGGAGAGAGCTGGTTGAAGCCAGGTGAAGCATTCCTCTTTTGTGGAAATAAGTCCTGGGCTTGGCTGGCCAACAGTTCCAAGAATCGACTCTCAGCTGAAGGGGCATCGGGTATTGGAGACTGCACGTGACCCTGACACCCTGTCATGTGATGGAGCGGAGAGAGGGGCTCTCTCGCTGGCCACTGGAGACGAAAGAGGTCTTGGAGGTGAGGCAGGAAGTCTGACTGCCATCTCAGGCTAAGTGCTAGCCTTGCTCTTTAGATCCCTGTGAGGCCTTTGTAAATATCCCAACAAATGTATATATATATTAATCTTGTAAGTGTAGTGTCATATTAATGCTACTAGCAGTATTCCTCATGCTGTCAAGAGAGGTAAATAACGTACCGATCTGTACTCCTACCTTTGGTAGTTCACTTGGTGACGACGATCCACAGGAAGAAGAAGTATATAAAGTTGTTGTGTAATGGAATTGATATTGACAGTGAAAAGCATAACACTGAGGATGCAGCCTTGTATGACCTCCTGTTTTTGGGTGAAGGCCACAACAGACTGTTGTCGACACAAACTCGAGAGCCATCAGATGATGAAAAATTTGCGATGAAGTTCGTCATGTTACCACTCAAGCCGAAGCTATGGAGGTTACAAAGAATGCCAAATCTCCATACCATGTCGTACACTTTTTCGATGTCAAGGAAAATTGACACCAGGTGCTCTTTGCGTAAAAAAGAATTCCTGATCGCCGATTCGAAGCGGATTAGGTGATCTAAAGTAGACCTTGCCTATGAAAGCTACACTGGGAGTTGTAAAGAAGGCTTCTTTCCAACACCTTGTGTAGTTTCAATAGCAATCAAAGTGACGTTTCAAATACCAGGTCAGCCTGGTTTTAACATTCTTTCCAACACCTTGCACACACACAGTTAGTCAATTGCAATTGGACGATAATCTGAAGGAATCCTGGGATCTTTGCTTGACTTGGGGAAAGCCCAAAACGATAGCCTCCTGCCAGGAGAGGAGTCCGTGCTGAGAGGAGTCCGGAAACTGCTCCTCGATGAAAATGCAGTTGAAGAGTCGGAGCAGCTAATCCTTACTCGATGGTGAGAGATGTTGGAGCACAGCATAACAGACGTTGTCTGGCCCAATGGCAAATGCACAAGAAGAGTGCAGAGTAAGGTGAAGCTTCTCCGCAATGAATGGTCGGTTATAAAGCCCTAGGCGATTCGAATGGAAGGACAGTGAAGAGCGTTCAGCCTTGCTCTTTAGGACCATAAACTCTGGGTGGAGAAAGAGGTAGCTGGAAAAAAAGGAATGGAGGAGAGAGACTCCCTCAGAGTATCGGCAACTGCTTGAGGATCAGCAATTGCTTGTCCATCATGCTCCAGGATTGATAATGAGTGGGACATGTAATTCCCACCCATCTTCTGGATTTTATCCCACACGATATTAGAACTGGTGGTGTGGGTGATAGATGATGTATATTTGATCTAAAATTCCTTCTGGCTCTTGTGCCGGAGAAAACGAGCTTTCGAGCTTTCGCCCAGAATGCTCCAAGGTTGGGGGATGTTGGATATCTCTGAAACACCTCCCAAGCCTTGTTCTGAGCCTTATGAGCTGCAGTGCAGTTGAGGTACTACCATGGTTACGAAACCGTGGGATCGAAGTCGAGGTCTGAGGAATAGTAGAGGCAACTGCATGGACAATACAGTCTGTTATCCCCGTCCCTGCAACGTTGATTGGCTCCTGGCTGACAGAGTGTTCATCGAGCTCAGAGAGGAGCTCGAAGCCACTCCAGTCAGTCTGATCAAGCATCCACCAGGATGCACGTTAAGGACTGCAAGACCTCCCATAGGAGATGCTGCACATGTGAAGGGCTGCAAGACCCCCCCCCCCCGTAATAGGAGGAGGTGCACACCACAGGGAAGGCGATCACTTCCATAAGGATTATCCTCCACCTCCCATGTAAAGAGTGGCAGGATCAAGGAGCAGATGGTCAGATCAATAGCAGTGAATGTGCAGGTCAGGGAGTGGAAGTAAGTGATGACACTGGTGTTCAACCGGAAGAGTGATGGATCCAGGAGTCACTGCTTCAGGACCCCATCGCTCCTGTTGGTATGAGCACTGCCCGAATGAATTGTGTCCATTGAAGTCCCCAATGATGAGGAATGGGATGGCAGCTGCGAGATATGGTCTTCAAAGTCTTCCCACAAGACAAGACTTCCAGTAAAAGGAGCAGACACTCAACGAAAATCCCACAACGAGGCGGATGGCCACCACCTCTAATGTGGTGGTGAGGGGCACGGCTTGGAATGGAGAATGGTTGCTCACAAGGATGGCGACACTCCGCAAGCTGGACCATCTCCAGCCTGGTCCTGGCGAACGAATGAGAATTTCCAGATAGTGTGATTGTTGACTGTCTGAGAGTACATTTCCTGAAGGCACAGCAGATGGGCCCATGTGCTCTCAGGAGGAGCTTGATGTCACCAATATTCCTCTGGAATCCATGACAATCCCATTGTAGGAGTGTGGCCATCTCAGGTCTTTGGAATTTGGGCGGACGACTTTCCATTTAGGGACACTTTTGGAAAAATAGGCCAGTCTGTGTCCACGTCCTCAGAGTCGTCCAAAGGACACGCACCAGAGACTGCTGAATGAGGAGGAGTTAAAAGTTTCTTTTTAGCCCCTGGCAGGGGCCCTTGCGTTTCAAAGGTCTTGCTGTCTGTGGGTGGGAACAAGAGGGCTTCCAGTGGTGGAAGTGGAAGGTGCCACTGCAGGAATGGAAACCAGAGTTGATATCGCGATGGACTCCGACTTGATTCCGATCACTGCCCGGCATAGGAGACCTGCCGGGAGGGTCAGGATGGGCAGCCAGCTTCCTCCTCTCGGAAAAGGAGATGCTATTGAATGTTTCGAGGCGTACCTCCTTCTCCTCCAGCCACTTTGGACAGTCATGGGAGTATGCCGGATGTTCGCCATTGCAGTTCATGCAGCTTGCCTTTTTGGCTGTGCAGTCAGGTTCAAGGTGATGCTGACTGCCACTACGAGCACAGGTGGGTTTGCCATGGCAAGCTGGGCGGGCACAGCCGTACCTCTGGCATTGAAAACAACGCAAGAGGGTTAGGAATATACGGCGTACCTCGCAGTGAAGGTAACCTCCTTGATGGAAGTTGGCAGACGTGGCATATTGAAAGTCACTATTAGTACCCAGGAGAGCACTAACTTTCTACGACAGCATCGTGAAACCTGGTAGACTGCAATAACTCCCTCGGAAAAAAACTCCGAGAGGATATCCTCTTGAGAAACATTGAGGAGGCCAGCCTCAGAGCTCATGCCCTGGGAGGAATTAAGCATCTTGTGTATAGTGATGGTGATCGCCACTCCACTGATCACTGTTGCATTCAATAGGAGCTCAGAATGATTTGAGCATGCTGTTTCCACCTGCAAGGGTGGAAACAGCATGCTCAAATCACCTTTAGGGTGGGAAAATGAAACTTTTTTTATTTTAAAAGAAAAACGAAAAATTCTGTTTTTGTTTTACATCATCATCATCATCATCATCATCATCATCACGTTACAAAATAAATGGGAGGTCCTTACTCAGGCTTTCCCAATAAACGTTTTTGAACAAAATTGAGAGAAAACACTCAATTAAACAGAATAATAAATCCTTATATAATCTCTTTTTTTTAAATTTTATTCCGCAATACCAATAAAAGTGACGTTTCAAATACCAGGCCAGCCTGGCGTCTCCTTATCTTCCTACCTCCATGGTATTGGAGGTATGTAAGTGGAAAAAAGAAAGTTGAGAATTAATTTATAAACTTTAATTTTAATATCATAAATAGGATAGTTTAAAAGGTTTTGAATATTAAAATCTATGATTCCGAAATTGTTTAATTCTGTGAATAAAATATCTCTTTGCTTAGTATATAATTTGCAGTTTAAAAGTATGTGGTTGGTATTTTCTGGAAGTTTGCATTTTAGACAGTTTGGAGAATTTATGAGCCTCATTTGAAATTTTTGTTTATTTAAATTTTTGTATCTGTTTTTAATCTATGTATTATTCTGTTTTCTTTGCGTAAGAAAGGTAATTTTTCAATGTAGTTAATTTTATTGGATAAATGAAATCTAAAGTTGCTTTTACATATTGCTTGTTCTTGAAAATGTTTTTCTGTGTGGGAAAATTGAAGTTTAGTAAGTTCTTGTTTGAAGGTGTAAAAGAAATTATATGTTGGGGAGATAATATTTAATTTATTAGCATTTTTAGCTAGGGTGTCAACCAATTCATTTTCTTGGATCCCAATATGACTTGGGATCCATTGTAAACTATTTTGTTATTTTTAAGAGTAGTATTTCACAAGTTTAATTGAAAAATTTTGGAGATAAAATAATTGTAGTAATTTGTAAATTTGTTTCAGATCACTTGAAACATTCGTTAAATTTATATATATATACGACTTATGAGCTCTAAAGGTGTACCCGAAAAAATTATACCTTGTACCCCACGTTCAGAACTAATGCCAGAGAGTATTATTCTTTCTAAACTTATTCTTGTCTTGTAAATCTTCTTCAAAATGTTTCTTCCTTTGTTATATAAATCTCTTCCTATTTTCAATAGACTTTTAATATTTGAAAATGTTTTTAGAATTCTAGCCAGTCCTCAACTGTGAGTCCTAGAATTTTCAGCTCTGTTTTATGTTTCATGCTATGTCGTCCTAACTTGAAGGTTGGGGGTCGAATCATTCGCTTCTCACGGGCTATTGCCATCTCTTGTTCTTTCTTCTCTGTGCTAAATTCTATCTGTAATAATTCTTCCAACGCTTTTCTTGCATCACTGCCTATAATTAGTAAGAGGTCATCTGCATATGCTTGTATCTGGACGTTCGCTGGGAAATTCAGAGACAGAGCCCGATCCATGATTAAATTCCAAAAGGACGATCCGCTACACGAGCCCTGAGGGCATCATCTATTTATCTGTTTCCTGTGTTGAAAGGAGTTTCTCTCATAAATTATGTAGCTGTCTGTGAAGTTGCTGTTTATTAATTTATAAATATTTTCGGTACAAATTCTTTCTTGAAATTCCTGGAAAATCGCATTCCACTAACCTTTTCCAAAGCTCCGCTGACGCCCACAGATATCAGTGCTTTATGTAATTTATTATTTTTATTAGTTTCTATCTTCTGATGTATTTTTAAAGTGCTGTATTACACGGATTATCCGATCTTAATCCGTGTTGTTCTGCGTTAAGGTTCTCTGTCTTCGAGAGATGATACTAAACCCTTCTAGTTATTAATTTATCCAAGACTTTACTTATTGTAGACAGTAGACAAATGGACGTAAATGATGTCTCCTTGCTGGAGTGTTTACCTGATTTATTCAAAAGAACGACCTTTGCTATTTTCCTTTGCGTTGGGAAGAATCTTACTCGAAGTTCAAAAGATCTCGCAATACTTTCGGTATGGTCAGATTTATGCCCTGGATTATTTCTCTATTAATTCGATCTCTCCCAGGTGGTTTGTTTTTAGGCATGGATTTGATGACCTCGGAAATTTCCTGTTTAGTAAACAAAACGTCACGAAAGTTCCGATAGTCGTTCTGTATCGGTGCTCGGGTTCTCCTTTGTTCTCTTCTATCGTCGTCGGGATTGTCATAAGAATTATACGTCTAATATTGTTTCGATGATGTTTTCATAATCTTCTATTATCTTCGGATAATTTTAATTGGTTTCCTATCTTCCCCTTTGTAATTTTGAAAGGCAGTTAAAAGGGGTTTCCTTTAGAGACTTCGTTGAAGAAGGCGCTCCAAGAATTTTTTCGACTAAAATTGTTTCTGTATTCTTTCTTCCTGATTTCGCTTTCTGCTGGTTCTCTGATCTTTTGGCATCGTTTTCTCGTAGCTATCAATTTATTTCTCTCCCTATTAAGATGTGGGTTCCAAAATGGCTCTTTCTTCCTACAATGGATTCCCTTGTTTTCAAGGTGTTTGTCGCCAATGGCTGTCAGGGTTTGCATGAAGCTGTTGACGAATTCTTCTGTCGAAGGAATTTCTTTTATTTCCTGATCTAGTGTGGATTATTGTTTTTTCGTATCCTCTGCTATTCTTCTTGTCCTTTTACAGTTAACTTGTATCTCTGCGATGAAGGTGTAATTTCTCGCATGCCCAATTCTGTAATTATATATTTCTGGTCTCTTATGGAGTCCTCTATTAGAACTTCCCACTTGGTAATTTCATTTCCCAAATTTTGACTAGCTATCGTTGTATCAATCCAACTCCTTCGAAACTGGTGGAGTGATTGATTATCGCTTAATAACCTAATATTGTTTCCTACGATAAAAGCAGAAATAAATCCGCTTTTGGCATCTGCATTAGGGTTTCCCCATAGCGTATGCTTTGCATTAAAATCGCCATCTATTAAAACTTTTTTTCCCTCTAAATCTTCTTATCTAATTCTCTAGTTCTTCTGAATATTCTTCTATTTCTTATGCTGTTTTTCTTATGTTCTTTGTATATGCTTATACGTCTCTTGCTTCTATTGCCACGATGCTGAATCTTTTATGGGTTGTTGAGATATCGATTAGGCTGGCGATTGCTATTATGCAGACTTTTCCGTTGTTTGCCGAAACCGACTTCCATTGTAGTGGTAGACCAGCAGGTTTTCCACCGCTTAGGTATCGTTCCTGTATGAATATATTAATTACGGTGCTATCTCGGGATATACATGATCTATTAGTGCTCGTAGATGGGCTGTAGCTGTTCGTGACTTATTTACATTAATTTGTAGCAGTGACCAGTTGAAGTGCTGAGAAGAACTAGTTACAGTTGGTTCTTGCGATTAAGCTTGTCAACTGTCTTGTGTGTCAAGGACAGCAAGGACAGGACTTGTCCATTGCGCTTTGGTGTCTTTGCTGAGCTTGTCTTGAATTTGCTGTTCGCTTGAAGGCAGTTCTTTCTCGTCGTTAAGGGGACAATTCTTCTGGTCATGACGGTACTCGGAGCAGTGGTAACATTTCATGGCACTTAAATACTCCTTCACATCCTTCCTTGTCCAACCAATGTTAAGTCGACTTTCTCGCATTAGGGAGCCATAGTTGCCAGTTTCACTTCCGAAACGACGTGCTTTTCTCTTCCTGAAGGGATGAGGAACTTATAGGTCATGAGTAGTTGTACAACACTTCGTGTAATCGATTAATTGATATAATAATCGTAATTGTTGAAGGAAAGTCCCTCCGATATCGCGCTTTTGACCACACCCCTTTTGAAAAATTCCCATGATTTTGCCGTACATCCGACATTTTGAATTCTGACTTCACACGCCCCTTTTAAAGACCCCTCCCTTGTTGTGTCATCCCCATCTAAGACCCCCTGGTTGACCCACCCAAATCGTCCTGAAGTAAACAACTCTAAGGGTTCCAGATAATTCTAAGTACAAAGTCCGCCATCTTGAATTCTGAGGTCATCTTCCAAACCAAAAACTCCCAAGGTATTTTAACTCTGCCTAACTGCAGTGCCATCTACTGTTAAACCTTACCCATTTCGACCACAAGCAAAAAAGTTAATGTTTGAAAAGAGTCGCTCGTGGTCGAAAGGGGAAAGGTTCAGGAACCATTCATGAGAGTCCAGGCCCCTACTTCTCACAAACGCCTCAAGTTTCATATTTAGTGTTTCCAAAGCAAGAAATCGTGTTTTGAGAATGTATCACACATCGATTCCCAGCAAGCCCAATAAAATTCCCTTCAGACCTACATAGCTGCTCTTGAAAGGAGATGAAGCAGACAGGGGATCAAAAAAGGACAGGATTTCTCTATCGGTTTGCAATGCCCCTTTATAGGAATTTCTCTTTATTCCTTTATAGGAATAAAGTTGGCTCTTCTGCATTGACCCAATGGGTGTTTCCGACGAAACTTTAGTTGTAATTGGTAAATTTCAGGAATCTTAAGAATTGTGACATCCCATGTTGCTGTGAAGAGGGATTGAAAATATGGGAGGTACCAATTCATGAGTTTGTGATCCCCTTTACAGGGAGCTTTCCAAAACCGTGGGTTTGGTTTTAGGTCCCCCCCCCCCCCTCCCCGCATTTTCACAATAGGTGTTACCATCGAAAGTTTAGTTGGATTGAGGATTGCTGCATTTCAGCTAGTAGGGGAGGTGGAACTTGGGAGTTTGCAAGTCTGGACAAGATGATTGCATCATAATTTATGACGTCAAATGATCCCTGATTGTACCTCTTCGCTGGGACTTTCTCTACGCTCCTGGAAAGGGTGAGCTGAAAGAGGGAAGATGACATCATTTCTTCGGTACTATCTAGATTATTATTAAAAGCAGAGGGAAGAGAGTGGCACTGCAAAACAGCACTCTATCGTTTGAACTGGGATGGCGTCATTTCTCGGGGATTCACTTTCTTGAAATTCACGGCAAGGACCTTTCCAATATGTTATTATGATGATGTCACTGTAGTAATAGATGACTTCCTAGATGGTTCTACAACGTCATTTCCGACAAAGTGTGGACTTTCTTGACGGTTTTGCTGCATCATGTGAATAGGTAACGTTAATAGCAAACGTTTATCGAAAATACACATTGAATAGTGAAACCAAAGTTCGAGTATTTTCGGGATAATATTTCTTTCATCGAGGTTAGTTGCTCCATTTCAACAGTATTGTGTATTGATAAAGATTATTTTGAAAAGTTTGTTCTCTTACCTATCTCAATGCATTTTATGAAATTTTGTGGGTTTTTTTACAGCACCCTTTCGGTATAATTTACAGTTTTTGCAGCAATTTCTGTCATTAAAGTGCATTTTGTGATCTTTTAATTGTTCTGTCTCCCATTCCAGTGTATTTTTGGACATATTCTGTCATCATTTCCTGTGCACGTTATTGATTTTGTAGTGATTCTGCTATTCATTCTACTGCACTGCGAGATATTTGGAGGTAATTCAGCCATCCATTTCTTGTATTGAAAGCGATTTTTACTGTCATTGCATCGTATATTGATGCAAGTTTCACAGTTGTTTTTTCAGCTATTGCAACATAGTTTGAAGCTATTCTGTCATCCGCTCCACTGTATTTGAAGATATTTTGTCGTCCATTCATCAAATAACTTTAGCTTTTGACAAAAAATAATTTGAAATACGTGAATATAATAAAATATTAATGTAATGGACAGTGATTTTTCCAGATCCTAAGTACAGTAATATTTCGTGGTTTTTCTCCTGTTATTCCTTTTGGTAAAGACGTATTTTTGTCTTAGTTTCCAGGATTACTTTTACCCACTAGATGGCGCGGATTAAATGTCATAACGGAGAAAATTCCTTATTTATCGCTTTTTTGACTGGTGCATGTATCATCTTCCTTTGAAATTTCTATCTTTTAGCACTTCTGCACGAAAAATAGCAAAGGAAATCGCTATTAAGAAGCAGACACGTTTTGTGTTTCAAAGAGTTTACGGTGATGTTGTTAAAAACTCTTAAATATTCTACTGTATATCCCTGAATATTCTCATTCCTGCATATTTTGAAGATAATCCGTCATCCACTCCCATGTACTTTGTACATTTTCAGGAAATTCTTCTAGACCTTTTTTGGTCCCGTGTGAGATTTTTCGGTTATTAAGTAATCCATTTCATTGTCGTTTCCACACATTTGAAGATATTTTCTGATCCGCTCCCATCTACGTTGCTGATTTTTCCGTTGTTTCTGTCATTCATTCCAGCATATTTTGAAGGTATTCTATAATCTCCAGTACACTTTGTTTGATTTTGCACGCTATAATGCCTTCCACTTCGAAGAATTTTGAAAATATTCTCCCATCCACTGCAATGTGTGTGCATTTACAGTTATTCCAACAGCCATATCACCACATTTTAGTGTCTTTCAAATAAATCTACCATTCATTTATTTAGTTTTTATGTGTGTTTCATTTACTGTTGTTTTCTCTTCCATTTGTAATGTATTTTGTGATATTCATCCATCCATATATAAAATGCAGTGGATCGTGATTTTCTAGAGTGAGACCCTAATATAATGATATTTTATGGTTTTCCTGTGTTATTCCTTCTGCTAAAGAGAGACTTTTTTCAGTTAATCTTTAGGATCACTTTTTTTACCCTGATGGCGTGATTGAAGAGTCGTGGCGAAGAAACCTCCTGATTCACCTCGTTTTGACTCTTACCTGTTTCACCTTCTTTGAAATTTCTATCTTACAGTATTTGTGCTCGAAAGAATAATAAAGTAAATCGATATTAAGAAGCTGACACGTTATATATTTCGAATAGTTTATTACAGTGTTTAAAAACTCCTAAAATATTCTATTATCTATTCCTTTATATTCTCCCTCCTGTTCGTTTTGAAGGTAATCTGCCATCCATTCCTTTGAAATTTGTTCATTTTCCGGTTATCCTTCTATGCCTTCTTTTGTCCTGTGTGAGATTTCTCAGTTATCGATTTTACTGTAATTTGCTGTTTGGAAGCGGTGTCTACAGCCATCCCAGTGCCTTTTTATCTAATTTTTACACTTTTTCTCTCTCCCGTCACACATGCTTTGCAGATATTATGTTGTCCATTCCTTATATTCGAAGATATTTTCTGATCCATTCCCATGTACTTTGTTGATTTTTCCGTAATTTCTGTCATCCATTCCAGCATATTCTCAAGGTATTCTATCATCTCCACTACACTTTGTTTTATTTTACAGTCATTGTGCCTTCCACTTCCGAAAAAGTTTGAAAAATTTTGAAATTTTCCCATCCACTGCAATGTGTGCGCATTTACATTTATTCCAACATCCATTTCACTGCAATTTAGTGTCTTTCAAGCAATTCTCCCATTCATTTCGTTGGCTTTTTAATTCTGAAGGGGTCTTTTATGCCTTCAATTGGATTAAATGGCATGGTCACATGAACCCAAAGGGCTGATAGTTGGATAGAGAAAGGTACTAGACCACTGTTAGGAGAGAAATTGAAACCTCCTGTCAAGGACATTCAGAGTGTGTTTTGACGCTAATAAAGTAGGCTCTTCTGCACACTTCTCCACACGTCAAGTCCCATCTGACGAACAGATGTATTTTTCAAAGCAGTGTCACCTTTCTCACGGAGGGCAGAGGTTAACAGAAATAAGTCTCAATGGCAACACATTTCGGAGCTGGAATTTAGGAATAACAATTTATGAATCCAGCGTGCTACAGACTTGTCCAACCCCTGCATTATATGCGATTTTGCAGTTAATCGGTCTATATTTTCACACTACGCTGTCAACTCTCAAGTCCAGTACATTACATTATGTTTCACATATATTTTTTATCAACCAGATCGGTCCGTTCGCGGTTTTACCACTATTCCCGATTCTTAATCAAAGTTTTTCTACCAACACCTGTTTTTCTGTTCCAAGTTTTTTCACCAATTCCCTTTTTTTGTTTAAAGTTTTACTACCATAGCAATTTGTTATTTGAAATATTTTAGTAACAGACACCAATTTTGACACAAGCTTGCCATTTCCCCCCCCCCCCCCCGCCTGTTATCCTATGGGAAGTCAAACCTCTACATAACTTAATATTTGTACCCTTTCATTTTCATTTTTCATTTCTGTATTTTACCAACTAAACAAAAATTTGGTTTCAAATAAGAGTACATTTTCAGTTTGGTGTTTATAAAATTATCATTAAACCAATTTTATGTCCGAAATTTTTTTTGTATCAGAAGCGAAAGTCGAACACTGAAACACCAATCACATGATATCTTCATGAGAAGTAAAATTTCACCTTGAATCTTTTTTTGATCGTTTAATATTTCTATCATACATAAATTTTGTTTTAATTTTGTACACTAAACGAAAAATGTGTATGAAATAGGAACACGCATCTTGTTTTGTGTTTAAATTTGATCACAAAATAAGTTTTATGTTCAAATAAAATTTCCTATCGAAAGCGTGTTTTGCTAAAAAGGGAATTCTATGTTATCTCTACGGAGGTGAAATTCGTTCCTTACAGTAATTTTTGTTCGTTTCAATTTTGTATCTTACTCAAATTCTGTTTTCAGTTTCTTGTTTAAAATTTCGATTCGAGAATATCCCACCTGTCTGTCTAACACTAAACTATTTTTCTGATCGTAATATATGCGATTGAATGAATTTTTCGATGAAACATATTTCTTCCCTACTCCGTTTCTCTGCCATAAGAGTAAATTCTTATTGAAAATGAGTGATTCAATCTGCACATTTCAGGGGTGGCTCGATCGGTAGTGCACCAGGCTCGTAATCTGCAGTTCCCAGGTTCGAGTCCCAACTGGGTCAGCGTTGAGATTTATCTCCGCAAAATTCCCCGCCCTGCCCACAGTCAGTAGGGGGCACCGATGGGCTCGTAAAGGCCGTCGTCCGTCGTATGGGACGTTAAGCCGTGGCCCTGTGTGCGGGAGAGCCATACCCTGTTCTCGTTAAAGAACATGCTGGATGGCCTTGACGGGGAGGCTACCATCCGTCTCCTAACAGCTTGTTCCAGTGGGTCCCCTGCCCCAACCTTCTCTGAGCCTTCGGGGTCCATGTGACCTGGCCATTTAGCCCATGGTGTGCAAAAAAGTGCCACTCAGAGGTAAAACAACCCAACCCTGTACGTTTCAAGTCACTAGTTCCTATAAATTTTAAAGTTTTAGCGCTGAAACCCGTTTGTGCTTTTAATGAATGCAACTGAATGTATTTTCCATAGGACTGTTTCAAGTCACTATCTCGCAAAAATTCTCCCCTTATTTTTTCAAGTAAATTACAATATGTGCATGTTCTCTTTTTTAAAACCTTTTCCACCGAACACTTTTCTGATCTTTATAAATACGTGCGAATGGATTTTTCTAAACATCGTTCTTCCCCGTCAAGACGATAAGAGTTAAATATCTTCACAGCATGTAAAAGTCTATCTGGCTCAAATTATGTCCGAATTTCATCCCATAGTCTTTCTCAATAGGGGAAGAGTTCGGTTCTTTCTTTCATAGGTTAAGATTACATCTTTTCTAAGAGACCATTTTTAGTTTTTCTCAACTGAGCACTCTCCTTCAGCTGATACAGAAACTTTCGGATGTGGTCTCCCACTTTAGGAATTCTCACATGTCTGAACTGTGGATTTCGCTGTGAAATTAAATGTATGCAAATAAGAAACATCTCTCGGTAAAAGATTTCACGGGGATTTGTACTACAGTTCAATCTGCGATCCTTCGTGTCACCCATTGACAACATACAGATAGCAACAAACCATGAACTTTGTCAACAAGAGAGCACGAGGATAAAATTTCAAAAGGTTAACTGATCTAAAACATTACACGTTAAAACTTGTAGGTTTTTAGTAGATGTTTAAAATACAAATAGTTTTTTTAAAGCGTGATGTATATTTTTTCTTGGATCAAAACCCACATTTTTTAACATATATATTTCAAACACGATTCTTGTCCCTTTTTTATTGATATTTTTGAATCGTGTTTCCCCGTAGGTATTAAGCGACGGCTTTAATAAGATGTGAGAACTTTGTATTTCACAGATTGAGAAAGTTATTCCAAATATATTATTATTCAGAGACGTGTGATTCCCAGTTTGGAATAATATTTTGTATTTCGCACGACTTTTCAGTTTGTAAATTCTTTTCCCATCCGTCAATAAAACGTGGTTAAGAAGAAATTGCACGAGGAAGTTATAAATTTATTGCGCGGTCTGTTTCATTTAGTTCTTTGATTGGGAAAGTATTTCCAAATAAATTACGCAGATAATTATTATTCAGAGTAAGATGTGTGATCCCCACTTTATGTTTAAAAATATTTTTTGTTTCGCAGGACTTTTGAGATTGTAAATTCTTTTCCTGCCCAATTTATATATTTTATAGGCTTTAATAAATAGATAAAAATCAAGTCGGGAATAGCTTAAAAATTAGGCTTCAAACAGAATAGCGGGATTCTATGCAACTATATTTCAAATGTTTCTCATTTCCCTGAACTCTTTCTAACGTTTAATGAAATTTGAAGAACAAAGGTTCCTCAAAACTCGATCAGCACAGATAGTCTTTCCTGTCTCCTATCTAATCACTGGGTATGATTTTTACTTAATTTATACTCATTTTTAAACTACACTTTATATTTCTCTCTTTCTTGATGCCCATAATATTATCCATCAGATGAAATGGACAATTGCGCAGAAACCAAAAAATCTGGTAGATAAAAAATTGTTTTGTGATATTAGCCAAATATTTCCTCAATTCTAATTGAATTTGAAACTAATATGTAATTTATAAAATATCTTATTTTCAGAACCATTGCTTTTACTGTTTTAAAATGATTTAAGTGTAATGGTTAAAGATGGAAAGAACAAAAAACTGAAAAAAGCAGCAATTTTTTTCTTTTATTCGATTATTAGCATTGGACTGTAATATTTTATAAGCAATTTGCCAGTCTGGCAGTGCCCTCAGCTCTGGATTCTCTGTGGAGACCTTAATGCCCACAGGTCATCCTGGGGCGGAGTCATCAGTGATCAGAGAGGGGAGGATATCGAGAATGTCATCTTGCAGCACAATCTCTTTATCGCCAACGATGGCTCACCCTCGTTCTACAGACCTCCGAGTACCTACAGCTCCATTGACCCGAGCCTCTGTTCTTCCAGCATTGGTCAAAGCCTCAGCTGGTCAGTTAACCCTGACACCTGGGGCAGTGACCACTTCCCGCTGCACGTCTCCTTGCTTCCCAAGGGATGTGCAACCCCGAGAAGAACGTCGAAGCTTATCGATTGGCATCTCTTTCAGCAGATCTCGTCAAAAGGACTCGCTGCCGTCGATGCTACAGATCTCAGTGCAGTGTCAGAGGCTCTCACTGCTGCCTCTGATGCCTGCAATGTTTCGATCTCGACACCCGGGCATCTTCTCCCTCTGGGTATCTACTATAAGTAACTTTGCAACATTCACTATCGAGCTGAATGGCACGCCCACCGCTCTGATAGATTTCCAGACATTCTTGATGCAAGAAGGCTACATGCTGCCTAAGATCAGAAGGTATCTGAACTGCCGTGAAATGGGAATATGATGCAAATGTCACGAATTTTTATATTCTGATTCAGGTGGCGATCCTTCTGCTCCATCATCAACGTCTTCACCCCTTCTAGGAAAGTCTTGAAGAACATCAGGAACCTGACGGGGAAACCACAGCCTGCCCTCCCTTTCCATAACCTTACCCTATCCCGTGGGGAGGACTTAGCCGCCGCCATTAACTCCTTCTTGCGGCACCTCACCTCTTCCCTTCCTGCCCCACCAGTGACTGATCAGGATACGGCTCCGCAGCCCTGCTCTGGGACTGAGCCTTGCTCTAAGATCCTTTCACCTTGCAGGAACTCATCTCTGCAATCGGGGTTTCGAAGCGCTTGTCTGCGCCAGGCCCTGATGGCGTCAGCTATACTGAGTTAGCTAACCAATCAGCTGAAGCTCTCCTTGTGCTTTTTAAAGCCTTCAATCACTCTTGAACCACCAGCACAGTCCCTGCTCCATGGAAGGCAACACACATCGTGTGCCTACCTTGAAAGAGGGAAAACCTGCCAGTGAGCTGTCCTCTTACAAGCCCATTGCTTGTCATCTTGCTTGTACAAGATCCTGGAGAGACTGGTCCTTGGACATCTCGAATGGTATCTAGAGTCCAAGGACCTCATCTGTGACCGCCTCTCGAATTTCCACAAAGGGAGGTGCACGTCGGATAATCTTATCGACTTCACCTCCGCTGCTGCTCAGGCGCTGTCCGAGGGACATAATACAGTCGCTGTCTTTCTTCGACATCCGTGATCTTGGCCTCAGAGGCAATATCATCCACTGGATCACATCCCACAGGATGGTTCGTGTGAAGCTGAACAACACTCTCAGTGCCTCACACATTATCCATCCTTGAGCACCTCAAGGGGGTGTCCTCAGCCCGATGTTACTGAACATCTTGTTGTCAGGCCTACCCTCTCGACTAGAGAATACTCACGGAATCACGGCCCATTTCCAATGGATTCCCTCCCATGTAGGATACCTGGCAATGAGCTTGCTGATTACACCTCGAAGGAGGCGCTTCAGATTCAGAGGTATTCATCTAGTCACCCTTTCTCTCTCTCAGTGACTGCAGGACGTTTGTCTCACAGCTGATATGCCAGTATCGTCTTGTCCACTGGCAGAGCGACTCCAGTTGTTCCTTATTCAGGTACCTGGTTGACCCTTCTCTCATTGTTCCTTATTCAGGTACCTGGTTGACCCTTCTCTCATTGTTCCTTATTCAGGTACCTGGTTGACCCTTCTCTCATTGTTCCTTATTCAGGTACCTGGTTGACCCTTCTCTCATTGTTCCTTATTCACGTACCTGGTTGACCCTTCTCTCATTGTTCCTTATTCAGGTACCTGGTTGACCCTTCTCTCATTGTTCCTTATTCAGGTACCCGGTTGACCCTTCTCTCATTGTTCCTTATTCAGGTACCTGGTTGACCCTTCTCTCATTGTTCCTTATTCAGGTACCCGGTTGACCCTTCTCTCATTGTTCCTTATTCAGGTACCCGGTTGACCCTTCTCTCATTGTTCCTTATTCAGGTACCCGGTTGACCCTTCTCTCATTGTTCCTTATTCACGTACCCGGTTGACCCTTCTCTCATTGTTCCTTATTCAGGTACCCGGTTGACCCTTCTCTCATTGTTCCTTATTCAGGTACCCGGTTGACCCTTCTCTCATTGTTCCTTATTCAGGTACCCGGTTGACCCTTCTCTCATTGTTCCTTATTCACGTACCCGGTTGACCCTTCTCTCATTGTTCCTTATTCAGGTACCCGGTTGACCCTTCTCTCATTGTTCCTTATTCAGGTACCTGGTTGACCCTTCTCTCATTGTTCCTTATTCAGGTACCTGGTTGACCCTTCTCTCATTGTTCCTTATTCAGGTACCTGGTTGACCCTTCTCTCATTGTACCTTATTCAGGTACCTGGTTGACCCTTCTCTCATTGTACCTTATTCAGGTACCTGGTTGACCCTTCTCTCATTGTTCCTTATTCACGTACCTGGTTGACCCTTCTCTCATTGTTCCTTATTCAGGTACCTGGTTGACCCTTCTCTCATTGTTCCTTATTCAGGTACCTGGTTGACCCTTCTCTCATTGTACCTTATTCAGGTACCTGGTTGACCCTTCTCTCATTGTTCCTTATTCAGGTACCTGGTTGACCCTTCTCTCATTGTTCCTTATTCAGGTACCTGGTTGACCCTTCTCTCATTGTTCCTTATTCAGGTACCTGGTTGACCCTTCTCTCATTGTTCCTTATTCACGTACCTGGTTGACCCTTCTCTCATTGTTCCTTATTCAGGTACCTGGTTGACCCTTCTCTCATTGTTCCTTATTCAGGTACCTGGTTGACCCTTCTCTCATTGTTCCTTATTCAGGTACCTGGTTGACCCTTCTCTCATTGTACCTTATTCAGGTACCTGGTTGACCCTTCTCTCATTGTACCTTATTCAGGTACCTGGTTGACCCTTCTCTCATTGTACCTTATTCAGGTACCTGGTTGACCCTTCTCTCATTGTTCCTTATTCAGGTACCTGGTTGACCCTTCTCTCATTGTTCCTTATTCAGGTACCTGGTTGACCCTTCTCTCATTGTTCCTTATTCAGGTACCTGGTTGACCCTTCTCTCATTGTTCCTTATTCAGGTACCTGGTTGACCCTTCTCTCATTGTTCCTTATTCAGGTACCTGGTTGACCCTTCTCTCATTGTTCCTTATTCACGTACCTGGTTGACCCTTCTCTCATTGTTCCTTATTCAGGTACCTGGTTGACCCTTCTCTCATTGTACCTTATTCAGGTACCTGGTTGACCCTTCTCTCATTGTTCCTTATTCAGGTACCTGGTTGACCCTTCTCTCATTGTTCCTTATTCAGGTACCTGGTTGACCCTTCTCTCATTGTTCCTTATTCAGGTACCTGGTTGACCCTTCTCTCATTGTTCCTTATTCAGGTACCTGGTTGACCCTTCTCTCATTGTTCCTTATTCAGGTACCTGGTTGACCCTTCTCTCATTGTACCTTATTCAGGTACCTGGTTGACCCTTCTCTCATTGTTCCTTATTCAGGTACCTGGTTGACCCTTCTCTCATTGTTCCTTATTCAGGTACCTGGTTGACCCTTCTCTCATTGTTCCTTATTCAGGTACCTGGTTGACCCTTCTCTCATTGTTCCTTATTCACGTACCTGGTTGACCCTTCTCTCATTGTTCCTTATTCAGGTACCTGGTTGACCCTTCTCTCATTGTTCCTTATTCAGGTACCTGGTTGACCCTTCTCTCATTGTTCCTTATTCAGGTACCTGGTTGACCCTTCTCTCATTGTACCTTATTCAGGTACCTGGTTGACCCTTCTCTCATTGTACCTTATTCAGGTACCTGGTTGACCCTTCTCTCATTGTACCTTATTCAGGTACCTGGTTGACCCTTCTCTCATTGTTCCTTATTCAGGTACCTGGTTGACCCTTCTCTCATTGTTCCTTATTCAGGTACCTGGTTGACCCTTCTCTCATTGTTCCTTATTCAGGTACCTGGTTGACCCTTCTCTCATTGTTCCTTATTCAGGTACCTGGTTGACCCTTCTCTCATTGTTCCTTATTCAGGTACCTGGTTGACCCTTCTCTCATTGTTCCTTATTCAGGTACCTTGTTGACCCTTCTCTCATTGTTCCTTATTCAGGTACCTGGTTGACCCTTCTCTCATTGTTCCTAACCTCGGCAACCTTTGCAGAGCTGAGCAGACCCGCCTTTATCGTCTCCGAGTTGGTGCATCCTACAGCAACTCTACGCAGGGACGTAGCCATGGGGGGGGGGGGGGGGGGGGGGGTGGAGGCTCCCCCCCAAAGTAACTCGGAGTTGACAAAATTCAAAGCGACTTCCTAAAATCTAGGTGAGTTGTGAAAATTTTTAATTTTTTTTTGAAAAATTAAGGGATTTATCAAAATCGAGGCAACTTGACAAATCTAGGACAGTTTGGAAAATGGAAAGATGGAAAAATTTAGAGCAGTTGGCAAAATTCGAAGCCACTTAGTAAAATACAGGTGAGTTGGCAAAATCGGAACAACTTGGCAAAATTCGGAGTGACTTGGTAAAATCTTGGGGAGTTCACAAAATGCAGAGTGACTTGGTAAAATCTTGGGGAGTTGGCAAAAATCAGAGTGACTTGGCAAAATCGTGGAGAGTTGGCAAAATTCAGGTGAGATGTGAAAATTTTGATTTTTTTCTGTAAAATTATGGCGAGTTGACAAAATCTAGGATAGTTGGCAAAACTTAGGGAGTTGGCAAAATCTAGGGACAGTTGGCAAAAGCTAGGGGCAGTTTGCAAAATCTAGGGGTAGTTGGAAAAACCAGGGGAAGTTGGCAAAAACTAGGAAAGTTGGCAAAATCTAGGGAAGTTGGCAAAATCGGAGAGTTGACAAAATTCAGGTAATATGTAAAAATTGCAATCTTTTTCCTGTAAAATTAAGGGCGTGTTTGCAAAATCGCGGCAACTTGGCATAATGTAGGGCAGTTGGCAAAATTCGAATCCACTTGGTAAAATACGAGCGATTTGTGAAAATTGGGATTGTTTTTGTGAAATTAAGGAACGTTGACAAAATCGAGAGAACTTGGCAAAATATAGGGAAGTTGGCAAAACTGGAAACCACTTGGTAAAATACAGGGGAGTTGTGAAAATCGTGCCTTTCTTGTGCAATTAAGGAGAGCTGATAAAATTCGAAGTGACTTGGGAAATTCATGGAAGATGTAGTAGGGTCAGTTAAGTTGATTGCATCTTTGACATATGAGTCAGCTAAAAACATTTCCTTCAATTGCACAGTGGCTACGCACAGGGGCGTAGCCATGGGGGGGGAGGCTCCCCCCCAAAAGTAACTTGGAGTTGACAAAATTCGAAGCGACTTCGAAAAATCTAGGTGAGCTGTGAAAATTTTTAATTTCTTTTTTGTAAAATTAAGCGGAGTTGTGAAAATCGAGTCAACTAGGCAAAAATAGGGCAGTTTGGAAAATGGAGAGGCGGCAAAATTTAGAGCAGTTGGCAAAATTCGAAGCCACTTAGTAAAACACAGGTAAGTTGAAAATATCGGGAACAACTTGGCAAAATCTTAGGAAGTTGGCAAAATTCGGAGTGACTTGGCAAAATCCTGGGGAGTTGGCAAAAATTAAGGTGTGATGTGAAGATTAGGATTTTTTCTGTAAAATTATGGCAAGTTGGCAAAATCTAGGAGAGTTGGTAAAACTTAGGGAGTTGGCAAAATCTAAGGGCAGTTAGCAAAAACTAGGGACAGTTGGAAAAATCATGGAGAGTTGAAAAAATTCAGGTGAGATGCAAAAATTGCAATCTTTTTTATGTAAAAGTTATGGCGTGTTGGCAATATCGAGGCAACTTTGTAATATCTAGGAGAGTTGGCAAAATTCAGAGTGGCTTTGCAAGAATCAGGTGTGATGTAAAATTGGGATTTTTTTTCTGTAAAATTGTGTCGAGATGGCAAAATCTAGGGCAGTTACCAAAATTCGAATCCACTTGGTAAAATGCGAGCGATTTGTGAAAATTGGGATTGTTTTTATGAAATTAACGAGAGTTGACAAAATCGAGAAAACTTGCCAAAATCTAGGGAAGTTGGCAAAACTGGAAACCACTTGGTAAAGTACAGGTGAATTGTAAAAATTGGGATTGGTTTTGTGAAATTAAGGAGAGTTGGAAAAACCAAGAACTCTTGGCAAAATCTTTTCTCTCAGAAGGCAAAATTCGAAACCACTTGGCAAAATACAGAGGAGTTGTGAAAATTGTGCCTTTCTTGTGCAATTAAGGAAAGTTGATAAAATTCGAAGTTACTTGGCAAATTCAGGAAAGATGTAAAAATTGCGATTTTTTCAGTAAACTTACGGCGAGTTGGCAAAATCTAGATTAGTTGGCAAAATTCGAATCCACTTGGTAAAATATAGGCGAGTTGTGAAAATTGAGATTTGTTTTGTGAAATTAAGGAGTGTTGGACAAATTATTGAGGAAACTTATCAAAATGTAGGGCAGTTGACAAAATTCGAATCCACTTGGAAAATACGGGCGAGTTGTGATAATTGGGATTGGGTTTGTGCAATTCGGGATAGTTGACTGAAATCGAGAAAACTTGGCAAAATCTTGGAGAGTTTAAAAAGTTTGAAGTGATTTGGCAAATTTAGGAGGGATGTAAAGATTGGGATTAGTATCGTGAAATTAAGGAGAGTTGGGCAAATCGAGGGAGAATGCACACTGACTTGCTACAATTCAGAAGAAATGTAAATAATTGGAATTATGTTTGTGAAATAATAATGGTAGTTGGCGAAATTGGAAGTCTAATGGCAAAATGTAGGAGAGTTGTGAAAATTGCCTCCCCCACCCCACGGAGCGAAACTCTAAGAAGTAAGTTTGCTCAGTTGGCAAGATTTGAATTTCGAGTTGGAAAATTTTTTATTTCCCCCCCCCCCTCCAATCATAGCCCTTCGCTACGCCCCTGACTGTACGCTATCCATTCCCGGCAGAGCGTACATTCCTAACTATGCCACATGCAGCATACTTCAGATAGATAGATAGATTTAGATAGATGGATAGCTTTATTCTCAGAATATGTAGAAACATTACATTTACATGTTTTTACCTTACAACTGAAATTATAATGAATATATACGATCTTGTATATCTTAGATACCCAATTTTAAAGCATTACATTTTTTAATATATATTCTTCTTTATATATAGTTTCCCTAATAAAAATCATATTTTCATTCTTACCAATTAAATAAGATCTTAATATTATATTTCATTAGTGTTTTATAATTTTGCGTACATTTTTCAGTAAAATTCTGAGAAAAAAAGTTGAGTCTTCGACGAGAGTAAAAATTTGTTTGTGGAAGAAATTTCATAGTTATGTTTTAATGAAAATGGAAAGGCCACATGCTTACGTTTCTCACATTTCCTCACATTTTGCTAGCTCGATCATAAAAATCAAAGCAAAATATTCACCAATTTATAAGTTCGAAAATTACTATTAAGAATAAATGAAATGAAAAAAACTTTACTGGGTAGAAGAAAACAGAAAATAATATAAAATTCTATATTGAAATTGTTCGTTAATAAATGGTTCAATTGCTTTGCGTCTCATGAAATTATAATACATTTTATTCAATTTTATTTCTAAAACATAGTCTCAATATTTTCCACATTTAAAATCGATTTTCTTAATTCCTTAAAGAAAAAGCTACCATTCCTTACTCCTTTAATGTACTCTGGTAAACAGTTAAAAAAACTTTGGCAACAAATAAACATAATGTTTTTCAGCAATAGTTTTGTTCGTTTTCAAATCAAGTATGAAAAGACAGTCGGGCATTCCTTTCAAATGTTCGTAAGGTTTGAATATTAAAATTCATCCTCATATATTTTAGTACCTGAACCACATATAATTTTCTTATTTGTAAAATACTTAATTCATTGCATATATAGCCGTCCCGTGGCCGAGTGGTTAGCACGCTTGGGTACTGATCTAAGGGACCTGGATTCGAGCCACGGGTAAGGCATGGATGGGTGTGTTGTTTTTCTGCTGAGGTCTCGCCATTCTCACAGACCTTCGACTTTGGCGTATTAAACTGATCAGGCTTCTGTCAGACCTCTGTGACAAGCAGCTGCTTGAGGGGGGATTTATTATTATTATTTATTTATTGCATATATTTGCAACGCTTTCAAATTTTCCCACTTCATCCTGCATTTAATTATGTGTTTCTGCACATAGTATAACGGTTTGATTGTTGTCAGACTCCACTCCACGATAATAAACCGTAGAGTAAATAAGAAAAGTATATAATTTTTAATTAAGATAAATTTATAAATTTCCGGATATAATAAATTTTAGGTATAATACTATAAATTTTTTAACAATATCAGATATTTGTATTTTCCAGGACACCTTTCATTCAATAAAAGTACCCAAATATTTATAGCAATCAACTCCCACATTTTCTCACAATTGCAATTTTCTCTAGCACAAAATTCAGAGTGAAAAATCACCCTATCACAAAAAAAAATCAATCTGATATTCTCTTGATCTAATAAAATATATATTTCGCCTTCTTTGCATTTAAAAAGAGTTTATTGACTTTTAGCCACATTCTTATCATCCTCATCATCCTCAAGCAACCATGGGCTACGAAGGTCCAACCAGACCGTGCAATTTAGTTCTCCAAGCAAGTCTATCCTGAGCTACACTACTGCATCTGGCCACTGCACACCAATTCTAACAAGGTCCTGTTTGACATTGTCTGCCCACCGCATCCTAGGTCTCCCCTTCTTTCTGAGGCCTTTAGGCACACTGTTCATAACCTTATTCGCCAATCTATAATTATTCATACGGGCAACATGGCCAAACCAACGGAGTCTCTCTCTGCACAATATGCTGCTTAAAGGAGGTTGCAAACTCCTTTGCCTAACCTCATCATTAGTTACAAAGTTGAACCACCTAATGCCCAAGATACTGCGTAAGCATCTGGAATCAAAAGCATCTAGTTTCCTGTTATCTTGTTTACAAAGTGTCCAAGTTTCACTACCATAACTAACCCTAGAAAGAACCAAACTATTATACAGTCTAATTTTAGTCTTTAGGTGTATACGCTTATTTCTCCACACTCTCCATAGATTCTTAAAAGTCCCGGCAGCAATCCCTATTCGTCTGTTAATCTCATGCCGCACATCACCATTATCTGTTACATAGCTCCCAAGATAATTAAGCTGTGACACCTGCTCAAGACTGCAACCATTCAGATTAACTGAATCACAGCCTACCTGACCAATTTTCATCACTTTAGTTTTCTCTCTGTTTATAACCAAACCTACTCTACTACCAGTCTCATCAACAGCTCGAATGAAAGAGTTCATCTCATCAACATCATTTGCCAAAAGGGCTAAATCATCAGCATAATCTAAATCAGAAATTTTCGTATCTCCAGCCAATTTAAGGCCAAAATCTTTCCCTTGAAGTGAATTTCGCATAACATAATCAATAACCAAACTAAAGAGAAAAGGAGACAAAATGCACCCTTGTCGAACACCAGAAGTAATGCTAAACCAATTGCTACAAGCCTTACCAATTCTCACACACGACACAGTGTTATTATAGAGAGCTTTCATTATGTTAACTAACTTGTCAGGTATACCATATAATCTCACAATCAACCACAAATTATGTCGATCAACAGAGTCAAAAGCCTTTTTGAAATCAACAAAGCTAGCAACTAAAGGTTTCTGAAACTGTAAACATTTTCAAGAATCTGCCTAAGTGAAAATATCTAATCCACACATCCCCTACCACTTCTGAATCCACATTGCTCATCACGCAATTGACTGTCAACCAGATTCTTAATTCTATTAGGCACAATCATGGAAAGAACTTTACCTGGAATAGAGAGAGGCTGATACCCCTATAGTTATCACAAGAACTGCGATCACCTTTTTTGAAAAAAGGGATAACAATAGCTCTGCTAAAGTCCTTAGGAACCATGCCTTCATCATAAAAGATATTCAGAATTTCAGTCATTCAAGTGGTAACCGAAACATTCCCAGCTCTAAGCATTTCCGTAGTAATTTCATCTACCCCTGGGGATTTATGAAGTTTAAGTTTAGAAACAGCCAAAATAACTTCAGATTGTGTTATAGGGCCAACATTAAAGTCACCAATGCATCTATCATCATTGCAAACAATGGGAATAGAATATAAGAAATTCTTTTGCTTATATTCGTTGCCCATTGCCATTGCAGCTACCATGTTTTATAACCACATTGTTTGGAATATCACTGAAATGCTCAGCCCACCTAGCCATGACAGAATCCTCACCTTCTATAACCTTACCTTGTTTATCTTTCAATCCCTGTATACCTGTCCGTTTTCTACCACACAAAACATTAACTATCTGGTACAGCTCTCTGCTGTTGTGCTGTCTAACTGCTTCTTCGGCTTTGTCAGCCAAACCATCAAGCCAAAGATTCTTATCAGCAGCTAACTGATCTTTTACACGTTTATTAAGTTCTCTGTAATGCTTTCTATTATGACTAGTAGGGTATTGATTAAGGACATTCCTGCAGTTCTTTCTTTCCGAAATAAGCTCAAGTGTCTTATCACTCAGATAATTCTGCCCCTTCTGCTCCTTTTTTCCTAAAAGAGTATTGTTAGGGCCCAAAAAAGCCTGTTTAAAATGATCCCATTCTTCCTCAACTTCAGTAGTAAGCATACCATGACTGTCATAATGACTAAGTAACCTATCATGTTAAGCTTTGGCTATAACTGGGTCTTTCAGAGCTTCAGTATTAAAAGCAAATTTTTTAACCCTAGCACAACACTTTTTAAGTTGCAAGACTCTTTTAAGAAGGTAATGGTCAGATCCAATATCATCTCCCCTATATGCCCTGGTATTCCTAACAAAACTAGCCCATTTGTTGTTAATTAATATGTAATCAATCTTATTCTTATGCAGCCCATCAGGTGAAACCCATGTGTACTTATGTATGTTGCTTTGTTTGTAATAAGTGTTAGTTATTCTGAATCCATTGAGTTTACTTACCTGTAGGAGACGTTGCCCATTGCCATTGCAGCTACCAATACCAAAAGGGCCTATCACCCCTCCCCAAAGGTCAGAGTCAGTACCAACTTTGGCATTGAAGTCACCTAAAACAAGGGTAATATCTCCTTTCTTGACAGAATTCAAAATATCCTGAAGTTGTCCATAAAACCTATCCTTCTCATCTTCATCGGCATCCTCAGTGGGGGCATAACAACAGATAGCATTCAAGTCTTTAACGCTTGTCTGAAATTTTGCTGTAAGAAACCTTTCATTAATGCACTCATATCCTAGAAGAGCATCACTAGCGTGTCTGCTGAGAAGCAGACCCACGTCTTGGTGATGCTTATTGTCTTCCCTCCCTGAAAAAGAGAAATTTAAGATTATTTTTAAGAATCTGGTCTCTTGCAAGCCGAGAATATCTAAATTATAATGGTGGAATTCTTGTGTGAGGACATCAAGAGAAAAAGCTCTGTGCAAAGTCCTCACATTCCAACTACCTATGGAGAGAAAATGGTTAGTGGGATGTTTAAAGAAACTATGTTTATTGAGAGAGGGAATGCCGACAATATCAAACAGCCCCCTAATCGCAGGCATGGGGCAAAGACCCGTTCCCCCACCAGTAAAGGCTGAAGCCATCTACACTGGAAGACTTCCTCCAATGTAGAATTTGACGATGCCAATAAAAGCAAAGAGTTCAGGTGCCTGCGATGACCTCTGCTCAGGATTATCCACCAGCTGCTGAACATATCCTGTGAATCTATTCACTTGGGGCTGTCAACCCACAAACAAACAGAAAACACAGCGGAAGATTTTCCCTCCACAGAAGCCCACCAGTGCAGCAAAATCAGGATCCATAATCAAGCTCAGAGCCATATATCTGTCCAGTCCAGTGGGTTTATATGGTCAGCACCAGGACCCTGTGTGGTTGACCACTCGTCAGCAGGGTAGAAAAAAAAAAGTAGCCATAGTTGTCCAGATCAGTAGGCCACACTAATCTGGCAGCCCTCCCCTTCCGTTCACTTCCACAAGAGAGTATCTCTTTTGAAAGGTACTAACGGTCTGCACCACGAGAAGGCGGGATCGGACATTAGGTGCTAGGCCTGGCCGGTTCTATGCAGTTACTATTTATTAGTGACTGGATTTTTATCTTGTCACCATTTATATTCTCTTAAATTTGCTTTTCGTGTCCAGTATATATTAGTCCAGCATTATCTGCAATTAAAAATTATTTTACCATTCCAATCCAATGTACAGAAGTCAACCATATAAAGCAAAAAAAGGTCCCAAAAGAGAATCTTGAGGGATACCAACCTATACATTTGTTTCTTCACTAATATATTTTCCAATTTTTTCTTTTTGCTTCCTATTCATTAAATTGCTCCTAATCCATGAAAGAAAATTTCCCCTAACACCACTGGTTTTTAATTTTGCTAATAATATATTATGATTCACGGAATCAAAAGCTTTTTCCAAATGTAAAACAAAATTAACTGTTTTAACATTTTGATTTAAACTGCTACCGCTAAAATGCTGAAAGAGAAGCTTTGTTGCTGGAGCTTCATGCTATCGGAATCACCGACTGCCACATCACCTCCCTACACTTCTCTTGCTCAGTCAGATGACATCTTAACCACTTTAATTCTCACTTCCTTCTAACCTCGAGGAGGCATCTATACTTCTGTCACTCAGTCAGATGACCTGTTAACTGCTTTAACTCTCACTTACCTTTAACACCGAGGAGGCACATACACTTCTGTCGCTCAGTGAGATGACCTCTTAACGTCGTTTTACTCTCACTTCCCTCTAACCCCGAGGAGGCATCTACACTTCTGTCACTCTCACTTCCCTCTAATCCCGAGGATGCATCTACACTTCTGTCGCTCAGTCAGATGACCTCTTTATATCTCACTTCCTTCTAACCCTGAGGAGGCATCTACACTTTTCTCACTCAGTCAGATGACCTCTTAACCTCTTTAAATCTCACCTCCTCCTAACCCCGAGGAGGCATCTACACTTCTCTCACTCAGTCAGATGACCTCTTTATATCTCACTTCCTTCTAACCCGAAGGAGGCATCTACACTTTTGTCACTCAGTCAGATGACCTCTTAACTTCTTTAAATCTCACCTCCTCCTAACCCCGAGGAGGCATCTACACTTCTGTCATTCTCACTTCCCTCTAATTCCGAGGAGGCATCTACACTTCTGTCGCTGTCAGATGACCTCTTTATATCTCACTTCCTTCTAACCCTGAGGAGTCATCTACACTTTTCTCATTCAGTCAGATGACCTCTTAACCTCTTTAAATCTCACCTCCTCCTAACCCCGAGGAGGCATCTACACTTCTCTCACTCAGTCGGATGACCTCTTTATATCTTCCTTCTAACCCAAAGGAGGCATCTACACTTTTGTAACTCAGTCAGATGACCTCTTAACCTCTTTAAATCTCACTTCCTTCTAACCCCGAGGAGGCAGCTACACTTCTGCCAGTCAGTCAGATGACCTCTTAAGCTTTTTAAAAGATGTAAGAAAATATTTATTAGAGCTTAAGAGTTCATCTGACTGATTGACAAAAGTGATTTAAAGAGCTTAAGAGGACCTCTTTATATCTCACTTCCTTCTAAACCCGAGGAGGCATCTACACTTTTGTCACTCAGTCAGATGACCTCTTAACCTCTTTAAATCTCACTTCTTCCTAACCCCGAGGAGGCATCTACACTTCTGTCGCTCAGTCAGATGACCTCTTTATATCTCACTTCCTTCTAAACCCGAGGAGGCATCTACACTTTTCTCACTCAGTCAGATGACCTCTTAACCTCTTTAATTCTCACTTCCTTCTAACCTCGAGGAGGCATCTACTACACCTTTGTCACTCAGTCAGATGACCTCTTAACCTCTTTAAATCTCACTTCCTTCTAACCCCGAGGAGGCAGCTACACTTCTGCCAGTCAGTCAGATGACCCCTTACGCTCTTTGAAAGATGTAAGAAAATATTTATTAGAGCTTAAGAGGTCATCTGACTGATTGACAAAACTGATTTAAAGAGCTTAAGAGGACCTCTTTATATCTCACTTCCTTCTAAACCCGAGGAGGCATCTACAATTCTCTGACTCATGCAGATGACCTCTTAAGCTCTTTAAATCTCACTTCTTCCTAACCCCGAGGAGGCATCTACACTTCTGTCTGTCAGTCAGATGACCTCTTAAGCTCTATAAGTCTCACTTCCCTTTAACCTCGCCATAATTAGCAAAGGCATTGGAGAAAACACTCGGCGATTGTTAGAAAGGAACTTCATAAGTCATTATTTTCTTGTTGTGGATAGGTTGTATTCTTTCGTTTTTATAATTAATTGATGCAAGTAAATATTGTATAGTGAAAAATAAAACAATAACATTCTGAAGGAAACTGAGGAAAATTGCATTGCGAATGGAGAATACGAAATGTGGCTAAGAAATTCCTAAGAAAAGCTACTAAGACGTAAGACGGGAGAGGAGGGGACGAAATAAATATTGGAAACGTTTTTTTGCTTATTTCGATTTGAAAACCCTCTTGGAAACATCTTGGGACACTCTATAATAAAATCGGGACTGATGATTTTCATCGAATGTTTTTTAACTAATGCTGAAGTAAGTTGTCTCTGTGTTGCACAATAATTGTCTGCAGATCGCATCCTTTTTAATGATCGTTTCATCTCCTTTAGCAGCTGTTCTCTTCGCAGAAGGTATCAGTTAGGTTGAAAAATACACAAACCGAATGGAAAGTGGAGAAATCATTTCAATTCATTTTCATCTTAAAGATAGTACATAGTAAATTCGACATTCAATAATATGCTCTCTGTACTAAATTTTTTTGCCTTTTTTCATTTAGAATATTTCAAAATAACATTGGGATTTTTATGTTTATATTCAGCATCTGTAAAATTTACATGTGCCATTGTCATTCTATGAGCTGGGCATCATCTTAGATGGAATCATCATCTAGAAGTGTTTCGACTTGGGGTGGCACTGTGACATGTCGTAACATCGTGACGAACCTCTCCTTCACTCAGCGCATACTCTCTGACCCATTGTTCCCAGGTTCGAGTCCCAGCTGGGTCAGCGTTGAGATTTATCTCCGCAAAATTTCCCCGCCCTGCCCACGGTCAGTAGGGAACACCGACGGGCTTGAAAAGGCCGCCGTCCGTCGGATGGGACGTTAAGCCGTGGCCCCGTGTGCGGGAGAGACATACCCTGTGCACGTTAAAGAACACGCTGGATGGCCTTGACGGGGGCTACCATCTGTCTCCCAACAGCTGTTCCAGTGGGTCCCCTCCCCCAACCTTCTCTGAGCCTTCGGGGTCCATGTGACCTGGCCATTTAGCCCATGGTGTGCAAAAAAGTGCCTCTCAGAGGTAAAACAACCCAACCCAACTGACCCATTGAGGATCTATCTATGACAACATTACGAAGTCGCATACCTCTGCTGCGGGCCGCAATCAATTAAATCAGTTTTTTGTTGAAAGCACATTTTTTGGAATAAAGAATTTTCAATTATATATTCTCTATGTATATATCTCTCTATATCTGTCAGGATATGCTCCGCATCTCTCCGCCAAAAATAAAATCAGCAACTTCCGTCTTCAAGACAACGCTTCTCAAGAAGTAAAATATATCTCATCCATTTTACATCTTCCAGCCATCAACAATATTATGAAAAATTATAATTATAAAGTACCTACCAAATCTACAATCACCATTTTATCTCTCGTAGAGAAAGACAGAGATGTATCTTCATTAGGACCCATCCCATTCCCTGATCAGACTCCTACAATCCAACTTAACCTCTCGGCTACATACGAGAAACGAAGAGAACTCTGCAAAAAAGAATAAAGGAATGCCAAAGAAATATCGAATTAATGGAAACTACTACAGCTGTTTCCTCTACAGTTATACTTGAAGGAGCGAAACCTCTGTTCAACGAAGCTTTCATCATTGGAGTGCATCATCCATCTTCAAGTTATCGTTGACAGAAAATCTAATTTTGGTCAACAGAAACTGTTGTTGTAATACCGACCAAATCCCGCATCGAAAATTCCGTTACAAAATTTTCCACAAAGCAATATCTCTTCGCCGCAGTTATTAAGCAAAAAATCCTCATCCAACCATAATTCCCCAACAATCCCCTGCACCTCTCGTGACAGATGACCTCGCCATCATGCTGCATGACTCGTGCATCGCATCTCTGTACAGCTACAATTTCAAGCAAGACTTAGACGTTTGAAATTTTACCTCCTTCTATAAGCTAATTCTCTGATCATCATATGTCTTATACAGTCCTAATTGGACGAAATCGACCCCATCGTTTATATACTAATCATCTCGTCTGCTAATTTTATCCATCTTCATGATGAGTGTACAAAATTTTGTAAATATAAACTTCTGAAATGTTGTTTATCCTTCCTGTTATTCCATCTACTACGCCAGTGGTTCCCATTTGGTGGGTCGCGAACCCCTAAAAATTCTGTAATGGTGCCTTAAGCACTAAAGAAATGTCCAGTTATGGTACAAATCGAGATTTCCTCTGTGACAACACGCCATTTTCCACCACATATTTGTGTGAGCGAGCATTTTCAATTTCTTCTGGTGTTAAATGAAAATGCCGAAATGAAGTGAATGAGGAACCAGATTTCAGATTGCGTTTGTCTGGTGTTGAGGCAAATATTGCAAACCTTGGTTGAAATTAAAAAAAAGTCTAACATCGAAATTAAGTTTATATACGATTATTATTTATGATAAACATCTTCCAAGTTTTAGCATATTTCTTTAAAAATGTTATTTATATTGAATGTAATATTGTTACGACAGATGAACGTGCAACAATAAAACCACGATGTGATGTGACATTTTGATGCTCGTCTTGTGGTTCAGCGTCAGAATTACGTCACTAGCTTATTGGAACAGAAAGACTTAAAAAAAACAATAACGGTGTTTAGAATTATTGGAAAATTTTCGGTTGGAGCTGAAAACGTATATTTATTTAACTTTTAGTGAGTTAGTAGTAAGTTAATTTAAGTGAAAGTTATTGACATTTGACATGGCAATCGAACCGAAGAGGCAATATGTTAATCGAGCAGAGGCCTCGCTTTCGTCTCTTCGTAGGAAGAGTTCAATAATCTGATGCGGGGTGATCTTAATGAATGAGATGGAGCTCATTCCCGTTGCTGAGAAGAAGCCAACAGGAAAAGCCAATTGGGTTTAGTGGGGTAGAAAAAGAGTTGGTCGCGTGAACCTTGGAAACATACGCATTTCAAGAAAGAAACTCTCGTCGCTTATCAAATGTTTAATTAACGTTCCATTTGTGCTTTGATATCGAAATAATTCTAGTACAAATATTTGAATAATCAAGAGATGTAAAACACTCTTTTTTATGGTTTAGCTTCATAGTGATGAAGGCATCGATTTGTGTAAGCTGAATTTATTTTATATATGTGGTTTTATACCTTTCTAATAAATTAGTTCATTTATAAGTTTTGTTGCTAAGCATTCTTTTGAACTCATGCTCAGTTTGCTATTAAAAATTTCATAACAATATTTTAATGAATTTTAATTGATGATGATGATGATGACGCCAGTTCCCCTTTTTCTCATTGACTTCAGTTGCTTTGTTTAACTCCGACTAAGGTGACGGGATTTTTAAAAATGAAAAAATGAGACGTTCCTACCATTGGCGCAGAGTACGGATGGGGGGCGGTTTGAAAGGCTAGCGCCCCCCTCTGAAAAAATTATGCTATATATCTAACAGACAAAATAAATATGTCTGGTATCCTGTTATTGTATGGGAGCCCCCCCCCCCAACGAAAATAGTTCCTAGGCCAAAGGAGAAAATGTTCAGCAATTAAATGATAATTATTTCTACTCTGTTGCAGGGCACGGGAGAGAGTGAAAGGTTAATCGTGGCCAAAAAACTCCAGGTTGGAAACATTTTTAAAGAATCTCTGAAAAGAAGGGGAAAACGTCACACTGCAACGGAAATTAATTCTCTTGCCGCCACCCCCTTTACTTCTTTCCGGCTCGATGACGTCGCTTTTCTTGATCTCGTGGCCCCTCTTACTTATATTCCCCAAGTGGTAGAAAAGAATAAAGGTATTGATAAAAAATATATGAATTTGGAATTTTCACTGGAAAGAAGCAAACATTATGTTTGCAGACCATTTCAGAACGTGAATCTGTGGGGGGTCACCATGACGTCTGATCACCCGAGTTAATGAAAAGCTGTTGCCATAATGGGAAACGAAATTACTCCTCTTATTGCTTCTTCAAAATGTCGTCCTTTGGTGAGATCAACTTTCATGCGAACGTTACACATCGAAAGGAGAAAAGAACCTCATTTAGCTTCAAAATTTATAAAAACTGTCGCCTGCGAGAGACGTAGACTCTTCCCTTAGTTGAAAGAAGAGCAGTTTCAGATGCGAAAGGATTTGTGGAGTCCGCTTCGCAACAGTGCAAGAGAATGGCTTAAGATGTAATGAGAAGTTCTCTTCTTTCCAATCTAGATGGCATCTCTCCACAGGTCGGGAATGTCAGTCCCTTTCGTTCTCTCCACAAACTTCTCATCCAATCGCCGATTCTGTTCTGCAGAGAAATGATTCTTCCAATCGCCGACGATTCCCTTGCGCACGAAGTTGATCGTTTTCGCTTCGTGTTTCTCCGCTTCGTCCTCGGATTCGCTCTTCAGCAGCACCTCCTTCAAATGCTTCGGAATCTCGGGATTGGCGAGCACGTCCTCCTTCTTCATGCTCATCAGGGCGTCCATGCTCTCGTTCACGATCTCTTTCATGTAGTCGAAGCTGCTGTAACGAATCACGTCGTCCAATATTTCGTGATCGGTCTCCATGGCGACGGCATACTCCTCGCCAATGAATCTGGCCATCTGTACTACGGACGATCGGATGTCGGCCTTCATCTGTTCGTAAGTGATGAAGAGGACGTTGTCATCGTGACGATGAGAGTACCACCCCAGAAGATGATCGAAGTAATCGCCGTAATCCACCTCGCCGTGTATGAAGAGCTCAAAAAATTCGTCAAAACTTCCCTCGAATTTGTGCCCTTTCATATTCTTGGTATGATGAAAGTAGGAGACGCAGCAGTCCTTCGGGTTCCTGGCCACGTAGATGTATTTCGCTTCGGGTGAGTAAGGGGTCAGCTGGAAAGGCAAGTGGATCTTCAGTCCCAAGGGACGAGGGAGATCCTCCACCGCCTCCAAACCGACAATCTCCAAGAAAGGTGCAGCGCTGAAGAAATCGAAGATGTTTTCCAGTCGTTGACCTTTCTTCAAAATGAGGGAGACAATGTGCTGGCTCCACGTGGTACCGCACTTGGGATAGGTGACGATGAAGACATCGCCGAGGCGGGGTTTGTATCGGACGACGGATCGGAAGACGTCGGCAGAGAACATCCCAGGGATCTGGAAGCCATCCACCATTTGAGAGAAAGGACGATTTTGCACTTTCGCCATGGCCTGAAAGAGAGAAAGAAAAAAATTTTTTTTTTTTGAAAGGAACTGTTATCTTTATTAAGAGAGCATCAAAGACACTCTGAAAGGAAGCAAATTAAAAACTTTCAAGATCGGTTGCTCGACTTCATCGTACCGATTCAACCAATCCGAGAGCACTTCAAATGAATCTTCCAATTTTAATTATTCAGACCCCTAAAGAAAAAAGAAAAATTCGGAACCAAAGGAAGATCAACTATCAGCAAGTGCAAAAAAGATGATTTGGTTTTCTTTCGGATTCTACAGACGAAGTCTTCTGGTTCCATGACGAGGGTCAAGTGTTGTCTTCGTGCAGAAGATGCTGCTCAAATGCAGTTGATGATTGCTTCTTCTAAACTGATAGTTATTTACATCAATAACTGAACACGCAAGATGCTGTAGAAGTATCGAATCAAAAGCGTTTCACTGACAGAGCTAACTTTAGAGTCGACCAAACGATTCTCTCGCCAAACGATGGTCTTTGGGTGTCATCTGCATCCTTTGCACAACTTCCTCGCCCTGAAAATTCCAGTAGCAAATGTTCGTCATTCTGCTTAACTGATGTCACACACCTTCCAAGAAAATTAAACCGAGGAAGTTGATGAAGAGTGCCATCTTTCAAAATGTCCGAAGCATCATCATCATAATCCTCAAGCTAATTCATTAACATTCTGATGATCGGATCTATCGACCACTTGGGGCCAAAACATTTCCTTGAAACGCAATCGATCCCCCAGGTGAAGAGGAGAGCTTCCGTGATTCCATTTGCAATGCTAACCAATCACTCTACGTTTTATCAAATCTCGCACACTACTCGATGTTGTTATTATAAAAATCCATAATCATGATAACTAACCTTTTAGGTATTTCAGAAGACCTCACAATGAACCTGAATTAAATCCATCCACACAACGAAATCAAGAAACATAATAGTTTCAGATTTTGGAAACTCCTGTCACTTCTCCATTTTTTAAACCAAATTGTCTTTCAATGTTTGAAAGGGTGTAAGTCTTCCTTGACTTTTACACCTTGTCTAATTTTATTTCTTTTTGTCTTTATTATATGACATCTTAAGTTATTGTTGTCTTTTATTCGAGTTTTTCTCTTCTTTTAGTTCCAACGTTTCCTTTCAGATATTTGTTAGTGAAGTGCACTTTTCCCTTTTCTCAGGCTTAGCGCATTCTGTAACTTTATTTACCAGTGTTCCATAAAACGTCAGGCAAACAATGAGACCGGATCTAGAAGAAATTCGACAGGGGGGGGGGGCGGCAAGAAACGCTATCGAGCTGGAAAGATGTAAAAGTGGGGGGTAGGGGGGAGCAAGAAACTAGATTTGCGATGCAGTATAGTATTTTCTCCCCGCTATTAAACTACTCACCTAATGGAAAGGGATTTCAACACTACTCACATAATCAAAAGGGGTTTCAACACTACCTGCATAATAGAAGGGGATTTCAACACTACTCGCATAATGGAAGGGGATTTCAACACTACTCGTGTAATGAAAAGGGATTTCAACACTAATCACGTAATGGAAAAGAATTTGAACGCTACTCGCGTAATGGAAGGGGATTTCAACACTACTCGCGTAATGGAACAGGATTTCAACACAACTCGATTAATCGAACGGGAATTCAACACTAATTGCTTAATGGAATGGGATTTCAACACTGTTCACATAATGAAAAGGGATTTTGAAATTACTCTCCTAATGGAAAGGGGTTTTAACCCTACATGCATAATAGAAAGGGATTTCAACAGTACTCGCATAATGGAATCCCTCGGTGCGAGCTCCTGTCCATGTTGAGAGGACCACCCTTTGAAGGTTCCGCTGGCTCGGGTTCAGGTAACAGCGATTGATGGAGTGGCAGTCGCAGTCACTCCTCACCAAACGCTCAATTCCTCTCGGGACATGATCTCCGAGTGTGGTCTCCTCAAAGTTTCTGAGGAGGAATTCCTCTCGCAGCTTTCATCCCGGGGGTGGCTCAGTCGGTAGTGCGCCAGGCTCGTAATCTGTAGTTCCCAGGTTCGAGTCCCAGCTGGGTCAGCGTTGAGATTTATCTCCGCAAAATTCCCCGCCCTGCCCACGGTCAGTAGGGGACACCGATGGGCTTGGAAAGGCCGCCGTCCGTCGGATGGGACGTTAAGCCGTGGCCCCGTGTGTGGGAGAGCCATACCCTATGCATGTTAAAGAACACGCTGGATGGCCTTGGCGGGAGGCTACCATCTGTCTCCCAACAGCTGTTCCAGTGGGTCCCCTGCCCCAACCTTCGGGGTCCATGTGACCTGGCCATTTAGCCCATGGTGTGCAAAAAAGTGCCGCTCAGAGGTAAAATCAACTCAAAAATCAAAGCTTTCATCCCAGGGAGTGACAGTAGTCCACCGGGTTTTGCAACGTCGTGATGGAAGGTTAGTACCCACCAGAGTATTAATTATTTCATTCAACACGCCACACCTGCCTTCTTCCATCAAGGCAGGGTACTTACACTGAGAGGTAGGGCCGTATATCCCAAACTCTCTGCATTGTTTTCAATGCCAGAGGTTCGGCCATGCCACACAACATGCCGGGGCAAACCCACCTGTGCTCGTTGTGGCAGCCAGGATCATGTCGAACCTGACAGCACAGCAGGAAAGGGATGCTGCATAAACTGAGTGGCAAACATCCAGCAGACTCCCGCGATTGTGCAAAGTGGCTGGAGGAGAAAGAGGTACAGCGCCTCGAAACGCTTAAGAGCATCTCCTATTCCGAGGGGAGAAAACTTGCTGCATTGCCTGCCCCTCCTCGCAAGGTTTCCTATGCCGGTGCAGTGCTCGGAAAGTCCATTGCTTCGATGGTTTCCGTGGCGGTGCAGACAGTTAACGGAATCGGCTATCAAAATCCACCATCGGATTCTTTGGTCCGATTTCATCGGTTCGTGGTTCGAATGATTTTCGTGAAATTTTGCCTCCTTATGGGGAGAAGCATCAAAGGAAGAAAGAAAAAGGAAACAGCTTCTTCCCTTCCAGTGAAATGAAAAGGATTTCGTTGATTCATTTGAGAGGGCTCAGCCATTAGAGATCCCTTAGGCTCTGCAGGAGTTTGCTGATGGCCAATGGCACGAGGGCCTACAGTCAGGCTGCCGAAGAACTCATCAAGTCGACATAGAAAAATAATAGATAAATAATTTAAAAAAGTTCAGTGGTTTACATAATGCTGATTTTCATTCATTACGAAATGTTTATCTCACAGTGAAAATAATGAACGAAAAGAGTGTCCTCGTGTATTTAAAAAGTTAGTATTAATTACTAACTTTTTAAATAAACTGGAAGAACGGATATCGCCTCTGCTGAATATGGGAACCTCATTTGCGAAGAGAAGGGAGTTTTCCGTTTACCTGCTTTGGCAACTCTTTAAGATACGAACTAATGGATGATGGGAAAATGCAAATCATTGCATCTTTCATTTGGATTTGAACGACATGAAAAGTATTTCTATTTTTTTAAAATGAAGCTGCTTTTCTCAAACCGCTCTTAGAAAAGGAGGCGCACTGTTGCAGTAAATGAAATATCTTTTGACACTCTAGCACCGAAATTTCAAATTTCTACCGTAAATAAATCGCTTGCAATATTCGTTAAAAGTTTCGCCTTTTCCATATTTAGTGCCCTCTGTCGGTGCAAATAGAAAACACCTATGGAATAGAAAAATGGAAAGTTTAACATCTCATTAGAGAGACAACTAAAAAATAATTTTCCATTTACCTTTTTAGAAAAAAAGTTTGGTGTAAGGGGGAAGCAACATTGCTGCAAATGTAGACCTCGTGACTTTCACCATGGAAACTTCAAAATCCTAGCATAAATACACCGCTTGCAATATTCGTTAAAAAGTTTGAAATTTTCAAATTTTCCACCGCTAGAGGCCACACTTATAGCTTTTGTGAAATTCAGAAAGTGCGAATCGTAAAACTGTATTTCGTTATCACTTATCGAACCCAAAAAGAATTTTCAAGCTGAAAACACCGGTTCTCGTCCGATCAGCGAAGCTCAGCAGCTTTGGGCGCGGTCAGTACCTGGGAGAGTGACACAGATGGATCACAGATCCCTCTCTCATGGCGTATTAAAACCGACAGGCTCCTGTCAGAACTCTGTGGCAAGCAGGCGGCTCGAGAAGGTTTTTATTTTATTTTTAATCTCTGAAAAGAAACAATTTTCAATTAAATCAAAATGTTTCGTCCTCCCCTGAGGGTATGCATTGTTAGCAACTGATACTTCATTACATTTATATTCCACCATCAAAATTTCAAATTTCTAGCATTCTAAACATCATTTGAAATATTCGTTAAAAAATTTGAACTTTTCAATTTTTTTCCACGGCTAGAGGGCGCAAATACAGCTTTTGGGATATTCGGAGAGTTCGAATCGTAACGTTTCATTAATATGCGTCCGTAGCAAAAAAAATTTCATTTGCCCTTATGATCAAAAACGTCCGATGTTTAGAGACTGACATATGACAAAGTAAAAACAATATCTCATTTTTTTTTTACTTTTTAAACGACATGAAAACAAAACGAAACTTGGTGTGTTTTAATTTGTGCACGTCATATTATTAAAAATATTAATTTTGTGAATTTATCGCATGCACAACAGCTTTTGTGAAAATTTAACTCCCATCGCTCGTGGAGTAACACTCTACAGTGTTACAGTTTGTGTTGATAAATGAAAGGAATTCCGTCTCAAGCATCTGCTGGCCACAGAAGTCGGACAAGGAGAATGCCAATGCAATACCCTAGAGATAGAAGGACCTCAGCAGAGACACAATGCAACGCTCTGGAGAGAGAAGGACCTCAGAAGAGACAAAATGTAATGCTCTGGAGATAGAAGGACCTCAGAAGAGACAAAATGTAATGCTCTGGAGATAGAAGGACCTCAGAAGAGAGACAATGTAATGCTCTGGAGATAGAAGGACCTCGGCAGAGAGACAATGTAATGCTCTGGAGCTAGAAGGACCTCGGCAGAGAGACAACGTAATGCTCTGGAGATAGAAGGACCTCAGAAGAGACACAATGTAATGCTCTGGAGATAGAAGGACCTCAGAATAGACACAATGTAATGCTCTGGAGATAGAAGGACCTCAGAATAGACACAATGTAATGCTCTAGAGAGAGAAGGTCCACGGCAGAGAGACAATGTAATGCTCTGGAGAAAGAAGGACCTCGGCATAGAGACAACGTAATGCTCTGGAGATAGAAGGACTTCGGCAGAGAGACAATCTAATGCTCTGGAGATAGAAAGACCTCGGCAGAGACACAATGTAATGCTCTGGTGAGAGAAGGACCTCTGCAGAGAGACAATGTAATGCTCTGGAGATAGAAGGACCTCAGCAGAGACTCAACGTAATTCTCTGCAGAGAGAAGGACCTCAGCAGAGAGACAACGTAATGCTCTGGAGATAGAAGGACCTCAGAAGAGAGACAATGTAATGCTCTGGAAATAGTAGGATCACGGCAGACAGACAATGTAATGCTCTGGAGATAGAAGGACCTCAGAACAGACACAATGTAATGCTCTTTAGATAGAAAGACCTCGGTAGAGAGACAATGTAATGCTCTGGAGATAGAAAGACCATTACATTTACAAGAGAATTACATTTCGACTCGGCAGAGACGAAAGTAATTCTGTGCAGAGAGAAGGACCTCGGCAGAGAGACAATGTAATGCTTTGGAGATAGGAGAACCTTAACCTGCAAGAGTAATACAAGAGAATTACATTCGACTCGGCAGAGACGAAATGTAATTCTCTGCAGAGAGAAGGACCTCGGCAGAGAGACAATGTAATGCTTTGGAGATAGGAGAACCTTAGAAGAGAGACAATGTAATGGTCTGGAAATAGTAGAACCTCGGCAGAGAGACAATGTAATTCTCTGGAGATAGAAGGACCTCAGAAGAGACACAATGTAATGCTCTGGAGATAGAAGGACCTCAGCAGAGACACAATGTAATGCTCTGGAAATAGTAGGACCTCGGCAGAGAGACAATGTAATGCTCTGGAAATAGTAGGACCTCGACAGATAGACAATGTAATGCTCTGGAGATAGAAGGACCTCAGAACAGACACAATGTAATGCTCTGGAGATAGAAGGACCTCAGCAGAGACACAATGTAATGCTCTGGAGATAGGACCTCAGCAGAGAGACAATGTAATGCTCTGGAAATAGTAGGACCTCGGCAGATAGACAATGTAATGCTCTGGAGATAGAAGGACCTCAGAAGAGACACAATATAATGATCTTTAGATAGAAAGACCTCGGTAGAGAGACAATGTAATGCTCTGGAGATAGAAAGACCTCGGCAGAGAGACAATGTAATGCTCTGGAGCTAGAAGGATCTCGGCAGAGAGACAATGTAATGCTCTGGAGATAGAAGGACCTCAGAAGAGACACAAAGTAATGCTCTGGAGATAGGACCTCAGAAGAGACACAATGTAATGCTCTGGAGAGAGAAGGACCTCGGCAGAGAGACAATGTAATGCTCTGGAGATAGAAGGACCTCAGCAGAGACACAATGTAATGCTCTGGAGATAGAAAGACCTCAGCAGAGAGACAAGGTAATGCTCTGGAGATAGAAAGACCTCGGCAGAGACACAATGTAATGCTCTGGAGACACATTACTCCAGTTTAGGATTGACTGGAATTGTTTATGGATTTGAGCTTGATGTGAAATTGAAAAATATTTTAATTTTCTATGAAACTTTTCTAAAATGAAGTATTTTTTAATTTCGGAGTGATTTGTTGTATCATTTAGCAATAGAAAAAGTTTTTTTGGGAAAGTCAGGTGGTTCCATCATGTGCTTGATACATTTAGTGGATGGGGGCCCCAAATGGAGCCTTGCCTCCGGGGCTCAAGTTATCAACGTTTACTTTTAGTTACCTTTACACGGTCGTCCTGCTTCTTTCCATGTGCAGATATTAATGAACTGTGGTTGGAAGGCCTCGATCAAGCTAGGGCAAAGGGAGGGGGAGAGCCATGAGCTCTATTGGGGCAGACCTCTAGGGAACGGAAAAGGGAGGACTGCCAGTTCAGTATGGCCTACTGATCTGGTTATCTATGGCCAGTGTTTTCTTTTTTTCTACCCTGCTGGGAAGTGGTCAACTTCACAGGGTCCTGGTGCTGACCATTTATACCAACTAGACTGGACTTGTTTATGGATTTGATCTTGATTAGGGATCCTGGACTTGCTGCACTGGTGGGCCTCTGTTGAGGGAGAATCTGCCGCTGTGTTTTCTGTTTGCTTCTGGGTTGCCAGCCCTAAGTGAACAGAGGCATGGGATACCTTATATCAGCTGGTGGATAATCCTAATCAGAGGCCATCACAGATACCTGTACTTCACTTAGCTAGTTAGGCATTGTCAATCCTAAACTGGAGTAATATGTCTCAGGCAGGCCATATGGCTCTTGAAAAAGTCCACTGAAAAGGTGGTGCCTGAAGTTCCTACCAGCATCGGTGACTTCAGCCTTTAGCGGAGGAGGAACAGGTCTTTGACCCATGCCTGCGATCAGGGGGCTGTTTGATATTGTTGGCCCTACCTATCTCAATAAACCTAGTTTATTTAGAAATCCTACTAATCATTTTCTCTGTGCAGGAACGTGGAACGTGAGGACATTATACAGAGATCATTCTCTTGATGTCCTCACACAAGAATTCCACCATTATAATTTAAATATTCTCGGCTTGCAAGAGACCAGATGGACAGATAAAGGTCAGATTCTTAAAAATAATCTTAAATTTCTCTTTTCAGAGAGAGACGACAATAAGCATCACCAAGGCGTGGGTCTGCTTCTCAGCAGACATGCTAGTGATGCTCTTCTAGGATATGAGTGCATTAATGAAAGGTTTCTTACAGCAAAATTTCAAACAAGCGTTAAAGACTTGATTGTTATCTGCTGTTATGCCCCCACTGAGGATGCCGATGAAGATGAGAAGGATAGGTTTTACGGACAACTTCAGGATATTTTGAATTCTGTCAAGAAAGGAGATATTACCCTTGTTCTAGGTGACTTCAATGCCAAAGCTGGTACTGACTCTGACCTTTGGGGAGGGGTGATAGGCCCTTTTGTTATTGGTAGCTGCAATGGGCAACGTCTCCTACAAGTAAGTAAACTCAATGGATTCAGAATAACTAACACTTATTACAAATACCGCGACATACATAAGTACACATGGGTTTCACCTGATGGGCTGCATAAGAATATGATTGATTACATATTAATTAACAGCAAATGGGCTAGTTCTGTTAGGAATACCAGGTCATATAGAGGAGCAGAAATTGGATCTGACCATTACCTTGTTAAAAGTGTCTTGCAACTTAAACTTAGAAAGTGTTGTGCTAGGGTTAAAAAATTTGCTTTTAATACTGAAGCTCTGAAAGATCCAGTTATAGCCAAAGCTTAACATGATAGGTTACTTAGTCATTATGACAGTCATGGTGTGCTTAACACTGAAGTTGAGGAAGAATGGGATCATTTTAAACAGGCTTTTTTGGACACTAACAGTACTCTTTTAGGAAAAAAGGAGCAGAAGAGGCAGAATTATCTGAGTGATAAGGCACTTGAGCTTATTTCGGAAAGAAAGAACTGCAGGAATGTCCTTAATCAATACCCTACTAGTCCTAATAGAAAGCATTACAGAGAGCTTAATAAACGTGTAAAAGATCAGTTAGCTGATGATAAGAATCTTTGGCTTCATGGCTTGAATGACAAAGCCGAGGAAGCAGTTAGACAGCACAACAGCAGAGAGCTGTACCAGATAGTTAATGTTTTGTGTAGTAGAAAACGGACAGGCATACAAGGATTGAAGGATAAACAAGGTAAGGTTATAGAAGGGGAGGATTCTGTCATGGCTAGATGGGCTGAGCATTTCATAGAAGTTCTAATTAATATGATTATTTCTATTCCCATTGTTTCTAAAGAGGATAGATGCATTACTGGCTTTAATAATGGCCCTATATCATATTATGAAATTGCTTCCGCTATCTCAAAATTAGAGCTGCATAAATCCCCAGGGGTGGATGAATTCACCACTGAAATGCTTATAGCTGGGAACATTTTTGTTGTCACATGGCTGACTGAAATTTTGAATATTTTTTATGATAAAGGTGTTGTTCCTAAAGATTTTACTAGAGCTATCATTGGCCCAATTTAAAAAAAAAAGGTGATCACAGTTCTAGTGGTAATTAAGGGGAATTAGTTTACTTTCTGTTTTCGGTAAATTTCTTTGCATGATTATACTTAATAAAGTTAAGATTTGGTTGATGGACAACTGTGTGATGAACAGTGTGGATTCAGAAGTGGTAGGAGATATATTGATCAAATATTTTCACTTAGGCAGATTCCTGAGAAATGTTTAGAATTTCAAAAACCTGTGGTTCCTAGCTTTATAGATTTCAAAAAGGCTTTTGACTCTGTTGATCGACATAATTTATGGTTGATTGTTAGATCGTATGGAATACCTGATAAGTTAGTGTAATATTGGTTGGTTGGTTGGTTGTTTTACCTCTGAGCGGCACTTTTTTGCACACCATGGGCTAAATGGCCAGGTCACATGGACCCCGAAGGCTCAGAGAAGGTTGGGGGAGGGGACCCACTGGAACAGCTGTTGGGAGACAGATGGTAGCCTCCCGTCAAGGCCATCCAGCGTGTTCTTTAACGTGCACAGGGTATGGCTCTCCCGCACACGGGGCCACGGCTTAACCTCCCATCCGACGGACGGCGGCCTTTCCAAGCCCATCGGTGTCCCCTACTGACCGTGGGCAGGGTGGGGAATTTTGCGGAGATAAATCTCAACGCTGACCCAGCTGGGACTGGAACCTGGGAACTACAGATTACGAGCCTGGCGCTTAGTGTAATGAGAGCTCTCTATAATAACTCTGAGTTGTGTGTGAGAGTTCGTAAGGCTTGTAGCAATTGGTTTAGCATTGCTAGTGGAGTTAGACAAGATGCATTTTTGTCTCCTTTTCTCTTTAGTTATTGATTATGTTATGCGAAATTCACTGCAAGGGAAAGATTTTGGTCTTAAATGGTCTGGAGATAGGAAGACTTCTGATTTAGATTATGCAGATGATTTAGCCCTTTTGGCAAATGATGTTGATGAGATGAATTCGTTAATTAGGGCTGTTGACGAGACAGGTAATAGAGTAAGTTTGATAATAAATAGAGGAAAAACCAAAGTGATGAGAATTGGTGAGGCAGATGGTGCTTCAGTTGCTTTGAATGGCTGTACTATTGAGCACGTGTCTCAGTTTAATTATCTTGGGAGCTATGTAACAGATAATGGTAATGTGCAGCATGAGATTAACAGACGAAAGGGGATTGCCGCTGGGACTTTTAAGAAACTATGGAGAGTATGGAAAAATAGGTGTATGCACCTAAAGACTAAAATTAGACTGTATAATAGTTTGGTTTTTTCTAAGGTTAGTTATGGTTATTCTTCAATAAGAAGAATTCTCTTCAATAAGTTATGGTAGCGAAACATGAACCCTTTTTAAGCAGGATAAGAAGAAACTTGATGCCTTTGATTCTAGATGCTTACGCGGTATCTTTGGCATTAGGTGGTTTGACTTTGTAAGTAATGATGAGGTTAGAAGGAGTCAACCTCTTTTAAACAACATATTGTGCAGAGAGAGATTGAGTAGGTTTGGCCATGTTGCTCGTATGCATAGCTGCAGATTGGCAAAGAGGATTATGAACAGTGTACCTAAGGGTATCAGGAAAAGGGAGAGACCTAAGATGCGAGGGGCAGACAATGTCAAACAGGGCCTTCTTAGAATTGGCCTAGAGTGGCCAAATGCAGCAGCTGTAGCTCAAAAGTGACACGTCTGGAGAGGAAAATTACAGTCTAGTTGTACCTCTGTAGCCCATGGCTGCATGAGGATTTTGTATGTACGTATTGTAGGTAAATAATATACATACGAGTCCGGTTATTGAAGCGAACGAGTGTGCCATCCTGACGACATAATTATTAGCGAACGTACCGAGAGGTAAAAGACTCACACACGCGGGGGAAGAAAAGACGAACCGTTAGAATGGTTTAAAATTTTCAAATATCTTTTACTAAGCTTCGTAAACCACTTAGACTTCTATGATATTAAGTAACCCAATGAATTATAAATTTCAGCAACGAATGTGAAACGAAGTGAACTTGATGCAAACGTTATTTCTCCGTCTCTGCCTCAACAGAAGATAATGGAGGCAGACGATCATTTCAAGCAAGGTTCGTATCCTTTATTCTAGCGTAATAAGATCCAGATAGTTCTGATTGATTGTGACAAATGTTTGCCTCATAGATTTTCTGCTCCGTGAATGGCTCACTCTTTATCTGATGAAGGGGATTGGAAGACGATTTCCATTCAGAACTGCATTTAGGAATTTGTTGGAATTCAATGCGATTGCGCGACACTGCCATAAGATTCCTGCTTCTGCCAAACGATTTGTTTCCAAAGGTCTGCACTGAGTGCAACAGAGCAGAAGCGCGTTCAGATATTACGCAACGCTGTTTCCGTTGAATTTCAACGCCCCGCCCTCCCCGCCAATGTAACGGTTGGCCGAATTGACTCCCCCTCCCCTTCCTGCTAGCACTTTTCCTTCTTTGTAACAACTTTTATCGCTTTTTTTAAGGTAATCAGCATATTATAGTAAGTGGATGTTTTGTACTAATTGCCTTTCATAATGAAAACGAACTTTTGCCAACAGAAAAACCCACGGAAAGGACGATTTGCAGAAAGAGGCAGAAAGGTTTAGCGTTACGCAACATCCCAATATAACGCAACGCAACGTCATCACTAGCTAATGAGGAAACGCAGTTCGTGTTACAACGGATCCGTTTAAGTGACGTAAGCCTGAGCTAGAGCTTTGGAGCTCCCAATGGGAAAGCACTCAAAAACAAAAACCGCGTCTGCAGATCTCTTTCAATATTGAATCTGTTGTGGCAACGCTGTTCGTCATGGCCTTGCAGTCACCACTGCACACCAAGGCAACGAGACACATCGGGTTCATGTTCATTTTTAGTGTTCTCTGCAATAAAAATAAAAAATATATTTCTACTTTCGAATTTCCGGTGCCTCTTAACTTTGCCCTAGCGAAGGGCATCCGAAGGTTAAAGTGCGACCTTCGGACGATTCATTTTGCTGGCCCGCGAGCTCTGTCAAAAGTTGCCACTTAGGAAGTACGTCCATTTGAAAAACATTTTTGGAGAAACGAGAGGAGGAACCGTTGCTTTTCCTATATTCAAGGAAGACTTTCTACTGAGCAGCGTTGGCAATGACGATGACTGTCCCTGCTGAAAGGAAGTGATGAGGCGGTATGCACCGGAAGGAGATCTTCGCCCCATTTCTCTCAATGATCGTCAGTATTCACGTGGTGCAGCAGTTGGTAGATTTCAAAACCGATCCTTTCAGTCTGTGAATGGGACTCGCTGTCATCGTCATTCACAGAGCGTCTCAAAGAGAACGCTTTCGAATGCATCACGCGCACCAAACGAATGCATTCCTTTGCCAACGAAGCAACAAGTGGCCATTGCAGGAGTTTCAGTTTTCCGTTTTTGGTCAATATTCGCTGATCAAAACTTTCCTCTTCGTCCGTTTCGCTTGCCTCGGGGAAGAAATGGAATGACGTCTCAGTCACGAGATGTGCACGGTGAAGGGGAAAGAGAAGGGAAAGAGAACTCACTCACCACTTACGACGCAGACGATCTTCTTGCCTCTAATGCCCTGTGAGCTCCTGCTTCGGCCTCGTGCCACGGTTGCTGTCGAAGTGACGTCAAACGAGGCCATCTCGTGACCTTCCTCCCACTTCGAAGAAGAGCTCTGTGACGTCATCATCACCACGGTCACCTGCACTTGGTCTGACGACGCGCGAGTGATAAGCAGACGAAAATTTTCCCGCAAGTCATTCGATGAGTAAAGGAAGAACAAAATAGCGTAAAATGGCAGAGAGGTTTTGAGAACACAATTCTTATGGTGGCAGAGAGGTTTTGAGAACACAATTCTTTTTGTGGCAGAGAGGTTTTGAGAACACAATTCTTATTGTGGCAGAGAGGTTTTGAGAACACAATTCTTATTGTGGCAGAGAGGTTTTGAGAACACAATTCTTATTGTGGCAGAGAGGTTTTGAGAACACAATTCTTATTGTGGCAGAGAGGTTTTGAGAACACAATTCTTATTGTGGCAGAGAGGTTTTGAGAACACAATTCTTATGTGGCAGAGAGGTTTTGAGAACACAATTCTTATTGTGGCAGAGAGATTTTGAGAACACAATTCTTATGGTGGCAGAGAGGTTTTGAGAACACAATTCTTATTGTGGCAGAGAGGTTTTGAGAACACAATTCTTATTGTGGCAGAGAGGTTTTGAGAACACAATTCTTATTGTGGCAGAGAGGTTTTGAGAACACAATTCTTATTGTGGCAGAGAGGTTTTGAGAACACAATTCTTATTGTGGCAGAGAGGTTTTGAGAACACAATTCTTATTGTGGCAGAGAGGTTTTGAGAACACAATTCTTATTGTGGCAGAGAGGTTTTGAGAACACAATTCTTATTGTGGCAGAGAGGTTTTGAGAACACAATTCTTATTGTGGCAGAGAGGTTTTGAGAACACAATTCTTATGGTGGCAGAGAGGTTTTGAGAACACAATTCTTATTGTGGCAGAGAGGTTTTGAGAACACAATTCTTATTGTGGCAGAGAGGTTTTGAGAACACAATTCTTATTGTGGCAGAGAGGTTTTGAGAACACAATTCTTATTGTGGCAGAGAGGTTTTGAGAACACAATTCTTATTGTGGCAGAGAGGTTTTGAGAACACAATTCTTATTGTGGCAGAGAGGTTTTGAGAACACAATTCTTATTGTGGCAGAGAGGTTTTGAGAACACAATTCTTATGGTGGCAGAGAGGTTTTGAGAACACAATTCTTATTGTGGCAGAGAGGTTTTGAGAACACAATTCTTATTGTGGCAGAGAGGTTTTGAGAACACAATTCTTATTGTGGCAGAGAGGTTTTGAGAACACAATTCTTATTGTGGCAGAGAGGTTTTGAGAACACAATTCTTATGGTGGCAGAGAGGTTTTGAGAACACAATTCTTATTGTGGCAGAGAGGTTTTGAGAACACAATTCTTATTGTGGCAGAGAGGTTTTGAGAACACAATTCTTATTGTGGCAGAGAGGTTTTGAGAACACAATTCTTATTGTGGCAGAGAGGTTTTGAGAACACAATTCTTATTGTGGCAGAGAGGTTTTGAGAACACAATTCTTATTGTGGCAGAGAGGTTTTGAGAACACAATTCTTATTGTGGCAGAGAGGTTTTGAGAACACAATTCTTATTGTGGCAGAGAGGTTTTGAGAACACAATTCTTATTGTGGCAGAGAGATTTTGAGAACACAATTCTTATGGTGGCAGAGAGGTTTTGAGAACACAATTCTTATTGTGGCAGAGAGGTTTTGAGAACACAATTCTTATTGTGGCAGAGAGGTTTTGAGAACACAATTCTTATGGTGGCAGAGAGGTTTTGAGAACACAATTCTTATTGTGGCAGAGAGGTTTTGAGAACACAATTCTTATTGTGGCAGAGAGATTTTGAGAACACAATTCTTATGGTGGCAGAGAGGTTTTGAGAGCACAATTCTTATATTCAATGCCTCTCCCAAAATGGCAACTTTAATTTTTCATTTTAAATCGGAATATTTGTTTTTTTTTCTTCAAATGGGCGATTCTTCTTCTTCTTTAGCGATGAGGAATCGATGACTCCCTTGGCAGGCAGCAGATGCAAACTGACATCATTTATCTCCAAAGATAACACATCGGGGGACATTAAATAATTCTCTTATATAGGAGTGTTCGAAAGTGACGTCACGCAACGCTTGAAATGCCAATCTTATTTCTGCAATTATTTTTTTTTCATTATCTGAGTACAAAAATCCGTTAAATTTATAATACTGTTGCAAATTTAAAATGGATGAGCACTTAGGGTGAGTATAAATAAGTATATTTTACAATACAAATTATAAATAATAAAAAAAAGTACCCCCTCAAGCAGCTGCTTGCCACAGAGGTCTGACAGGAGCCTGTCAGTTTATATGCCACAGTAGAAGGTCTGTGAGGATGGCAGGACCTCAGCAGAAAAACAACACACACATCCATGCCTTACCCGGTCCCTTAGATCAGAACCCAGGTCCCTATGGAACCCAGGTCCCTTAGATCAGTAACCAAGCACGCTAACCACTAAACAATGCAAATTATTGCAAAAGCATGGATGAAATAACTTATAAACAAATTAAATATTATCGTACATAAAGTAATAACATTTTCCTACAGAACAGTTAAGGCCAAGCCGTCCCGTGGCCGAGTGGTTAGCGCGCTTGGCTGCTGATCTAAGGGACCTGTGTTCGAGCCCCGGTTAAGGCATGGTTGTTCGTGTTGCTTTCTGCTGAGGTCCTGCCATCCTCTCAGGCCTTCTACTTTGGCATATAAACTGACAGGCTCCTGTCAGACCTCTGTGGCAAGCAGCTGCTTGAGGGGTATTTATTTATTTTTTTTTCCAGTTAAGGCCAGCTCTGTCTGCTCTACCAAATCATTGGCTCTTCACTTTGATTGCCATGTCGCTTGGATCCCTTCACTTCTGACGTAAGCAATCCTTTTATCTCACTGGTTTTTACACTAATAAAACTAAACAACCTCCCTTCCACTCCCCACATAAAAATATCTCTTCTTTTTGACTATCGTGGCTATTTATGGCTCCTTTCCGGAATCTCCCCAACTTTTAACATTGCAGTTCCGTCGTTCTTCATTTTCAGATCGGTTCTATGTTCCAATTCGTTTGTTACATCAATCTCACGCAGAAGCATAGGCGAGCGCTCGTGTCACGTTTCTCATAAAGTCACTGCAGCACCTTCATCTGTCGTAACAATACTATAAACTTTTCGGTTGAAAGTCTACGATTCGTGAAATGCAAAAATAAAAGTGGTTTCGAAATCGGATTCTGTAACACTTAGAGTGTCGATTTTTTAGTAGAGGGGAAATCCTTCCACGAAATTGGAGACGGAGTGGTGAAACATTTGGGCGGTTATGGGATGACGAGAAGAGTTAGATGAAAATTTTCAATTGTTGAAATGGTGGGAAAGAAGCGATTTGAGGTTCGAAATCGCGTTCTGTTAGAAGAAGAAACTTGAATTCGCAACGCCATACGTTTTTTTTTTTTTGTTTTTTTTTTTGGGGGGGGGGAACTTGTGTGTGAAATCTGGGACCGCTGAGCCAAATATTTGAGAATCAGAGTGGGCCAAAATCTCTTAATAAGAAGGGGATAAATCTGTTTCAACAGCAATAATTCAATTCTCTCGAAGTGTAAGCCACCAGGGCGCGCTACGCAGCTGGCGACAGTTAAGCGACTTCGACCATTCTATGAGGAAGAAGCCGCCATCTTGAAATTGGAAAGATCTTTGAAAGAGAAAAGTAAAAGAGATTTCTAACTCGTGGATTCTAACAGAGATAAAGACTTATATTCAATGGAAAGAGGAACCCTGGAAGGAAATTTGAGACCGAACAATCAAATATTTGGAGAATTATCCAGATCTGTTAAAAAAAAAGAACCGATAAACCTTTTCCAACAGTTGGTGTAGTAATTAATTTTTGTCAACATTTTCTGAAGAGGTGAAATGTTTGTGCATGTCGCTCTTCGATCGAAAGATTCCTTACAACTCTTTCTCTTCCTTTTCTAATCAATCATTCGTCTGCCTGATGATGCTTTCCGAAATCCTCTTACCATTCGGCAGCAGATTGAAATGAGCAGTTTCGCGTTCCTGCCAAGTGAAACCGATTCCAGATGGCTCCTTCCAATAAAAGAGACCTTGCCAGATTCATCTCCTTGCAGGGCGATTATGACATGATTCAGCCGAATGTGAAGAAACATTTCCCAGGTATGAGATTAGCCTCGATCCAGATGAATCCTAAAGACTCTGAGAAGCAGATCTTCTCCACTTCATTTCGATTGTTCCCGATGATCGTCTTCCTTTCATTATTCTTCCTTTTCGCCCCCCTCATTTCTCGGTTTGGGAATTTCTCGAAAACATTTCTTCCTCTTTATCTTTCGAACGCGACGGATCAACTCAATAATTTCGGTGACAAATGAAAGCTTGTGACGCGGGGAGTGTCATAGGCCATAAAAAATCGCCTCCCTGTGCTTTCTTCCTCTCTAAAAAACAGGAGATATGAAAACGATTGTTCCTCTTATCCGCAGAACGCGAGTGCCAAAAGTAACAAGTTATGCGTCAACTGAAAGCGTGTGACGCGGGGAGTGTCAGAGGCTACACAAAATTACCCCCCCCCCCCATGTTTCCTTTCCCCGTAAAAATAAGGGGGGAAGTGTGAATACGATTGTTCCGCTATAACTTCCGAACCCGAGGACGTACAATTTCAAGTTAGGTGTGAAATGATAGCTAATATGAGGACTGTGGTAAACCATTTCGAATTTTTGCTCCCACATTCTCCCCCCTCCCCCCCCAAGAAATGGGGCTGATTTACGCGGGGTGACCTTAACGAGTTTATATCTCAAATTAAAACTTGTGACGTCTCCTGCAGTGCCCCATGGGTTACCTTAAAACATGTCTCCAAAAACAGGCGAAGGGGAAAGGCAGATGATGTTTATGAGTCATATATGAAATGAAAAATGTAAATCAATTAAAAAAAACCTGTCTTCCTGTATGAGCTCTAAAAAGTAGAAAATAAACCTAAATCCTATCGATGGTGCAATCAGTCACTGAATTCGTGTTTGCTTGAAAGGAAGGTGGGACGTCGATTTACGTCCTCCACATGATTGCCGGCGGGATTCCTGTCTTCCTTTGAAGTGAATCCGAACTCAGTGATTGATTGCATCTTCAATATATCAGGTAACCAAATAAGTTCGTGCGCTTTTTCGATATTATCATTTCAACGAAAAGCACGTGGCACGCTGAGTCAGCTAATGTTTAGCAAGCGTGAAAGCAATTCGGTGAAATGGAGGAGGGGGACGAAAATCTGCCTGCGTCGAATACAGTTATTCGAGCGTGCATGCTTTAGGAGCTTAAAGTGGGAAGTGAAGCAGTCGCAGGCAGCACGCGAAATGTGGACGGCATTTGGAGAGAACACAGTGAGCAGACGGATAGCACAAAAGGGGTTCAGAAAATTTGCGTTCGCTGATGAGACACTCGAAGACGACCATCATTGATGACAATGAACTGAAGGCGAAAATCGAATTGGATTCACGTGAAACGTGCCAAGAGCTTGCAGAAAGATTCCATGTAAGTGACGAAAGCGTTCGTTTGCATTTACACCTCCTACGAAAAATCTGGAAGCTGAGCAAATGGGTTCCACATGAAGTGACTGCCGAAAACAAACTCGAGCCGCTGCTTTCACGCCAGAAGAATGAATGCAAAGGGTCGCAGATGCACTCGTTCACCGCAAAGGCGTTGCGCTCCTTCAGGGCAATGATCGCACTCACACAGCACGAGTGTCCCGAGAAAAGCTCAACAGCCTCCTTTGGGAAATTCTACCCCACGCTCTGTATTCTCCAGAGATGGCACCATCCGACTACCATCTTTTCTTGGCGCTGGACAATTTCGAAACGGAAAAGAACTCGAAAAGGAGTTCGCTGCTTTCTTCGCTTCTAAACATTTTTTCACCTGGTATTAATTTTGGCATATAAACTGACAGGCTCCTGTCAGACCTCTGTGGCAAGCAGCTGCTTGAGGGGGGGATTTATTTTTTTTTATTATTAATTTTGTGAAGGAAAAGTCTGCTTTTAATTACGTTCTTGATAAAAATCACAAAAGGAGACATCATTAGAAATGAACCCACTTGGATTTATCTTTTACCAACCATCTTCAAGGATATTCCTCACATATCCACAAAAAATATTCTGATATATCTATTTTGAACATTTAAAGTGATTCATATATATTCACGATTCTTATTATAGTATGATTTGACGGTTATTTATACTGATGGAGCTTTTCTCCCTGACTCATAAACTGCCACAGATGCATTCTGCGTACCAAAATTAAACATTTATAAAGCATTTAAATTTATAAAAGATGTACTATTATACAAGCAGAACACTTTGCAATTTATTCTGCTTTACTGTGGATACAAGGACAGTGTATTTTAAATACATTGTTATTCTGACAGATTGCAGATCTGCTTTATACTTGATGGAAAAAATATTTTGGAAAATAAATATCCTTGTTCAATCTGTGATATATTACATTTATATAAAAAAGAAAAGAATTATTAAAATTCAGTGGCTGCGTAGCCAGGGGAGAAGCGAAGGACTGTGGTTGGGGGGGGGGGGGAGAAATGAAAAATTTTCCAACTCTCCAAGTTCAGATTTTGCCAACAGAGCAAAAACTGAGCAAACTTAAAAGATTTCACGTCCGTCGGGAGGCAATTTTCACAACTCTCCAACATTTTGCCATTAGACTTCCAATTTTGCCAACTACCATTATTATTTCACAAACATAATTCCAATGTTTACATTTCTTCTGAATTGTAGCAAGTCAGTGTGCATTCTCCCTCGATTTGCCCAACTCTCCTTAATTTCACGATACTAATCCCAATCTTTACATCCCTCCTAAATTTGCCAAATCACTTCAAACTTTTTAAACTCTCCAAGATTTTGCCAAGTTTTCTCGATTTCAGTCAACTATCCCGAATTGCACAAACCCAATCCCAATTATCACAACTCGCCCGTATTTTCCAAGTAGATTCGAATTTTGCCAGCTGCCCTACATTTTGATAAGTTTCCTCAATAATTTGTCCAATACTCCTTAATTTCACAAAACAAATCTCAATTTTCACAACTCGCCTATATTTTACCAAGTGGATTCGAATTTTGCCAACTCGCCGTAAGTTTACTGAAAAAAATCGCAATTTTTACATCTTTCCTGAATTTGCCAAGTAACTTCGAATTTTATCAACTTTCCTTAATTGCACAAGAAAGGCACAATTTTCACAACTCCTCTGTATTTTGCCAAGTGGTTTCGAATTTTGCCATCTGAGAGAAAAGATTTTGCCAAGAGTTCTTGGTTTTTCCAACTCTCCTTAATTTCACAAAACCAATCCCAATTTTTACAATTCACCTGTACTTTACCAAGTGGTTTCCAGTTTTGCCAACTTCCCTAGATTTTGGCAAGTTTTCTCGATTTTGTCAACTCTCCTTAATTTCACAAAAACAATCCCAATTTTCACAAATCGCCCGCATTTTACCAAGTGGATTCGAATTTTGCCAACTGCCCTAAATTTTGCCAACTCGCCACAATTTTAGAGAAAAAAATCCCAATTTTACATCAGACCTGATTCTTGCAAAGCCACTCTAAATTTTGCCAACTCTCCTAGATATTACAAAGTTGCCTCGATATTGCCAACACGCCATAACTTTTACACAAAAAAGATTGCAATTTTTGCATCTCACCTGAATTTTGTCAACTCTCCATGATTTTTCCAACTGTCCCTAGTTTTTGCCAACTGCCCTTAGATTTTGCCAACTCCCTAAGTTTTACCAACTCTCCTAGATTTTGCCAACTTGCCATAATTTTACAGAAAAAATTCTAATTTTCACATCACACCTTAATTTTTGCCAACTCCCCAAGATTTTACCAAGTCACTCCGGATTTTGCCAACTTACCTGTGTTTTACTAAGTGGCTTCGAATTTTGCCAACTGGTCTAAATTTTGCCGCCTCTCCATTTTCCAAACTGCCCTAGATTTGCCTAGTTGCCTCGGTTTTCACAACTCCGCTTAATTTTACAAAAAAAAAATAAAAAATTTTCACAACTCACCTAGATTTTTCGAAGTCGCTTCGAATTTTGCCAACTCCAAGTTACTTTTGGGGGAGCCTCCCCCCCATGGCTACGCCCCTGTGCGTAGCCACTGTGCAATTGAAGGAAATGTTTTTAGCTGACTCATATGTCGAAGATGCAATCAACTTAACTGACACTACTCATCTTCCTATATGTGATATACAAATTAAAAATTATCTTAAGTCATCAGAAAAAAGAGAACTCAACAATTACTTTAAAGTTCAGAGTTCTCTTAAACATCATTTTAGATATTAACTTGATCAAAATATATGTTCATTGCTAAAAATTAAAATGTCTAGAAAGTAGTTTTGCAGAATAATAAGATTTAGAACTAGTCCTGCAAAATTAAACAGCTACTTGTACAAGATAAAGAAATCAGATAGCGCAAATTGCATTTTCTGTAACTGTGAAGAAACTTTTCACATGTTTTATCACACTGTTCACGTTAGGACAAAGGACGTAAAGTTTATTTTCAGCAATTAAAACAAAAAATACTTCCTCAAGCAGCTGCTTGCCACAGAGGTCTGACAGGAGTCTGTCAGTTTAATATGCCGTAGTAGAGGGATGTGTGACGATGGCGGCACATCAGCAGATTTTTTTGCCAACTGGCACGGGGTGTATCTCAACTAGAAATCAATCAGTTTAAAAGCTATTACTGAACTTTCCAGTAATTGACGTCGTTAATGCAAGCTGCAATTTTTCTATTGACTTCCTGCTCGTGACATCATTGTTTAACAGGATATAACCGGATTTTCTGAAACAATGGGAAAGCTCGACCAATCAGATATCAGTTTCTATGGTTACGCTTATTCATTTCCATCTTTCTACTTTAACTTTCTGAAAGGGAAATTTGTTCCTTCACAGTCTGACTTTCATAATGAATACGTGTAATATGTATGCACATATTTAATATAACATTATTATTGGGATCTTTATTTTCAAACCTTAAACTATTATTTATTTTATTATTAAACTAATAAACTATTAAACATAAAACTATTAAATTTTATAACTCTGACATTTCATTGAATAATGACAATATATATATTTGATATGTATAATATTTAAAATATTCTCTTGTTTTTAAATGAACCTGATGTAGAAAGGGCCTGGCCCTAACATCACCGTGGTTGTTGGGTATTTAAATAAATAAATAAATAAACATCGGGATTTCTTCCGGATTGGCATTTACAAACTTGTATCTCGTTGGGAAGAGGTTATAGATTGGGCTAGTAATTACTTTCTTGAATAAAATATCCTTATTCAAATTTTACGTATGGTTAATTTTACCATCAAAAGCCGCACGAACATTTTTGGTTACCTGACACGTTTTAGGTTTATTTTAAACTTTTTATGGCATTACAAAAAGATAGGTGTATTTAATTATTTTAAAAATTTATATCAGTTTTGAAATGTTTCCACTTATTTCATCTGCGGTTGATGACATTCTCCTCCCAGTCGAATGTCTTTCGCGCATCATCCAAGACCTTGCTCGCTTGTGAGAGCGATTCGATAAGAGAGAGGATCGCCTTATCGGCTGATTGTTTCCTTTCGCAACCAGGTACAGATGACCTCCGTCGACATTGTGATGACCTTGTTAACCTTCCATTCAATCTTTCTCTTCCCGATAAGAGGAACAACATCCAAGGGCAGCAGAATCGGAAGGTGACGTCCTTCGGCCCCCTCCCCAACTTCCCATTGCGGGGAAAGTTTAGTTTTCGGAAACTAACAGTACTCCTTTAGGGAAAAAAAGGAGCATAGGAGCAAGAATTATTTCAGTATAAGGCACTTGAGCTTATTTCAGAAAGAAATAACTGCAGGAATGTCCTTAATCAATACTCTACTAGTCCTAATAGAAAGGATTCCAGAGAGCTTAATAAACGTGTAAAGGATCAGTTAGCTGCTGATAAGAATTTTTGGCTTGATGGTTTGGCTGAGGAAGCAATTAGACAGCACAACAGCAGAGAGCTGTACCAGATAGTTAATGTTTTGTGTGGTAGAAAACGGACAGGTATACAGGGATTGATGGATAAATAAGATAAGGTTATAGAAGGTGAGGATTCTGTCATGGCTAGGCGGGCTGAGCATTTCAGTGATGTTCTAAACAATGTGGTTAGTTCTATTCCCATTGTTTGCAATGATGATAGATGCATTGGTGGCTTTAATGTTGGCCCTATAACACAATCTGAAGTTAGTTTGGCTATTTCTAAACTTAAACTACATAAATCTCCAAGGGTAGATGAAATTACTACTGAAATGCTTAGAGCTGGGAATGTTTCGGTTACCACTTGGATGACTGAAATTTTGAATATCTTTTATGATAAAGGCATGGTTTTTAAGGATTTTACCAGAGCTATTGTTATCATATTTTCAAAAAAGGTGATCGCAGTTCTTGTGATAACTATAGGGGTATCAGCCTACTCTCTGTTCCAGGTAAAGTTCTTTCCCTGATTGTGCTTAATAGAATTAAGAATCTGGTTGACAGGCAATTGCGTGATGAGCAATGTGGATTCAGAAGTGGTAGGGGATGTGTGGATCAGATATTTTCACTTAGGCAGATTCTTGAGAAATGTTTAGAGTTTCAGAAACATTTGGTTGCTAGCTTTGTTGATTTCAAAAAGGCTTTCGACTCTGTTGATCATCATAATTTGTGGTTGATTGTGAGATCATATGGTATACCTGACAAGTTAGTTAACATAATGAAAGCTATCTATAATAACACTGAGTCATGTGTGAGAGTTGGTAAGTCTTGTAGCAATTGGAGAGTCTTGAGCAATTGGTTTAGCATTACTTCTGGTGTTCGACAAGGGTGCATTTTGTCTCCTTTTCTCTTTAACTTGGTTATTGATTATGTTATGCGAAATTCATTGCAAGGGAAAGATTTTGGCCTTAAATGGGCTGGAGAGAGAAAATTTCTGATTTAGATTATGCTGATGATTTAGCCCTTTTGACAAATGATGTTGATGAGATGAACTCTTTCATTAGAGCTGTTAATGAAACTGGTAGTAGAGTAGGTTTGGTTATAAACAGAGAGAAAACTAAAGTGATGAAAATTGGTCAGGCAGGCTGTGATTCAGTTAATCTGAATGGTTGCAATCTTGAGCAGGTGTCACAGTTTAATTATCTTGGGAGCTATGTAACAGATAATGGTGATGTGCGGCATGAGATTAACAGACGAATAGGGATTGCTGCCGGGACTTTTAAGAATCTATGGAGAGTGTGGAGAAATAGGCGTATACACCTAAAGACTAAAATTAGACTGTATAATAGTTTGGTTCTTTCTAGGGTTAGTTATGGTAGTGAAACTTGGACACTTTGTAAACAAGATAACAGGAAACTAGATGCTTTTGATTCCAGATGCTTACGCCGTATCTTGGGCATTAGGTGGTTCAATTTTATAAATGATGAAGAGGTTAGGCAAAGGATTCGGCAACCTCCTTTAAGCAGCATATTGTGCAGAGACTGTCTTGGTTTGGCCATGTTGCCCGTATGGATAATTATAAATTGGCGAATAGGGTTATGAACAGTGTGCCTAGAGGCCTCAGAAAGAAGGGGAGACCTAGGATGCGGTGGGCTGACAATGTCAAACAGGACCTTGTTAGAATTAGTGTGCAGTGGCGAGATGCAGCAGATGTAGCTCAGGACAAATATGCTTGGAGAACTAATTTGCGCGGTCTGGTTGAACCTCCGTAGTCCATGGCTGCTTGATGATGATGATGATTAAAAAAATAGCATGAAACGATAACAAACACTTACTGATTTTTTCTTTCAATATAAAATAAACATACCCCCTCAAACAGCTGCTTGCCACAGAGATCTGACAGGAGCCTGTCAGTTCTTACGCCATGGGAAGCCAAAATTGAGCAGTTACGACGGAAATGCAATACAAGATGGCGTAGGTCAGAGTCAGCCTCAAAAACATTTTCTTTCACTCAATCTTATAAGTTTCTAACCGTTAATCAAAAAATTGACAAATAATCATGGAACCTGACTGAAAATCAAGAGTGTTGTCGATGTTGCATCTTCATCATCATCTAGAATCTGATTTACTCTTCGATTTATCATTATCGTAATTAACAGGATCGGTTGAATCGACAGCAAACCAAATTTATTAATTAAATGAAAATAATTTACTAGATATTACATAGAATTCAAAATCAGTATGTGATGGGTTGAAGAAAAGTACGATGGATCCGGGGTCAAATTTTTTTTTATATGATTTAATTGGCGAATAGGGTTATGAACAGTGTGCCTAAAGGCCTCAGAAAGAAGGGGAGACCTAGGATGCGGTGGGCAGACAATGTCAAACAGGACCTTGTTAGAATTGGTGTGCAGTGGCCGGATGCAAGTAGATGTAGCTCAGGATAGACTTGCTTTGAGAACTAAATTGCACGGTCTGGTTGGACCTCCGTAGCCCATGGCTGCTTGAGGATGATGATGATGAACAATCAGCTCCGAAGTACTGAAGTTGCACGATTAGAGAACTTTCTTATTTGGATCCAGAAATGCAAATGCGTGTTATTTGTTTCTCGATGTAAAAATGAATTTTAATTTCTGTCATGACCATTAAGTTTTGAAATTTTTTTTCAGAAGACAAGAATATTGTAAATCTATAAAAAGTGATGAGTTAGCCATAAAATTCTGCATCCATTGACAGATAATACTTTGTGTTCTCTACATATAATTTTTAGCTTTTAATTAATTTCAGAAAAGTAATACTTTGAACGTATGATTTTTGCCAGAACTGTAATAGGAATGTTTTTCCAAAACAAATGATTATGGAATGTGGAAATGTGTTAAAATTAATATTTTAAACGCCAAACTATAAAATGAGAAAATAAGTAGTTCAAAATTCGAAATACTGTTTGTTATAGGTAAGAGAGATCAGTTCCAAGAAACATTTCGACAAGTGGTAAATGGATGTCGTTAGTATATCTTACCTCCAAGGACCAAGCGTGGTTTGAAAGAGGAATCGAACCACTTGCCAACAGATGGCTACAAACAACTGAAAATGATGGTTTACATTTCGCTGAGTAAGATTCATTATTTCTATTGTAATAATCATTTCTCAAGTGGAAGATGAAACGGACAGAGTTATGAATCACCCCAGTAATATAGATGGCACGAGGGTCAACAAATATTGTGTCAGGGGTTGGCTGAGACGGATGATACATTAATCCTTTCACCGATGTGAAACCCTGTGCACCTTAAATGAATGGAAGTTCTTTTAACAGCTAACCTGTGGCTCCCTTTCCGTATCTAATTCTGAGAACGTTTTCGTCATCGAGTGGATTGTGTGAGCGAGAATGTCGCTCGGAACAGAGCACGACAGCGCCACTGTTGTCCCAAAGGAAACTGTGACATCACCCTCTCCTATGACCGATGACCAACGGAGATTAAATAAACAGGAAAAACGGATTTTTCTTTAAGTAAAGCATTACGATGGTGAACGGGGTTTGCGCTGGACAAAACTTTGAAGAGCCAATCTCCTCTAGGGAGCAACATCGAAACCACAAGCATTGCAGTAATTGAGCCTGGTCTTATAAATTTGGCGGACTTTTTATTTCAATAAAAGTTCTTTTGTTTACCGAGTGATCCTAATGAGTACTAAGTGTAGGCTCTTTTCATTTCAATGGATCAGATATTTATTTTAAATGTTTAAACATGTAGACGAAATAAACAAATATATCATTTAAACATAAAATTTAATAGCAGCAGATTTTTTAGTGGCAGGTATAAAATTATCTCGAGTTTTCCTTTTTCCCATCAGAATCCGATATTCAATTATTCAATCAGAAATCACCTCCCCCCCACCTCACGCCTGTAAGTGGCCTTCAGAGTCTTTAAAGCCCCATCCCATTGGGTAAGGGTGAGGAAAAGAAAAAGTTCCTCTGTATTCGCAACCATCGAAATTTCTCAGCTATCTCTCTTCTGATCGTCTCAAAAATCGATTCCGCAGACGAGGCCAAATTCTTTCGAATCGCCATTTCCTTTTAGAACCGAATACGTCGCTTCGGCAATAGGAGAAATGACGTCATGCATTTTCAAGTGGCTCCATTTCCGTTGATAACTTCCATCGAATGAGCACGAAGCGAACGCGCCGCTCGGACACTTCGCAGTTATCAAGCGTCATTTCCACCCACCAAGAATCGCCTTCTGCTCATCCAAGTAAGTTCTTCCGTTTCATTCTCTCTTAACGCAGACGATTCGGTTCCTTCCTAACCAAGGGCAGAAGGTCCTAATGACCTTCTGCCCTTGGAAGCTCGCTCGTTGTACCCATTCAATTTCCACTCTCCAACAAATGAAAAGACGACGACGACCAGCTGTCCTTGCTGCTGTCGCTTTTCGGCTCGGTTGGTTTACCTCCGAGAGGCTCATATTTTGCACACAGTGGGTTAAATGAGCAGGGCTCTAAGACCGAAGAGCTGGGTTGGGAGCTTCCTCGACAGCTGAGAGAAGGGGATGGCAAGCCGATAGCACCCCAGGCTCGTCATCTGCAGTTCCCAGGTTCGAGTCCCAGCTGGGCTAGCGCTCAGATTGATCTCCGCAAAACTCCCCGCTCTGCCGTCGGTCAATAGGAGATACTGATGGGCTTGGAAAGGCCGTCTGCTGCTGACGTTAAGCCACGGTCCCCGTGTGCGTGAGAGCCATACCCTGTGCAGGTTAAAGAACACGCTGATGGCCTTGATGGGAGGCTGCCATCTGTCTCATCCAGTGGGTTCCCCTTCCCTCGACCTTCTCTGAGTCCTTGTGACTTGACTATTTAGCCCATTGTGTGCAGAAAAGGGTTCAGAGGTGAAACAATCCAACTTAAGAGCTGTTAGGAGAGAAATGGTATCTTCCCATCGAGGCCATCCAACGTGTTCCTTAAAGTGCACAGAGCTCTGCCCATCCGACGGACGATGGCCTTTCCAAGTGCTTCGGCGGCACCTTTCTCATCGAGGGCAGCAGATCGAACCTCATAACTAGAGATTACAAGCCTGGCGCGCTACCAACCGCCTCTAGCTTCTGTTGCAAATGAGCCACGAATGTTTCGACCTAGCGTCCTATCTTAGAGTGTGTGTTGGGGTGTAACGTTTATAGTGACCTTACCGTGCCAATCTCTAAACGATCCTGCCATCCTCGCGGCGTTACTTACGCCACTCTGTAGTATTTTCTGGCTTTACTGCGCCACTTCTAAAACCGATTGTCCTTTTCTTTCATGCGACCGCCAATTTCTGCATTTATCTCGCTTTCGTTATTTCCCGCATCATTCTTTGCATATGATGTCGACTCCAGCGGCAGATGTTACAAAAGCAATTCTTTTCAATCGACTGAAAATATTTATTTCAGTTTCTTCGGGGATATAGAACTCATCAGCTGGTTAAACGAGTTTCGCTGGCTGATAGCTATTCCTCAGTTCTTTGCATTCGAGCTCTTTGAAATTTTCTGCCGTCTCGTCTCTTTTAGAACTAATTAGAGTTTTGCGAAGTCTTGTGCAGTTATGGCAGAAGTCTGTTGCCGATCTTAGAGCAATCCAATTTGCTGTGATGTGGGGTGTAAAGATACCATCAGCGAGCCAGACTTTCGTCCATAGTTATTGCATAAAAATTGGCCGATTTTAAATTATTTAATAACTGATTATTTATATTAGCATTTAAATTTTCTATTCTTCTAGCAATAGTTTGTCGAGACAGGCTGATATTTTCAAATTTATTTTTAACTTCTGGACACAACACATCGCAAACATCGAACATGCACTGTTTTACAAATTCTCCTTCAGCAAAAGGTTTTCCACATTGAGCAATACGTTTTGCTACTAAAAAACTTGCTTCAGTAACAGATTCTTGTAAGCGATTTTGCTTTAAAAATACATTTTGCTGTCGAGTCAATTTTACTACCAGATCTGCGGTTTTTTTTTTTTTCGGCTTTCTTCGTTTAAATTTTGTGCGTAACTTGCATGTTTGGTTTCAAAATGTCTTCTCAAGTTGTATTCTTTTAAAACTGCCACACTCGAGTTACAAATAAGACAAACTGCCTTATTATTGTACATTGCAAAAAAATATTTCCACCTCCATTCTTCATTAAATATACGGCATTCTAAATCTACTTTTCGTTTTTTGGAAGCCATCCCTGGAGTGAAAAAGTTTCTTAATATACAATATTTTTAAAAACAAAAATAAAATAACATACCGTTTAATAATAAATTGCCTGACTTTGGGTGCTGCACAGCAAGCTCCGCCTAGAGTGGGGTTTCACATCAGTGGATTGAATTGTGCGCGCGCAGCACTGCGTCTCGTTCCAGTCAACTCGCCTGCTGGCAACGTCGCTTGAACATCAAACAGATCATATCGAGTAGAGATGAGTATAAAAGTTTTAATTCTTTATAACGGAATCTTTTTTAAAAAATATAGAAGTATCGAGAATTCATTCGATTAATTACTAGAAGTTAAATGCTAATATTGAAAAATTGTTCGCGGGCCACATAAATTCATTCCGCGGGCCATATGTTGGCCATGCCTGGGTTAAGAGGTCTAATTGAGTTGCAAAAATCAAGTATTGAAGATTTGTCATCCATTACACAAATCAATTGATTCATCAAGAAGAAAATTTATGCAAATGCGTAGCTATGGAAGGGGGGGGGGGGCGATGCTTCACTCCCAAAGGAAATCGTGGTTGGCAAAATATAGGTGATTACACCTATCCCTCGATTTACACGGTACTCAGTTCACACAATTTTGGCTTTGCACGGTCAAAAAATGCAACCAGTTTCGATTTATACGGTACTGACTGAGATTTCCTTTCAATGTACGTCTCAGTCAGTACGGTGTAAATCGAAACTGGTTGCATTTTTTGACCGTGCAAAGCCAAAATTGTGTGAACTGAGTACCGTGTAAATCGAAGGATGGGTGTATTTATAGTTTATTTATAGCTAAAGTTATATTCTAAAGGTAGTTAAGAGTTCCTTCCCAAGGATTTCTACAACTTCGGTGCTGCAACTGCAGAAAAAACTGGAAATATTCGAGCCAACTGCATGATCAACTGGATAAGAAGCGGATGAGGAGTCCAAGTCCATCTAAGAGGAACAGAAATAAAGAGACGAAAAATATTCAGTTTTGAGGAGCAAAGCCAACTTATATATATTATAGCTCTTACTACCTTCAGTTATAGCTAAAGCTTATCATGATAGGTTACTTAGTCATTATGACAGTCATGGTATGCTTACTACTGAAGTTGAGGAAGAATGGAACCATTATAAACAGGCTTTTTTTTGGAAACTAACAGTACTCTTTTAGGAAAAAAGGGGCAGAGGGGGCAGAGTAGGCAGAATTATTTGAGTGATAAGGCACTTGAGCTTATTTCAGAAAGAAATAACTGCAGGAATGTCCTTAATCAATACTCTACTAGTCCTAATAAAAAGGATTACAGAGAGCTTAATAACGTGTAAAGGATCAGTTAGCTACTGATAAGAATCTTTGGCTTGATGGCTTGGCTGACAAAGCCGAGGAAGCAGTTAGACAGCACAACAGCAGAGAGCTGTACCAGATAGTTAATATTTTGTGTGGTAGAAAAAGAACAGGTATACAGGGATTGAAGGATAAACAAGGTTATAGAAGGTGAGGATTTTGTAATGGCTAGGTGGGCTGAGCATTTTAGACTATCACACTGTCTTTTCAGTTCGGTCTTAATGTTTTACACTGGTCAGTGATTTCGCTGATTTTTCTGTTCAGTAATCTTACTAATTTGAGAAGCCAATTCGTTATTTTCAGCTCCCAATTCATTATTTTGTGTAGCCATTTCGGCTTTCAAGTCATTGTTTAGAGAGACGATTTCAGCTTTCAAGTCATCTTTTTGAGAGGCTATTTCAACTTTGAAGTCATCTTTTGGACTGGCTATTTCAGCTCTCAAGCTATCATTTTGAGAGACTATATCAGCTGTCATGTCACCAATTTTACAATCTATGTTAGTTATTAGTTTCTCTAACTCATTCATACTTCTAGTGAAAGGCATTCAATAACTAATCCCGACATAATGGAATCTCACGGTGTGAGCTCCTGTCCATGGTGATGGAACCACCGTCTTAAGGTTCCGCTGGATCGGGTACCTTCACAGGGTCCTGAACTCTCTTCCACGTGTTTGCCATGCGCCGACATCCGTGTCCCTGAAAAGGAGAATCCTGGCAGTTGCTTGGGGGGTCCCTGTCTTCTCTCCTCAGCTCATGACTGGCGTGGTCCCCTTTGGCCTTCCTGCTATTGGAGATCCGTTGAGGGCTGAGCAGTGGATTCTGCTGACACTGCTATACACTGCTTTGGCCTCTGTTTCAGGCAAACGGGAGGTCCTGGGGTCGCCCCCTCAGGATCAATCGGCTGGTGGACTAGACTTGCTGGGGTCAACTGTGCAGAATGGTGAGTAACCTTGCCCACGTCTCGGTAAGGTTACTTTCTTTCCTAACACTTTATTCTTTTTTCGCTTATTTTCTGTTGTCAGACTCGAGTGAGTTTCTCACATTTCTCTTTTACTTCCACTTTTCTTTATTTGAGAGAGCGTGGCTCACTGGCTCTGTGGGTATGGTGCCCGGACAGCCCTGGCGCCCAGTCGGGCGTCCCCTTATTGGACTCCGTGGTAGGTCTGGAAAACGGGCACTGAACCACAAACAACAACCATGAGTCCCAAAAACGAATCTTTCGGCGAATGCCGCTAAAAGAGCTCAGTACGAGGGCCCGTCTTCTGTGTCTTCATTGTCATCGTCACTGTCATCTTCGTGTATTTCTCTGTCTACAAGATTCCTCGTCATTCACTCTATGGGTGATCAGGTTATTGGGGAGTTGTCTACCTTTCTTATTAACAAGGGTTTTAAAGGTCTTGCGGGAGAACTGAAATCTGTCAAGCGCCTAAGATCTGGTGACGCAGGTGGAGACTGATGCTCGAAACATTCTGAGCTACTCTTGAATGTCACAGCGATTGGTGGGGTGGCAGTCACCATCACATACCACAAGACGCTTAATTCCTCCCGGTGTGTGATATTCGAATGGGCCTCCTCAAAGTTTCTGAGGAGGAAATCCTCTCAGAGTTTTCATCACAGGGAGTGACAGCAATCCACTGGGTTTTGCAACGTTTTTTTTTTGCCTACGTCCATCAAGGCATGGTACTTACAGTGCGAAGTAGGCCGTACATCCCAATACTCTGCGTTGTTTTCAATGCCAGAGGTTCGGTCATGCCGGAAGAAGCACTAGCTGTGCTTGTTGTGGCAGTCAGAATCATCGTGAACCTGACTGTGCAGCAGAAGAGGCATGTTGCGTAAACTGCAGTGGCGAGCATCTGGTATACTCATGCGACTGTGCAAAGTGGCTGCAGGAGAAGGAGGTACAGCGGCTCAAAACGCTGAATAACATCTCCTATCACGAGGCGAGAAAGCCTGCTGCACCACCTGCCTTGCCTATCGAGGTCTCCTATGACGATGCAGTGCTCGGAAAGCCCATCGTTATAATGGCTTCCGTGGCTGTGTAGACGGTTATCAGCGTACCACCATCTGAATCTTTGTTACCCACAGCGAAGTTCCTCCTTACGTAGTCGAAGCCAAAGTTGGTGTCCATCGTGATATCAATTCCGGTTTCCATTCCAGCTGTAGAGCTTTCCAATTCCGCCTGTGGAAGTCCCCCTCTATCCCATTTCCAGACAGCCAGACCTTCAAAAACTAAGGGGTTCCCGCCAAGGCCTAAAAATTAAATTTTACATCTCCGCGTTTGGCGGTCATTGATCCATGTTCTTTGAGTGACTCCAAAGACATGTACACAGACCTGCCCATTTTGTCTAAACTGCCACCGGCGATAGTTAAAATAAATCGTAAGTCGTCCGCCAATTCTTCTAAGACCTGAGACAGCCACACTTCTACAATGGAATTGTTATGGGTTCCAGAGGAATATTGACGACATCAAGGTCCTCCTGAAGGCACACAAGCCAATCTGCTTATGCTTTCAGGAGACGTACTTTTAGACAGCCAATGTACCCATTGTCCGGCACTTCTCTCTCGTTAACCGAGACTGGAATGGAGATGGTCCTTCTCGCGGAGGTGTTCCATCCTCGTGATCTGCCATTATCCATTCCAGGTCATTCCCCTCACCACCTACTTAGAGGCGATTGCCATTCACCTCTTTGTGAGATTTTCATTGACTGTCTCTTCTGTCTACCTCTCACACGGAAGTATCGTTTTCCGGGATGACCTTGATGACCTCGTCTCGCAGCTGCCATCTTCCTTCCTTATCATGGGGGACTTCAATGGGTACAGTCCACTTTGGGGAAGACTCTCTCTCTTTGGGGAAGTCTCTCTCTTTCATTCGAGCTGTTGATTCGACTGGTAATAGAGTTGGTTTGGTGATAAACGGATAAAAACTAAAGTGTTGAAAATTGGTCAGGCAGTTGGTGCTTCACTCGCTCTGAATGGTTATGCCCTTGAGCAAGAGTCTCAGTTTAATTATCTTAGGATTTATGTAACAGATACCGGTTCGATATAATGGTGTTTTTGCTTATTAGTTCGACGTATTAAATTTAGAAGATTACATTGAAGCTGAATTAAATAAGAATGAAATTAATTCTCTGTCAATTGCAATTCATTTTGAAACGGACACACTCAAATTTGTAAAATAAAAACATTTTGCAATCTTCTCAGTAGACAGTCTTTTTTGATGCTGCACAGATACTCTTCCAAATGGGAAGTCATCAGAATAGCCTTTGCGTCTCCTCACATGGTTACGTGGGGGATCGGTTAGTAAATGCAGCCTCACTTCGGACAGAAGTGTTCCCAACTGTTGCAGCGTTGAGGTACGATTTCAGAGAAATATCTCACAGCTGACGAAGGTGGGCTTTAACATCACGACTCATTATTCTTAAAAATGAACTCCCTTAGTCCGTTTCCCAATGGGTTTGCTTCTGTTCCGCTTCCTTCTCTGAGGTACCTCATTGGTTAACTCTCTAGTAACATGAAAAACGAGACTTGAAGAGAGCTGGTGAAGTCATCCTTCAAGTCCGACGCAGGGGGCGTGAATTTCAATTTAATACAAAAAACTGATAATGTAAAAAAATTGTTGTTATAATTTTGCATGAATGGAAGTGTTTGAATAGGGGAAGAATGGCATTTCTTTTTCAAAGGGGCAGCTGTAGCAGGGGGGGGGGGAGCCAGGGCGCGATAAAAATTTCGGTTTCTTTTCAAGATTTCAATACTTCTTCATTTGGGAGTTCATGAGTGAAGCTTAAAAGAAAATTTTCTCAATATTGTGGAATTTCTGTAAAAATAAAAATTATTATTTTGAAGCAAATCCTGCCTCTATGCTGTCGCAGGGGCTCGCGGCTCTAAGCCCCAGTACGATACAGCTCTCTGCGGCTCTTAGCAGTTAGCGCCTCTGCTTCAATTCAATAGTTGAATTCAATAGTTGATTCAATAGCGCCTCTGCATTTCAATAGTTGAGAACAGAGCGCGAATTCCAAATAAATGGAATATAAACTGATTTAAACTGATTTAAACTAAGGCAATAAAAGTAATATCTCCATTACAAACACCGCGACATACATAAACACACATGGGTTTCACCCGATGGGCTGCATAAGAATATGATTGATTATATATATATTAATTAACAGCAAATGGGCTAGTTCTGTTAGAAATACCAGGGCATATAGGGGAGCTGAAATTGGATCTGACCATTACCTAGTTAAAAGTGTCTTGCAACTTAAACTTAAAAAGTGTTGCGCTAGGGTTAAAAAATTTACTTTTAATACTGAAGCTCTGAAAGACCCAGTTATAGCCAAAGCTTAACATGATAGGTTACTTAGTCATTATGACAGTCATGGTTTGCTTACTACTGAAGTTGAGGAAGAATGGGACCATTATAAACAGGCTTTTTTTTGGAAACTAACAGTACTCTTTTAGGAAAAAAGGGGCAGAGGAGGCAGAATTATTTGAGTGATAAGGCACTTGAGATTATTTCAGAAAGAAATAACTGCAGGGATGTCTTTAATCAATACCCTACTAGTCCTAACAGAAAGCATTACAAAGAACTTAATAAACGTGTAAAGGATCAGTTAGCTACTGATAAGAATCTTTGGCTTGATGGTTTGGCTGACAAAGCCGAAGAAGCAGTTAGACAGCACAACAGCAGAGAGCTGTACCAGATAGTTAATGTTTTGTGTGGTAGAAAACGGACAGGTATACAGGGATTGAAGGATAAACAAGGTAAGGTTATAGAAGGTGAGGATTCTGTTATGACTAGGTGGGCTGAGCATTTCAGTGATGTTCTAAACAATGTGGTTAATTCTACTCCCATTGTTTGCAATGATGAAAGATGCATTGTTGGCCCTATAACACAATCTGAAGTTAGTTTGGCTATCTCTAAACTTAAACTTCATAAATCCCCAGGGGTGGATGAAATTACTACGGAAATGCTTAGAGCTGGGAATGTTTCAGTTACCACTTGGATGACTGAAATTTTGAATAACTTTTATGATAAAGGCCATGGTTCCTAAAGATTTTACCAGAGCTTTTATTATCCCTATTTTCAAAAAAGGTGATCGCAGTTCTTGTGATAACTATAGGGGTAGCAGCCTACTCTCTGTTCCAGGTAAAGTTCTTTCCATGATTGTGCTTAATAGAATTAAGAATCTGGTTGACAGTCAATTGCGTGATGAGCAATATGGATTCAGAAGTGGTAGGGGATGTGTGGATCAGATATTTTCACTTAGGCAGATTCTTGAGAAATGTTTAGAGTTTCAGAAACCTTTGGTTGCTAGCTTTGTTTGATTTCAAAAAGGCTTTCGACTCTGTTGATCATCATAATTTGTGGTTGATTGTGAGTTCATATGGTATACCAGACAAGTTGGTTAACATAATGAAAGCTCTCTAAAATAACACTGAGTCATGTGTGAGAGTTGGTAAGTCTTGTAGCAATTGGTTTAGCATTACTTCTGGTGTTCGACAAGGGTGAATTTTGTCTCCTTTTCTCTTTAGTTTGGTTGTTGATTATGTTATGCGAAATTAACTTCAAGGGAAAGCTTTTGGCCTTAAATGGGCTGGAGATACGAAAATTTCTGATTTAGATTATGCTGATGATTTAGCCCTTTTGGCAAATGATGTTGATGAGATGAACTCTTTCATTCGAGCTGTTGATGAGACTGGTAGTAGAGTAGGTTTGGTTATAAACAGAGAGAAAACTAAAGTGATGAAAATTGGTCAGGCAGGCTGTGATTCAGTTAATCTGAATGGTTGCAGTCTTGAGCAGGTGTCACAGTTTAATTACCTTGGGAGCTACGTAACAGATACTGGTGATGTGCAGCATGAGATTATGAGACAAATAGGTATTGCTGCCGGGACTTTTAAGAATCTATGGAGATTGTGGAGAAATAGGCATATACACCTAAAGACTAAAATTAGACTGTATAATAGTTTGGTTTTTTCTAGGGTTAGTTATGGTAGTGAAATTTGGACACTTTGTAAACAAGATAACAGGAAACTAGATGCTTTTGATTCTAGATGCTTACGCCGTATCTTGGGTATTAGGAGGTTTAACTGTGTAACTAATGATGAGGTTAGGCAAAGGAGTCTGCAATCTCCTTTAAGCAGCATATTGTGCAGAGAGAGACTCCGCTGGTTTGGCCATGTTGCCCGTATGGATAATTATAGATTGGCGAATAGGGTTATGAACAGTGTGCCTAGAGGCCTCAGAAGGAGGGGGAGACCTAGGATGCGGTGGGCAGACAATGTCAAACAGGACCTTGTTAGAATTGGTGTGCAGTGGCCGGATGCAGCAGATGTAGCTCAGGACAGATATGCTTGGAGAATTAAACTGCGCGGTCTGGTCGGACCTCCGTAGCCCATGGTTGCTTGAGGATGATGATGATGAATAAAAGTTCATAAATCATAAACAAATTTCCGTAGTAGTCACACTGAATACCAGTTTGCTAACTATCAGTGATCCTGATGATCATAATTACTAGACTAACTGATAAACCAACCCCATTTGGAAACTGATTCCCAAATCAATGTATAAGCAGAAATCCTTTCCTTCATATTTCACTCTTTTAATAGCACTTGTGAAAGGAATGGCATTATCTGCGATACAGACGCAGTGCTGTTTCATTTCAAAACGAGGCTTCTCTTACCACTTAGATATCGACAATTTATCATCGCACAAAACACAAACCGAAATTGTCACTTTTACACATAGCAAAAGCTGTTGTCGACTTCTTCTGCTATTGCTTTGAAATCAGTATTTCTTTTAACATTTCCACGTCCCCCCCCCCCCAATCAATCTAAACCTCTTCTTCCTTCACACTAATTTTCCGAATTTCGCAAATCTATTTTCTTCTTTTCTTTTAACTTCATCGCGTTCGAACTCGTTAGTGACGTACTTCTCCGTGCTCTATCTCTAGTACCACAGTCTCGTTTTCATTGTGGCACGTGTAGATTACGTTTCAATATAAAACCGAATAGTGAAGAATTGCATTGCTGTATAATTCCAAATTTAACTTTTCTGGTTTCCAATGAGATGAAGTTTTCCGTTTTAATTACATATACTGTTTTTCTTTTAAAGTTTTTTTTCTTCACTTACAGAATTATCAATTTATAAATGTTTAAATTGTCTGCTATCCTACGTAAAGTAAGAACTAAAGGGAATTGAACGTTCTGCATTAGTTCTATAAATTATAAAATATTTTTTAAATTCAAAGATTAAATATATAGACAATTATTAATAATTGAATTAATTTTCTGCTCGCAGCTCTTCGATCGAGAGGATGTCATCTGATAGGAGGAAGACCCCTTTTTATAAACAAGTCGATGGTTTCGTCATCCCAGGCTTCTTCTCTGAAGAGGCATTTCGTTCTGCCATCCGCTACGAGCCCCGGCCAGACGATCTTTTCATCGTCACGTATCCAAAGTGCGGCACCACCTGGGTGCAGAACATCGTGGCGTGCATCTACCGTGGGGGACGCCCCTTCCGGAGCGGTCTCGAGTTCCTCACGCAGACTCCTTTCCTCGAGATGACCGGGGCAGAAGGGGCCGAGACCATGCACAGACCAGGGGCATTGAAAGTGCACCTGCCTTTCCATTTGACGCCTTATTCTCCCGAGGCGAAGTACATCTTCGTGGCCAGGAATCCAAAAGACTGCTGCGTCTCCTTTTTCCACCACACCAAATCGATCGTTGGCTACAAATACGAAGACGGCGAATTTGACGACTACTTCGAGCTCTTCATCGATGGGAGAGTGGATTTTGGTGACTACTTCGACACTCTTCTCTCCTGGTATGAGCACAGAGACGACCCGAACGTCCTATTCATCACTTACGAGCAGTTGAAAGCCGACACCAGAGGCTATGTGATGAAGATCGCCGAGTTCATGGGAGAGAAGTACAAGAGGGAATTGCTGGAGAACCCCGACACTCTCGAAGACGTTATCCATCATAGCAGCTTCGGATACTTGAAAAAGGCTCTGAATCAGCACTTTGCCGAGCTGAGCGCAATGCCCAAGGAAGAAATCCTGAACAACCCGGACATCCCCGATAACATCAAGAAAATGTTCGGAGGTGATGAAGCCGTCTTCAAGTCCGACGCAGAGGGCGTGAACTTCGTTCGCAAAGGAATTGTCGGCGATTGGAGGAATCACTTCTCTGAAGATCAGAATGAGAGGCTCGAGAAGATGTTCCAGAAGAGGACGGAAGGGACCGAAATCCCTCAGTTGTGGAAGGAGTGCATGATGGGAACCAACGAACGTTAATCTCGAGAAGAAGATGACTGTGAAGAAGAAACGAGGAAGAGGAGAAGCAATATTCATAATGGCTCATTTGTTCATCATAAATAATTATCAAAAACGAATGATTCCTCGAATTCTTGTTTTCAGTTTTTCGTTGCAACTCCTTTTCCTAATCAATTATTTTGAATTAACAATTCTATATTCTCTTTCCAATTTAAGTCTGTACATGTTCGAAACTAAATTAAAATTTTTTCCACCCCTGATGAAGTAATAACACGAAATGTCTGTCGAAATTTCTTGCAGACAACATTTAACTCTGTTTCTTAAAACACCTCGCGTTTCCCATTCTTTAGTTCAATATAGATCCCCATTATCCGAGTCCGCGTTATCCATTTGCCTGCATATAAGGGAACAATTTATTCTGAAATTCCACATAAAAATTCCCCGCCCACCAAAGGATCTCATCCGTGGACCAAAAATGATGACGACAACGTCATTTCAGAAGATCTTAACAATTAAAGGTTTAAGAGAAACCTTCTGCAAAATTGATGAAGCTGTCGATTATTTTAGAGACTCTTAATCCTCTCTACGATTGCTCTGGCAAAGTTGAACATCAGCTACGAGATATTTTGTCGTGCTTCAAAGCAAAACTGAAAGCTGGAACCCAAACAACTTTACACTTATTCTCTGCAAAACAATAGCTGTTTGTTTTCACTTGACAGAAGAAAACAAACAGCTATTATTTAAGGCAAAGGAAAAACAGCGCGAGTTGGACTACAAGTACGTTTGGGTCAGAGACTCTAAGATCTTTATGCGAAAAGAAGAAGGATCGGTTAGAATCATGAACTTTCAGGATCTGGATAAACTGAGATAGTTAAGTTTCTATGAGTGAAATATTTAATTATTGGGTAATGCATGTAAAATGGCTGTTTTTTTGTCGTATGACATGCAGAATGGTGTTACTGTTTCTGATTTTGGTTCGGATGATGTTCGGAGTATTACAGATGACGATGAAATTAAAGAATTGTATATGATAAATAATTACTATTCCAATGTTATTGAAATTGATAAAAAAAATGTTTATGATAAAAATTATTCTTTTTTGTGCTGTGGAATAAATATTATACAGGGAAATATAAGAAGTCTGAGAAAACATTTTGATCATTTTGTGGTATTCTTAAATTTAATTGAATTAAAACCAGAAATTATAGTACTTACTGAGATTTGGGTAAAAGAAGAGGAAATAGCCTTATATAAAATAGATGGATATAAAAAATACTGTAAATGTAGGGAGAAAAAAAGGTCACGAGGAGTAATTGTTTACATTAAAGAAGGATGGGAAGTGAACCAAATTTTTTCTGATTTTAAAACTGCTGACTTAGTGGAATTGCATATAAAAGCATTCAATTGCGAACTTGGCCTTGTTGCAATCTATAGAGCGCATGAATTCAGTAAATTAGAATTTATTGATGAATTCGCAACATGGCTTAACTGTGTTAAACGAAATAGTATGATAATGAGAGGAGATTTTAATTTGGATTTATTATCTGATGATCCACACAAAATAAATTTTTTACAAATGATAAATTCAAATGGTTTCTATTCCTGTCATGCTTCTGTTACTAGGGTAAGTAGTAAAACCTGCCTAGATCACCTTTACATTAGAAATTTCAGATTGGATACTGTAACTACATATATTGTTAAAATTGACATCTCAGATCATTTTTTTGTTGGAAGTAATATAAAGTGTGGTTTTTATAGAGATGGTTCTACAGAAAAGCTTTCTACAAATTTTACTAAGATTCAATATACTAAATTGAAAAAGTTATTGTCAAAAGAATCATGGGATCATGTCGAGAGACAGGTAAATGTGAATTTAGCATTTGATGCATTTCTAAGGAAATTAACTCTATTAATCAAAGATGCGTAGATTAAGTACTCTAAAAAGAAAATTAGAAAACTCAAACCATGGATAACAGAAGCTATTGTTAATTCAATCAATTTTAAAAGAAATTTATATAAAAGATCTAAATCCAAAAACTTGGATGAAAATAACTACTATAGGTGATATAAAAATATGTTAACTAATGTTATTAGGGAAGCTAAAAATGATTATTATAAAAATATTTTTATAAAAAATGGAAATAATGCTAAAAAAATTGGGAAACTCTTAATGACATGTGTGACGGAAGAAAAGTAAAGGGCAATCCTCGAATTATCACGGATAGAAATCATTTACTTCGGTTTGATGAAAAGCCGCAGGAATTTGTTAATAAATTTAACAATTATTTCACTGAGGTAATTTCTTCATTATGCAAACAAAATCTACATAATGAAACCAAAATAGAAGAGATAAAAAGTTATTTAAAATGTAAAATGCCTAATTCTATTTTTTTCCCTTATATACCAGAACAAGAAATTTTTGATACTATCAAGGAACTAAAGGAGGGAAAAATCACCTGGTTTGGACGAAATTACAGTTATCACTATTAGAAATATTTTTCCGGAAATTAGAACTATATTTTGTAAACTTTTAAACTTTTCTTTTGTAGAAGGTGTGTTCCCTGAAATTTTAAAAACTGCCTTAATTATTCCAGTGTTTAAAAATGGTGATACTAAGGCAATTGAAAATTACAGACCGATTTCGCTTCTATCAACCTTTTCTAAGATTCTTAAAAAAATTGTTAAAAAAAATGTTAACTTTTGGGATATGCACAATTTATTTGCCCCCAAACCAATTTGGATTTCGAAAAGGTTTGAATACTCCAACTGCGATTTTAGAAATGACTACGCAAATTTACAGAAATTTAAATCAAAATGTTAAAACAGTTGTTGTTTTTTTGGATTTGAAAACAGCTTTTGATTCAGTGAATTATGATATATTATTAGAAAAGTTAAAAACCAGTGGTATTAGGGGAAATTTGCTTTCGTGGTTTAGGAGCTATTTAATGAATAGGAAGCAAAGAGTAAAAATTGAAAAATATATTAGTGAAGAAACAAATGTTCAAGTTGGTGTCCCTCAGGGTTCTGTTTTGGGATCTTTATTATTTTTTACTTTATATAAATGACTTCTGTACATTGGATTTGAATGGTAAAATAATTTCATTTGCAGATGATGCTGCATTAATATATTCTGGAGAGAAAAAGCAAATTTTAGAGAATATAAATAGCGACTGGATAGAAATAAGAACGTGGCTAAAATTTAATAAACTCTTTTTAAATACAAAGAAGACGAAATATATTTTTATTAGACCAAGAGAAAATGAGATTGATTTTTTTCGTGACAGGATCATTTTCCACTCTGAAGTTTGTGCTGGAAAAAATTGCAATTGTGACAAAATTGAGGGAGTTGAATGCTACAAATATTTGGGTATCCTTATTGACAGAAAGATGTCCTGGAAAATACAAATATTTGATGTTGTTAAAAAGATTAACTCATTATACCTAAAATTTATTATATCCGGAAATTCGTAAATTTATCTTTATTGAAAATTATTTACTTTTCTTGGATTAAATCTTATTTGCTCTATGGTTTATTATCGTGGGGTGGAGTCTATTTGACAGCAATCAAACCGTTACGCTATGTGCAGAATCACATAATTAGATGCATGATGAAACTAAGAAAATTTGAAAGCGTTTCAAATGTATCCAATGAATTAGGTATTTTACAAATAAGGAAATTATATGTATTTCAGGTACTGAAATACATAAGGATGAATTTTAATGTTCAAACTTTACGGACATTTGAAAAGAATACTCGACTGTCAAAAAACCTTTTCTTACTTGATTTAAAAGCGAACAAAACTATTGTTGAAAACATTATGTTTATTTGGCGCCAAAGTTTTTTAACTGCTTACCAAAGTACATCAAAGGAATAAAAAATGATAACTTTTCCTCTAAGGAATTAAGAAAATGGATTTTGAATGTGTGGTAAATATTGAGACTATGTTTTAGAAATAAAAGAGATTTAAATTTAATAAAATTTCATTTGATGCTGAGTTGCCCTTAAGGTGCTCAACTGAACCACTTACTAACGCACAGTTCAATATAGATTTTTATATTTTTTTCTGTTTTTCTACACAGTAAAGTCTTTTTATTTTTTTTTTATTTCATTTATTCTTAACGATAATTTTGAAACTTATAAATTAGTTAAATATTTACTTAGATTTTTTGATCAAGCTAGCCAAGTGTGGAGAAATGTGAAACTGAAGCATGTTGCCTTTTCATTTTATTGCAACATAACTGTCAAATTTCTTCCACAAGCGAGTTTTTCTCTCGTGGAAGCCTCAACATTTTTTCTCAGACTTGTACTCAAAAATGTAGGTAAAAATTATAAAACACTAATGAAATATAATATTAAAATTTTCCATATATATGGTATGAATAAATATATGATTTTTATTGGACAAACTATGTATAAAGAAGAATATATATTAGAAACTGTAATACTTTAAAATTGTGTATCTGAGAAATACAACATTATATATATTTCATTATAACTTCAGTTCTAAGGTAGAAAACATGTAAATCTAAAGCACTGCATACTCTGAGAATAAATTATCTATCTGTCTAAAAAAAAAACGTGAACCTATCACGGGAGAATCAGAACTAGGAGGTAGTCGTCCAACATCCCGACCAGAGGATCAGGAGATGGCAGTAAATGACCCTTTCCCATGCTTGTGATTAGGGGATTGTTTGATATTGTCGCGATTCCCTCTCTCAAAACGTAGTTTCTTTAAACATCCCACTAACCATTTTCTCTCCATAGGTAGTTGGAATGTGAGGACTCTGCACAGAGCATTTTCTCTTAATGTCCTCACACAAGAATTCCATCATTATAATTTAGATATTCTCGGCTTGCAAAAGACCAGATGGACAGATAAAGGTCAGATTCTTAAAAATAATCTTAAATTTCTCTTTTCAGGGAGGGACGACAATAAGCATCACCAAGGCGTGGGTCTGCTTCTCAGCAGACACGTTAGTGATGCTCTTCTAGGATATGAGTGCATTATTGAAAGGTTTCTTACAGCAAAATTTCAGACAAGCGTTAAAGACTTGAATGCAATCTGTTGTTATGCCCCCACTGAGGATGCCAATGAGGATGAGAAGAATAGGTTTTATGGACAACTTCAGGATATTTTGAATTCTGTCAAGAAAGGAGATATTACCCTTGTTCTTGGTGACTTCAGTGCCAAAGTTGGTACTGACTCTGAACTTTGGGGAGGAGTAATAGGCCCTTTTGGTATTTGTCAGGCTAGAGGCCTTTTTAAATATTATTTTTGTTCGGGTTTTGTATGTTATTTTGGATTTCGCCAAAATGGGCATATGCTACGTGGGAGGCACTCTGTCCCAGCATCTGGAAAGTTAATTGAAGTAGCAGTGTCCGGGGAACGTAGGTCACCCACGGCTAGCGTCCGCTGACAAGTGACTCCTGACCTGGAGGCTAGTGGACTTCCCAGATGGTCGGGGCGGAGAGAGAAAGAGAAAGGGTTGGCAACAACCAGGAGGAGAAGAGAGCCAGTCGAAGGACGAACGCGTGAAGACGTAAAATTGTAAAGCTGGGAAATGCCGATTGGTAATAACGACATTGGGCTCTGTGAATACAGCTGAACAGGCATAGTAAGCTGTTGTAATGCTATGTAATTGAGCATATGTCCTTGTCTATCAAGCATGTTTGGAAGGTTCAATAAATAATTGTTATTTTTAAGTAAAGGCTGAAGTTCAACCAATTTATTGGGGAGGAGCCTCAGTATTGAGTCCCTGCAATTGTGATAAAATCTTTGATTTTTGTTCTGAAAGACTCTTTCACCCGTCGCGTATTGCGATCGAACCAGAGGGACATTCCTAAGTGATCCCAATAGACAACAGTAAGTGAACCCAATAGACAACATAACCGAAGAAGGAACATCAGAAAGTGGCGCAGCCGACAGTACGCAACAGAGGTGAAAGAAAGCTGCGAAGGTGACGGAAGAGTTCCGACATCCATTGTGAGCTGACCAGAACAAGGCTGATACTGCCAAGAGAGTCCTGCGGTGTGCTTCAGGCGATAGAATAGCTGTGAAGGTACCTGAAGAGTAGTGCATCACGTTCAAACTGTGGAAAAAGCTGTGAAGATGACGGAAAAGTTCAACATCCACTGGGAGCTGACCAACGCAAGGCTGATACTGCCAAGAGTGTTCCAACTGTGTGCTTCAGGTGGCAGACTGACGAGGCGGTTCGTTCCTGTCGTCACATCGGAAGTAAGTATCCTCTTACTCTAGGGGTGAGTAGTTAGATACGGCAGAGGCCTGTACGAGCTAAAATGGAGCTTAGGAGCGGTCGCGATAGGGAAAGGGATGAGTTAAGGCGAGGCTACACAGTCACAGAAAGGGATAGCGTGCAGGGTGGTGCTTCAGGGAGTGACCTGGGAAGCGAGGAGGTGACAATAGACAAAGAGTCTGATACTGCAGAAGACATGAGAGGGTTGAGGGATTATGGCAATGACAACGATGCGGATATGCTGAGGAGCAGGACTAGAAAGCAGAGAGCTAAAGAAAGGATTGGAGATGATTTTGAATTAGAAAGGATGAGGTTAGAGATGCAGCTGAGAAGGGAAGAGAGAGAGGCGGCAGAAAGGGAAAAGGAGAGAGAGGCAACAGAAAGGGAAAAGGAGAGAGAGGCAACAGAAAGGGAAAAGGAGAGAGAGGCAACGGAAAGGGAAAAGGAGAGAGAGGCGGCAGAAAGGGAAAAGGAGAGAGAGGCGGCAGAAAGAGAAAGGGAAAAGGAGAAAGAGCATGAGTATAGAATGCTGGAACTGCAAATGAGGAATGCAAACGAGGAGAGGGGTGATGTGCGAACGGTGGCAGTTTCTAGTAATCCAGCAGATGCACGGCTGGCTAATTATATAAAATTATTGGGAAATATGTTAGCCGGAAGCCCTAAAAGCCCAGAAGAGGTGATAAATCTCTTTGACACAGCGGAAAGGGGATTTAAGATATATGAAATACCAGAGGAGTTTCAAGGCAAAGTCATCATTTCTTTTTTAGACGGTAAATATGCAAATCACGTTTTTCGAAAATTAAGTGCAGAGGATTTTGCTAATTATAAGAAAGTTAAAGAGGCTGTATTAAAAGAGTTTAAGCTCACTCCCTCTGCGTACAAGAGAAAGTTTGAAACTATCACGAAAGAACCGAATGAGTCATATAATCAGTTAGCCTCGAGACTCAGAAATAGCTGGGATTACTACGTCCGCAGTAGGAAGGTGACAAAATTTGAGGAGCTTATGGACCTGATAGTGTCGGATAAGTTACGTGATAGCCTTCCTCAAGACACTCATGCTTACGTAGTACAAAAAGAGGCAGAGTCATGGGCAAAAGCAGACGAAATAACCATATGTGCAGAGATACACTCAGCCAGTGTGAGAGAGGACAGAAAACAGACAAAAAGCTTTACTAAAGTGAATGGATGGCCACAGCGAATAGGGGATACCCGTGGTAATAATTTCCAGCGAAGGGAGAATCTTAGGACAGACAGCCAATTCAGACGCAATATCTCGGATAATTATCCCAGCAATAAGGGTTCGCAAGGGTTGATAAGAAGATGCCATAAGTGCGGATCACAGGAGCATTTGATGCGTGTTTGCCCAGTTCGATCAAGAGAGTCCGGTGCTAGTAATCATCATGCAAAGGTGAATCGGGTGAGGGAAGTTGATTCACAGGCGGTAAAGCAGAACAGCGAGGCAATGATAGCCAGAATTAAAATACCTTTAGGTGAAGCTCTCAGGAGGGAGAAAAGGTCGAAGTGGGAGAGGACGATTCCTGCTGATTATAAGCTGGTTAGAGTTAGATGCGCGAGAAAACGGCGCAAGCAGTGGTTGATTCAGGGGCGGAGATAACGGTGGTCAGAAAAGGCATGCTAGAGGAAGTAAAACATATGGTGAAGAGCCACATAATAGTACGTGTGCCCTTCGAAGAGACGAAACGAGCAGAGGTAAAGGAACTTGCTTTGAGCCTAATAGAAGAGACTGATTCGCCCAAGGCCAGGGGTGGAAAAGTAAACGTATTATGCGCAGTAGTTGATGGACTACGGGAAGAAGTACTGTTAAGTGCAGAAACATTTTGTGATCTTTTAGAGGAAAAGGAAAACGTACCAAGGACTATACAGCCCAAGGTACAGCTGTTAATCAAGTGGCCGATCAACAGGAAGGTGAGGTACGAGAGGAGGAGCCTGAGGAGGTAGGAGCGAAAACAGAAACTCCCGAAGAAATAAATCCTCTCGCTACTAGTGATGTGAGACTGTTTAAGATTCAGCAGAGGAATGACCCCTCACTTAGAATAGCCCATAATGAAGCAAAAGAGAAGAAGAATAACTATTTTTATTTGGACGATTTGCTATACCATAAGGACAAGGTATTAGGAGAGTCTGTGCGTCAGCTTGTAGTACCATTTGAAAGAAGTCAAAAGATTTTAGAACTGGCACACGAGTCCGTATTTGGTGGTCATTTAGGTACGAAAAAGAGTCAGGAGCGGATTAGATATTCATTCTTTTGGCCTTCATGCAAGAAGGATGTTAGAAAGTTTTGCGACTCCTGTCTGAAGTGTCAGTTAAGGGAAAAGGTCAAGAAGCAGGATAGAATCCCCATCACACTTATAGCGCGCCCGAAATTACCTTTTGAAAGGGTAAATCTTGATGCTATTGGTCCGATAGACCCACCATCTGCAAAAGGGCACAGGTTCATATTGTATCTGATTGATCAGCATACTGAGGCGGTATGCCTTGGTACAAGCCGTTAATCAAGAGGCCGATCAACAGGAAGGTGCTTACAGCAATCGCTTATAGCAAAGAACACCTGCGATGCTCTGTTAGAAATATTTCAGCGGACAGGCATACCTTCTGTTATCGCAACAGATAGGGGGACAAATTTTACGGCAGAATTAACTCAAGAAATGGAAAAGAGAATTGGAGCTTCACCTCGATTTTCTACTCCGGGATATCCGCAAAGTAATGGTTTAGTAGAGAGATTTAATCAGACTTTGAAAAATATGTTACACCACGTCATTAGAGAGGAACCCAGGCAGTGGCACAAGGCCGTGCCATTTTTACTGTGGGCTTACCGGGAGGTACCCAATAGTACTACCGGTATATCTCCATTTCAGTTGATGTATGGGAGGCAACCAACAGGGCCACTCTCAATCCTAAAGAATAGCTGGACTGACGAGCAGGTCATGCCTGTGGGTATTCCAGTTACTGCTGCTCAATATCTCCAAGAATTAAAGATCAGGCTAGAAATAGCAGCAGCACAGGTTAAGGATCTAGCAGAAGAGAATCAAAGGAAATATGCATATTATTACAATAGGAGCGCTCGGGTTAAGGAGTTTAAAGAAGGAGATCAGGTGATAGCTTTAACGGCAGACTCAAATAACAAGCTGTATGCCAGGTGGATAGCCCCAGCAATAGTAGTGCGACGCATATTTCCGCACAGTTATGAGGTAAGGTTACCAGACGGGGCAACCAGACATGTTCATGCGAATAGGTTGAGAGAATTAAAAGCTCGTTGTAATGTGGTAGGAGTGATCTTTGATGAAGATACCGAATTTGGAGAAATAAAAGAAATGCCTAGAGCAACAGCACAAGAAAGAGGGAGCAAGGTCGGGCTACAGCCGATGAATCATGCTTTTCTGAACCTGTCAGCAGAGCAAGCAAAGGAACTGCATGAGCTATTGGACGAGTTTCCGAGGTTTTTTTCAAATCGTCCAGGCAGATGCAAGCAAGGGCAACATAGCATTAAATTAAAAGAGGGCAGTCAGTTGAAGACGCTACACAGGTACAAGGTACCACATGCGATGCGAGAACAAGTCGAAAGACAGGTAAATGAATTGCTGGAAGCAGATATGATAGAGCCAGCACAGAGCGAGTTCACGCATCCCATTGTGTGTGTTGCAAAAAAAGATGGGACCATGCGGTTATGCTGTGATTTTAGAATGGTGAATGGTTACACAATACCTGATGCTTTTCCCATGGCCCATGTACCTGATCTATTATACAAGGTAGGCGCTGCTAATTACATCTCTACGATAGACCTGTTACGTGGGTACTGGCAGATAGAGCTGGCAGAGGGAAGCAGACCGCTAACTGCTTTTTCTACTCACAAGGCTCAGTACCAATGGAAAGTTCTCCCGTTTGGTTTGATTGGAGCGACTTCCTGCTTTCAACGAATAATGAATTCCATACTAGCTGGGCATCAGGATTATTCGGTAACGTATCTAGATGATGTAGCCATTTATTCCGAAACCTGGACAGAGCATACGAGACATCTGAGAGAGGTGCTAATGGAATTAGAAAATGCAGGGCTTACAGGAAACTTAGCAAAATGCTGTTTTGCCCAAAATACGGTGAAATATCTAGGACATATAGTAGGGTCAGGGACCCATAAACCGGACCCGGGAAAACTTGGAGCTATACATCGTTTGCAGATCCCCAAGACGAAGAAAGAAATCCGTGGAGCTTTAGGGCTGTTCGGGTACTATAGGGATTGTATTGCCAAGTTCGCGGAAATAGCAAAGCCTCTAACAGAATTAACGAGGAAAAAGGCTCCCGAGCGAATGATCTGGACAGCCGAAGCGAATAAAGCATTTCAGACCCTGAAGGAAAGGTTATGTACCGCTCCAGTATTGGATGTACCAAAGCATGGGGAACCCTACATAATGTATGCTGACGCATCTAATTATGCAGTCGGGGTGTGCCTCGCCCAGACAGATGAGAAGAATGATATCAAACCTGTAGCTTATGCCAGCCAGAAATTGACAGACACACAAAGAAGGTGGGCAACCGTTCATAAAGAAGATTACGCAATTATCTTTGGATTAAAAAAGTTTGAATCGTGGTTATTTGGTGTTCCAGTGAAGGTTATCTCCGATCATAATCCTTTAACCTATCTAACAACGGCGAGTCCACAAAGTTCGAAGCTGCAAAGATGGTCTTTAGCGCTTCAGCAATATCAGGTATCCATTGAGCATCGTCCGGGTTCCCAGCTCAAACATGTAGATGTATTGTCTAGACTCGAAGTCACTGATGAGCCAAATTGTCTAAGGGAGGGTACACTAACACCTTTTACAAATTTAAATGGTCAGGCCGACGCCAATGTCGACGACTGTCAGCCTATAGAGTCAGAGGGTACGTACGGGAAGGTGATATCTAGGTAGTCAAGAAAGGTGTGCATAGCCTTTCACATGGGATGTCACCTGTGAACGAATGAACACCGCCAGTGCAGCATACCTTCATCAAAGACAGTTATTAGTGAGAGAATTAATTTATAAACTGTTTACTCTTGGACAACTACTTCAGTCACCAGGGTTTTTTTTGTTTGAAGAAAAAAGACAATATTTAGACTCAGTGCACCGGGATATACCTAGAAGTTCTTTTATATTTAAGTGTAGTGTACATAGATGTGCAAAGGATGTGCCAATTCGCAGAGAATTTATAAAACGACTTCGAACTCTGAATTTTATGGCATTGAACTCTAAGATTTACGCGGAAATGAACTCTAATTTTCAGCGTTCAACTTGACTTTTTAGTCAGCAGTTAACAGGACTAACTACTGACTTCTGGCAGGGAGTGTCAGGCTAGAGGCCTTTTTAAATATTTTTTTGTTCGGGTTTTGTATGTTATTTTGGATTTCACCAAAATGGGCATATGCTACATGGGAGGCCCTCTGTCCCAGCATCTGGAAAGTTAATTGAAGTAGCAGTGTCCGGGGAACGTAGGTCACCCACGGCTAGCGTCTGCTGACAAGTGACTCCTGACCCGGAGGCTAGTGGACTTCCCAGATGGTCGGGGCGGAGAGAGAAAGAGAAAGGGTTGGCAACAACCAGGAGGAGAAGAGAGCCAGTCGAAGGACGAACGCGTGAAGACGTAAAATTGTAAAGCTGGGAAATGCCGATTGGTAATAACGACATTGGGCTCTGTGAATACAGCTGAACAGGCATAGTAAGCTGTTGTAATGCTATGTAATTGAGCATATGTCCTTGTCTATCAAGCATGTTTGGAAGGTTCAATAAATAATTGTTATTTTTAAGTAAAGGCTGAAGTTCAACCAATTTATTGGGGAGGAGCCTCAGTATTGAGTCCCTGCAATTGTGATAAAATCTTTGATTTTTGTTCTGAAAGACTTTTCACCCGTCGCGTATTGCGATCGAACCGGAGGGACATTCCTAAGTGATCCCAATAAACATACAAACGAAGAAGCAACATCACAGTATTGGTAGCTGCAATGGCAATGGACAACGTCTCCTACAGGTAAGTAAACTCAATGGATTCAGAATAACTAACACTTATTACAAACACCGCGACATACATAAGTACACACGGGTTTCACCAGATGGGCTGCATAAGAATGTCATAGATAATATGGGGTTTTCCAAAAGGGACTTTATGATGTTGTTTTGTAATAAAGAGGAAAACACATGGAATATATCTGATTTGTTTATTGTAAATTAAAGTTTCATCGATTACAACTAAACATGAAAGATGATGTCATTTAAATGTCCACCACGGCTACCTTTACAGCCATCGATACGAATATCATAATTTTGTAAGATATTCTCAATCATTGAGGCATTAATTTCTCTTATGACTGCTCGGATGTTATCTTTTAAGTCTGGTATATTATTTGAGTTGTTGACGTAAACTTTACTTTTCGAATAGCCCCAAAGAAAAAAACCAATGGTGTTAAGTCGCAAGATCTTGGCGGCCGATTCACATCTCCATTTCGCGAAATTACACGTCCAGGGTATTTCGTGCGTAATAACTGTATGTTCGCTCGTGTTGTATGGCTCCTAGCACCATCTTGTTGAAAATAAACATCAGAAATGTCAATTCCATCAATTTGAAGCCACAAAAATTCTGTAATCATCGCATTATAACGCTCTGCATTCACCGTAACAGCACTGCCACGATCATTTTCAAAGAAAAATGGGCCAATGATTCCTCCAGACCACAAACCACACCAAGCCGTACATTTTTGTGCATGAAGTGATTGTTCGTAAATAAATCGAGGATTTCCTTCTCCCCAAAGTCGACAATTCTGTTTATTGACACTTCCATTTAACGTGATATTGTTCAGTAGGCCGATTGAACGCGCCGAAAAAATCACGAATTTTGCGATGTGTTTCTTTTACTGAACATCTATTTCCATAATAAGAGGGGCAGGGGTGGCTCAGTCGGTAGCGCGTCAGTCTCGTAATCGGTAGTTCCCAGGTTCGAGTCCCAGCTGGGTCAGCGTTGAGATTTATCTCCGCAAAATTCCCCGCCCTGTCCACAGTCAGTAGGGGACACCGAAGGGCTTGGAAAGACCGCTAAGGCTTGTAGCCTTAGCGGTCTTTGTTGGTAAGGCTTGTAGCAATTGGTTTAGCATTACTTCTGGTGTTCGACAAGGGTGCATTTTGTCTCCTTTTCTCTTTAGCTTGGTTATTGATTATGTTATGCGAAATTCATTGCAAGGGAAAGATTTTGGCCTTAAATGGACTGGAGATACGAAAATTTCTGACTTAGATTATGCTGATGATTTAGCCCTTTTGGCAAATGATGTTGATGAGATGAACTCTTTCATTCGAGCTGTTGATGAAACTGGTAGTAACAGAGAGAAAACTAAAGTGATGAAAATTGGTCAGGCAGGCTGTGATTCAGTTAATCTGAATGGTTGCAATCTTGAACAGATGTCACAGTTTAATTATCTTGGGAGGTATGTAACATATGCTGGTGATGTGCGGCATGAGATTAACAGGCGAATAGGGATTGCCTCTGGAATTTTTAGGAATCTATGGAGAATATGGAGAAATAGGCTTATACATCTAAAGACTAAAATTAGGCTCTATAATAGTTTAATAATTTCTAGGGTTAGTTAAGGTAGTGAAACTTCGATACTTTGTAAACAAGATAACAGAAACTTGATGCTTTTGATTCTAGATGCTTACGCAGTATCTTGGGCATTCGGTGGTTCAACTTTGTAACTAATGATGAGGTTAGGCAAAGAATTCGGCAACCTCCTTTAAGCAGCATATTGTGCAGAGACTGACTTGGTTTGGCCATGTTGCCCGTATGGATAATTATAAATTGGCGAATAGGGTTATGAACAGTGTGCCTAAAGGCCTCAGAAAGAGGGTGTTGGGTTGTTTTGGGTTGTTTTACCTGTGAGCGGCACTTTTTTGCACACCATGGGCTATAGCGCGCCAGGCTCGTAATCTGTAGTTCCCAGGTTCGAGTCCCAGCTGGGTCAGCGTTGAGATTTATCTCCGCAAAATTCCCCGCCCTGCCCACGGTCAGTAGGGGACACCGATGGGCTTGGAAAGGCCGCCGTCCGTCGGATGGGACGTTAAGCCGTGGCCCCGTGTGCGGGAGAGCCATACCCTGTGCACGTTAAAGAACACGCTGGATGGCCTTGACGGGAGGCTACCATCTGTCTCCCAACAGCTGTTCCAGTGGGTCCCCTCCCCCAACCTTCTCTGAGCCTTCGGGGTCCATGTGACCTGGCCATTTAGCCCATGGTGTGCAAAAAAGTGCCGCTCAGAGGTAAAACAACCCAACAACCCAACACCATGGGCTAAATGGCCAGGTCCCATGGACCCCGAAGGCTCAGAGAAGGTTGGGAGAGGGGACCCACTGGAACAGCTGTTGGGAGACAGATGGTAGCCTCCCGTCAAAGCCATCCAGCGTGTTCTTTAACGTGCACAGGGTAATCCTCTCCCGCACATGGGGCCACGGCTTAACGTCCCATCCGACGGACGGCGGCCTTTCCAAGCTCATCGGTGTCCCCTACTGACTGTGGACAGGGCGGGGAATTTTGCGGAGATAAATCTCAACGCTGACCCAGCTGGGACTCGAACCTGGGAACTACAGATTACGAGCCTGGCGCGCTACCGACTGAGCCACCCCCCAGAAAGAGGGGGAGACCAAAGATGCGGTGGGCTGACAATGTCAAAGAGGACCTTGTTAGCATTGGTGTGCAGTGGCGAGATGCAGCAGATGTAGCTCAGGACAAATATGCTTGGAGAACTAAATTGCGCTGTCTGGTTGAACCTCCGTAGTCCATGGCTGCTTGATGATGATGATGATTAAAAAAATAGCATGAAACGATAACAAACACTTACTGATTTTTTCTTTCAATATAAAATAAACATACCCCCTCAAACAGCTGCTTGCCACAGAGATCTGACAGGAGCCTGTCAGTTCTTACGCCATGGGAAGCCAAAATTGAGCAGTTACGACGGAAATGCAATACAAGATGGCGTAGGTCAGAGTCAGCCTCAAAAACATTTTCTTTCACTCAATCTTATAAGTTTCTAACCGTTAATCAAAAAATTGACAAATAATCATGGAACCTGACTGAAAATCAAGAGTGTTGTCGATGTTGCATCTTCATCATCATCTAGAATCTGATTTACTCTTCGATTTATCATTATCGTAATTAACAGGATCGGTTGAATCGACAGCAAACCAAATTTATTAATTAAATGAAAATAATTTACTAGATATTACATAGAATTCAAAATCAGTATGTGATGGGTTGAAGAAAAGTACGATGGATCCGGGGTCAAATTTTTTTTTATATGATTTAATTGGCGAATAGGGTTATGAACAGTGTGCCTAAAGGCCTCAGAAAGAAGGGGAGACCTAGGATGCGGTGGGCAGACAATGTCAAACAGGACCTTGTTAGAATTGGTGTGCAGTGGCCGGATGCAAGTAGATGTAGCTCAGGATAGACTTGCTTTGAGAACTAAATTGCACGGTCTGGTTGGACCTCCGTAGCCCATGGCTGCTTGAGGATGATGATGATGAACAATCAGCTCCGAAGTACTGAAGTTGCACGATTAGAGAACTTTCTTATTTGGATCCAGAAATGCAAATGCGTGTTATTTGTTTCTCGATGTAAAAATGAATTTTAATTTCTGTCATGACCATTAAGTTTTGAAATTTTTTTTCAGAAGACAAGAATATTGTAAATCTATAAAAAGTGATGAGTTAGCCATAAAATTCTGCATCCATTGACAGATAATACTTTGTGTTCTCTACATATAATTTTTAGCTTTTAATTAATTTCAGAAAAGTAATACTTTGAACGTATGATTTTTGCCAGAACTGTAATAGGAATGTTTTTCCAAAACAAATGATTATGGAATGTGGAAATGTGTTAAAATTAATATTTTAAACGCCAAACTATAAAATGAGAAAATAAGTAGTTCAAAATTCGAAATACTGTTTGTTATAGGTAAGAGAGATCAGTTCCAAGAAACATTTCGACAAGTGGTAAATGGATGTCGTTAGTATATCTTACCTCCAAGGACCAAGCGTGGTTTGAAAGAGGAATCGAACCACTTGCCAACAGATGGCTACAAACAACTGAAAATGATGGTTTACATTTCGCTGAGTAAGATTCATTATTTCTATTGTAATAATCATTTCTCAAGTGGAAGATGAAACGGACAGAGTTATGAATCACCCCAGTAATATAGATGGCACGAGGGTCAACAAATATTGTGTCAGGGGTTGGCTGAGACGGATGATACATTAATCCTTTCACCGATGTGAAACCCTGTGCACCTTAAATGAATGGAAGTTCTTTTAACAGCTAACCTGTGGCTCCCTTTCCGTATCTAATTCTGAGAACGTTTTCGTCATCGAGTGGATTGTGTGAGCGAGAATGTCGCTCGGAACAGAGCACGACAGCGCCACTGTTGTCCCAAAGGAAACTGTGACATCACCCTCTCCTATGACCGATGACCAACGGAGATTAAATAAACAGGAAAAACGGATTTTTCTTTAAGTAAAGCATTACGATGGTGAACGGGGTTTGCGCTGGACAAAACTTTGAAGAGCCAATCTCCTCTAGGGAGCAACATCGAAACCACAAGCATTGCAGTAATTGAGCCTGGTCTTATAAATTTGGCGGCCTTTTTATTTCAATAAAAGTTCTTTTGTTTACCGAGTGATCCTAATGAGTACTAAGTGTAGGCTCTTTTCATTTCAATGGATCAGATATTTATTTTAAATGTTTAAACATGTAGACGAAATAAACAAATATATCATTTAAACATAAAATTTAATAGCAGCAGATTTTTTAGTGGCAGGTATAAAATTATCTCGAGTTTTCCTTTTTCCCATCAGAATCCGATATTCAATTATTCAATCAGAAATCACCTCCCCCCCACCTCACGCCTGTAAGTGGCCTTCAGAGTCTTTAAAGCCCCATCCCATTGGGTAAGGGTGAGGAAAAGAAAAAGTTCCTCTGTATTCGCAACCATCGAAATTTCTCAGCTATCTCTCTTCTGATCGTCTCAAAAATCGATTCCGCAGACGAGGCCAAATTCTTTCGAATCGCCATTTCCTTTTAGAACCGAATACGTCGCTTCGGCAATAGGAGAAATGACGTCATGCATTTTCAAGTGGCTCCATTTCCGTTGATAACTTCCATCGAATGAGCACGAAGCGAACGCGCCGCTCGGACACTTCGCAGTTATCAAGCGTCATTTCCACCCACCAAGAATCGCCTTCTGCTCATCCAAGTAAGTTCTTCCGTTTCATTCTCTCTTAACGCAGACGATTCGGTTCCTTCCTAACCAAGGGCAGAAGGTCCTAATGACCTTCTGCCCTTGGAAGCTCGCTCGTTGTACCCATTCAATTTCCACTCTCCAACAAATGAAAAGACGACGACGACCAGCTGTCCTTGCTGCTGTCGCTTTTCGGCTCGGTTGGTTTACCTCCGAGAGGCTCATATTTTGCACACAGTGGGTTAAATGAGCAGGGCTCTAAGACCGAAGAGCTGGGTTGGGAGCTTCCTCGACAGCTGAGAGAAGGGGATGGCAAGCCGATAGCACCCCAGGCTCGTCATCTGCAGTTCCCAGGTTCGAGTCCCAGCTGGGCTAGCGCTCAGATTGATCTCCGCAAAACTCCCCGCTCTGCCGTCGGTCAATAGGAGATACTGATGGGCTTGGAAAGGCCGTCTGCTGCTGACGTTAAGCCACGGTCCCCGTGTGCGTGAGAGCCATACCCTGTGCAGGTTAAAGAACACGCTGATGGCCTTGATGGGAGGCTGCCATCTGTCTCATCCAGTGGGTTCCCCTTCCCTCGACCTTCTCTGAGTCCTTGTGACTTGACTATTTAGCCCATTGTGTGCAGAAAAGGGTTCAGAGGTGAAACAATCCAACTTAAGAGCTGTTAGGAGAGAAATGGTATCTTCCCATCGAGGCCATCCAACGTGTTCCTTAAAGTGCACAGAGCTCTGCCCATCCGACGGACGATGGCCTTTCCAAGTGCTTCGGCGGCACCTTTCTCATCGAGGGCAGCAGATCGAACCTCATAACTAGAGATTACAAGCCTGGCGCGCTACCAACCGCCTCTAGCTTCTGTTGCAAATGAGCCACGAATGTTTCGACCTAGCGTCCTATCTTAGAGTGTGTGTTGGGGTGTAACGTTTATAGTGACCTTACCGTGCCAATCTCTAAACGATCCTGCCATCCTCGCGGCGTTACTTACGCCACTCTGTAGTATTTTCTGGCTTTACTGCGCCACTTCTAAAACCGATTGTCCTTTTCTTTCATGCGACCGCCAATTTCTGCATTTATCTCGCTTTTGTTATTTCCCGCATCATTCTTTGCATATGATGTCGACTCCAGCGGCAGATGTTACAAAAGCAATTCTTTTCAATCGACTGAAAATATTTATTTGTTTCTTCGGGGATATAGAACTCGTCAGCTGGTTAAACGAGTTTCGCTGGCTGATAGCTATTCCTCAGTTCTTTGCATTCGAGCTCTTTCAACTTTTCTGCCGTCTCGTCTCTTTTAGAACTAATTAGAGTTTTGCGAAGTCTTGTGCAGTTATGGCAGAAGTCTGTTGCCGATCTTAGAGCAATCCAATTTGCTGTGATGTGGGGTGTAAAGATACCATCAGCGAGCCAGAATCGGTTTAACGGAAGGAAATATTGAGCTCCTTCCGGAAGGAAAATCAAGAGAAGGAAATATTAAGAGGTTGACAAAGGAGAGGAAAAAGAGGTGTCGAAGCATTCCGAAAGCAGCAGAGAATGTCAGGACGCGATCCTTTTAAGCGATAAGGAATACGATAGAGGAATAGGAACTTAACAAAGATTAAGAAGGTCAAATTGAGTTCCAAAAATCAAGTATTGAAGATTTGTCATCCATTACACAAATCAATTGATTCATCAAGGAGAAAATTTATGCAAATGCGTAGCTATGGAAGGGGGGGGGGGGCGATGCTTCACTCCCAAAGGAAATCGTGGATGGCATAATATATGTGAATTGGTAAAACTCGAAGCGACTTGGCAAAATCCAAGTGAGTTGTGAAAATTGAGATCCTTTTGTCACAATAAGTAGAGTTGTGAAAATCGATCTCAGTTGGCACAAAGCTTTGTTGTCCCATTGCCATAAGTGCGAAACGCCACTTTGGTCGATCATCGACTCTCATCCGTCTTTCTTGCAGCCGAGTAGTTACATAACTGCTCAAAAAGGCGCTCCTCATTTCTGGCTCCAGGCAGACTAGGATTGCTCTAACGAAACTAGGCAAATTAAAAAAGAAATAAATACCTCCTCAAGCAGCTGCTTGCCACAGAGGACTCGACAGGAGCCTGTCAGTTTATATCCCATAGTAGAAGATCTGAGAGGATGGCAGGACCTCAGCAGAAAAAACGACACAGATCCGGCACTTAGCCGGGGCACGAACCCAGGTCCTTAGAGCAGTAGCCAAGCGCGCTAACCTGCTACGGGGCAAAAATAAGAGAGGTCCTAAAATACAAAAATTAAATGTATACATCTTACAGAAAGGTGATACCACCATAAAAAGCTAAATGACGAAATAATCTTTGATCATGCAAACCTAGTTGACGATTTATCGTTCCGTCAGAGGTTTCGCAATTATAAATTAGTTGTTTTCACAAATTGACCATTCTGGAAAACCAAATATCTGTGGAAATGGCCAAGGCCCGCGTCAGAGCTCCTATAGCCAAGTCAAAATGCACGAAGCCATCCATACACGTTCTTGTTTAGTCAACCTCTAAGTTGTGAAAGGTAGGGGTGGGCGGCCACGCAGAGGGAAAACTGAAAATACCGCGAAAAATTAGAATTTTCTTGCCGAGGAAATATCAGAAACGATCTTGGATTCCGAAAACCAGGCTCGTAACCTGCATTTCTCAGGTTCGCGTCCCAGCTGGGCAAGTGTAGAGACTTCTCTCTGCCAATGTCCTCGCCCTGACCACAGTGAATAGAGGTCACTGTTGAGCTTGTAAAGACTGCCCTCCGTCGGATGGAACATTAAGCCCTGGACCCGTGTTTGAGAGAGCACACCCCACGCACGTTAAAGAACACGTTGGATGGCCTTGAGGGGAGTGTGACACAATTTTCCCAACAGCTATCCAGTGGGTCCCCTCTCCCAATCATCCACGAACCCTCGAGAACTTGGAATTCGGACATTAGTCCCAACTGTTTGATCTTGTGGTAGCGATATTCATTTTTCTATATTAAAAAAACCAACTCGAAACTCCCCCTTCAAAACGGTCGGCACAATTCAATTACAAAGTTACAGTATCAATTCAGACCTTATCGCTACCAAATCGTATCGGCAATAACTCCTTGGCACGCCTCAAAATTCAAAAGTCTCCACTTTCCTGCTTTGAATGAACATAGAGAATTAGAAAACTTTAGTGTAATGCAGATGATCTCTTTGACAGGTTCCTTCGTCGTAGCTCTAATGTCAGTTTTCCTTTTTCCGTCAATCAGCAGACGACAGTGACAAGTGGTGCCATCCATCAGATGTAGTACTTTCCTCTATAGTGGATGGCATCACTCCACCACATTTCCACCTTAATCGTACGGGTGTCCGACAAGGGGGGGGGGGGGCTCCGTGATATTGGGCAATATTTAGTGATGTCTGAACCCGTACCTGATAGTCTCGTTGTTCTTCTCCTAAAGATTTAAAGGGACTGTTGGCTGATCCGAAGCAAAAGCATTCCTAGTATCTGATTAAAGTGCAGAGGCGGGTTAAAGGAAGGCCTTTTAATTCTGCATATAACCTTTCCATGAAAATGTTGTTGACCTCTGATACGAGCCATATTAAGTCTTTAAATGAAAACAATTCTGTAAAAAGATATTTGGGTCATAAAGATAAAAAAGTTTGGAGACTATTGCTGTTCTATAATGACTTATTGATCCATGAATAACCCCAATACAAGACTTGGAAATTATTTGAGATTGCCCAGGTTTAAGAACTGCAATCAGTGAAAAATCCCTGAACTTTTTGGGCGCTAAATTATTGACAAGTCTGTCAAACATTGTACCATTAATCAGCCACAAAAAAACTTTTAAACTCTAATTTTATATTTCCTTACAATTCAGTCGTATGATTCAGTTTGAATAATATTTATGTGCTTTAACTTATTGAGATCGAGTTTATTTACTTGTAAATATTCTTTCAATGTCGACACTTAAAATGCAATTGTCTTATTTATCACGTGTTTTTTTTGCCTAGCATTACTCAGCTGAAAGAACGTTGTACTGTAATGTATGCATGGCATAAACTATATGTTTATGAAAAATTCAATCAATGAAGTCATAAGGCTGGCGAAGATTGTTTGCTTTTCCCCCAAAAGAATGCAAAGCTTCAAAGTCTTGACCTTGGCTTGTAGAATTTCTCCACAGTTACCTCTTCTATCAACGATTTCCATGCATTCTCTGTTCCTTATTCCTTATTATTGCACAGAAAATATTGGATTTTATTAATTCAAATTTGCTCTGTTATATCAAGTTGCTTCGATGTAGGTGTGGCTATAATATCACATTAAAAAACCTCGAATACACTAATCGTTTTCACTTTTTTTTAAGTGTAATATTATTAAAAAGATATAGTGAATAAAATATACAACATTAACTTTAAAAATTATGTACATTACCTAAAGCATATATGAATAAATGTGTACAGATAAGGTCTCCAAAAAATATTTCGCTATACGCAATTTCTCCTATCGATAAGTTTCCCCTCGATTAAAGTTATCTGAAAGGTAAAATTTAGATCATAATAGGGCATAGTAAAATAAGACCAAAGGGTGCAATAAATATTTATTAAACTCCGATATTTTATGTACAACCCACACGAACTCAATGACCAATTATTAAACTCGCACGATAAGTGACGCATTTCGTATTATATTCAGCCTATGCAGTGACGTTCAGCAAAGTTATGTACATTCTACGTATATCATTGTAAAAGATTATTTCTGTTTAAAACGCAACATTACGAATGGTAAACAAAACATTTTTCTATGGTTCAGCTAGTGAATGTTGAATATCTTCCTTTTACCAAAAATTCTTAACTTGAACCTTCGTACATCGAAGGATATTTGTATGTAATAACAATAATCAAGTTTATATCAAATAATTAAACTTGATATAAATTATTAAAGTTAAATTATTAATGAAAATTGATATAAATTAATTCTTATGTTTTATTATTATATTGATAATTAATGATGTTGTAATAATAAAAAATAAATATCCCTTCAAGCAGCTGCTTGCCACAGAGTTCTGACAGGAGTCTGTCAGTTTAATACGCCCTAGTAGAGGGTCTGTGAGGATCGCGGGGCATCAGCAGACCCGGGACTAGATCAGTAGCCAAGCGCGCTGACCACTCGGCCAAGGGACGGTTAATCAGCGAGTCATAGAGACATAATTAAATATATCTACAAATACTTATTTTCTCAGTTGATAAAATTTGTTTCCCAAGTTGGAAAATTTTCGCTCTCCTTCCACTTTCTAGTCCCTTCGCTACCCCTCCTGATTAGGAGACGAAAAGCGAACACGAAATACGTACGTAGGCAGCGAAATAACATAGAAGACAGGAACTGAACGATTACACATAACTGCCTTTACATCATTTCCTTTCAGTTTTCGGAAATCTGATTTCAACAAGGAATATACGACAAAATACACAGAAAGCGTCCTCTCATGCCAACAGCTAAAGCTGCAATATTACAACACATTCTGGCAATCAGAAAGATTTGCAAACAACACCCTCAAATGCTTGGCAAAAAACAATATTTCGGGGATCGGCATTTCCCTGTCTTTAGGGGAATACTGCGATAACTTCCCACACAGTAAAATGAGAATTTTTTTTAGTCTTTTAACTTCGCATTGATACTTATATTAAACTGATTCCATTTTACTACAACGAAGAAATTAGTACCCGAGCCATTCCATCTGAAATCAGGTAAGTGGTGTCATGTGACCTTAGCGGGTTCTACTGGGGAAAAAAAATCAAATATATGTGAGACTACTTTTAGTAAAAACGTCGGAAGAGCATCTGCTTTTCATAAAAAAAATTTTTTCTCAAAAGTGACCGCTCGAAAATAATGAGTCTAAAACGGCATGTGCTGTATTCCTAATATTTCAATAAGTATCTGTTGAATCTTTTTCATTTATTTTTTATTTGAAAGACCATATCAGACCCCTACACCGGAAAATTATTTATAGTTCTTTTATCGGTAAGAGAAAATTTATGAGAAATAGCCAAAATACGATTAAAATAAATTTTTCGTCGATTCCTTGTTCATGTTAACTGTTCAAATTCTCGTAACAACCTTAGAAAAAAACTATACTATTTGGTAGTTAACGCAGTCATCTCTCCATACAAAAAGTTGCGCTTTAATATTAATGCTCCAAAATAATTTGGAAACATTAAAAGTATGAGAAAACTTAAAAAGTGGCATATTTCACAAATCATTTAAGAAAAACTAACCATATTTAAGAAATATGAAACTTTTGTAAATTGTTTACAATAACCCGAGTTAAATAACTGTGAAAAGAAACTTTGATGTATTGTGGTTTAACAATACGTTTTTGGAGTATATGGTAGAGTTACGATTTACGAATGTTACTCAATTGGAAGTGATGATGCATAGAACCACCCAGGCCTACCACCTAATGTCCTACCCCGCCTTCTCGTGGTGCAGGCCGTTAGTACCTTTCAAAAGAGATACTCTCTTGTGGAAGAGAACGGAAGTGCAGGGCTGCCATGATCAGTGTCGTCGATTGATCTGGACAACTATGCCAACTTTTCTTCTTTTTTCGCCACTCTGCTGAGGAGTGGTCAAACACACAGGATCCTGGGGATGAACATATATCCTACTGGACTGGAATAAAGCTCCGAGCTTGATTAGGGATCCTGAATTTGCTGCACTGGTAAGCTTCTGCGGAGGGAAAATCTTCTGCTGTGTTTTCTGGGTTTTTTTGTGGGTTGACAGCCCCAAGTGAAGGATATATTTTATCAGCTGGTGAATAATCCTGAGCAGAAGTCATCGCAGGCACACTTGCTTCTACGGGTATCGTCAAATTCTACATTGGAGGAATCTTTCAGCGTAGATGGCTTCACAGTTTAGTAATGAGGAACGGGTCTTTGCCATGCCAGAGATATTAGGGGGCTGTTTGATATTGTCGGAATTCCTTCTCTCAATAAACATAAGTTCTTTAAACATCCCACTAATCTCCACAGGTAGTTGGAATATGAGGAAACTGCACAGAGAATATTTTTTGATGTCCTCACACAACAATTCCACCATTATAACTTGGATATTCTCGGTTTGCAAGAGACCAGATGGACAGATAAAGGTCAGATTTTTAAAAATATTCTTAAGTGTCCCTTTTCATGGAGGAAAGATGATCACCAAGGCGTAGGTTTCCTTCGCAACAGACACGCTAGTGATGCTCCTCTAGGATATGAGTGGATTAATGAAAGGTTTCTTACAACAAATTTTCAGACAAGCGTTAAAGACTTGAATGTTATCTGCTGTTATGTCCCCACTAGGATGCCGATGAGGATGAGGATAGGTTTTACGGACAACTTCAGGATATTTTGAATTCTGTCAAGAAAGGAGATATTACCCTTGTTCTAGGTGACTTCAATGCCAAAGTTGGTACCGACTCTGACCTTTGGGGAGGGGTGATAGGCCCTTTTGGTATTGGTAGCTGCAATGGCAATGGGAAACGTCTCCTACAGGTAAGTAAACTCAATGGTTTCAGAATAACTAACACTTATTACAAACACCTTGACATACTTACGTACACATGGGTTTCACCTGATGGGCTGCATAAGAATATGATTGATTATATATTAATTAACAGCAAATGGGCTAGTTCTGTTAGGAATACCAGGGCATATAGGGGAGCTGAAATTGGATCTGACCATTACCTTGTTAAAAGAGTCTTGCAACTTAAACTTAAAAAGTGTTGTGCTAGGATTAAAAAATTTACTTTTAATACTGAAGCTCTGAAATATCCAGTTATAGCCAAAGCTTACCATGATAGGTTACTTAGTCATTATGACAGTCATAGTATGCTTACTACTGAAGTTGAGGAAGAATGGGATCATTTTAAACAGGCTATTTTGTACACTAACAGTACTCTTTTAGGAAAAAAGGAGCAGAAGAGACAGAATTATCTGAGCGATAAGGCACTTGAGCTTATTTCGGAAAGAAAGAACTGCAGGAATGTCTTTAATCAATACCCTACTAGTCCTAATAGAAAGCATTACAGAGAACTTAATAAACGTGTAAAAGATCAGTTAGCTGCTGATAAGAATCTTTGGCTTGATGGTTTGGCTGACAAAGCCGAGGAAGCAGTTAGACAGCACAACAGCAGAGAGCTGTACCAGATAGTTAATGTTTTGTGTATAAAGGGATTGAAGGTATACAGGGATTGAAGGATAACAGGTATACAGGGATTGAAGGATAAACAAGGTAAGGTTATAGAAGGTGAGGATTTTGTCATGGCTAGGTGGGCTGAGCATTTCAGTGATGTTCTAAACAATGTAGTTAGTTTTACCCCCATTGTTTGTAATGATGATAGATGCATTATTTGATTTAATGTTGGCCCTAAAACACAGTCTGAAAATACTTTGGTTATTTCTAAACTTAAACTTCATAAATCCCCAGGGGTAGATATAATTACTACGAAAATGCTTAGAGATGGGAATGCTTTGGTTACCACGTGGATGACTGAAATTTTGAATATCTTTTCTGATAATGGCATTTTTCTTAAGGGTTTTACTAGAGCTGTTTTTATCTCTATTTTTAAAAATGGTGATCGCTGTTCTTGTGATAATGTTAGTGGGGGGGGGGAAAGAAATATAATCGTTCTTCTCCCTCTAAATAAGTTTGCATATCTCTAATCTAACAGACATTGCGTTGTCTTATTAAGAGTTTGTTGGTCGTAGATATTTCTTTCTAATGTCAATCAGATAGATGACTCTGACCAGCAAAATGAGGCAAACTATTTCTCAATCATAAAAGATAACCATTTAAGAGTTGATGCTTTTCAGAACATGAATACATTTTTCTACCCTGAACTGGAGCTCATGCTTGCTCGTACAAATTAAATGGATTATTTTCATAACAAGCAATCAAAGTCATCAGGGACTTTTTATTTAACCCACGCCGGGCGACTTCGCGATCTGCAATTGCTGCTATTGTCCTTTTTTAAATACAGAGCTGACTTGAACTGATGCGCGAACTTTATAGTTTATGAAAGAAAATAGAGTTGATTCATACTTTTTATCACTTCTACGCTCTCGGCAGATTGAAGCAGCATCACGGAATTCGGAGACAGGCAAACTATTGTCTTTAACAGGGACTTTGCTTGCGTCGATTGCAGCGTCGTGGTCCCGTGCAGTGACACTCGGAGGGATGACGTGGAACATCACACGGCAGCAAGCACGAAAGATCACCGGCGGTGAGATGAATATCTTTCTGATCAGCAGGGAAAGTTTTTCAAGCTAAAATGTCCGCGGCGGCGTTATTTCGAGGGCACAACCATTATAGATCAGCACAGTTGTTCAATAACTGGGTTTTTGAAGATCGTTCAAACACAGTTTTTCGAGATGAAGTCCTTCTGAGAACTCGCTGCACATCTCTAAAGTGAGAGGTTATCGCCCAGCATTCGAACTGTAGCTTTTAAGGGGCGAAAGCAGGGCGAAACATCTGCCTACTTTTCATCCGCTCCGAAGCTGACTGTCTTCCAGCTCGCTCTCCTTATATCTGACTCTTTCAAAAGGAAAAGTGGTCTCTTTTCGACGTCGGGTTCATTGTTGGCCCTCCCTCTTTCTCATTGGTCGCCCCCGGGTCACGTTGTCTTCTACTTCTATTCATGAATTTTGTTTTCTTTCCTGTGCTTATTGTTCCCAGAAATAGTGTGGGAAGCCATTAAGGGGCTACCTGGACACCAGGGGGCGGTCGGTGTCTTGCTTCTCCCGTCCACTGATGGGGGGGACGTTTCGACGGGCCTCGCCCCACAGGAAATCCGTGCGACGCGAACCATAGCTCAGAGTGGCGGCGAGCTCCGTCGAAGTACGGATGCGTCTACAGTTTTACGGACCGTTCACATTGTTTCTTTGGGAGAGCGATGCACTTAACGGCACATTGGTGGGGTGGAGCAAATCCACGGATGTCCTTAAGTGTCCCTCTTGGGACAAGAAATTGGTCGCGCTTCTGCAGCCTCCTCTCCCTAGGAACGAAAGCGACTCGCCAAGGTCATGCGACGCACGCGCTGATGAAATTCGTAGTTTTTGAAGAAATATGTTTCACAAGTTATGAACAGATTGTGATCTGTTCATAACAATAACTATAGGGGTATCAGCCTGCTTTCTGCTCCAGGTAAAGTTCTTTGCATGATTGTGCTTAATAGAATTAAGAATTGGGTTGATAGACAATTGTTTGATGAGCAATGTTGATTCAGAAATGCTAGGGGATGTGTAGATAAGATTTTTTTACTTAGGCAGATTCTTGAGAAATGTTTAGAGTTTCAGAAATCTTTGTTTGCTAGCTTTGTTGATTTCAAAAAGGCTTTCGACTCTGTTGATCGCCATAATTTGTGGTTGGTTGTGAGTTCATATGGTATACCTGACAAGTTAGTTAACATAATGAAAGCTCTCTATAATAACACTGAGTCGTATGTGAGAGTTGGTAAGGCTTGTAGCAATTAGTTTAGCATTACTTCTGGTGTTCGACAAGGGTGCATTTTGTCTCCTTTTCTCTTTAGCTTGGTTATTGATTATGTTATGCGAAATTCACTTCAAGGGAAAGATTTTGGCCTTAAATGGGCTGGAGATAAGAAAATTTCTGATTTAGATTATGCTGATGATTTAGCCCTTTTGGCAAATGATGTTGATGAGATGAACTCTTTCATTAGAGCTGTTAATGAAACTGGTAGTAGAGTAGGTTTGGTTATAAACAGAGAGAAAACTAAAGTGATGAAAATTGGTCAGGCAGGCTGTGATTCAGTTCATCTGAATGGTTGCAGTCTTGAGCAGGTGTCACAGTTTAATTATCTTGGTAGCTATGTAACAGATAATGGTGATGTGCGGCATGAGATTAACAGACGAATAGGGATTGCTGCCGGGACTTTTAAGAATCTATGGAGAGTGTGGAGAAATAGGCGTATACACCTAAAGACTAAAATTAGACTGTATAACAGTTTGGTTTTTTCTAGGGTTAGTTATGGTAGTGAAACTTGGACACTTTGTAAACAAGATAACAGGAAACTAGATGCTTTTGATTCCAGATGCTTACGCAGTATCTTGGGCATTAGGTGGTTCAACTTTGTAACTAATGATGAGGTTAGGCAAAGGAGTTTGCAACCTCCTTTAAGCAGCATATTGTGCAGAGAGAGACTCCGCTGGTTTGGCCATGTTGCCCGTATGAATAATTATAGATTGGCGAATAGGGTTATGAACAGTGTGCCTAGAGGCCTCAGAAAGAGGGGAAGACCTAGGATGCGGTGGGCAGACAATGTCAAACAGGACCTTATTAGAATTAGTGTGCAGTGGACAGATACAGCAGATGTAGCTCAGGACAGATGTGTTTGGAGAACTAAATTGCATAATCTGTTTGGATCCCCTTAGCCCATGGCTGCTTGAGGATGATGATGATGATGATGAGAAGTATTAATTTTGTCAGTTGGCTAAATTGTATTTCGCAGTTGAAAAATTTTGCTTCTCCCCATTATAGTCCCTTCACTGCGCCCCTGAATTTATGATAATAATTAAAGAAATTACAAAGGACATGAAGATGATAATACTCAGAAATGAAAATGGATAATGGCGTTATGAAAAGAGATATTGCTGAAATAGGAAAATCTGTAAAATTCAACCATAAATCATTAGCTCCCTCTCTGCGAGCTGCTATCCGCATTGAGGGGACCACTCTCTGAAGGGTTCACTTGTTCGGGTACCTTCAGAGGGTCCTAAACGCACGCGCGCCCGCGTGTAACTTTTATTGTATAACTGAAAGATGCGGAGGCAACAATCAACTGGATAAAAAAGTTAAGACAAAAAATGGTCAATATGATCAGTTGAAAAATTTCAAGGAGTAAAATATTTAAAAATGAACAACTTGCTAAGCAAATCAAACATCTTCTTTATCTAGCAGAATAATTTAAAACGAAAAATAATTTTCAATATGTTTGGATAAAAGTAGGAAAGACGTTGATTAGGAAATTTACAAATGCCAGAATTATAAGAATAAAGGAGGAAGCAGATTCGTTTGCAATTCGATTCTTCTGCAGAGGTTCTGTCTACAATGAAAGGAATATCTTTAAAAATTAAACGAATTGTTTAATTACATGTACTAGGAGTCTAAAGTAACTAATAGTGGGAATATTGGCTTCACTGGTGAACTCTATAAACTTGTATTGATTATGATAGAGAGAGAGCTGTGACTTTCCCGTACAGATTTTTGGGTTATTTTACCTGAGTGGCCTTTTTGAACACTACGGGCTAAACGACCAGGTCACAAGGACCCTGATGGCTCAGAGATGGTTGGAGGGAGGGGGCCAACTGGGCAGCTATTAGGAGACAGATGGTAGCCTCCCGTCAAGGTCATCCAGCGGTTTCTTTAATGTGCAGAGAGCACTGCTGTGCCGCGCATTCCCATCCCACAGACGGAGCCCTTTCCAATCCCATCGGTGTCCTCTATTGACTGAGAGCAAGGTGAGGAGTTTTGCGGCGATAAATCTCAACACTGGCCCAGCTGGGACTCGAATCTGGGAACTAAATTTTACGAACATGGCGCGCTACCGATTGAGCCAGTCCTTCCCCTCCTATATAATAAATCAGATGAATTAATATTAACAGTCGGGAAGCTAACAGTATATATTTATAAATACAACCATTTTTTTTCTCAAAATTCATCTGATATTTACACCGAATGGCCAAGATATTAGGACCAACGCGTCTTTATGCAAATCGAAGCAACTGCAGATAAAGGAAGGCGCGTGTGAAGGTCATGAACGGTATAAATAACACCTGATACTGAGCTCTGCTAATTAGTGTTATTCTTGTTCTTCAGATGGGAAAAGCAGCAGACTTAAGTGAGTTTGAGAAAGGTTAAATTGTAATGGTCAGACGACTGGATCAGAGCATTTCCGAGACGGCAAGGCTTGTGGGGTGCTCACCGTCAGCCGTGGTTAGCACCTTTAAAAAGTGGTCCGAGGAGAGCAAAACCACGAACCGCCGGTATGATGTGGGTCGACCACAGCTCATCGAGGCTAGAGGTGAGCGAAGGCTATCCCGTATGAGACGACAGCTGATTTTCAGGATTCATCTTCTGACATCCTCAGGGATTGTTGAATCTCAGGGTCAGCAATAGCATCAATAAATCGTAATTGAGCTAGGTTATCTTGAATTTTGCAGTTGCTATAAGAACAATCTAGCTAAGCCCTCAATATCACTAGCAAGTTCTTGCAAAGTTTCACCACTCTTCTGCATACGATGTGTAAATTGTGTCATATAGTATTGTTTTAAATAACTATCACCAAATCTGAGTTCTAATGCAGGTACCAAACTTTGATAATGAAGTTGTTTTTCTTCTGCAACAGACTGTAAAACTTCCGCAGCAGAATTTCTTAAGGAAGCTGCAAGAAAACTTCTGAAATTCATTCCACTCATTAGCTCGAGTGATGACTTCAAACTGTGTCCTAAATATTGTCCAAGATGACTGACCATCATACACTGCTGGCCAATAAAAGTGCAACACCAGGAAGAACTCGTCATATTGTCCCGAAATATGCAAGATGGGTAGCCCATGGAAGAACATTTAAATGATTCAAAGCGCAGCACATGTGCACATCACGTGTGACAGTAACGCCCTCTGGAAGTGATATAAGAGGTGATTACAAAGAGCTGGTGTAAAGCATTGGAATTGTGTTTGCTCGAAGTTTTTGCACACTAAAGGATGAAGTATGCCCCTTCAAGGAACACAGCATCCATACGACCAGGTTTCAGACTTTGATCGGGGGAGAATTGTGCGATTATGGGAAGGCGGAATATCGTGCCGAGACATCGGTGCACGTGTTGAACAGAATGCTGCCACAGTGATGTGAATATGGCGAGGAATAATATAGAAGAGGAACGAACTCACCAACGTGAGGGATTTCAACGGCCCTGTCACACAAACGAACGAGAAGACAGACATCTCGTGTGCATGGCTATGAATGATCGTACATCCACATCAAACACCATAGCTCAACAGTTAGGTGTGTTGCACATCAACCAGTTTCCGCACATACGACGGGGCTGGGGTGGCTCAGTCGGTAGTGCGCCAGGCTCATAATCTGCAGTTCCAAGGTTCGAGTCCCAGCTGGTCAGCGTTGAGATTAAACTCCACAACATTCCCCGCCCTGCACATGGTCAGTAGGAGACACTGATGAACTTGGAGAGGATGCCGTCCGTCGGATGGGATGTTAAGCCGTGGCCCCGTATACAGGATACCCCGTATACCCTGTGCACAATAAAGAACATGCTGGATGGCCTTGACAGGAGGTTACCATCTGTCTCCCAACAGCTGTTCCAGTGGGTCCCCTCCCCCAACCTTCTCTGACCTTCGGGGTCCATGTGACCTGGCCAATTAGCCCATGGTGTGCAGAAAGTGTCGCTCAGAGGTAAAACAACCCAACCGCACACACAGTTCAATTTTGTCTGCAACATCGGGGCATCTTTGCTAGGCAGCCATTGCTTTGGCAACCAGTGACTCTACAACACAGGTGTATGCGACTGCAATGGTGCCAAGAATGTTGCACATGGATGTGCGAATGGCATCGCATCGTCTTTTCAGACGAATCTCGCTTCAGCATGCAGAACCATGATGGACGAATCCGTATCTGGTGGTACCGTGGCGACAGGGTCAGTGAGACGTGCATGATGCCATACAAGTTCACCCCTGGTGGTGCCATTGGACTCACGCATGCACCTCGTACACATTACCAGTACTTTGAACAGCCAGCATTACATCACAGAGGTGTTGGAGCCTGTGGTCTTACCTTATATTCAGGGGTTCTCTGCTGTCATTTACCAACAGTACAATGCCCGACCACATATGGCATGCATCGTCCAACAATTCTTGGATAGCCACCATGCGACACTTCTGCCTTGGCTTGCACGTTCACCTGATCTGTCCCCAATTGAACATGCGTGGTTTATGATCTCAAAACGACTAGCACACCAGCAGCTGCTACAACAGATAAACTTTGGCTACGTATTGAAACTGCATGAACTGACATTCTCCACAAACATAGACGTGTGTCCTCTCAATGCCGGACCATGTAGCAGCGGTTATTGCCGCTCATGGTGGCTACACAAGATACTGATTTCTTTGTATTCCACTAGTCTAACTGAGTTGCATTTGTAATCATTTGATCCTTGTAACATAAGCTATGTATTCACTAAATATGGCTTTGATGTCTCATGTCTTTGCTGATGTTTCACTTTTAATGGCCAGCAATGTATGTGGAAGGTTTAGTTGTATCTCTTGCGATATGTGTAAAAACATTGTTGTCACTGAAATTACGATTATCATAAGAAGAAGGTAACATTTCATTTCTTAAAATCTGAACTGGCATTCACAATCAGTTTTTACAGTTACAATTTGATGCTTATATCTTAACAGTATCAAGCATTGTGTTAAAATCACAAGTGATTTCATTTACATTACATTTTACTCCATCTATATCATTTCTTACGCTATCAATTTCAACCTTTAGACTATCACACTGTCTGTTCAGTTCGGTCTTAATGTTTTACACTGGTCAGTGATTTCGCTGATTTTTCTGTTCAGATAATTATTCTGATCAGTAATCTTACTAATTTGAGAAGCCAATTCGTTATTTTCAGCTCCCAATTCATTATTTTGTGTAGCCATTTCGGCTTTCAAGTCATTGTTTAGAGAGACGATTTCAGCTTTCAAGTCATCTTTTTGAGAGGCTATTTCAACTTTGAAGTCATCTTTTTGACTGGCTATTTCAGCTCTCAAGCTATCATTTTGAGAGACTATATCAGCTGTCATGTCACCAATTTTGCAATCTATGTTAGTTATTAGTTTCTCTAACTCATCCATACTTCTAGTGAAAGGCATTCAATAACTAATCCCGACATAATGGAATCTCACGGTGTGAGCTCCTGTCCATGGTGATGGAACCACCGTCTTAAGGTTCCGCTGGATCGGGTACCTTCACAGGGTCCTGAACTCTCTTCCACGTGTTTGCCATGCGCCGACATCCGTGTCCCTGAAAAGGAGAATCCTGGCAGTTGCTTGGGGGGTCCCTGTCTTCTCTCCTCAGCTCATGACTGGCGTGGTCCCCTTTGGCCTTCCTGCTATTGGAGATCCGTTGAGGGCTGAGCAGTGGATTCTGCTGACACTGCTATACACTGCTTTGGCCTCTGTTTCAGGCAAACGGGAGGTCCTGAGGTCGCCCCCTCAGGATCAATCGGCTGGTGGACTAGACTTGCTGGGGTCAACAGTGCAGAATGGTGAGTAACCTTGCCCACGTCTCGGCAAGGTTACTTTCTTTCCTCACACTTTATTCTTTTTTAGCTTATTTTCTGCTGTCAGACTCGAGTGAGTTTCTCACATTTCTCTTTTACTTCCACTTTTCTTTATTTGAGAGAGCGTGGCTCACTGGCTCTGTGGGTATGGTGCCCGGACAGCCCTGGCGCCCAGTCGGGCGTCCCCTTATTGGACTCCGTGGTAGGTCTGGAAAACGGGCACTGAACCACAAACAACAACCATGAGTCCCAAAAACGAATCTTTCGGCGAATGCCGCTAAAAGAGCTCAGTACGAGGGCCCGTCTTCTGTGTCTTCATTGTCACTGTCATCTTCGTGTATTTCTCTGTCTCCAAGATTCCTCGTCATCCACTCTATGGGTGATCAGGTTATTGGGGAGTTGTCTACCTTTCTTATTAACAAGGGTTTTAAAGGTCTTGCGGGAGAACTGAAATCTGTCAAGCGCCTAAGATCTGGTGACTTGCAGGTGGAGACTGATGCTCGAAACATTCTGAGCTACTCTTGAATGTCACAGCGATTGGTGGGGTGGCAGTCACCATCACATACCACAAGACGCTTAATTCCTCCCGGTGTGTGATATTCGAATGGGCCCCCTCAAAGTTTCTGAGGAGGAAATCCTCTCAGAGTTTTCATCACAGGGAGTGATAGCAATCCACTGGGTTTTGCAACGTTTTTTTTTTGCCTACGTCCATCAAGGCATGGTACTTACAGTACGAAGTACGGCCGTACATTCCAAATACTCTGCGTTGTCTTCAATGCCAGAGGTTCGGCCATGCCACACAGCATGCCGGGGAAAGCACACCTATGCTTCTTGTGGCAGTCAGGATCATCTTGAACCTGACTGCATGACAAAAGAGGCATGCTGGATAAACTTCAGTGGCGAGCATCTGACATACTCCCGTGACTGTCCAAATATGGCTGTGCAGACGGTTATTGGTGATATGAATCTTTGTTGCCCACAGCGAAGTACCTCCGTATGCAGGTGAAGTGAAGTCAGTGTCCATCAAGACATCAACTCCTGTTTTCATTCCTGCTGAGGCGCCTACCAATTCCACCTGTGGAAGGCCCTTTCCATCCTGACCATAGACAGCCAGATCTTCAAAATCTAAGGGGCCCCCGCCGGGACCTAAAAATAAAATTTTACCCCCTAACATTTGGCAGTCTCTGATCCGTGTCTTTTGGATGACTGTGAAGACATGTACACAGACTGGTCCATATTTCCTAAACTGTCACTGATGACAGTTGAATAAAATCGTAAGTCGTCCGCCAATTCTTCTAAGAACTGAGATAGCCACAGTCGTACAATGGAATTGTCATTGGTTCCAGAGGAATATTGATGACATCAATGTGGCACACAAGCCATCTGAGCGACATCTAAGGGCACACAAGCCCATCTGCTTATGCTTTCAGGAGACGTACTTACAGAGAGCCAATGATCCCATTGTCTGGCACTTCTCTCTCGTTCACTGAGATTGGGATGGAGATGGTCCATCTCGCGGAGTTGTTGCCATCCACATCTTTGTGGGATTTTCATTGACTGTCTGTTCTGTCTACCTACCACATGGATGAATCTTTTTCCGAGATGACCTAGATGACCTCGTATCGCAGCTGCCATCCCCCTTCCTTATCATGGGGGACTTCAATAGGCACAGTCGACTTTGAGGAAGTCCTGACACAAATTGAAGGTGTGGGGTCCTGGAGCAGCACTTTCGCTGCCGTTGACCTCACCATCTGTTCTCCTCGATCCTTCCATTCTTTACATGGGAGGTCTAGGACAATCCTTATGGAAATGATCACTACCCCATAGTGTGGGGGCGGGAGTGGCTCAGTCGGTAGCGCGCCAGGCTCGTAATCTGTAGTTCCCAGGTTCGAGTCCCAGCTCGGTCAGCGTTGAGATTTATCTCCGCAAAAATTCCCCGCCCTGCCCACGGTCAGTAGGGGACACCGATGGGCTTGGAAAGGCCGCCGTCCGTCGGATGGGACGTTAAGCCGTGGCCCCGTGTGCGGGAGAGCCATACCCTGTGCACGTTAAAGAACACACTGGATGGCCTTGACGGGAGGCTACCATCTGTTTCCCAACAGCTGTTCCAGTGGGTCCCCTCCCCCAACCTTCTCTGAGCCTTCGGGGTCCATGTGACCTGGCCATTTAGCCCATGGTGTGCAAAAAAGTGCCGCTCAGAGGTAAAACAACCCAACCCCCATAGTGTGAACCATCTTTTGTGGGGTGACTTCCAGTCCTTCACATGTATCCCGGTGGAGGCTCGATCAGGCTGACTGGAGTGACTTTGAGTTCCTCTCTGAGCTTGATGCTCTCTCTGTCAGCTAGAAGCCTATCAATGTTCAGTGGCGGATGATGATGGACCGCATCGTCCATGCAACGGCCTTTACTATTCCTGAAACCACGACTCGGTTTCCAAGGTTCCTAAAACAGTGGTGGAATCCCGACTGCACTGCAGCTCGTAAGGCTCAGAACAATTCTTGGGGTTGTTTCGAAGATATCTGACATCTCCCCTCTTGAAGCATTCAAACGCACTAGGGCGAAACCGTGTTTCGTTTGGCGCCAGAGCCAGAAGGACTCTTGGATCAAATATACGTCTTCTCTGACGTGCACAACCAGTTCTAAGGTTATGTGGGATAAATTCCGGAAGATGGGTGTAAAGTACACGTCCTACTCATTATCGATCCTGGAGCACAATGGACAGGCAATTGCTGATCCACAAGCAATTGCCGACACTCTGGGGGAGTCATTTTCCTCCATCTCCTCTTTATCTTCATACTCCCTCGAGTTTCCGACCCTGAAGAACCAGCCAAATGCTTTCCACTGTCCTTCTATTCGAATGACCTTGATACCTTACGAAAGTCCATTCACAGTGGAGGAGCTTCGCCATGCTCTGCCCACTTTTCGCGCATCTACTGTCGGGCCAATGTCAATTACGCAATCTTCCATCATCTCTCCCCATTGAGTAAGGATGGGTTGCTCCGGGTTTTCAATCACATTTTCATCGAGGAAGATTTTTCGGACTCCTGGCGGGAGGCCATCGTCTTGGCCTTCCCTAAGCCAGGCAAAGATCCATGATTCCTTCGAATTATCGTTCCAATTGCATTGACGAACTTCATCTGCAAGGTGTTCGAAAGAATGGTAAATACTAGACTGAACTGGTATTTGGAAGATCACGGCCTTCTTTCCAACACCCAGTGTGGCTTTCGCAGGCACAGGTCTACTTTAGATCACCTGATCTATCTCGAATCGGCAATAAGGAATTCGTTTTTACGTAGAGAGCACCTGGTGTCCATTTTCTTTGACATTGAAACAGCGTACGACATGGCGTGGAAATTCGGCATTCTCCGTGACCTCCTAGCTTCAGTTTGTGAGGTCACGTACCGTTCTTCATTGCAAATTTTTCATCGTCTCGTACTTTTCAAATTTGTGTTGCAACACTGTGCCACGGACTTTCCCTCAAGAACAAGGGGCATCACAAGGCTGCGTCATGAGAGTTACGCTTTTCGCTGTCAAGATCAATTCTATTACACAACAAGTTCCTCCAAAAGTTCGCAATGCCCTCTATGTTGACAACTTTAGCATCTTTTCCTCGTCGCCCAGCATGAGGGTCATTGAACGAGAACTGCAAACTGCCCTGAACAATCTCCCGGTTTGGTTGATGGTCAATGGGTTTTGGTTTTCCCCACAAAAGTCCGCTTGCGTGTACTTTTGCTACAAGAGTAATTTTCATCTGGACCTAGAGCTGCAGCCTGGGGGTAACATCATTCCAGTTGTGGCAGAGACCAAGTTTCTCAGTCTCATCTTCGACCGGAAATGACCTGTTTACCATAGATCCAACATCTCAGGTCCAAGTGCACGTGGCATTGAATATCCCAAAAGTTCTCTCCTCCCTCTCTTGGGGGGTGTACTGATTTTCTTCCTCTGCCTCTACTGTGCACTTGTCCTGTCGGGATTCGACACCATCCGAGATTCGATGGTGAAGATGCTGGATCCTTTACACCATCATGCCCCCCATATTTGCATGGAGGCCTTCCACATTTCACAGGTCCAGAGTCTGTACATTGAGGCCAACGAACCATCATTATCTATTCGCTGTCAGCAGTTGTTCCTGCAGTATGCAGCGAAAATGCGATCCCTGCCTGGCCATCCTACTTGGGGCTGCGTTTTCAGTCCCCAGTGCGAAATGTTATATCAGAATCGGCCGAGTGACATTCGTCCTTTCTGTTTGCATGTCCAAGATCACCTGAGAGACAACACCAGTCTCGGTAGCATCTCACAGTCGACAGGACCAGTCACTTCCACCATGGCTCGCTCTTTCCCCTTCCTTTGATTTTTCCCTGTGCAGGATGGCGAAGGCTTTTACACCCGACTGTGTGTTTTGGCACCTCACCTTCTTGCCTGTCTTTACCGATGGCTCGAAGTCCTGCACATCAGTGGGATCGGTCATGGTCTGCTGTGATGTCATAATTGCAGACCAGATCCCACAGGAATGTTCCATTTTCACTGCTGAGTCGCACGCTATCAGCTTGCCTTGGACCACATAGCAGCTAAGGTCATCTTCGGTGTGTCTTCCACACAGACTTGCTTTGCTCGCTACAGGCTTTGATCTTGGTGAGGTATCGACCTCACCCTTTTAGGTTTTTCTCTTTATCCTTTACACCCTTTGGTGCATCATAGTCTTAGTTGCCTTTATGCCATAAAACTCAAACAACCAAACTGTTAACTACAATATATGGACCTTCCGAAGGTTTCTGAAGTTTGGGAGAAAGCCAGACGAGATCTCCTTGATTGAAAACAGTTCCATTTGCTTTACTCTCGTACCTAGTTTTGGTTCTCTCGCTTGCCAAGTTGATGTTATGTCTGACGGAGTGATGGATTTCTTCTAGTTGTTGTAATTCTTATACGTATTGTGGAGTGGACACAGGTATTTCTTCGTGCTGACCATATAAAAGGTCACAGGGAAGACGTAATTCTCTTCCAAAGAGCATCATGGAAGGTGTCTGTCCAGTTGTCTCGTGCACTGCTGATCTGTATACCAACAAAAAGAGTGGTATATAGCGATCCCAGTCACGTCGATGGTCATCGACAAAGCTAGATGCTGTACAGTTGTCCTATTAAATCTTTCAACCATACCATCCGACTGAGGATGTAAGGGAGTTGTTCTGGTTTTCTGAATGCCTAATAGTTGGCAGATGCCTTTAAACACATTGGATTCAAAATTCCGTCCTTGGTCAGAGTGCAATTTCAAAGGTACTTCATACCTACTAATCAATTTATTTACTATCATCTCTGCAACTGTTGTTAACTCCTGATCTTGGATGGTATAAACTTCAGGCCACTTCGTGAAATAATCCATTATCACTAATAAATAGCGATTTCCATCATCAGTCCTAGGAAACGGACCCATTTTATCAATGGCTATTGTCTCAAAAGGGGCACCAAAGTTATACGTTTGCAGCTTACCCCGACTCCTAATCTTAGGGCCTTCTTTTGCCACACAGGCCTCACATTGCCTACACCATCTTTCAACGTCTGCCCTACTCTTCAGCCAATGAAATCGTTTCCTGGCTTTAGCTAATGTCTTGTTAACACAAAAGTGTTCTCCAGTGGCACTATCATGCACATCTTTCATCACTAGTTCCATTCGGGAGCAAGGAAGGATTATCTGTCAACGGATCAGTCGCCCAGTGGGATTCCCCCATCTTCTGTATAATACACCATCTTTCAGTTCTAAGGAGTCCCACTGTGCCCAGTAACTTTTGGTAGTTTCGCTATACCTCGAGATTTTCTCCCAATTAGGTCTCTTATCAGATTTTTCAATCAGAATATAAACCATAAAATCAATTTCTAGCCGTAGAGATAATAACGCAAATGTTCTATTTCTTTTACTACTGCTAACAGTTTTTTCATGTTACACAATAATTTCGTTCTGGTTTTGATAGAGTTTTGCTAAAATATGCAATAACTTTTTCTCGTCTGTCTTCTTGTTTTGAAAGTACAGCACCAACTCCTATGTTGCTTGCGTCAGTATCTATTATGAACTGTTTTCCAGCGTGTGGATATGCTAAAACTGGTGGTGTGGAAAGAGCTTGCTTCAACTGTTTGAAGGCCACTTCACATTCGGTGGTCAACATTAACCACTGTCCCTCTGTTAGACGATGTAATGACCCTGCGGTGTTGGAGAAACCCTTGACAAATTTATAGTAGATGCAAAGTCCAATAAAACTACAAAGTTGATGAACATCTTGTGGTGGAGGCCAGTCTCTTACAGCTTCTATCTTACTAGGATCAGTCTTAATGAATTTCTGATGTAGTGATCACATGACCAAGGTAATGAACTTCTTGCTAAAACAGTTTACATTTTGTCGGTCCCAATTTTAGCTTGGCTGCCCTAAGTTTTTCAAACACTTGACAAAGATTTCTCGAATGTTTTTCAAAAGTTTTTCCAAGAACGATGATGTCGTCCAAGTAAACCAGACAGACTCCCCAAAACAAACCTTTCAGCATCGACTCCATTAGTTGCTGAAACGTTGCAGGTACAAATGGCATCACCTTAAACTGCCAAAGTCCATTTCCTGCAGTGAAAACTGTTTTCTCACGATCTTCAGGATGTATACCAACTTGCCAATAGCCGCTCTTCAAATCTAACGTCGAGAACCATTCTGACCCAGATAGAATGTCCAGTGTATCATCAATCCTGGGTAAAGGAAAACAATCCTTCTTTGTTATATCATTCGATCTGCGGTAATCCACACAAAATCGGAGAGATTTAGCCTTTTTCTTGACAAGAACCACTGGTGATGTCCAGGGACTTGATGACAGTTCTGTAATGTCTTGAGCTTTCATGTCCCTTATGAGTTGTTGCGTCTCTTCCCCTTTTGCCAATGGAACCTTCTTGCTGGTAGATGGACTGGAGGAGAATCACAAGTGTTGATATTATGTTCTGTCAGGTTAGTACGGCCATAATCATTTGATGTAGGAGAAAAAACATCACAAAACTCTTTCAATAGGTTCTCCGCCTTAGCAGCTTGGTCTTCAATTAATAACTTCCTTCTCTCCATAAGTCCGTAAGATGAGATGGGATGCCTGTATGGTGTTGGTTAGAGTCAGTAAGTTCTATTTTGCTTATACATGTTACACAGGTAACAAGTGCACATATTGCTAATTCTTCACACTTTTTCAATATTCTATTGGATTTGTTACAGTTCATCACTCTGATAGGAAACTGTTCTTTATCGACATTGACTAAAGTCCTTGCAATCAGGATACCATGAGCCAAAGCCCCTTTACCAGAGGCATCAGTGACTGCCAATCAGAAGGCCCAGAAGATTCTTCGCCCGATGTCCATGAACTATAATTTCACTTTGTGCTGGAATCTCTGTCTTCCGTCACTGATACTGTGGTCACAATTGATAAAGAATCAGATGTTCGGCTAAGAAGAGTGATCTCTTGTCTTATAGATGAGTAGGCTGTCACTGGGTCTAATGTTGAATCCATGCTCCTTTAGGAAATCAAGGCCTAATATGCATTCATCGTAGATGTCAGCAATATAAACAGGATGGCGTACCAGACAGCTACCAACTCTGATGTTGAATTCTATCTTTCCATGGACTTTAGCACGTCTCCAGTGGCTGTTTATAGGATTATATTAGACTGTCTAGCATTCCAGTTTGGGTGAGGTATAATCTGCTTTATTATGTCTGTTCTGAGTAAAGTTACGTTTGCACCAGTGTCTACTATTATATGGCAAGGCACTCCATTCAAGGCGCGCTCAGCAATCAATCCATTGTCTCCACCATGCAGTGCTTAAACGTGGGTGACGTCCCCTGGGGCCAACCAATCAACAGCCAGCATTTGCCCCTCCAGACTGACTAATTTCTGTTTCCCTCATCCTGTTGCCTAGTAGATGGACTTGGACTCCTCATTCGTTTATTACAGTTGGCACGAATGTGTCCAGTTTTGCCACAATTCCAACACGAAAAATCTGTGGAAGTCGTTCAAACGTAAAAATGGACGGGAAGTCCAAGACTGTAAAAATCTTTGGGGAAGAACCTTGTATCTCTTTCAAAACGGATAGTATGGTTTTGGTTAGTTCTTGCATTTCACTATTCTTTTACACAGTTTCTCCTTCACAAATCTCACTGTCCGTCTGTTTACTCAGAAGGAAAACCTGGAGCACTGGTACTTCATGCCACAGTTGACTTTAAGGATTCACCCTCCAACATCCTCAGCGATTGTTGACTCTCAAAGTCGGCAATAGCATCAATAAATTGTAATTGAGCTACGTTATCTTGAACATCTGGTGGATAGTTACTCTAAGCCAACCTAGCTAGGCGCTCAATACAGGGTGATTCAGAATTCATCATCAATATTTAGTGGGGAGGAAGGGAATAAGAAAAGAAAGAGATTTCACATAGGAAAGTATGGGGGCAGACGAACGCATGGTGGTGTAGAGGGCGCTGTGTGTACACACCTCTCATACAGAAGCACAGCTGTTTGACGCGTGCAGTCAGTTGTCATTCGACAAGGTGAATTTGCAGAAGTAACATGAACCGGTATACGTGGAATGAATGTGCAGATATGCATGTAACTTACGGTGCGGCAGGAGAAAGATGTCTTCGAGCCAGGCAATTGTATGCAGCACGCTTCCCAAACCGCCGTGTGCCACAGCATCAAATGTTTTCACGTATTCATCGCCAACTGCGTGAAACAGGATCGTTTGCTGCTAGTAATGTTAATCGAGGGAGGCGCAGATCGGCACAGACAGTAGCAGTAGAGGAAGCTGTCCTACAGGAAATCGAGGAACAACCTGGTGCTAGCACACGAGGTATGGCTAGGCAGTTTGGAATTTCGCAAGCAACAGCGTGGCGGATATTACACGATGTAGGGTTACATCCGTTTCATCTGCAAAGAGTGCAATTATTGGCAGCAGACGACCATCCCAAGCGTGTTATTTTTTGTCAGTGGTTCATGCAGAGAACAGCCGTTGATCCCAATTTCCCAACGTATGTTCTTTTCACCGATGAGGCGTTGTTCACTCGAGAGGATGTCTTCAAACACACACAATTGGCATGTGTGGGCTCATCAGAACCCACACGGTACAAGACCTGGAGCTGCGCAACAACGTTTTGCTGTCAATGTGTGGACTGGGATTGTCGGTGACTGTTTGTTGGGCCCGTATTTACTACCATCCCGTTTGGACGGTGCCAAGTACCTAACATTTCTTCAGACTGTGTTACCGGATCTTCTGAACGAGGTTCCTGATGGTAGTCTCCGGCGAATGTGGTTCCAGCATGACGGCGCTCCTGCACATTTCGCAAATGCTGTGCGTGCTTACCTACGCAGACAGTTTGGTGGTCAATGGATTGGCCGCGGTGGACCGGTTTCTTGGCCACCACGTTCACCGGATTTATCTCCAATCGATTTCTTTGTATGGGGTGCTATGAAAAACATGGTGTACGAGACCCCTGTTGATAGTGCTATGGATCTTGTAGCACGCATATCAGTTGCTGCCTCAAACATCCGGGAAATGCCAGGCATCTTCCACAGGGTCCGGCTGTCCATGCAACGCCGTTGTGAGTCATGCATTCTAGCACATGGTCGGCAGTTCGAGCACCTCTTGTAAGTCTGTACAACCAATGCAAAGAAATGTTACATGTAAGATAATAAATGTTTTTTCCTTACCACTTCCTTCTTATGTGTTCTTTCGATCATTGAACTGGGGTCATTTTGCCCTACTACATGGCATATGCGCCCATGCTTTCCTATGTGAAATCTCCTTCGTTTCTTATTACCTACCTCCCCACCAAATATTGATGATGAATTCTGAATCACCCTGTATATACTGGCAAGTTCTTGCAAAGTTTCACCACTTTTCTGCATACGATGTTTAAATTGAGTCATGTAATATTGTTTTAAATAACTATCACGAAGTCTGAGTTCTAATGCAGATACCAAACTTTGCTAATGAAGTCGTTTGTCTTCTGCAACAGAGTGTAAAACCTCTGCAGCAGAATTTCCTACGGAAGCTGCAAGAAAACTGGCCTTCTTAAATTCATTCCACTCATTAGCTCTAGTGATGACTTCAACACTGTCCAAGATGATTGACCATTGTATGTAGAAGATTTAATTGTATTTCTAGCGATATATGTAAAATTATTGTCACTGAAATTACCATTATCACAAGAAGAATGTAGTATTTCATTTTGTTAAAATCTGAAAAATACGCTCACAATCAGTTTTTACAGTTTCAATTTGATGTTTATAATCTAACTTTAACGTTATCAAGTTTTGTACTAAAATCACAAGTAATTTGTTTTACATTAATTTTATCTTTTTCATTTTTTACACTATCAATTTCAAACTTTAGACTCGAACGCTATCTGTTGAGTTGAGTCTTAATGTCGTTACACTGATTAGTGATTTCACTGTTTTTTCGTTCGGATAATTATTCTGGTCAGTAATCTTACTAATATGAGAAGCCACTTCAGCCTCTCGTTTTCAGTGTGACACGTGTAGATTATGTTTCAATATAAAACAGAAGAGTGAAGTATAATTTGGAATTACATTGCTGTATAATTCCAAATTTAACTTTTCAGGTTTCCAATGAGATGAAGTTTTCCGTTTTAATTACATATACTGTTTTTCTTTTAAAGTTTTTTTCTTCACTTTACAGAATTATCAATTTATAGATGTTTAAATTGTCTGCTATCCTACGTAAAGTAAGAACTAAAGGGAATTGAACGTTCTGCATTAGTTCTATAAATTATAAAATATTTTTTAAATTCAAAGATTAAATATATAGACAATTATTAATATTTGAATTAATTTTCTGCTCGCAGCTCTTCGATCGAGAGGATGTCATCTGATAGGAGGAAGACCCCTTTTTATAAAGAAGTCGATGGTTTCCTCATCCCAGGCATCTTCTCTGAAGAGGCATTTCGTTCTGCCATCCGCTACGAGCCCCGGCCAGACGATCTTTTCATCGTCACGTATCCAAAGTGCGGCACCACCTGGGTGCAGAACATCGTGGCGTGCATCTACCGTGGGGGACACCCCTTCCGGAGCGCTCTCGAGTTCTTCACACAGACCCCTTTCCTCCAGATGACCGGGGCAGAAGGGGCCGAGACCATGCACAGACCAGGGGCATTGAAAGTGCACCTGCCTTTCCATTTGACGCCTTATTCTCCCGAGGCGAAGTACATCTTCGTGGCCAGGAATCCAAAAGACTGCTGCGTCTCCTTTTTCCACCACACCA